>CM073462.1:14243750-14892500 GCA_037074485.1 Delonix regia | reverse complement strand
TTAGATCACTATCTTTATCATATCTCGAAATCAGAAGGAATTTCAAAATGAAACCTACTGCATCTAAAAATAGACTTAAACATTTTTCTAGTTATATATCACATGCATAAAATAGAGTTGAAATTAAGAAGTTATGATTATCAAAGTTGTAGGTATAGATATCTCACTTTTCCTAATCTCTAGTCATGTAATATCTTACCAACCGATAAGAATTTTAAAATGAGGTTTATTTCATATGAAATTAGACTCAACAACTTTCTAGTCGTATATCACATGCTTGAAATTGATTTCAATAAATGAGCGATGATGAGTGTCTCAATTTGCAGCTATATATCAATTTGTTGTCGAACCTTTTATCACTCTTTCAACCATATCTCAATAACCAGATAGAATTTTGCAATGAAACTTATCAGGATAGAAAATAGATTTATAGAGCTTTCTGGTAATATACAATTTATTCAAAATAAAGTTGAAATGAAGGAGATATGAGTATCAAAAGTTGAGATTATGGAATAGAGGATGACCATGAAATCAACAAATTGAGCTACTTACTTCTGACAATCAAGTTGTACAAATTTGAATTTCTTCTTAACTCCAAATAGTTCTTTTGCTTTTTTGGGCTATAAATACATGTCTACAGAGTTCAGAAATCACAAGAAACAAAATGCTAGAATGTAATCTTTAACTTGTTTTATTTTCTTTGAGAGAGAAATAAACATCATTGAGCTATCTCTAACATTTGAATTCTTAAAGCTTCATTTTGTATATCTACTCATTAAGAGAGTCTTTTGAGCAATATCATTCTTTTGCAATCTTTGTAAAATAAGGGTGGTGAAGAGTGTGGAATTTCTTGAAGTGATTTTCCTCTAGGAAGAGAGGTGTTGTTTAGTTCTAGAGTGAGAAACAACTCTAGCTCATAAGTACCCAATTAAACTTATGGAATTTATGGATAAATCTCAAGAGGTTGCTTGGAGACTGGATGTAGGCTTGGATTGGAATTGAACCAAGATAAATCTTGGGGTTTGCTTTTTTTACCCTTATACTTTTTATATTTTGGATTGTCCTATTTATGCATTACTTTTTGTTGTTGATATTTCACTTAAAGTATTGTGATCTATTGTTGGACGTATTCTTTAATATTTAGTTCAAGTAATCCAATTGTTAAAGTGATTGTATGATTGTTCTAACTTACATGGGAACAAGATTTCGAATTAAGAAAACAACATATTGTTGAATGCTCTGTTATTGGGAAAGAAATTTATTATCTTTATACTTTAAGCATCTACATTAAATCTCCCTTCGTTGATATAATTGTAGTTTTACTTCATACACTTCCAAGTATCTTTTATATCAAGTCTTTTGCAAAGCAATCTAAAAAAAAAAAAAACACGAAATTATCATAAACACTCAATTCACCCCCTCTATTGGTTGCCTTGTTCTAACACATATATGATGTTAAAATAACCATTTTGGTCTTCCACTTTTTTGCTTCGGTGTCAATTTGGTCTTCCATCACTTTTTATTAACAAAATGGTTGCTCAAAAACTCAAATATAATTCAAGTAGTCCCTCAAAGTGGTTATGAGTGACATATCCTTGTTTTAATGAAGAATTACTTTTAATTATGATTAAATTATTTATAAAATTATTTTTATATTACAAATTTATAACATACCAAATTGGAACTGAGGTAAAAAAAATAGAGGACTAAAATAGCACTTTTCTCCATATATTAATATGTGAATTATAAATTATATTATATATTTTACATATTATTTTTGAAAAAATTGTATCAATTTTAATATATATATATATATATATATAGTTATATATTTATACATTTGAGATTGGGCAAGGAAAATAAATTTTCCAAAATTTAGTAAAAAATTATAACCATAAAGTTGAAAAAAAAAGATAGTGAGTAATATAAATTAGTAAAGTTGTGTATGAAGTCATTCTTTAGAACTTGTAATGATACTTAAAAAAATTTATATGTTAACAATGTTGGTTTGACTATTTAGGACTTGTAATGAGATGCTCGTGATGTTATAATTTCACTACTTTGTACTTGTGATGGGACAATGCCACTCACCATTTTTCGTCAGTTGAATTTAGAAGTTAAAATATGGTAAAAAAAAAACTTATATAAAGTTTTTTATATCAACATTATGTTGTTTTTCAATTACAACATGACAAGTATTTAGTTATCAAATAATATTATGATAAAAGTATGGCTGTTACATATAACTATTTTATCTTTAAATTAAATTATACATAATTATTATTAGTTGATTCAACATTTGCTATATTTTAATTAGATAAGAGCATAACAAAGATATAAGGCACTGGATATAAATTAAGTCCTTAAAATATTTGAAAAAAAAAAACCTTTAAATTAAACCTAAGCTTAATCATGGTTAAGCTAAGGTTTAACTATAATTGTCCAAAATTGTGATTAAATCATTGTTAAACCACAATTACACCAATAATTACCAATAATCGGTGTTAAACCAGTTGTGACTATAAAATCTTTAATGGAAATGACAATCATTGTTAAACCCTTTATTAACCTTAGTTAAGTTGAATTTTTTAAGTAGTTTTTGACCTGTTTAGGCCCAAATAGTGACTAGGCTAAGTGCGGAGAGGTCCCTTTTTTTTTTTTTTTTTTTTTTAATTTTAAATCCATAAAAAATTTATTAACAAAAAAATTTCAGTAAAAAAGAAATGCAAAAAATTAATACTTGAAATAAGAAAAATGAAATAAAAAATTAAGATTTAACATAAAAATAATTAAGATTTGAAAAGAATTAATATTTTAAATATTTATTATAAATAAAAAATATCATCAATAAAATAAAAATAAATTATAAAAAATAATTACTTTTATAAATAAAATTGGGTCAAGTTAAGTTTTAATTAAACCTGAGATTCATCCCAATCAAAGTTTAGTTTTTTCTTTTCTAATTTGACCCTGTCTAACATAATCAGGGTAAGTGGGTTGTAAACACCCATATAATTAGAAAACATATATATCTTTATTGTACAATTATCTAATTAAAATGTAATAAGTATATGATTTTTCAATAATATTACAGTACATGTATAGTAATTACTAATAACGGTATAATTTTTTAACTAAATTATACATTTTTTATATTATTATTGATTAACAATATACCTGTTAAATAAAAAAAAACCTCACAATATACATATAAATAAAACATATCCTGCATCAAATTTTTGAAAATAAGAAACATGATGTATTTGTTATATCTATAAAGTAACAAGTATGGAATATCTATTTATCAATATAAAATTGTCACTTTTTAAATTCAAAATAAAATTAATTCAAAGCTCGTACCATAAAATAAATAATACTGATATAAAAGCTTATAAATATAAATTTTTAATATTAAAATTAATTTTATTCTTAAAAATATTTTTATAATATATAAAAATTGTCCACCGCGTTTAATGCTTTGAAAATATGAGTGTCAAAATGTTAGACCTCACATCAACAGCCATTCATATATAGAAGTTCAACACAGCTAGACCATCCCATGCCAATTATCCATTTTTGCATTCTCAGAAGTTTAAATTTGAGATTCTTGATATTCGAACCATCACAATGAACTAAAGAGTATGTTCAAATTAAATGCTGCCTCATTGACAAAAATAAAGCAACACAATTTTCTTAAAAAGTCTAAAATGGATTAAAGTGAAAATATGCTATAAGTGAATCACTTAAATGAAGTTCTACTAGGCAGAAAATTCTTGTAGGCCTCCGGGGGATCGTAAATTATAGCATATAATGTTTTTTTTTTTTGTAAATATATTAATATATAAATTTTTAATAATTTTTTTTTAATTTTTATTTACAAAATCAATAAATTAATAGTGCATTACGGTGACTGTTATGGCCTATAGTTATCCTATTCCATATAATTTAAATTATAGACTGTTTTTTGTGTATTATAAACTAATTTCAAGTTATATATATATATACACACACACATATATATGAATTATTGATATTTTGATAATAAGAAAAATACAATTTTGGTTCCTCACTTTTAGTTAAAGTATCAATTGAATCATCCAAAGATAGAAAGTATCAAAATGATCCACTAAAAATAAAGAAAAAGTAAATCAATTTGGTTTATTTAAAAAACCAAATTGATTTTTTAGGGAGCTTTACTTTTGAAGGCTTTCATCTTTTGAAACCCAAATTTGATACTTTTTATATTTTGAGAACCAAATTGATTTCGAGTCTAAAATTGTATTTTCTCATTGGATAATAATAATAATAATAATAATAATAATAATAATAATAATACATAAGACATTTTATCAAACTTGTTGGTAAGGAAAGACTAAAAAAGCTATAAACAAATATAAATATAAAGTGCAAGTTGAAAACCATTAGAAAACAAATGAGAGAAAATATCTTTAAAAAAAATTAGAAAATATCTTCCTCTGGTTATATAATTTATTGCTATATTATCTTCAAAGCAAAAGAAATGACTTGCATATGTTCTAAAAAATTCACTGGTTTATAATGTCTGAAATAATTAATTAATTTATAAATTAGTATTAGTTCATTATTAGGATAGTTAATAGATTATATTTTAAATATATAATATTAATAATTAAATTTTATATCTGACTTTAATTACTTAAATGAATTAGACATATAATTAAATAATTTGTTATAAATTACCGAGCTATATATGAACTCATGTATTTTGAGAGGAAACCCAACAAATAATTTATGACGAGTTAATTACTTTATAAACATTAGTTAAAGTTACACTTAAAAAATTAATTATTTTACCTATTTAAGTATTATTAGTTATTATTCTCTTTAATTTGAACAAGGTTAGTGGAGACTGTATAAAAAAAAATTAATGGATTCAAACATTAAATCAGATGTGCTCTAAATTATTTTCCCTATTTTTCCAGCATATAATCATTCTACAATTAAATATGCTTTTGTACACCTTGATCAGGTAATAATACTTCAGTCTCAAAATCTCTATATACTTTTAGTGTTAGTCTTGTTCTCATTGACTTGATCACCATATCAATTGTCATCAGATCATCATTGTCCGCCATCATATTAGATTGTACAGGCTTGCAATGTTTAGTATGACAAATAAAATATTCATAATATTTACCCAAAAAATAATTACATAAAAATCTATAATGCTATCAATGTACTCCAGGTTCAGTCATATTTCGTATTGATAGAATTCGAATAAACGAGAAATATAAAAGCAAAATAACTTTATAGAACTTAATATCATAAAGTTTTAAGTCCATTAAGTGATGTCAAATTCGTGAAATATATTCTGTTTTTAAATCAAATGAAAAAGAGTCATTGAAAAAATGTCCCCTTTATTTCTATGATTTTTGAATCCTCTAATTCAACAATAATATCATAACCTGGACTCAACAAAAATACAACAAAATGCAAAATCATGAATGATTGGCTTCCCGGCCCAGAACCCAGCGTTGGTTCTCTATCAATGAGTAATTATGACAGGATCTTCTTCTTATTTTTTATTTTCTTATTATATCAGTGACAGACTGAGGTAAAGTGAGTGAGATCTATTATTAAAGTAGAACTTATTCATTTAAATAAATTTCACTACTCCTTTATCCATCTTTTTCTAATATAATAAAAAAAATTTTTAAAAAATGATACAAATCCAATTAGCACCTATCCTTTAGTACTATATCATGAAATGTGTGTCTTTTATGGCCAATGATATTATGGCCATATGAAGGCAAGCACTGTGAGGATTGGGGGGACACGAAGTCAAATGATGAAAACTGATGTGTATAGAGATTTGCACCACGTTTGGGTATGGTGAATTTTGCCCAATCAACTTCCCAATTTGAGAAACAATATCAAGTTTATAATTCATTAGTTTTCGATTTCCATCAAACGACACCATCATTTGAAGCACTTCTTCCATTCACAACCTTCCAACACAAAATCTACGGGGGCCAATCAGTAAATTAACCTGTGGGGGAAGCTAGAGAGATCCAGTTCTGTACTGGTCTAGTGGTCTTCCTTCTCTATTATCATTCTTTCATCCACGAACACCCAATAGAATTGAGATATGTTCTTTATATATATATTGTCAATGTAATCATTTTTAAAGGACATGGAGGATGGATCGTCGATCAGGAGTTTTCATCAACTAGGCGCATGTAACCGTATATATTTTTCGTATGTAGATCTTTGACAATTTATAACATTTGGATTATTAAATAAAATTTAATAATTTATACTTTTTGAATAATAATCATACGCATATAGTCATATGTATTCTCAATAAATTTAAGTTATTAAATTCTCATCAGACAATATATATCTCTCAAATTGCCTCTCTCCTATTTTTGTATATTTAAATTGGAGAAGATCTGTATATGCTTTCTTCAAATGTCTTCTCATTCTAAACAGATTAGGGAAATGGAAAAGTTGCGTCGTCACGTTGATCTTTGTGAATGAATATTAATTATTTGAAAAAAAAATTAAAGTATAAACTAATAGAATATTCAAATGTTTATGTTTAACAACTGAAAATTGTCATAAACAAAGGTAAGTCACATTTTAAAAAGTACTGAGTAAAAGTGGATCCATATATAATTATGATAAATCTTTATTTTTTTGTTATGATAATGTCATTTCAAATATTAATGTATAAACTATACAAGACAATAGATCAAATATTTCCTCTCTTCTCTCTCTACACAAACATGTGCAGGGTGTATAAATATCTATTATCACTTTTTAACAACACTCGTCTAAGTCAGAGCTATTGAATACTGTATATTAATATATTACATCATAATCTATTTCTTCTTATTAATTAACCATTCATCCTTCATCTACAACGAGTATAACCACAGAATCACATGTAACTATGCAAGATTATTTTTTCCGTAAGAGCTAGTAAATATGGAATGAAAATTTTCTACAATTTCTTTCTATTAATTTTTTGGTAAATTTTATTGAGAGCAGTGAGAACAAAAGTAATGAATGAAAAGAGAAAAAGTCTGTGAACCTATGTATACTTTTCATCATTATCTCCCTAAAATTTATATAAAAGAATTATAACCGATGTATTTTGATAAAAATAAAGGCATTGTCAAGAGGTGTTTATATATCAATCCTAATTTATAAATTAAGAATCATTTTAGAAAAAAAAAAAGGTAACAAAAGTTCATACTTTATAGAGTATTAATTGTACTTATTTGTACTTATTAATCATAATTTCTTTTATCATTCAACTTCACTTAAAATGTTTTTTATATCACTTTATGTAAACGTATTTATCAAATATTTTTGTAAAACATTATTTCCTTTTTTTATCTTGCATGAAGTTCACTAATTCCATTCAAAATAAGAAACACTTCAAAGTGAGGCAAAACATGTGGGAATGATCATGAATAAATTCTTTAATTTTGGACTCATTCCTTTACAAGTATCAAACTCATGGCTTATCTTTGTTTCCATTCAATTTATATAATTTAAAATCAAAGAAAAGATGTTTGGTTCATTTATAATATAATATCTTGTTATTAAGGGTTTATTTTTGAATATCTTATAATCTGCGTTGCCAGTAGTTTATTATTTAAAAATTAAACAAAAAGAATTAACTTTTAATAGAATTTCTTTTTGTTATTTTTTGTGGCGAAATTCAAAATCTCTTTTTTGACCAATATCTCAAATTTGACATCATTACTCCATCCACTAACTAATGAAATTTCAAAAATAGATACATGTAATACAATATCTTAAATTTCCCAAATCCCTCTCTTTAGTTCATAAGAATAACTATAAATTAGGGAAACTAGGGCTTTATGTTGAGCATTCGAAAAAATTAACATAAAATCATTTAAATATATTGGCTTTATTTTAGTAATAAAAAATTAATTCTAGTTTGATATAATTAATAAATATGATAACAATAATAAAATTTATCAGAATAAATAAAATATTATCTTATATCTAATAATTATTATATTATATGATAAATAGCTAAAATTCAATAGAGATCTCTATAAAATCATTTAAAATATTATATATGTCTTTTTCTGCTCTCTAAGTTATATACTTCTCACGTAACACAAAAATGTGAGGTATTTTTTTTTTTGGACAGTTAGATCTCTTACGATGTATATTGAGATCGCTATATGGATATTCTAACGAAAAAGTTTATATTTTTAGTAGGTTGAATTTTTTATCATTAAGTACATTCTAAAATTTTAACTCTTTTAAGTTAAAAATCGTTCAGAGTAGGGCTTTTATTTTAGATTTACTGGTAATAAAACCTTATTTTTTTCTAAAGAAATAGAGGCTTGCATATACAGAATTACTCTGGTTAGATTACAAAAAGAGCAAAATATATTTTAGTCTATCACTTATTATACAAGTATCATTTTAGTCCCTCACTTATTGAAATACTTAAAATAATCCTTTACCCATTAAAAATCGTCACATTTGTACATTAACTTTTTAAAAGATATCAAATTTAATCATTTAAATTTGGACTTTAAGGTTTGATAAAAGAATATCGGGATGAGATTTACAAGTGAGTCAACATTGAATCACTAATTCTTCCCAGACAAATTATTATATAGAATTACTATATAGAATCTGTCACTTTATTTTCTTTTTAAAGTATGATACATATTAATATGATAATGTATGGGATTTTTATCCCTCTATCACGTTAAGACTTACTCCAATATATATAAATGATAATGTTCCTACAAGAAGGTCATATAGCAACCAAACCTTTTTCCACCTATTTAATCATCCTCTGTAATGAAATTGATATGATTTAATCCTTTTGCAGAAGTCAAATATTAAATCAATTAAATATTCGCATTATTTAATTTGGGCTAATTATTTTAGTTATGTGAATCAAATAATTCTTAATCAAATAATGAGTCGACGTAAGAGGGATACTGTATCAAAATTTCAGCATAGAAATTGCAAATCACTAAATCAATGTGTTTTTCTTTCTTTTTTTTCTTAATTAAAAATTAGTTTTTTCAAATATATTATTATTAAATTTTGTTAAAAAATTGTAAAAAATTTTCTATATATAATAAGAACTTCCCATTGTTGTGCCACTCCACTCAAAGCCTTTATTATTTCTCTCTCGTTATTCACCAAACTCTTTTTCTTCTTCACCGTTACCATGTGGCAACTTCTCTTAGTTTCGGCTGCAGTGGGATCCATTGGTTTGGTTACTAACCATTTTCTCAGCCAAACCAAGCAATGCAAAGGTAAGATTATTGTTTTCTTGGTTCTATTTGACTCCATAGAAATGTGATTGCTTTATTCAAATGTTCATAATTTCAAGTTCATCTTTTTCCTGAATTTAAAGCAAGTAAAAATAATATGAAAGCAATTGTTGACATTGCACGAAAGTCCCAAATCAAGAATGAATTATGAAGTATATAGTATAATATTCGAACACAGATTTTGCACCTAAATGTGGATAAGAGCATATACTGAAAGATATAATTCCCGAGTGCAATCAATTTCTATTCTAAAAGTATAGCACTTTTTTGAATTTATGTAACATTTTATATATCTCATGAGTATATGAAATATTAATCTTCTCAGACTTTTTTTTTTTTTATATTCTAGAGTATACTGCACATTTAAGCAAAGCATCTTTGACAATTTTGAAATAATTATGCCCAAGATATTAATTTTAAAAAAAGTCCTATATGCTTGGCTACAAATTTTTCTCTCCTGGCACATTTCATATTATTTTATTTAATAAATTGGTTTTCTTTATAAATTTTCCCTTTTGATATTGATGTTAACTCTTCCTGTCTACTATTCCAATAATAGTTGAAAGAATGACAAAATTTAATTTTTAACTATTTTCAATTGTGTGAAGCAATTAACTTTATTATTAACACACTTGAACAACTTACTAATGTTCAAGTGAAAACAATTAACTTTATGTCTTATTATCAAGGGAAGTTCATCGCATGTTTATATGACCATCGTTGGGAACCTAATTGACATCCTAATTAAGCAAACAATTAGCGAAATATAATGTTGCAAAACTTAGCACCTTTTCAGACTCTATGGATATTGCTTGACTTTTGAGTTGGACTGTGATTTTAGGCCTTAATTTTTTTTCTTTTTTTTTCTTTAATTACATAAATACTAAATCCTTTTTCTATTATCAAATTAGTATTTTTAAAGATGAAATCGTCGTCAAATTGGTCTCTTCAAATGCCAACCATGACGTGCGGACCTTCAAATGTTGCCAAAGTTTTAATTTTTAAATTGCTCCTTTGTTACTACTTACTAGGCATTTTGGACTGTTCCTTTTTTATTGCTTCTTTAATTTTTAATGCTCAAAAGGACAAGCAGTGAGGTTAGAGACACTGATAATGAAATTTCAAGTCTGCTTGCAGTAATTGATGACAATGAATGTGGAAGTAGTGCTCATTCTAAAGAGTCAGTTCAACGGGGTCTAAAAATGGAACGATTAGAAGCAGAATTTGATATTGCCACCGCATGTTATTAATTTTTAATTGTGATCAAGCTCAATATGAAATATATATATATATATATATATATTGTATTTATGTATGATATTTATTTGTGAATAATCATTATTTAGGGCTAGAGATGAATCTAAGATTTAATTTTAAGGGGGCAAAAATTTTAAAATGAAAGATTTAAACTATAGGAGACAATTTCTTACTATTCATTGAGAACTAACTCATAAATAAAAAAATCAAATAAAAATATAAAAAAAATTATATATAAAAATTAAAATTTTAAAAATTCAAAAGAGGTAATAACCCCACACACCCATTTGCATCCACCCTTTTCGGGGCATGATAATGGAAAGAGGAAGGAGAGTGCCAATGAGATCCCAACTTGAAGAAAAGTGAAGGGCACCGAAGAAAGGAACAAATGAGAGAATATCCGTTTGAAATCAGTGTGCGTGCAAATAATTATTCAAATCAATAAGTAATATGGTACTATGATTTAATTTGTGGAGATTTTCCGACAAAGATGTGTGCTTACATTGGGTTGTGTGTGTGTCTATACATACATATATATATATATATATATATATATATTAAATACAATATAATATATACTATATATAAAATATTATATGAAGCACTAACTTTGGGAATGGGCCATTTAATAATTGCCAAACAATGAGTAGTGATGTGCATCACCATCCCACAATACTCATCTTGACAATTTTATGACTTTGAAATTGGAGCCATTTAATATTAAAATAGGAAATGAATTTCACTGAATAACGTGTTTCATTTGTTTACTTAATTATCCATAAAGAGTTTAATTAATCTAATATGATACATATGTACAAGCATCTATTGGGTTTATTATATACCTCTCCACACAAAGGATTGCCTAGCTAGTCCATCAATTCACGCAACCTTCTAGAAGATGCATGTCACGACTTAAGTTGGTAGTGTGTGACTAGTACGGGGATGAAGTGTTATTCATCCTCGCAAACCTATCAGAACTCTTATAACAACAGAAACTATATAAAGACATATTAAATAAACATAGATCACATAACTCTTTATACAAATAGTTTTTGACACACTATAATAATACATTAAACATTTAGCCTGTATACCAAGAAGTGACTGAACTGAATCATAAAAACACTGAAAGACATAGCTCTAGCAATAGGATAGACTTACCAAGATTAAAATTTCAAAGGTGAATGTTATAGATTGGTGTTGAGATTTGAAAAATGTTAAATAATAGGGTGAGTGAAAACTCAGTGAGCAAGTAATTATAATATTACAGAAATTAAGACAAACTTACGGTGGTATGTCATTCAAAATTTAAAACCAAATATCATACAAACATAATTTAGTGATATTAAACAGAGAAAAATCATCAACAAAATGTAATTGAGAATCACCTATAGAATCAGTCATAATTACATAGTACAGAGTTAGCCCAAGGCTAGTGATAACAGATCGAAACAAATACTCATATGGCCATAGGCTCTGAGTAAATATCATAATGACCCTCAGCCTTAAACAGAATATGGAGGTAAGGTTATCATATCCAACCTTATCAGAATACCAATCATAGTGCACTACGGCTAACGTCAACTACCGTTAGCTACATGGTTCTATTTTGGACATATTCCCAATATTTCAGAGCTAAATAATTATCCACGTATAGATATCAGAAATTTCAAAATTATACCACTTCAGAATTCAGATTTCGGTATTTCTAATAATTCAATATTCAAAATCATCATGAATAATTTATAATAATATTATGCATAATTAGGATTATCTACTCACCTGAGAGGAGTATACCAACCTCCTTTTATCCTTAATTATAATTCTTTTGTTGAAAATATTCAAATCACCTAAAAAATATTAAATAAAATACTCTTATCATCCAATCCTCATAATTAATTTAATTATTTGATTTTGTTGCAGAGCTAATTAATTATTCATGATTCATTTTTATCCATTTTACCTATTTCTTTACTAATTATTAGGAAATTAAATTTATGGGCTACTTAAAGAATAATTTAAAATTTATATAACCTATATTTCATTTTATTATTCTTATTACCATTATTATTATTATTATTATTATTATTATTATTTTATTCAATTATTCCATTATGCACTCATTAAATTTTTAACACCTACCATAACACAATTTTCACTTAAAGGCCATCTAATAAATTCTAAAATTTCCATTTAACCTTAAACAATATTTATTGTTATACAAACAAGCCATTCATATTTTTCCTTCTAATTTCCTTCCTTTTTCTTCGTGAAAAATCTTGAAAAATTACTAAAAATTTGAATTTTGTTTAAAAATTCAAACTAAAATTTCTAAAAATTCTAAATCACTCCCTAGATGCATAAAAAAAATTTAAGAAGTCATAAGAACATAATTGTCACTAAATTACCAAATTGCCCCTAGACTCCTAAATTGGGGTTTTTCAATTCAGAAGCCAAATTTCACAATTGATTAGTGATTTCAAGGGAGAAAGGTACAAAGTTCACCTTAAAAGTGTAATCTTAACTCAATTTGAAGCAAACAATTTGAATTGAGCTTAAAATTGGTTTTTCTTTGATTATGAGCAAATTAGTTTTTCTTCGATTATGAGGAAATTGGACCAAATTGATTAGTGAAAATGAGGGAGAAATATGCGAAATCAATGCAGAAAGTGAAGCTCTATGTTTAATTGGATTAAAAATGCACCAAAATCATGAATTGAACCTTCAAATTTTAGGTTGTTTTTGTGTATATCAAGTTGCTGGAAATTTGATGAAATTCCAGTAGTATGGTGGTTGGTGGAGGTGGCTAGGAAGTCAACAGGGCTACTGTGGCTAAGAGGAGTCACTGACAATGTTGAATTTGGCTGGAGGAATCTCTGGTTGGCTAGAAAAAAAAAAAATGCACCGTGAGGAGCTTCAATGCGACTTTTCGACAATTTTTGCCGGTGGTCATGGATGGGCTGGTGGTGCTATTGGTGGCTTGCGAGTGCTTGCCAGCAGTGGTGACGATGGCTGGAAGGGAGGAATTGCTAGTAGCAAAATGTGAGGGAAGGTGTGCGAGAATAATGGAAATTGTGATAAAATTTTAGTGTTTTTAACATATAATTGGAGGTTAGTTGAATAATTGGGGGTTAGGTGGAATTATTAGACATAATTTAGAATTTTTAAAATATGTTAAATGAAAAATATTATTATATATATTTTATTAGATCAAAATTTCCCTAACAAATACTTGGTTACCTTACTTAGTTGAGTTACGAGTGCTAAAAATGCACAGGGTGAGGTTTAAGTACTAACTTTGGTTACATTCTCAGCTAAAATTTTATCTGCATCTATATTTGTCTCTGACTGAGTTCTTTCTCTTTTTTTTTTTTTTAAATGGGTATTACATTCTTCGTCCTCTTAAGAAATTCAGTCCCTGAATTCAATCATCCACATACCTTAATTTTGAAATAATTGGGGGTACTTGGCCTATATTTCATTCTCTGCTTCCCATGTTGCTTCCTCTTGTGAATGATTTCACCATAACACCTTCACTAATGCAATCTCCTTTGATCGAAGCTGCTTAACTTGCCTATCTTGAATTGCCACAGGAACCTCTTCGTAGGTTAACCTAACATCTAACTAAACATTTTAGGTTTTGAGCACATGAGATGGATTAGGTAAGTAGTTCCTAAGCATAGATACATGAAACCCAGGATGTACATTTGCTAGTTTTGGAGGTAGAACTAAGCGATACGCCACTGTTTTGATTCTTTCTAGTACTTCAAAAGGCCTAATATAAAGGGCTTAATTTTCCTTTCCTCTTAAATCTCATTATTCCTTTCATTGGAGATACTGAAAGGAACACTTGATCACCCACCATGAATTCCAAATTTTTCCTTTGATTATCTGCATAAGCTTTTTGTCTATTTTTGGTATTTAACAATCTCTCCCTTATCATCTTTACTTTATCTATAGCGTCTTGAACTAATTCTGGTCCCTGTATTCTTGGTACACCTACTTCAAACTAACTGATTGGAGACCGACATCATCTACTGTACAGAGCTTTGTAAGGTGCCATTTAAATACTCATTTGATAATTGTTATTGTAAGCAAATTCGGCCAAGGGTAGGTAAGTATCCTAACTCCTTCCAAAGTCTAGAACACAAGACCTCAACATATCCTCTAGCGTTTGAATTGTTTATTTTGATTGACTGTCAGTTTGTGCATGAAATGCCGTGCTGAGATCTAATTGAATGCCAAGTGCATTTTGAAACGCTCTCTAAAACCTAGAGGTAAATTGTGGCCCTTGATTAAAAATAACTGAAATGGGAATACCGTGAAGCTTTCAATTTCATTCAGTTCTTTCAGATATATTTGAGCATATTTGGCAACACCATAAGTTGTTTACACTTGTAGAAAGTGTGAAGATTTGGTCAGTCTATCAACATTCACCCATATGGAATCAAAACCTTTTAAAGTTTGAGGTAGGCTTGTCACGAAATCCATAATTATTCTTTCCCATTTCCTTTCCAATATTTCTATTTTTTGGAGTAACCCAGTTGGCTTTTGATGTTCAGCTTTCACTTGTTGACAAACTAAGCAACGAGAAACATAATCTGCCACGTCTTTCTTCATTCTTTCCCACCAGTACTGCTGTTTCAAATCTTGATACATCTTTATTGCTCCAGGGTGAATGGTATAAAGGGTTTAATGGGCTTCTTCTACAATCTCTCATTTGAGTTCATTATCCTTGGGTACACATAACCTTTGACCATACCATAATAACCCTTCGAGCCTCGAGTAAACTCATTTCGTTTGCCATTCTTGACTTCTTCCATTAACTTTTGAATTTGCGTATCTGCTACATAAGCACTTTTCACCCTTTCAATCAAGGATGATGAACTTTGAACACTTGCTAATAACACACCTGGCTCCTTGGTTTCAAGCCTAACACCATTTTTGCTAACCAGGGGAAATCCTCAATCAATGGTCTTCTCATTATCGTTATATGTGACAGACGTCCTATTGACTTTCTACTTAAGGCATCTACTACAACATTAGCTTTGCTTGGGAGGTACAAATTAGTGCAATCATAATCTTTTAGCAATTCCATCCACCTCATTTGTCTTAGGTTGAGATCTCTTTGTTCAAAGATGTACTTAAGACTCTTATGATCTGTATAAATTTTGCAAGTCTCGCCATACAAATAATGACGTCATATTTTTTTATGCAAACACCATAACAACCATTTTTAAGTGATGGGTAGGATAATTCTATTCATGTTTCTTTGATTTTCTTGAGGCATAGGCAATCACACAACCATACTGCATTAAAACGCATCCCAACCCCATTTTGGAGGCATCACAATAAATCTAGTAGCTGTCAGATCTTGATGACAACGCAAGAATAGGTGCTGATGTTAAACAATCCTTCAATTTTTGGAAACTTTCCTTGCACACTTCTGTCCATTGAAACTTTTCATTCTTTTGAGTTAGTTTGGTCATAGGAGCAGCTATTTTAGAGAAATCTTTCACAAATCGATGGTAACAGCTAGCCAAGCCTAAGAAACTACTGATTTTAATGACCGTAGTGGGTCAGAGCCACTTCTAAACTGCTTTTACTTTACTAGGATCCATTTGAACACCCTCTTTTGAAACCACATGACCTAGGACGCCACTTTATCAAGCCAGAATTGGCATTTAGAGAACTTTGCATATAGTTGATTTTCTCTCAATATCTATAGCACTATTCTTAAATGTTGTTCATACTCCCCTCAACTATTTGAGTAAACCAATATGTCATAAATGAAAACTATAACAAATCGATCCAGGAAAGGCTTGAAAATCCTATTCATCATATCCATAAAGGCAGCTAGAGCATTAGTTAGTCCAAAGGATATCACTAAAAATTCATAATGGTCGTACCAAGTCCTGAAAGCCATCTTAAGAATATCTTCTCGTTTAATCTTCAATTGATGATATCCTAACTGTAAATCAATCTTAGAAAAGCATTGTGCACCTTGTAACTGATCGAATAAATCATCAATGCGAGGTAAAAGGTACTTATTTTGTATTATTGTCTCATTTAACTACCTATAATCCACACACAGCCTGAGGGTCCCATCCTTTTTCTTCACAAATAGGACCGGAGCTCCCCATGGTGACGAGCTTGGGCGGATAAAGCCTTTGTCTAACAAGTCTTGCAACTGGTCCTTCAATTCTCTAAGTTCTAGTGGTGCCATTCTATAGGTAGGTATGGAAATCGGCTGGGTGCCTGGTAATAGATTAATGCTAAATTCAATCTCTTTATGCCGGTTGACCTCTGGCAGTGGTTGGATGATGGTGACAGTGGCTAAAAGTTAACAAAACAGTGAGCACAGTGAAGAATGAAGCTGCAACGTGAAGAATGAGTGTTCTGAGATGTTTTAGTGCGATGAAATGCTGAGTTCTAAAGATGTTTGATATCAACCTATGTATTTATAGCACTTGTAACTCAATTAAGTACAATAACCAAGTATCTGTTAGGGAATTTTTAAGAATTTTAGTTTGAATTTTATAACAAAATTCAAAATTTTAATAATTTTTCTAGATTTTTCATGAAGAAAAAGGAAGGAAATTACAAGGAAAAATATGAATGGCTTGCTTGTATAACAACGTATATTATTTGAGGTTAATGAAAAATTTGAAGTTTATTAGATGATTCTTAAGTGAAATTTGCGTTATAGTAGTTGTTAGAAATTTAATAAGTGCTTAATGGACTAATTGAATAAAATAATAATAATAATAATAATAATAATAGTAATGATAATAATAATAATAATAATAATAATAATAATAATAATAATAATAATAATAATAATAATAATAATAATAATAATAATGATAATAGTAATAATAATGATAATAAGGATAAGAAAATGAAATATTGGTTATAAGTATTTTAAAGTATTCTTTAAGTAGGCCATAAATTTAATTTCTACCATTTAGAAATGAAAGGGGTAAATTGGATAAAAATGAATGAGAGATAATTAATTAGGTATGTGATAGAATTAAAATAAATAAATTTATTTTTAAGGATTGGATGATAAGAGTATTTTATTTAATATTTTTAGGTGACTAGAATATTTTCAACAAAGGAATTATAATCAAGTTAGAAGGAGGTTGGTATACTCCTATCAGGTGAGTAGATATCCTAATTATGCAAAATGTTATTTTAAATTATTCATAATGATTTTAAATATTGAATTATTAGAAATACTGAAATCTGAATTCTGAAATAGTACAATTTTGATATTTGTACATAGATAATTATTTAGCTCATAAATATTGGGAATATGTCTAAAACAGAACTATGTAGCTAACGGTAGTTGACGTTAGCCGTAGTGCACTGCGATTGGTATTTTGATAAGGTTGGGTATGATATCCTTACCTTCATATTCTGTTTGAAGCCAAGGGCCATTATGATACTTACTCAGAGCCTATGGCTATATAAGTATTTGTTTTGATTTGTTATCACTAGACTTGGGCTAGCTCTATACTTTGTAATTATGACTGGTTCTGTAGGAGATTCTTAATTACATTCTGTTGATGATTTTTCTTTGTTTAATATCACTGAATTATGTCTGTATGATATCTGGTTTTAAATTTCGAATGATGTACCACCGTAAGTTTGCCTTAATTTCTGAAATATTAGAATTACCTGCTCATTGATTTTCCATTCACCCTATTATTTAACATTTTTTAGGTCTCAGCGCCAATCCAAAATGTCTACCTTTGAAATTTTAATCTTGGTGATTAATTTCTTAGTGAGCCTAGCTTACTACTATAGCTATGTCTTTTAGTATTTTTATCGCTCTTTGGTATATAGGTTAAATGTTTAATGTATTACTATGGTGTACTAAAAACTATCTATATAAAGAGTTATGTAATCTATGTTTGTTTAATATGTATTTATATAAGTTCTACCGTTATGAGGGTTTTGATTGGTTCTCGAGGATGAATGACACCTCATCCCCATGTCAGTCATGCCCTATGGCTCAGGTCATGACAAATTTGGTATCAAAGCTTAGTTTAGAGGCCCTTGGTATACATGTATCTTGTAGAGCAAGGGGTTTCTAGTGGTACCTCAATTATCATTATGTACCCGGGTATAATCATAACTAAGTTTCTATTGGGAATCTCATAGGGTATGTAGTGTCATTTATCTAGTCTATTTCATATCTCATATTTATAAGAGTATGTAATTCTAGATTTGGCCTTAAACAAATTTCAACTTGTATATGAAGGGACAATGTTGTTTAGATCACATGCCATTGCTGATTAGGCCTCTGTAGGGGCTGCTGTTCAGCCTAACATACCAGCCCCTAGCGGTCGAGTTAGAGGACGACCACGTTGAGAAGTGCTGGTAGAGCTCGACCAAGAGGTGGATGAGCAGCCAGGCCTCCCATCAGGAATGTTTTAGAAGAGTGGGCAGAACCTCCTCAACCTCAGGTCCCTATTAATGTAGAATTAGTAGTTGGATTATAGGTGTTCAAAGAGTTGTAGAGAGTCTTACAGCCCTGATGGCAAACAAATGAGTGGCCAAAATATCCTTCTAACCACTGTGCCCCCTTTAGAATAAATGAGAACTAGAGAACCTTAGGTTGAGTTGAAGAGAAAGGTAGCAGAAGGATCTTAACCAAATTCATCAAATTTAAGCCTACCACTTTTTCTGGGATGGATAATCAGGAAGACCCTCAATAGTTCATTGAAGACATTGAGCAAATATGTGTGGCACTTGACTGTCCTATAAGGAAATTAGTTACCTTGGCTGTTTTCCAATTGAAGAAAGTTGCCAGATTGTAGTATGAGTCATTGCTGCAAGGAAGACTATATGAGTTGCCTCCTCTTGAATAGGAAGAATTCAAAGAATTGTTTATGGAGTGATTCTTATCCATGAGCATTAGGGATGCTCGTGCTAGAGATTTCGAGAGCTTACAACAAGTCCTTGGGGTATTAGTTGATGAATTTGTCATACAATTTACTGAGCTGCCCAAGTATGCCCCTCATTTAGTTCCTACTGAAAGGGATATAATTAAACAATTTATGATGAACTTGATAAAACCATTTTTCAGGGTTATGGCACCCCAAATCAGTCAATTTACCTCTTTAACTGCAGCGATAGACTATGCTAGAATGATTGAGATAAGGGATAGAGAAGATAATATAGTGCAAAAGAAAAGGAAGCAGTCAGAGGAAGGAAAACCTTCAGGGAGTTTCACCATAGGTGGATCATCTAGAGGGCCTAGGGCATTAGGTCTAGCTCAAACATTTAGGACCAACCTAAAATCATCAGTTCAAATGATAGTGAGTACTAAAAGATAGAGGGAATTCTTGGGACTTCAGACCTACTATTACATCAGATTCAATACAGTATCCAAGAGGTAGACTACTATGTTCCACATGTGGGAAATCTTTTCCTGGTCCATGTCACAAAGAGTCCAAACCATGCTTTAGATGCGGGCAGGTAGGTCAAGTGGTACGGGATTGCCTTCAGACACTTTATAGCTCTAGCCAGGGTTCAGTACGACTGTATGGTTTCATGTATACAGGACCCAAGCCCCAGGGTGCATTTTTAACTTAAGGTGGTAGAACTTCTTCTGGTAGAGTCAGACATCTTTTGAAAGGGGTTAGGCACGAGAATTTGCTATAATTAAATAAAATGCTTAAGCATCGAATGCAGTGATTATAGGTACAATTATAGTATGTTTTATGCTACTAATGTGTTATTTGATCTTGACACTACTTGTCTTTTATGTCCCTACACTTTACAAAATTGATTGGCAAGGGTCCTATCAAATTATAGGGCTCTTTGATGGTAATAACTCCATTAGGAGAATCCACTTTAGTGGATTAAGTATGCAAGTCATGCATGATTATGATCAACGACCTTGAAACAACGATTGATTTAATTAATTTAGCTATGGCTGATTTTGATGTGATCCTCAAAATGGATTGGTGGGTTTCTTGTTATGCCACCATGAATTGTCATCTTAAAGTTGTAAGATGTGAAATCCCAAATGAACCACCTATTATTATCCAAGGCGATTGTACGGTGACTCCTAGTAACTTGATATCAGCCATTGAGGCTAGGAAGTTGTTAAAAAGTGGATGTCAAGGCTACTTAGCCTCAGTCTAAGATATAGAAGTAGCAGTTCCAGCATTGCATCAAGTGTCAGTAGTCAATGAGTTTCCAGATGTATTCTCAGAAGAACTACCTGGACTACCTCCAGATTGAGAGATTGAATTTAGCATTGATTTACTACTAGGCACCTAGTCGATCACCATACCTCTCTATAGAATGGAACCACTGGAGCTTGGAGAGTTAAAGGTTTAGTTGCAAGACTTGTTGATAAAGGCTTTATCTGCTCGAGCTCATCACCATGGGGAGCTCTAGTCCTATTTGTGAAGAAAAAAGATGGGTTCATTAGGCTATGTGTGGATTATAAGGAGTTAAATAAGGCAACAATACAAAATAAGTACCCTTTACCTCGCATTGATGATTTATTTGACCAGTTACAAGGTGCACAATTCTTTTCTAAGATTGGCTTGCGGTCAAGATATCACCAATTGAAGATTAAATGAGAGGACATTCTTAAGACGACTTTCAGGACCCAGTATGGCCATTATGAATTTTTAGTGATGTCCTTTGGACTAACTAATGCTCCAGCCACCTTTATGGATCAGATGAATAGGGTTTTCAAGCCTTTCCTTGATCGATTTGCTATAGTCTTCATTGATGATATCTTAGTTTACTCGAAGAGTCAAGCGGAGCATGAACAACATTTAAGAATGATGTTGCAGATATTGAGAGAAAATCAACTACATATAAAGTTCTCTAAATGCCAATTCTGGCTTGATAAAGTGGCGTTCCTAGGCCATATGGTTTTAAAAAAGGGTGTTCAAGTGGATCCTAGTAAAGTGGAGGCAGCTTAGAAGTGGCCTTGACCCACTATGGTTACTAAAATTTGTAGTTTCTTGGGTTTGGTTGGCTATTACTATCGATTTATGAAAGATTTCTCTAAAATAGCTGCTCCTATGACCAAACTAACTCATAAGAATGTAAAGTTTCAATGGACAAAAACATGCGAGGAAAGTTTCCAAAAATTGAAGGATTGTTTGACATCAACATCTATTCTTGCATTGCCATCTGGATCTGATGGCTACATGATTTATTATGATGCCTCTAGAGTGGGATTGGGATATGTTTTGATGCAACATGGTCCTGTGATTGCGTATGCCTCAAGAAAATTAAAGAAACATGAATAGAATTATCCTACCCATAACTTAAAAATGGCTGCTGTCATGTTTGCATTAAAAATATGACATCATTATTTGTACAACGAGACTTGCAAAATTTATATAAATCATAAGAGTCTTAAGTACATTTTTGAACAAAGAGATTTCAACCTAAGACGAATGAGGTGGATGGAATTGCTGAAAGATTATGATTGCACTATTTTATACCACCCAGGCAAAGCCGATGTTGTAGCAGATGCCTTAAGTAGAAAGTCAATGGGAAGTCTATCACATATAATGGTAATGAGAAGACCATTGATTGAGGATTTCCACTGGTTAGTAGAAAATGGTGTTAGGCTGAAAACCAAGGAGCCAGGTGTGTTATTAGCAAGTGTTCAAAGTTCATCCTCTTTGAATGAAAGGGTGAAGAGTGCTCAAGTAGTAGATACACAAATTCAAAAGTTAATGGAAGAAGTCAATAATGGCTAACGAAACGAGTTTACTCGGGACTTAGAAGGGGTATTATGGTATGGTCAAAGGTTATGTGTACCCAAGGATAATGAAATCAAAAGAGAGATTATAGAAGAAGCCCATTAAACCCTTTATACCGTTCACCTTGGAGTAACAAAGATGTATCAAGATTTGAAATAGCAGTATTGGTGGGAAGGAATGAAGAAATACATGGCATATTTTGTTTCTCGTTGCTTGATTTGTCAACAAGTGAAAGCTGAGCATCAAAAGCTAGTTGGGTTACTCCAGAAAATAGAAATATCGGAATGGAAATGGGAAAGAATAACTATGGATTTCATGACAGGCCTACTCAAACTTTGATGGGTTTTGATTCCATATGGGTGATTATTGATAGACTAACCAAATCTACAAACTTTCTATCAATGAAAACAACGTATGCTGTTGCCAAATATGCTCAAATATATCTAAATGAAATTGTGAAGCTTCATGGTGTCTCTATCTCAATTATTTCTGATCGAAGGCCCTAATTTACCTTTAGGTTCTAGAGAGCGTTTCAGGATGCACTTGGCACTCGATTAGATCTTAGTACAACATTCTAACCACAAATTGGTAGTCAATCAGAACGAACAATTCAAACGCTAGAGGATATGTTGAGGTCCTGTTTGCTAGATTTTGGAGGGACTTAGGATACTCACCTACCCTTAGCTGAATTTGCTTACAATAACAGTTATCAAATGAGTATTCAGATGGCACCTTGCAAAGCTCTGTATGGTAGATGATGTCAGTCTCCTATCGGTTGGTTTGAAGTAGGTGAACCAAGAATACTGGGACCAGAATTAGTTCAAGACGCTATAGATAATGTGAAGATGATAAGGGAGAGATTGTTAAATACCCAAAATAGACAGAAAGCTTATGCGGACAATTGAAGGTGAGATTTGGAATTCATGGTGGGTGATCAAGTGTTCATTCAGGTATCTCCAATTAAGGGCATAATGAGATTTATAAGGAAAGGAAAATTAAGCCCCCGTTATATTAGGCCTTTTGAAATACTAGAAAGAATCATAGCAGTGGTGTATCGCTTAGCTCCACCTCTGAAACTAGCGGATGTACATCCTTTGTTTCATGTATCTATGCTTAGGAAGTACATACCAGATCTATTTCTTGTGCTCAAAACCCAAGATGTTTAGTTAGATGCTGGGTTAACCTACAAAAAGGTTCCTATGGCAATTCAAGATTGGTAGGTTAAGAAGCTTTGATCGAAGGAGATTGCATCAGTGAAGGTGTTATGGTG
Organism: Delonix regia; assembly: GCA_037074485.1. Classification (NCBI taxonomy): domain Eukaryota; kingdom Viridiplantae; phylum Streptophyta; class Magnoliopsida; order Fabales; family Fabaceae; genus Delonix; species Delonix regia. The sequence continues at coordinate 14,868,894 of CM073462.1, read as the reverse complement.
AAATCATTCCCAAAAGGAAGTAATGTGGGAAGCAGAGAATGAAATGCGGGCCATGTACCCCCAATTATTTCAAAATTAAGGTATGTAGATGATTGAATTCGGGGACCAAATTTCTTAAGGGGGGAGGAATGTAATATCCATAGAAATTTATACTAAAAAAAGGGGAACTCAGTTGAAACAAATATAGAGGCAGATGAAATTTTATCTGAGAATATAACCAAACTTAGTACCTAAACCTTACCCTATGCATTTTTAGCACTTGTAACTCAACTAAGTACGATAACCAAGTATCTGTTAAGAAACTTTTGATATAACAAAATATATATAATAATATTTTTCCATTTAAAATATTCTGTAAAAAATCCTCAATTATTTCTAATAATTCCACCTAACCCCTAATTATACACCTAACCTAAAATTATATCAAACATCTTTAGAACTTAGCATTTCATCGCGCTAAAACATCCCAGAACACTCCTTCTTCACGTTGTAGCTTCATTCTTCACTTTGCTCACTGTTTCGTCTACTTTCGGCCACTGTCACCATTGTTTAACCACCGCCGAAGGTTGATCAGCATCCTAGCATCTCCGTTGGCCCATCCCCGACCACCGGCAGCCTTCCTACTAGCAAAAATCGCTAGAAAATCACTTCAAAGACTCCTCATAGTGTGATTTTTTTAATAATTTTAAATGTAAAAATATTATTTTATATATATATATATATATATATATATTTATCATATCAAAATTTTTCTAACAGATACTTGCTTATTGTACTTAGTTGAGTTACAAGTGCTAAAAATGCACAAGGTGAGGTTTAGGTACTAACTTTGGATACATTCTCAGATAAAATTTTATTTGCCTCTATATTTGATTCAATTGAGTTCCCATTTTTTAAGTATAAATTTCTATGGTTGGGTATGAAACCTTTACCTCTATATTTTGTTTGAGACTAAGGGCCATTATGATATTTACTCAGGGCCTATGGCTGAATGAGTATCTATTCCGATCTGTTATCACTAGCACTAGGCTAGCTCTATACTATGTAATTATGACTGGTTTTGTAAAAGATTCCCAATTACATTCTGTTGATGATTTTTCTCTGTTTAATATCACTGAATTATGTCGGTATGATATCTGGTTTTATTCAGGGTGATGAGCTTGATAAAGCCATTATTCAGGGTCATCGTGCCCCAGATCAGTCAGTTTACCTCCTTCACTGCAGTGGCATATTGTGCCAGAATGATTGAGATGAGGGAATTAGAAGATAATACAGTGCAGAAAAAGAGGAAGTGGTCAGAGGTAGGAAAACCTTTAGGGAATTTTACCATGGGTAAATCATCTAGAGGGCCTAGAGCATCAAGTTTGGTTCAAACATTTAGGTCCAACCCAAAATCAGTAACTCAAATGATGGCTAGTACCAAAAGATACAGAGGGAATTCTAGGGATTGCAAACAATGGCTAGCGCTGATAGGGCATGATGGGCATGGGGATGAGGTGTTATTCATCCTCACAAACTTGTCAGAACCCTCATAACTACAAAACTTATATATATACATATTAAACAAACATAGATTACTTAACTCTTCATATAGGTAGTTTCTAATACACTATAGTAATACATTAAACATTTAGCCTGTATACTAGGGAGCGATTGAATTGAATAATAAAAATACTGAAAGACATAGCTCTAGTAGTAGGCTAGGCTCACCAAGGAATTAATCACCAAGATTAAAATTCTAAAGGTGGACATTCTAGATTGACACTGAGATCTGTAAAATGTTAAATAATAAGGTGAGTGGAAACTCAGTGAGCAGGTAATTCTAATATTGCAGAAATTAAGGCAAACTTATAGTGGTACATCATTCGAAATTTAAAACTAGATATCATATAGACATAATTCAGTGATATTAAATAGAGAAAAATATCAACATAATGTAATTAGGAATCTCCTACAAAACCAGTCACAATTACAGAGTACAGAGCTAGCCCAAGGCTAGTGATAACGAATCGAAACAGATACTTATACGGCCATAAACTCTAAGTAAATATTTTAATGACACTTGGCTTCAAATAGAATATGGAGGTAAGGATAGCATACCTAACCTTATTAGAATATCAATCGCAGTGCACTACAACTAACGTTAACTACCATTAGCTATATGGTTCTATTTTGGACATATTTCCAATATTTCAGAGCTAAATAATTATCCATGTACAGATATAAGAAATTTCAAAATCGTACCACTTCAGAATTCAAATTTCGATATTTCTAATAATTCAATATTCAAAATCATCCTGAATAATTTAAAATAATATTATGCATAATTAGAATTATTTACTCACCTGAGAAGAGTATACCAACCTTCTTCTATCCATGATTATAATTCCTTTGTTGAAAATATTTGAATCACCTAAAAAAATATTAAATAAAATACTCTTAATATCCAGTCCTCATAATTAATTAATTATTTGATTTTTTCACAGAGCTAATTAATTATTCCTTATTTATCATTATCCATTTTACCTATTTCTTTACTAATTATTTAATATGGGCCACTTAATTATTATTATCATTACTATTATTATCATTATTATTATTATTATCGTTATTATTATTATTATTATTATCTTTATTATTATTATTACTATTATTATTATTTTATTCAATTATTCTAATATGCACTTATTAAATTTTTAACACCTACCATAACACAATTTTCACTTAAGAGTCATCTAATAAATTCCAAAATTTTCATTTAACCTCAAATAATATTTATTGTTATACAAACAAGCCATTCATATTTTTCTTTCTAATTTCCTTCATTTTTCTTCATGAAAAATCTTGAAAAATTACTAAAAATTTGAATTTTGTTCTAAAATTCAAACTAAAATTTCTTAAAATTTTAAATCACTCTTTAGATGCATAACAAAATTTAAGAAGTCCTAATAACACAATTGTCACTAAATTCCCAAATTGCCCCTAGACCTTTAAATTGGGGTTTCTCAATCCGGAAGCCAAATTTCATAATTGATCAATGATTTCAAGGGAGAAAGGTGCAAAATTCACTTTAAAAGTGTAATCTTAACTCAATATGAAGCACACTAGCGGAATTGAACTCAATTTCATCACTTTCTTACATAAATAGTGATTTTTGTAGATGAACAGTGCCCAAATTGGTTTTTTTTCGATTCTGAGCAAATTGGACAAAATTGATAAGTGAAAATAAAGGAGAAAGGTACAAAGTTAATTCAGAAAGTTAAGCTCTATGTTTAATTGGATTAAAAACGCACCAAAATCGCGAATTGAAGCTTCGAATTTCAGGTTGTTTGAGGGTATATCAAATCACCAAAAATTTGATGAAATTTTGGCGATGTGGCGACCAGTGGAGGTGGCTGGGAAGTTGACAGGGCTGCTGTGGCTGAGAGGAGTTGCTGGAAAGGTTGAATGAGGCTGGAGGAAGCTCCGGTTGGCCCAAAAAAAAATCCCATCGTGAGGAGCTCCGTTGCGATTTTCCAACAAATTTCACCAGTGGGGAGGTTGCCGATGGTTAGGGATGGGCTGGGGTTACTATTGGTGGCTCACCAGTGCTTGCCGGCGATGGTGACAATAGCCGAAAGGGAGGAATTGCTGGCAGCAAAATGAGAGGGAGGGAGTGCGAGAATGGTGGAGTTTGTGATAAAATTTTGGTGTTTTTAGGATATAATTAGAGGTTAGTTGAATAATTGAGGGTTAGGTGGAATTATTAGAAATAATTGAGAATTTTTAAAATATTTTAAATGAAAAATATTATTATATATATTTTATCATATCAAAATTTTCCTAACAGATACTTGGTTACCGTATTTAGTTGAGTTACAAGTGCTAAAAATGCATTGAGTAAGGTTTAGGTACTAACTTTGATTACATTATCAGATATAATTTTATTTGTATCTATATTTGTTTCTGATTAAATTCTTTTTTCTTTTTTAATGGGTATTACGACGCATGTGGCATCTTATAACTATAAAATGAATCATTTGCTATTACAACAGGTACTATAGGTATAGATTATTTTTTTATCATGTGCAGTTATTTTTTTGGGTACTTACAACACTTATTATGACAGATTCTGATTGCACCTTCCTCTGGTTATATAATTTATTGTTATATTATCTTAAGAGCAAAAGAAAAGACTTGAATATGTTCTAAAAAATTCACTAGTTTAAAATGTTTGAAATTATTAATTAATTTATAAATTAGTATTAGTTCATTATTAGGATAGTTAATAGGTTATATTTTAAATATATAATATTAATAATTGACTTTATATATCTAACTTTAATTACTTAAATGAATTAGACATATAATTGAATACTTCATTATAAATTATTGAGCTATATATGAACTCATGTATTTTGAGAGAGATTCCAACAAATAAATTATTACGAGTTAATTACCTTATATGCATTAGTTATGGTTTCACTTATAAAATTAATTATTTTACCTATTTAAGTGTTATTAATTGTTATTCTCTTTAATTTGAACAAGGTTAGTGGAGACTGTATAAAAAAACATTAATGGATTTAAACATTAAATCAGATGTGATCTAAATTATTTTCCCTATTTTTCCAGCATGTAATCATTCTACAATTAAATATGTTTGTTTACACCTTGATCTGGTAATAATACTTTCACAGTCTCAAAATCTCTATCTACTTTTAGTATTACTCTTGTTCTCATTGACTTTCAGTATTTTGCTCCAGAAATTTTTTTTCAATTTTTTTGTTTGAAATTTTATTTTTGTATGAGGCAGGGCTGTACAGCCTAAATCCTGATTTCATCATATCATCATTATCCACCATCATATTGGATTGTACAGGCTTGCAATGTTTAGTGCAACAAATAAAATATTCATATGCAGGTTCAATCATGTCTCGTATTGATAGAATTCAAATAAACGAGAAATAAATAAGCAAAATAACTTTATATAAACTTGGTGTCATAAAGTTTTAAGTCCATTAAGTGATGTCAAATTCATGAAATATATTCTTTTTTTAAATAAAATGATAAAGAATCATTGAAAAAAAGTCTTCTTTATGTCTATGATTTTTCAAGCATCTAATTAAACAATAATATCATAACCTGATCTCAACAAATATACAACAAAATGCAAAATCATGAATGGTTGGCTCCCTGGCCCAGAGCCCAACATTGCTCTATCAATGAAAAATTATGATAGATTTGGATCTTCTTCTTATCTTTTATTTTTTTTATTATACTAGAGACAGACGTAGAATAAGTGAGATTTACTATTTAAGTTAAACTTATCATTTAAGTAAATTTTATTCATTTTTTATCTATCTTTTTTAATATAATAAAAAAATTAAAAAATGATCCAAAGTCAATTAGCTCCTATCCTTTAGCATATGACATGAAATGTGTGTCTTTTATGGCTAGTGATATTATGGCCATACGAAGGCAGGCACTGTGAGGATTGGGGGACACGAAGTCAAATGATGAAAAGTGATGTGTAGAGAGATTTGCACCACGTTCGGGTGTGGTGGATTTTGCTGTAACACCTACCCATTTTGAGAAACAATATCAAGTTTATAATTAATTAGTTTTTGATTTCCATCAAACGACACCATAATTTGAAGCACTTCTTCTTCCATTCACAACCTTCCATCACAAAATCAAAGAGGGCCAATTAGTAAATTAACCTATGGAGGGAGCTAGAGAGATCCAGTTCTGTACTGGTCTGATAGTCTTCCCTCACTATGATCATTCTTTGATCCTTGAGCACCCAATTAGTAAATGTAATCATTTTTAAAGGACGTGGAGAATGGATCGTTCATAAGAGTTTCCATGAACAAGGTGCATGTAATTGTATATATTTTTCGGATGCAGATCCTTGACAATTTATAATATTTGGACTATTAGATAAAATTTTAATAATTTATATTTTTTTAAATAATAATCATACGCATATAGTCATATGTATTGTCTATAAACTTACGTTATTAAATTTTTATCAGACAATATATATCTCTTAAATTGTCTCTCTCTCCTATTTACATATGTTTGAATTGGAGAAGATCCATATCTGCTTTCTTCAAATGTCTTCTTATTCTAAACCCATTAGGGAAATAGAAAAGTTGCATAATCACTTTGATCTTTGTGAACAAATGTTAATTTTTTAATAAAATTAAAGTATAAACTAATAGAATATTCAAATGTTTATGTTTAACAATTGAAAATTGTCATAAACAAAGGTAAGTCACATTTTAAAAAGTACTTAGTCAAAGTGGATCCATATATAATTATGATAAATCTTTATTTTTTTGTTATGATTTTATAATATAAACTATAAAAGACAATAGATCAAATATTTCCTCTCTTCTCTCTCTACACAAACATGTGCAGGGGTGTATAAATATTTATTACTACTTCTTTTTAACAAGACTCGTCCAAGTCAAAACTATTGAATACTGTATATTAATATATTACATGATAGTCTATTTCTTCTTATTAATTAACCATTAATCCTTCATCTACAACGAGTATAACCACAGACTCACATGTAACTATGCAAGATTATTTTTTCCGTAAGAGCTAGTAAATATGGAATGAAAATTTTCCACAATTTCTTTCCATAAATTTTTTAGTAAATTTTGTAGAGAGAAGTGAGAACAAAAGTAATGAATGAAAAGAGAAAAAGTCTGTGAACCTATGTATACTTTTCATCATTATCTCCCTAAAATTTATATAAAAGAATTATAACCAATGTATTTTGATAAAAATAAAGGCATTGTCAAGAGGTATTTATATATCAATCCTAATTTATAAATTAAGAATCATTTTAGAAAAAAAAAAAGGTAACAAAAGTTCATACTTTATAGAGTATTAATTGTACTTATTTGTACTTATTAATCATAATTTCTTTTATTATTCAACTTCACTTAAAATGTTTTTTATATCACTTTATGTAAATGTATTTATCAAATATTTTTGTAAAACATTAATTACTTTTTTTTTTCGCATGAAGTTCACTAATTCGACTCAAAATAAGAAACACTTCAAAGTGAGGCAAAAAATGTGGGAATGATCATGAATATATTCTTTAATTTTGGACTCATTCCTTTACAAGTGTCAAACTCAAGGCTTATCTTCATTTCCATTCGATTTATATAATTTAAAATCAAAGAAAACATGTTTGGTTCATTTATAATATAATATCTTGTTATTAAGGGTTTATTTTTGAATATCTTATAATCTGCGTTGCCAGTAGTTTATTATTTAAAAATTAAACAAAAGAATTAACTTTTAATAGAATTTCTTTTTGTTATTTTTTGTGGTGAAAATCAAAATCTCTTTTTGATCAATATCTCAAATTTGGCATCATTACTCCAACCAATAACTAATGAAATTTCAAAAATAGATACATGTAATACAATATCTTAAATTTCCCAAATCCCTCTCTTTAGTTCATAAGAATGACTATAAATTAGGGAAATTAGGGCTTTATGTTGAAGATTCGAAAAAATTAACAAAAAATCATTTAAATATACTGGCTTTATTTTTAGTAATAAAAAATTAATTCTAGTTTGATATAATTAATAAGTATGATAACAATAATAAATTTTATCAGAATAAATAAAGTATTATCTTATATCTAATAATTATTATATTATATGATAAATAGCTAAAATTCAATAGAGATCTCTATAAAATCATTTAAAATATGATATATGCCTTTTTCTGCTCTCTAAGCTATATACTTCTCACGTAACGCAAAAATATGACGTAATTTTTTTTTAACAGTTAGATCTCTTACGATGTATATTGAGATCGTTATATGGATATCTAACGAAAAAGTTTATATTTTTAATAGGTTGAATTTTTTATCATTAAGTACATTCTAAAATTTAAACTCTTTTAAGTTAAAGATCGTTCAGAGTAAGACTTTTATTTTAGATTTACTGGTAATAAAACCTTCTTTTTTTATTTTAACTTTTTATTAAGAAATAGAGGCATGCATGTACAGAATTACTTTAGTTAGATTACAAAAAGAATAAAATATCTTTTAGTCTTTCACTTATCATACAAGTGTCATTTTAATTCCTCACTTCCATTTTGATTCCTCACTTGTTGAAACATTTAAAATGATTCACTACTCATTGAAAAATGTCATATTTGTACATTCATTTTTTAAAAAATACCAAATTTAGTCCTTCAAACTTAAACTTTAGGATTTGATAGGGAAATATTGGAATGACATTTACATGTGAGTCAACATTGAATCACTAATTCTTCCTAGACAAATTATTATATAGAATTACTATATAGAAACTGTCACTTTATTTTCTTTTTATAGTATGATACATATTAATATGATAATGTATGGGATTTTTATTCCTCTATCACGTTAAGTCTCCCTCCAATATATATAAATGATAATGTTCAAGGTCATATAGCAACCAAATCTTTTTCCACCTATTTAATCATCCTCTATAATGAAATTGATATGATTTAATCCTTTTGCAGAAGTCAAATATTAAATCAATTAAATATTCGCATTATATAATTTGGGCTAATTATTTTAGTTATGTCAATCAAATGATTCTTAATCAAATAATGAGTCGACATATGAGGGATACTATATCAAAATTTCAGCATAGAAATTACAAATCACTAAATCAATGTGTTTTCCTTTTTTTTTTTTTTTTTTTGTTAAAAATTAGTTTTTCCAAATACATTATTATTAAATTTTGTTAAAAAATTGTAAAAAATTTTCTGTATATAATAAGAACTTCCCATTGTTGTGCCACTCCACTCGAAGCCTTTATTATTTCTCTCTCTTTATTCACCAAACTCCTTTTCTTCTTCACCGTTACCATGTGGCAACTTCTCTTAGTTTCTGCTGTAGTGGGATCCGTTGGTTTGGTAACTAACCATTTTCTCAGCCAAACCAAGCAATGCAAAGGTAAGATTATTGTTTTCTTGGTTCTATTTGACTCCATCGAAATGTGATTGCTTTATTCATATGTTCATAATTTCAAGTTCATCTTTTTCCTGAATTTAAAGCAAGTAAAAATAATATGAAAGCAATTGTTGACATTGCACGAAAGTCCCAAATCAAGAATGAATTATGAAGTATATAGTATAATATTCGAACACAGATTTTGCACCTAAATAAGGACAAGAGCATATACTGAAAGATATAATTCCCAAGTGCAATCAATTTCTTTTCTAAAAGTATAGCACTTTTTTGAATTTATGTAACATTTTATATATCTCATGAGTATATGAAATATTAATCTTCTCAGACTTTGTTTATTTTTATTCTAGAGTATACAGCACATTTATGCAAAGCATCTTTGACAATTTTGAAATAATTATGCCCAAGATATTAATTTATAAAAAATCCTATATGCATGGCTGCAAAATTTTCTCTCCCAGCACATTTCATATTATTTTATTTAATAAATTGGTTTTCTTTATAAATCTTCCTTTTTGATATTGATGTTAACTCTTCCTGTCTACTATACCAATAATAGTTGAAAGAATGACAAAATTTAATTTTGAACTATTTTCAATTGTGTGAAGCAATTAACTTTATTATTAACACACTTGAACAACTTACTAATGTTCAAGTGAAAACAATTGACTTTATGTCTTATTATCAAGGGAAGTTCATTGCATGTTCATATGACCATCGTTGGGAACCTAATTGACATCCTAATCAAGCCAACAATTAGCGAAATATAATGTTGCAAAAATTAGCACCTTTTCAGACTCTATGAATATTGCTTGACTTTTGACTTGGACTTTGATTTTAGGCCTTAACTCTTTTTTTTTTTTCCTTTAATTACATATAGACTAAACCATTTTTTTATTATCAAATTAGTATTTTTAAAGATGAAATCATCGTCAAATTGGTCTCTTCAAATACCAACCATGACGCGTGGACCTTAAAATGTTGCCAAAGTTTTAATTTTTAAATTGCTCCTTTGTTACTACTTACTAGGCATTTTACACTGTTCTTTTTTTTTTTTTATTGCTTCTTTAATTTTTAATGCCCAAAAGGACAAGCAGTGAGATTAGAGACACTGATGACGAAATTTCAAGTCTCCTTGCAGTAATTGATGACAATGAATGTGGAAGTAGTACTCATACTAAAGAGTTAGTTCAACGGGGTCTAGAAATGGAACGACTTAAAGCAAAATTTGAGCTTGAACTCTAAATGCTTTTCGGGTGTACTATTTACAGTGCCTACTATGAAGAAATGAGACCAAAATTACATAAGGCAAATTTCTTGGATATCTCTTGGTTGATCTAACACGCGAATATATGCCCCCCATTTTGTAGTCTTCATTTGTGTCCGCTTTCAATGAGATGATTACGTGTATTTTAAAAATGTTATAAGATAGAATTTTATTAAAAAAATAAATTTAGCTTTTCCCATTTGGGTAATTTGTGTATGTATTCAAAAATTACGATCATCTCATTTTCTTGTGCACCTTTGGCACTTTAGATTTTACTTTTTAAAGCAACTTTGGTCTTCCTTAGCTCAATATGGGTTTGACCTAGAAATTCTATTGCAGTTTCTAGTTAGAGATAAGGGGTGTGTTGCAACTGAATCCCAAGGATTATTGCCATCTAAATTGAGTCAGAAACAAAGCCATTTGCTGATATAATGACAAGAAAACCAGATTGCAGAGTTGGAATTTGAACTGCACTTAGCTCAGTCCAAACTCCATGAGAGGAAGCTGAATTCCAGGTACTAAAGGACTCTGTTAGACGCCATATTCACATATCTCTGTCCATAGATTCAAGCATTATTATCTTTCCTTAAAATTTATTGCTCCATATTGCTTTGTTTCTTTAACAATTGGATGTCTCTTTATTTACCATCATAGAGGTAGAATTTGTTATCGAATGTTGTCTCAGTAATATTGGTTATTGTGTCTAAGATGATGAAGCTAATGCTGGTGCAGTGATGATGGTTATGATGGTGAATATGAAAGCAATGCTTTTACTGAAAAGTCAAATCAACGAGGTTTAGAAATGGAACGACTAGAAGCAGAACTTGAGCTTGAACTTTAAAAGCTTTATGTGCGAAGGGAGAAAAAAATACTTTAAAGGTATATGATAACCCATTATATATATATATATATATTATTGTGCTAAAATTAAAAATTAATAACATGCGGTGGCATACATGACTATAATTCAATATGAAATATACATATATATATATATATATATATTGTATTTATGTATAATATTTGTTTGTGAATAATCATTATTTAAGGCTAAGGATAGATCTAAGATTTAATTTTATAGGGACGAAAGTTTTCAAATTAAATATTTAAACTATAGGAGCAATGTTGTCAAAATCGCGATTCTAGGCAGACTCGTTTTTGGGAGGTGAACTCGTATCGTAAACTTGTAACGTAGAATCGTAAGAGTTTACCTATAATAATAATTAACGATTGAAATATATAATTATATCATTAAAATTAATATTTTAAAATTCAAACTAGTTTTTGAATTTGTGAAAGTAATGATCAATGGTCTATTAGTATAACTATAGTTAAAATGGTGATAACTAAACATAAATATTTTGTTAATATTATATATTAAAATTAAAATATGATAGATATTAATAAACAAATACTAATAATTTGAAATTTGAATTAAAATTATTTATACAATTATAAATATAACTATTAAAGACTATTTTGTTAAAACAAATAAATTAACAATATATTAATTTCATATTATTTTTGGGTAAAATATCATATTATAAATATTTAAAAAAGAAAAAAATTAATATAATAATATTTAAATAATTTAGATTAAAACAAAAAATAGATATCCTTTTAAATAAATTTAAAATAAAATTCTAAAACTAGATACAACAAATTATATAATAATAGATATGTGTAAATAGACACTTTTTTTTGTGCGCATGTTCAAGTTGTCTAAATTCTATTCTTCTTGAAATGATAAAAAGATGAAGAGAATATATATATATAAATATAAAACTTTGCAAATGTATTCATAAAGATGGGGTTGGATTAGTGGTACAATATATTGTCTTCTGAAGCTTTTGAGTTCGAGACGTTATGATGATATTTTTTGAAACTATGATGAAGAGCCAATATATATAAAATAGTACTCATATATATGTAAAGATAATGTTGGAGCAGTGGCTGGTTGTGCTCCAATGCTAGCAGGCGTGCCCGTGTTTGAGTTCTGGGAAAGCCATTTTTTGACGCAAAACAAGAGAGCTGCAGTCGAGTTGGAGCGAGTCAACTCGGCGATTCAATCAAGTTGGAACGAGTTGATACCGAGTTTGGCCGAGTTCGTGTGGCATCCGAGTTAAACACCGAGTCGACTCGATTTCCTCTCCTAAAAACACAAACTCGCCGAGTCAACCGAGTTGACTCGCGAGTTTGACAACTTTGTATAGGAGACAATTTCTTACTATTCATTGAGAACTAATTCTTATGAATCAAAAAATCAAATAAAAATATAAGATAAAATTATATATAAAAATTTAAATTTTAAAAATTCAAAAGAGGTAAGAACCCCGCGCACCCATTTACATCCATCCTTTTCGGGGCATGATAATGGAAAGGGAAACGAGATTGCGAACGAGATTCCAACTTGAAGAAAAGTGAAGGGCACTAGAGAAAGGAACAAATGAGAGAATATCCCTTTGAAATCAGTGTGCACGAAAATAATTGCGTATGCACAGAACTAATAAGTATTACACAGTGCTAATAATTATTCAAATCAATAAGTATATGGTAATATGTATTTAATTTGTGGAGATTTTCCAACAAAGATGTGTGATTACAATGGGTGGTGTGTGTGTATACAAATATATATATATATATATATATATATATATACACATACATATATATATATATATATATAATATTATATGAAGCACTAAATTAGGGAATGGGCCATCTAATAAGTGCCAAACAATGAGTAGTGATCTGCGTCACCATCCCACAATACTCATCTTGACAATTTTATGACTGTGAAATCGGAGGCATATGGAAAAGATTGATTTAACCTTTTCGTCGTTTAAAATTAATAAAGATGATCGTGCCAGGTAGTATTATGATTCTCATTTGATTTTTTTCTTATATTATTGTATATATATTTTAGTGAATAATAAACTCAAAACTAGACTTAAATTCATTTAATTCGTTTTTTAAAAAAATATACAATTTTTATTTTTTATTTAAAATTTGATTACATAAAATTTATTTATAAAAAATAAAAATTTTTACACATTTTTAATACATTAAAATTTATATACGTACCCCAGGGCAGGTATCATATGCACAAGTAATTAAAATTTAATTTTCATCCATATACCCTTAATTACTTGAACGGATAAGTTTTGTAGGTATCCATTGAATTTGTATATTTTGTCCATCTCTGTTCAACATATATTTCAATTGGGCATATTTATTTTTTTTTATTTTTTTTATTTTTCCTAAATAATTTAGCCTATATTAAAAACCACTAATTTATGGATGTTACAATTAACATGACCCAACAAAATATGGATGATTTGATTTAACTACATTTTTTTAGGCTAACCCGTTAACTATTTTTAAACAAGAGAATATTTAGTTGCCAAGGTAAGACGTTTAATGAGGTAATTAAAGAATATCTTTAAAAAACTAAAAATTATGTCAAGTGTCAATGATCAATATAGCAAATGAATTTCACTGAATAACGTGTTTCGTTTGTTTACTTAATTATCCATAAAGAGGTTAATTAATCTAATATGATACATAATTACAAGCGTCTATTAGTTTTATTGTACACCTCTCGACACAGGATTGCCTAGCTCGTGGATCGAACCACACAACCTTCTACAAGATGCATGCGGCGTCTCATAAGTATAAATTGAATAATTTGCTGTGAAAACAGATACTATAAGTCTAGGTTATTTTTTTGTCATATGCAGTCATTTTTTTTGTACTTACAAGTTACAACACTTATTATGATAGAAGATTCTGATTGCAACTTCCATTGGTTGTATAATTTGTTGCTATATTATCATCAAAGCAAAAGAAAAGACTTGAATATGTTCTAAAAAATTCACTGGTTTATAATGTTTGTAATAAGTAATTAATATATAAATTAGTATTAGTTCATTATTAGGATAGCTAATAGTTTATACTTTAAATATATAATATTAAAAATTAATTTTTTTTATATCTGACTTCAATTACTTAATTGAATTAGACATATAATTGAATAATTCGTTATAAATTATTGAGCTATATATGAACTCATGTATTTTTGAGAGAGATTCCAGGCAAATAATTTATTACGAGTTAATTACTTTATATACATTAGTTAAGATTTCACTTATAAAATTAATTATTTTACCTATTTAAGTATTATTAGTTGTTATTCTCTTTAATTTGAACAAGGTTAGTGGAGACTGTATAAAAAAAATTAATGGATTCAAACATTAAATCAGATGTGATCTAAATTATTTTCCCTATTTTTCGTGCATATAATCATTTTTCAATTAAATATGCTTGTGTACACCTTGATCAGGTAATAATACTTTCACAGTCTCGAAATCTCTATATACTTTCAGTATTACTCTTGTTCTCATTGACGTGATCACCATATCAATTATCATCAGATCATCATTGTCCACCGTCACATTAGATTGTACAGGCTTGCAATGTTTATTGCAACAAATAAAATATTCGTAATCTTTACCCAAAACATAATTACTTAAAAAATTTATAGTGCTAGCAGTGTACTCCAGGTTCAGTCATGTTGCGTATTGATAAAATTCGAATAAACGAGAAATATATAAGCAAAATAACTTTATAGAAACTTAATGTCATAAGGTTTTAAGTCTATTAAGTGATGTCAAATTCGTGAAATATATTCTGTTTTTAAATAAATGAAAATGAATCATTGAAAAAAAATTTTCTTTATGTCTATGATTTTTCAAGCCTCTAATTCAACAATAATATCATAACATGGTCTCAACAAATATACAACAAAATACAAAATCATGAATGGTGTGTTCCCGACCCAGAACCCAAAATTAATTCTCTATCAATGAGTGATTATGACAGATTTGGTTCTTCTTCTTATCTTTTATTTTCTTATTATATTAGAGATAGAGAGAGGTAGGGTGAGTGTGATCTACTATTCAAGTATGACTTACCATTTAAATAAATTTCACTCATTCTTTATCTATCTTTTTTAATTTAATAAAAAATAAAAAAATGATCCAAATCCAATTAGCACCTATCCTTTAGTGCTATATCGTGAAATGTGTGTCTTTTATGGCTGGTGATATTATGGCCATATGAAGGCAAGTACTGTGAGGATTGGGGGACACGAAGTCAACTGTGAAAAGTGATGTGTAGAGAGATTTGCACCACGTTTGGGTGTGGTGGATTTTGCTGAATCACCTTTCCATTTTGAGAAACAATATCAAGTTTACAATTAATTAGTTTTCGATTCCCATCAAACGACACCATCATTTGAAGCACTTCTTCCATTCACAACCTTCTAACACAAAATCTAAGGGGGCCGATCAGTAAATTAACCTATGGCGGGAGGTAGAGAGATCCAGTACTGTACTGGTCTGGTGGTCTTCCTTCTCTATGATCCTTCATTGATCCATGAACACCCAATAGAATTGAGATAGGTTATATATATATATAGATTATATTCATTGTAATTATTTTTAAAGGACGGGGAGGATAGATTGTTCATAAGAGTTTTCATCAATGAGGTGCATGTAACTGTATTTTTTCGGATGCAAATCCCGACCATTTATAACATTTTGATTATTAAATAAAAATTTAATAATTCATATTTTTTTAATAGTAATCATACGTATATAGTCATATGTATTGTCTATAAATTTAAGTTATTAAATTCTCATAAGACAATATATGTAATATCCATAAAAATTTATACTAAAATAAGGAAACTTAGTCAGAACAAATACAGATGTAGATAAAATTTTATCAGCAAATGTAACCAAAGTTAGTATCTAAACCTCACCCTGTGTATTTTTAGCACTTGTAACTCAATTAAGTACTGTAACCAAATATCTGTAAGGAAAATTTTGATATGATAATATATATATATATATATATATATAATAATTTTCCATTTAAAATATTTAAAAAAATCATGAATTATTTCTAATAATTCCACCTAACCCCCAATTATATACCTAATCTAAAATTATATCAAACATCTTTATAACTTAGCATTTCATCATGCTAAAACGTACCATAACACTCCTTCATGTTGTCGCTTCGTTCTTCACTATGTTCACTGTTCTGTCAACTTCCGACCTTTGTCAATTTTGTCCAACCACTGCAGGAGGTTGACTGGCATACTAGCGTCTCCACCGGCCCATCCTCGACCACTGATAGCCTCCCCCATTGGCAAAAATTGCTAGAAAATCACGTCAAAAACTCCTCATAGTATAATTTTTTTTTCTTGCCAACCGAACATTCCTCTAGCCTCGTTCAATCTCGCTAGTGACTCCTCTTAGCTACATCGGGCCCGTCGACTTCCCAGCCACCTCCACCAGCCACCACATTGCCAGAATTTCATCAAATTTTTAGCGACTTGATATACCCGAAATTTAAAGCTTCAATTCGTGATTTTGGTGTGTTTTAAATCTAATTAAACATAGTGCTTCATTTTATGCATTGATTTCGCACCTTTCTTCATCATTTACACTTATCAATTTGGTCCAATTTGCTCAGAATCAAAGAAAAACCAATTCGGGTATTGTTCATCCGTAAAAATCATTGTATATGCAAGAAAGTGATGAAATTGAGCTCAATTAAGGTTGTTTGCTTTAAATTGAGTTAGGGTTACACTTCTAAGGTGAGTTTCACACCTTTCTCCCTTGAAATCACTGATCAATTATGAATTTTGGCTTATGGATTGAAAAATCCTATTTTAGGGGTTTAGGGGCAATTTGGGAATTTAGTGAAAATTGTGTTCTTAGGACTTCTTAAATATTTTTATGCATTTAGGAGTGATTTGGAATTTTTAGAAAATTTAGTTTGAATTTTAGAACAAAATTCGAATTTCTAATAATTTTTTCTAGATTTTTCATGAAGAAAAAGGAAGGAAATTATAAGAAAAAAAAATATGAATGGCTTGATTGTATAATAATAAATATTATTTGAGGTTAAATGAAAAATTTTAAATTTATTAGATGACCCTTAAGTGAAATTTTTGTTATGGTAGGTGTTAAGTGTATAATGGAATAATTAAATAAAATAATAATAATAGTAATGATAATAATAATAATAATATTAATAATAATGATAATACTAATAATGATAATAGTAATAATAAAATGAAATATAGGTTATAAGTATTTTAAAGTATTCTTTAAGTGGCCCATAAATTTAATTTCCACCATTTAGAAAAGAAATAGGTGAATTGGATAAAAATGAATGACAGATAATTAATTAGGTATGTGATAGAATTAAAATAAATAAATTTATTTGTAAGGATTGGATGAAAAGAGTAATTTATTTAATATTTTTAGGTGACTAGAATATTTTCAACAAATGAATTATAATCAAGGATAGAAGGAGGTTGGTATACTCCTTTTAGGTGAGTAGATAATTTTAATTATACAGAATATTATTTTAAATTATTCATGATGATTTTGAATATTGAATTAATAGAAATACCAAAATCTAAATTCTAAAGTGATACGATTTTGAAATTTCTGATATATGTACATGGATAATTATTTGTCTCTGAAATATTGGAAATTTTTCCAAAACAAAACCCTGTAGCTAACGGCAGTTAACGTTAGCCATAGTGCACTGCAATTGGTATTCTGATAAGGTAGGGTATGATACCCTTACCTCCATATTCTGTTTGAGGCTGATGACCGTTATGATATTTACTCCGAGCCTATAGGTAAATGAGTATCTGTTCCTATCTGTTATCACTAGCCTTGGCTAGCTCTGTACTTTGTAATTATAATTGGTTGTAGGAGATTTCCAATTACATTCTGTTGATGATTTTTCTCTGTTTAATATCATTGAATTATGTCTGTATGATATATGGTTTTAAATTTTGAAAGATGTACCACCGTAAGTTTATCTTAATTTTTGTAGTATTAGAATTACCTACTCACTGAGTTTCCACTCATCCCATTATTTAACATATTTCATATCTAAGCGCCAATTTGGAACGTTCACCTTCGGAATTTTAATCTTGGTGATTTATTCCTTGGTGAGCCTAACCTATTGCTAGAGCTATGTCTTTCAGTATTTTTATAATTCAGTTCAGTCGTTCCCTGGTATGCAGGCTAAATGTTTAATATATTATTATGGTGTGTCAGAAACTATCTGTATGAAGAGTTATGTGATCTATGTTTGTTTAATATGTATTTATATAAGTTCTACCGTTATGAGGGTTCCGACAGGTCCCCGTGGATGATGATACCTCATCCCTATTGCCGGTCACGCCCTATTGGCTTAGGTCATAACAAAGTTGGTATTAGAGCTCGGTTTAGAGGTATTTGGTATGCCTGTATCTTGTGGAGCATGCAGTCCCTCGTGGTACCTTGATTATCATTATGTACCCGAGCATAGTCATAATTGAGTTTCTGTTGGGAATCTCTTAGGATATCTAGTGTCATTTATCTAATCTATTTTGTATCTCATATTTATGAGAGTTTGTAATTCTGGATTTAGCGCTGACCAAATTTCTTCTTGTATGTAAAGGGACAATGTTATCTAGATCACATGCCACCATTGATTAGGCTGTAAAAGAGGCCTCTGTAAGGGCTGCTATTCAGCCTAACATACCACCCTTAGTGGTTGAGGTAAGGGACAACCACGTGCAGGAAGGGCTAGTAGAGCTTGAGCAAAAGGTGGACAAGCAACCAGGCCTCCCATCAGGAATATTTTAGACGAGTGGGTGGAACCTTCTCAACCTTAGGTCCCTACTAATGCAGAATTAACAGTTGGACTACAGGGTATTCAGAGTGTTGTAGATAGTCTTACAGCCCTAATAGCAACACAAATGATTGGCTAAAATACCTCTCCAACCACTATGTCCCTTACAGAACAAATGAGAGTTAGGGAACCTCAGGTTGGAGCTGAAAAGACTGGTAGCAGAAGGATCCTAACCAAATTCATCAAATTCAAGCCTTCTACTTTTTCAGGGATGGATAATCATGAGGACCCTCAATAGTTCATTGAAGACATTAAGCAAATATGTGTGGCACTTGATTGTCCTCTGGGGAAATCCATTACCTTAGCTACTTTCCAATTGAAGAAAGTTGCCAAATCGTGGTATGAGTCATTGTCGCAAGGAAGACCATCAAAGTTACCTCTTCTTGAATGGGAAGAATTCAAAGAATTGTTTATGGAGCGAATTTTACCCATGAGCGTCAAGGATGCTCGTGCTAGGGATTTCCAGAGCTTACAACAAGTCCCTGGGGTATCAGTTGATGAATTTGTTATACAATTTATTAAGCTATCCAAGTATGCCCCTAATTTAGTTCCTACTAAAAGTGATAGAATAAAACGAGTTGTGATGAGCTTGATAAAACCATTATTCAGGGTTATGGCGCCCCAGATCAGTCAGTTTACCTCTTTCATTGCAGTGACAGACTGTGTTAGAATGAATGAGATGAGGGATAAAAAAGATAATACAGTGCAGACGAAGAGGAAGCGATTAGATAAAGGAAAACCTTCAGGAAGTTTTACCATGGGTGGATCATCTAGAAGGCCTAGGGCATCAGGTCTAGCTCAAACATGTAGGTCCAACCTAGAATCATCAATTCAAACGATGGCGAGTACTAGAAGACACAAAGGGAATTATAGGGACTTCAGACTTACTACTATATCTTATTCAGCACAATATCCAAGAGGTAGACCACTATGTTCCATGTGTGGGAAATCTCATTATGGTCCATGTCAAAGAGTTTGGAGCATGCTTTAGATACAGGCAGGTAGGGCACGTGATATGGGATTGCCCTCAAACACTTTACAGCTCTAACCAGGGTTTAATGTGACCGTCCAGTTTTATGTATACGGGACCTAGGCCCCAGGGTGCATTTTCAACTTAGGGTGGCAAAGGAAATGGTGGTAGAACTTCTTCTAGTAAAGGTTAGACATATTCTGGAAGGGGTCAGGCATGAGTATTTGCTCTAAATAAACAAGATGCTCAAGAATCGAATGCAGTGATTACAGGTACAATTACAATATGTTCTCATGTTGCTCATGTGTTATTTGATCCTGACGCTACACATTCTTTTATGTCCCCACACTTTGCAAACTTGATTGGCAAATGTCTTATCAAATTAGAGGGCTCTTTGATGGTAACAACTCCGTTAGGAGAATCCATTTCAGTGGATCAAGTATGAAAGTTATACACAATTATGATCAATAGCTATGAAACAATGATTGATTTAATTATTTTAGCTATGGCTGATTTTGATGTGATCCTCAAAATGGATTGGTTGGCTTCTTATTTTGCCACCATGGGTTGTCATCTTAAAGTTGTAACATGTGAATTCCTAAATGAACCGCTTGTTGTTATCCAAGGCGATCGTATAGTGACTCATAGCAACTTAATATCGGCCATTAAGGTTAGGAAGTAGTTACAAAGTGGATGTCAAGACTAAGCCTCAGTCCAAGACATAGAAGTAGCAGTTCTAGCATTGAATCAAGTGTCGGTAGTCAATGAGTTTCTGGATGTATTCCTAGAAGAATTACCAAGACTACCAAGCACCCAGTTGATCTCTATACCTCTCGATAGAATGGCACCATTGGAACTTAGAGAATTGAAGGATCAGTTGCAAGACTTGTTAGATAAAGGTTTTATCTGCCCAAGCTCATCACCATGGGGAGCTCTGGTCCTGTTTGTGAAGAAAAAGGATGGGTCCCTTAGGCTGTGTGTGGATTATAGGCAATTGTATGAAATAAGTACCCTTTACCTCTCATTGATGATTTATTCGATCAATTACAAGGTGCACAATGCTTTTCTAAGATTGACTTGTGATCAGGATATCATCAATTGAAGATTAAACAAGAGGATATTCCTAAGACGGTTTTCAGGACCCGATATGGCCATCATGAATTTTTAGTGATGTCCTTTAGACTAACTAATGCTCTAGCCACTTTTATGGATATGATGAATAGGGTTCTCAAGCTTTTCCTTGATCGATTTGTTATAGTCTTCATTGATGATATATTGGTTTACTTAAGGATTCGAGGGGAGCATGAACAACATTTAAGAATGGTGCTGCAAATATTGAGAGAAAATCAACTGTATGCAAAGTTCTCTAAATGTTAATTCTAGCTTGATAAAGTGTTGTTCCTAAGCCATGTGGTTTCAAATGAGGGTGTTCAAGTGGATCCTAGTAAAGTGGAAGCAGTTCAGAAGTGGCCCCGGCCTACTATGGTCACTAAAATCCATAGTTTCTTAGGTTTGGCTGGCTATTACCATCATTTTGTGAAAGATTTCTCTAAAATAGCTACTCCTATGACCAAAATAACTCAAAAGAATGTAAAGTTTCAATAGATCGAAGTGTGCGAGGAAAGTTTCCAGAAATTGAAGGATTGTTTGACATCAACACCTATTCTTGCGTTGCCATATGGATTTGACGGCTACACAATTTATTATGATGCCTCTAGAGTGGGGTTGGGTTGCGTTTTGATGCAACATGTTCATATGATTACTTATGCCTCAAGACAATTAAAGAAACATAAAGCAGAATTATCCTACCCATGACTTAGAAATGGCTGCTGTGGTGATTGTATTAAAAATATGGCGTCACTATTTGTATGGCGAGACTTGCAAAATTTATATAGATTATAAGAGTCTTAAGTTCATTTTTGAACAAAGAGATCTCAACCTAAGACAAAGGAGGTGAATGAAATTGTTAAAAGATTATGATTGCACTATTTTGTAGCACCCAGGCAAAGTCAATGTTGTGGCAAATGCCTTGAATAGAAAGTCAATGGGAAGTCTGTCATATATAATGGTAATGAGAAGACCATTGATTGAGGATTTCCACTGGTTAGCAAAAAATGGTGTTAGGCTTGAAACCAAGGAGTTGAGTGCATTATTAGCAAGTGTTCAAAGTTCATCTTCCTTGAATGAAAGGGTAAAGACAACTCTAGCAACTGATACACAAATTCAAAGGTCAATTAAAGAAGTCAAGAATGGCAAATAAAGCGAGTTTACTTGAGACTCAGAATGGGTAAATTATAGTATGGTCAATGGTTATATGTACCTAATGATAACAAACTTAGAAGAAAGATTATATAAGAAGCCCATCAAACCCCTTATACCATTCACCCTATAGCAATAAAGATATATTAAGATTTGAAATAGCTGTATTGGTGGGAAGGAATATAGAAAGATGTGGCATATTTTGTTTCTCGTTGCTTGATTTGTCAACAAGTGAAAGCTGAGCATCAGAAGCCAGCTGAGTTACTCCAGAAAATAGAAATATTGAAATGGAAATGGGAAAGAATAACTATGAATTTCGTGATAGGCCTACCTCGAACTTTGAAGGGTTTTGATTCCATATAGGTGATTGTTGATAGACTAACTAACTCTGCACACTTTCTGCCAGTGAAAACAACTTATGGTGTTGCCAAATATGCTTAAATATATCTAAATGAAATTGTGAAGCTTCATGGTGTCTCTATCTCAATTATTTTTGATCGAGGCCCCCAATTTACCTCTAGGTTTTAGAGAACGTTTCAGGATGCACTTGGCACTCTATTAGATCTTAGTACAACATTCCACCTATAAATTAATCATCAATCAAGACGAACAATTCAAACGCTAGAGGATATGTTGAGGTCCTATGTTCTAGAATTTGGAGGGAGTTGGGATAGTCACCTACCTTTAGCTAAATTTGCTTAGAATAACATTTATCAAACGAGTATTTAGATGGCACCTTATGAAGCTTTGTACGGTAGACGATGTTGGTCTCCTATTGGTTGTTTTGAAATAGGTGAAGCAAGAATACTTAGACCAGAATTAATTTATGGCGTCATAGATAAGTTGAAGGGAGAGATTATTAAATATCCAAAATAGACAGAAAGCTTATGCAGACAATCGAAGGTGAGATTTGGAATTCATGGTGGGCGATCAAGTGTTCCTCTAGGTATCTCCGATGAAGGGCATAATGAGATTTGGGAGGATAGGAAAATTAAGCCCCTATTATATTAGGCCTTTTAAAATACTAGAAAGAATCAAAGCAGTGGCATATCGCTTAGCTCTACCTCAAGAACCAGTGGATGTACATTCTATGTTTCATGTATCTATGTTCAAGAAGTACTTACCTGATCCATCTCATGTGCTTAAAACCCAAGATGTTCAGTTATATGCTGGGTTAACCTATGAAGAGGTTCCTGTGACGATTTTAGATAGGCAGGTTAAGATGCTTCAATTGAAAGAGATTGCATTGGTGAAGGTGTTATGGCGAAATCATTCCCAAGAGGAAGCAACGTGGGAAGCAAAGAATGAAATACAGGCTAAGTACTCCCAATTATTTCAAAATTTAGGTATGTAGATGATTGAATTCGGGGACCAAATTTCATAAGGGGGAGGAATGTAACACCCATAAAAATTTATACTCAAATAAGGGAACTCAGTCAGAACAAATATAGATGCAGATAAAATTTTATCAGAGAATATAACCAAAGTTAGTACCTAAACCTCACTCTGTGCATTTTTAGCACATGTAACTCAACTAAATACTGTAGCCATATATCTGTTAGGGAAATTTTGATATGATAAAATATATATAATAATATTTTTCCATTTAAAATATTTTTAAAAAAAATCCTTAATTATTTCTAATAATTCCACCTAACCCCAATTATTCACCTAACCTAAAATTATATCAAACATCTTCAGAACTCAGCATTTTATCACGCTAAAACATCCTATAACACTCCTTCTTCACCCTGTAACTTTATTCTTCACTGTGCTCACTGTTCCGTCAACTTTCGGACACAGTCCTATCATCCAACCACCGCTGGAGGTTGACCAGCATCCTAGCGTCTCCGTTGGCCCATCCCGACCACCGACAGCCTCCCTACCTGCGAAAATCGCGTCACAAACTCCTTATGGTGCGATTTTTTTTTCTGGCCAACCAGAGCTTCCTCTAGCCTTATTCAACCTTGCCGGTGACTCCTCTTAGCCACATTAGGCCCATCGACTTCCTAGCCACCTCCACCTGCCGTCATATCGCCAAAATTTCATCAAATTTTCAACAACCTTATATACACGAAAATAACTCAAAATTCGATTCAATTCGTGATTTTGGTGCATTTTTAATCCAATTAAACATAATGCTTCATTTTATGCATTGATTTCACACTTTTCTCCTTCATTTATACTTATCAATTCGATTCAATTTGGTCATAATCAAAGAAATATGAATTTGGGTACTGTTCATCCACGAAAATCATTGTATATGCAAGAAAGTGATGAAATTGAGTTTAATTCAGGTTGTTTGCTTCAAATTGAGTTAGGGTTACACTTATAAGGTGAATTTTAGCCCTTTCTCCCTTGAAATTACTAATCAATTGTGAAATTTGGCTTTTGGATTGAAAAACCCCAATTTAGGGGTCTAGGGCAATTTTGGAATTTAGTTAAAATTGTGTTTTTAGGACTTCTTAAATTTTTTTATGCTTCTAGGGAGTGATTTAGAATTTTTAGAAATTTTAGTTTGAGTTTTAGAACAAATTTTGAATTTTTAATAATTTGTTCTAGATTTTTCATGAAGAAAAAGAAAGAAAATTAGAAGGAAAAATATGAATGGCTTGATTGTATAACAATAAATATTATTTGAGGTTAAACGGATAATTTTAAATTTATTAGATGACCCTTAAGTGAAATTTTTGTTATGGTAGGTGTTAAGTGTATAATGGAATAATTAAATAAAATAATAATAATAGTAATAAAAATAAAAAAATAATGATAATAATAATAGTAATGATAATAATAATAATAATAATAATGATAATAATAATAATGATAATAAGGATAATAAAATGAAATATAGGTTATAAGTATTTTAAAGTATTCTTTAAGTGGCCCATAAATTTAATTTCCACCATTTAGAAAAGAAATAGGTGAATCGGATAAAAATGAATGAGAGATAATTAATTAGGTATTTGATAGAATTAAAATCAATAAATTTATTTGTAAGAATTGGATGATAAGAGTAACTTATTTAATATTTTTAGGTGACTAGAATATTTTTAACAAAGGAATTATAATCAAGGATAGAAGGAGGTTGGTATACTCCTCTTAGGTGAGTAGATAATCATAATTATGCATAATATTATTTTAAATTATTCATGATGATTTTAAATATTGAATTATTAGAAATATCGAAATCTAAATTCTAAAGTGGTACGATTTTGAAATTTCCAATATTTGTACATGGATAATCATTTGTCTATGAAATACTGAGAATATGTCCAAAATAAAACCCTGTAGCTAACGGCAGTTGACGTTAGTCGTAGTGCATTGCGATTGGTATTCTAATAAGATAGGGTATGATACCCTTACCTCCATATTCTGTTTGAGGCCGATGGCCATTATGATATTTACTCTGAGCTTATGGCTGAATGAGTATCTGTTCCGATCTGTTATCACTAACCTTAAGCTAGCTCTGTACTCTGTAATTATAATAGGTTATGTAGGAGATTCCTAATTACATTTTGTTGATAATTTTTCTCTGTTTAATATCACTGAATTATGTCTGTATGATATATGGTTTTAAATTTCGAAAGACGTACTACCGTAAGTCTGTCTTAATTTTTGCAGTATTATAATTACCTGCTCACTAATTTTCCACTTATCCTATTATTTAATATTTTTCAGATCTTAGCGTTAATCCAGAACGTTCACCTTTAGAATTTTAATCTTGGTGATTAATTCCTTAGTAAGCCTAGCCTATTGCTAGAGCTATGTCTTTCAATATTTTTATGATTCAGTTTAGTCACTTCCTAGTATATAGGTTAAATGTTTAATATATTACTATGGTGTGTCAGAAACTATTTGTATAAAGTATTATGTGATTTATGTTTGTTTAATATGTATTTATATAAGTTCTGTCATTATAAGGGTTATGACAGATTTGCTAGAATGAATGACACCTCATTCCCATACCGGTCACGTCCTACTGGCTCAAGTCGTGGCAATATATATCTCTTAAATTGTCTCTCTCACCTATTTACATATATTTGAATTGGAGAAGATCCATGTTTTCTTTCTTCAAATGTCTTCTCATTCTAAACAGATTAGGGAAATGGAAAAGTTGAATCATGACTTTGATCTTTGGGAACAAATATTAATTATTTTAAAAAATTAACAGTATAAACTAATAAAATATTCAAATGTTTTATGTTTAACAATTGAAAATTGTCATAAACAAAGGTAAGTCACATTTTTAAAAAGTACTTAGTAAAATTAAAAGTAACTTGATGTAAAATTCTTGTAAGTTTGAATGGTGCGTATACAGCTTAATTAGTTAAAGTGAATCCATATATAATTATGATAAATCTATATTTTTTGTTATGATTTTATAATATATGTCTAACGATAAATGTTATTTCAAATATTCGTATAAACTATAAAAGACAATAGATCAAATATTTCCTCCCTTCTCGCTCTACACAAACATGTGCAGTCACTTCTTTTTAATAGGACGCGTCTAAGTCAGAACTATTGAATACTGTATATTAATATATTACATCATAATCTATTTCTTCTTATTAATTAACCATTAATCCTTCATCTACAACGAGTATATCCACAGTAACACATGTAACTATGCAAGATTATTTTTTCTCCATAAGAGCTAGTAAATATGGAATGAAAATTTTCTACAATTTCTTTCTATAAATTTTTCAATAAATTTTGTAGAGAGAAGAGAGAACAAAAGTAATGAATGAAAAGAGAAAAATTGTGTGAACCAATGTATACCTTTCATCATTATCTCCCTAAAATTTATAAAAAAGAATTATAACTGATGTATTTTGATAAAAATGAAGACATTGTCAAGAGGTACTTATATATCAATCCTAATTTATAAATTAAGAATCATTTTAAAAAAAGGTAAGAAAAGGTCATACTTTATAGAGTATTAATTATACTTATTTGTACTTACTAATGATATTTTTTTTTTATTATTCAACTTCGCTTAAAATGGTTTTTATATCACTTTAAGTAAACGTATTTATCAAATATTTTTGTAAAATATTAATCATTCTTTTTTTTTTTTTTTGGCATCAAGTTCACTAATTCCATTAAAAAAAAAGAAACAATTCAAAGTAAGGCAAAAAATGTGGGAATGATCATGAATAAATTCTTTAATTTTGAACTCATTCCTTAACAAGTATCAAACTCAAGGCTTATCTTCATTTATATTGAATTTATATAATTTAAAATCAAAGAAAAGATGTTTGGTTCATTTATAATATAATATCTTGTAATTAAGGGTTTATTTTTTAATATCTTATAATCTGCGTTGCCAGTATTATTTAAAAATTAAGCAAAAAGAATTAACTTTTAATGAAATTTCTTTTTCTTTTTTTTTGTGGTCAAAATCAAAATCTCTTTTTTGACCAATATCTCAAATTTGACATCATTATTCCATCCACTAGCTAATGAAATTTTGAAACTAGATACATGTAATACAATATCTTAAATTTCTCAAATCCCTCTTGTTCATAAGAATGACTATAAATTAGGGAAATTAGGGCTTTATGTAGAACATTCGAAAAAGTTAACATAAAAGCATTTAAATATATTGGCTTTATTTTAGTAACAAAATTCATGATTGCTCTCTCTCTCTCTCTTTTCCTTTTCTGTTCCAATTCATTTTTATTCTCGGCTTCAATTACTCCCTTTCATATTAAATCGGTGGATTCTACCCCACTTTTCTCATATTTCCCACAATCCTTGTAATATTTTTTTGATGATGATTTTATGTTTCTAAAAATCTTCTATTAACCATTAATAAAAAATTAATTCTATTTTGATATAATTAATAAGTATGATAACAAAAAAAGTGTTATCCTATATTTAATAATTATTATATTATATAATTAATAACTAAAATTTAATAGAGATCTCTATAATATCAATTAAAATATTATGTCTTTTTTGCTCTCTAATTTATATACTTCTCATGTAACGCAAAAATGTCAGGTAATTTTTTTGGACAGTTAGATCTCTTACGATGTATATTGAGATCGCTAAATGGTTAACTAACGAAAAAGTTTATATTTTTAAAAGGTTGATTTTTTTATCATTAAGTACATTCTAAAATTTGAACTCTTAAGTTAAAGATCGTTTAGAGTAAGGCTTTTATTTGAGATTTACTGGTAAGAAAACCTTCTTTCTTTTTTTTTCTTTTTTTTAAACAAATAGAGGCATGCATGTAAAGAATCACTCTGGATAGATTACAAAAAGAGCAAAATATTTTTTTAGTCCCTCAATTTTCACAATAATATTATTTTAGTCCCTCACTTTCATTTTGGTTTTTTACGTATTGAAATATCATTAAAAAATATCACATTTGTCCTTTTACTTTTTTAAAAAACCTTAAATTTAGTCTTTTATAATTTTAAAGTTTAGAATTTGATAAAGAAATTGGGCCAAGCTTTACAAGTGAGTCAATATTGACTCACTAATTCTTTCCAGACAAATTATTATATAGAATTACTATATAGAAACTGTCACTTTATTTTCTTTTTAAAGTATCTTACATATTAATATGATAATTTATGGGATTTTTATTCCTCTATCACGTTAAGACTCACTCCAATATATATAAATGATAATGTTCCTACAAGTAGGTCATATAGCAACCAAACCTTTTTCCTCCTATTTAATCACCCTCAATAATGAAATTGATATGATTTAATCCTCTTACAGAAGTCAAATATTAAATTAATTAAAAATTTGCATTCCTTAATTTGGGCTAGTTATTTTAGTTATGTGAATCAAATAATTTTTAATCAAATAATGAGTCGACATAACAGGTATACTGTATCAAAATTTTAGGATTGAAATTGCAAATCACTAAATCAATTTGTTTTCCTTTTTTTTTTGGTTAAAAATTAGTTTTTTCAAATATATTATTATTAAATTTTGTTAAAAATATTGTAAAAAATTTTCTATATATAATAAGATCTTCCCATTTTTGTGCCACTCCACTCGAAGCCTTTATTATTTCTCTCTCGTTATTCACCTAACTCCTTTTCTTCTTCACCGTTACCATGTGGCAACTTCTCTTCGTTTCAGCTGTAGCGGGATCCATTGGTTTGGTCGCTAACCATTTTCTCAGCCAAACCAAACAATGCAAAGGTAAGATTATTGTTTTCTTGGTTCTATTTGACTCCATAGAAATGTGATAGCTTTATCCATATGTTCATAATTTTAAATTCATCTTTTTTCCTGAATTTAAAGCATGTAAAAATAATATGAAAGCAATTGTTGACATTGCACGAAAGTCCCAAATCAAGAGCGAATTATGAAGTATATAGTATAATATTCGTACACAGCTTTTGCACCTAAATGAGGATAAGAGCATATACTGAAAGATATAATTCCCAAGTGCAATCAATTTCTTTACTAAAAGTATAGCACTTTTTGAATTTATGTAACATTTTATATATCTCATGAGTAGATGAAATATTAATCTTCTCAGACTTTTTTTTATTCTGGAGTATACTGCACATTTCTGCAAAGCATGTTTGAAAATTTTAAAATAATTACGCCCAAAATATTAATTTAAAAAAATCCTATATGCATGGCTACAAAATTTTCTCTCTCAGCACATTTTATATTATTTTATTTAATAAATTGGCTTTCTTTATAAATCTTCCTCTTTTTTTTCCGTTAACTCTTCCCTTCTACTATTCCAATAATATCTAGAAAGAATGAAAAAAAATTTAATTTTTAACTATTTTCAATTGCATCAAGAAAATAACTTTATATTAATACACTTGAACAACTTACTAATGTTCAAGTGAATACAATTACCTTTATGTCTTATTATCAAGGAAGTTCATCGCATGTTCATATAACCATCGTTGGGAACCTAATTGACATCCTAATTAAGCAAATAGTTAGCGAAATATAATATTGCCAAAATTAGCATCTTTTCAGACTCTACGGACATTGCTTGACTTTTGACTTTTGACTTTTGACTTGAATTATGATCTTGGGCCTTAACTTTCTTTTTTTCCGTTAAATACATGAAGACTAAACTTTTTTCCTAATATCAAATTAGTGTTTTTTAAAGATGAAATCATCGTCAAATTGGTCTCTTCAAATGCCAACCATGATGTGTGGACCTTTAGATGTTGACAAAGTTTTAATTTATAAATTGCTCCTTTGTTATTACTTACTAGGCATTTTGCAAAGCCCCTTTTTATTGCTCCTATAATTTTAATGCTAAAAAAGACAAGCAGTGAGGTTATAGACACTAATGACGAAATTTCAAGTCTCCTTGCAGTAATTGATGACAATGAATGTGGAAGTAGTGCTCTTACTAAAAAGTCAGATCAACGGGATCTAGAAATAGAATGACTTGAAGCAGAACTTGAGCTTGAACTCCAAAAGCTTTCTGGGTGTACTATTGACAGTCCCTACTATGAAGAAATGATACCAAAATTACATAAGGCGAATTTCTTGGATATCATTTTGTTTATCCCACGTGTGAATATATGCTCCCTATTTTGTAGTCTTCATTTGTCTTAGCTTTCAATGTGATGATTATGTGTGTTTTAAAAATGTTATAAAATAAGAATTTTTTTAAAAAAATAACTTTGGCTTTTCCTATTTGGGTAATTTGTGTACGGATTCAAAAAATATGATCCTCTCATTTTCTTGTCCACCATTGGCACTTTAGATTTTACTCTTTAGAGCAACTTTTGTCTTCCCCAACTTAGTGCGGGTTTGACCTAAACATTCTATTGCAATTTCAAGTTGGAGATGAATAGTGTGTCGCAACTGAATTCCAAGGAATATTGGCATCTGAACAGAGTTAGAAACTAAGCCATTTGCTAATAGAATGACAAGAAAACCAGATTGCATAACTGGAATTTGAACTGCACTTATCTTAGTCCAAACTCCATGAGAAGGAAGTGAACTTTAGGCACTAAAGGACTCTATCAGACGCCGTACTCATATATCTCTGTTCACAGATTCAAGCATTATTATATTTTCTTCAAATTTATTGCTCCATATCGCTTTGTTTCATTAACAATTGGCTATATCTTTATTTATCATAATAGAAGTAGAATTTGTTATTGAATGTTGTCTTAGTAATATTGGTTATTGTGTCTCAAATGATGAAGCTAATATTGGTGCAGTAAGTGAAGATGGTTATGATGGTGAATGTGAAAGCAATACTTTTACTGAAAAATCAGATCAACGAGTTTTAGAAATGGAACGACTGGAAGCAAAACTTGAGCTCGAACTTTAAAAGCTTTATGGGCAAAGCGAGAAAAAAAAATACTTTAAAGGTATATGAAAACCTATTATATTTTTTGTAGAAAGTATATATATTATTGTGTTAAAATTAAAAATTAATTACACGCGGTGGCATACATGACTATAATTCAATATGAAATATATATATATATATATATATATATATTGTATTTATGTATAATATTTATTTGTGAATAATCATTATCTAGGGCTAGGGATGGATCTCAGATTTAATTTTATGAGGGTAAAAGTCTTTAAATTAAATATTTAAACTATAGGGGGACAATCTTACAATTCATTGAGAAATAACTCTTGTAAATTAAAAAATTAAATATAAACTATAAAATAAAATTATATATAAAAATTTAAATTTTAAAATTTCAAAAGAGATCGCAGCCCCGCGCACCCACCTTTTTACATCTATCCTTTTTAGGGCAAGATAATGGAAAGGGAAGGGAGAGTGCGAATGAGATTACAACTTGAAGAAAAGTGAAGGGCACCAGAGGCAGGAACAAATGAGAGAATATCCGTTTGAAATTAGTGTGCATGCAAATAATTGCATATGCACAGAACTAATAAGTATTACACAGTGCTAATAATTATTCAAATTAATAAGTATATGGTAATATATTTAATTTGTGGAGACTTTTTGACAAAGATGTGTGCTTACAATGGGTGGTGTGTGTGTCTATACATATATATATATATCAAATATAATATAATATAATATATAATATATAAAAAATATTATATGAAGCGCTAACTTAGGGAATGGGCCATTTAATAATTGACAAACAATGAGTAGTGATATGCGTCACCATCCCACAATACTCATCTTGACAAATTTATGACTTTGAAATTGGAGGCATACGGAAAAGATTGATTTAACCTTTTCGTCGTTTAAAATTAATAAAGATGATCATGCCAGGTAGTATTATGATTCTCATTTGATTTTTAATATTATTGTATATATATTTTAGTGAATAATAAACTGACAGCTAGACTTGAATTCATTTAATTCGTTTTAAAAAAATTTACAATTTTTTATTTTTATTTAAAATTTGATAACATAAAATTTATTTATATGATTTATAAAAAATAAAAAATTTCACACATTTTTAATACATTAAATTTTATACACGTATCCCATGGCAGGTATCATATGCACAAGTAATTAAAATTTAATTTTCATCCCTATACCCTTAATTACTTGAATGGATAAGTTTTGTAGGTATCCATATAATTTGTATATTTTGTCCATCTCTGTTAAACATATATTTCATCTCATTTTTTCCCCTATAAAAATTAAACGTTTCTTTTTAATATCTTAAAAAATTATTTATTCCCTAAAATAGTTTTCATAATTAATGAGACAATTAACATGACCTAACAAAATATGGATGATTTGATTTTTAACTACATTTTTTTAGGCTATCCCGTTAACTACTTTTAAAACAAGAGAATGTTTAGTTGACAAGGTAAGACGTTTAATGAGGTAATTAAAGAATATCTTTAAAAAACTAAAAATTATGTCAAGTGTCAATGATTAATATAGCAAATGAATTTCACTGAATAACATGTTTTGTTTGTTTACTTAATTATCCATAAAGATGTTAATTAATCTAATATGATACATAAGTACAAGCGTCTATTAGTTTTATTGTACACGACATAGGATTGCCTAGCTTGTGGATAAAGCCACACAACCCATGTGGCGTTTCATAAGCAAATTGTTAAACTCACGAATTTAGACAAATTCGTAAGAGAGAGGTATAGTAACGTAAATTCGTAAGAGTTTATTTCTATTAATAAATAGTTATCAAAATATGTAATTTTATAGTTTAAGTGCTATATATATTAAAAAATTATTCAAATGTAATTCAAATTATACTTAATCTAACAAAAGATATTTGTATTTCATAATTTGTAATACTCAACATGAATATTTCAAGATAGTCATACAAAAATAATTATTTCATATAACTAATTAAATAATATTTACTTTTTTTAATAAGTACATATTAAATGTAATTTTAATATTTTTTATGCATATTTAAATTTGTAATAAAATAAACTGAAATACCTTCATAGGAAATAAATTTGTCTATATCTCATTTAATTTTGAGTTTAAATTATTATGTTGTTGACTTTACAAGTTAGTTGACATGTTAAAATTATAAATTCGATAAGTCAACTCGCAAGTTTATCCGTGTTTGTACTAAATCCGAGTCTACTTCGAATTAACTAGTTTCCTTTATGTACAATCGTAAACTTGTATAATAAACTCACGAGTTTGACAACTATGCTCTTAAGTATAAATTGAATAATTTGCTGTGAAAACAGATACTATAAGTCTAGATTATTTTTTTGTCATATGCAGTCGTTTTTTTTTTGTACTTACAAGTTACAACACTTATTATAATAGAAGATTCTGATTGCAACTTCCATTGGTTAAATAATCTGTTGCTACATTATCTTCAAAGCAAAAGAAAAGACTTGAATATGTTCTAAAAAATTCACTGGTTTATAATGTTTGTAAGAAGTAATTAATATATAAATTAGTATTAGTTCATTATTAGGATAGCTAATAGATTATACTTTAAATATATATAATATTAAAAATTAATTTTTTTTTATATCTGACTTCAATTACTTAATTGAATTAGACATATAATTGAATAATTCGTTATAAATTATTGAGCTATATATGAACTCATGTATTTTTGAGAGAGATTCTGGCAAATAATTTATTACGAGTTAATTACTTTATATACATTAGTTAAGATTTCACTTATAAAATTAATTATTTTACCTATTTAAGTATTATTAGTTGTTATTCTCTTTAATTTGAACAAGGTTGGTGGAGACTGTATTAAAAAAATTAATGGATTCAAACATTAAATCAGATGTGATCTAAATTATTTTCCCTATTTTTCCAGCATGTAATCATTCTACAATTAAATATGTTTGTTTACACCTTGATCTGGTAATAATACTTTCACAGTCTCAAAATCTCTATATTCTTTCGGTATTACTCTTGTTCTCATCGACTTGATCACCATATCAATTGTCATCATCATTGTCCACCATCATATTCGATTGTACTGGCTTCCAATGTTTAGTGCAACATCTAAAATATTCATAATCTTTACCCAAAAATAATTACTTAAAAATTTATAGTGTTAGTGGTGTACTCCAGGTTCAGTCATGTCTCGTATTGATAGAATTCGAATAACTTTATAGAAACTTAATGTCATAAAGTTTTAAGTCCATCAAGTGATGTCAAATACGTGAAATATATTTTATTTTTAAATAAAATGAAAATGAATCATTGGAAAAAAAATTATTCTTTATGTCTATGATTTTTCAAGCCTCTAATTCAACAATAATATCATAACATGGTCTCGACAAATATACAACAAAATGCAAAATCATGAATGGTGTGCTCCTCGACCCAGAACCCAAAGTTAATTCTCTATCAATGAGTAATTGTGAATGTGACAGATTTGGATCTTCTTCTTATCTTTTATTTTCTTATTATATTAGAGACAGAGATTCATAACGTGAGTGTGATATACTATTCAAGTATGATTTATTATTTAACTAAATTTCACTCATTCTTTATCTATCTTTTTTTAATATAATAAAAAAAAATGATCCAAATCCAATTAGCACCTATCCTTTAGTGCTATATCGTGAAATGTGTGTCTGTTATGGCTGGTGATATTATGGCCATATGAAGGTAAGTACTGTGAGGATTGGGGGACACGAAGTCAAATGTAAAAAGTGATGTGTAGAGAGATTTGCACCACGTTTGGGTGTGATGGATTTTGCTGAATCACCTACCCATTTTGAGAAACAATATGAAGTTTACAGTTAATTAGTTTTCGATTTCCATCAAACGACACCATCATTTGAAGCACTTCTTCTTCCATTCACAACCTTCCAACACAAAATCTGAGAAGGCCAATCAGTAAATTAACCTATGGTGGGAGGTAGAGAGATCCAGTACTGTACTGGTCTGGTGGTCTTCCTTCTCTATGATCTTTATTATATATATATATATATATAGATATCCAATATTGTCAAAATCGTGATTCTAGGCAGACTCGTTTTTGAGAGGTAAACTCATATCGTAAACTCGTAACGTAGAATTTTAAGAGTTTACCAATAATAATAATTAACGATTGAAATATATAATTATATCTTAAAATTAATATTTTAAAATTCAAACTAATTTTTGAATTGGTGAAAGTAATAATCAATGGTCTATTAGTATAACTATAGTTAAAATGGTGATAACTAAACATAAATATTTTTTTAATATTATATATTAAAATTAAAATACGATAGATATTAATAAACAAATACTAATAATTTGACATTTGAATTAAAATTATTTATACAATTATAAATATAACTATTAAAGACTATTTTGTTAAAACAAATAAATTAACAATATATGAATCTCATATTATTTTTGGGTAAAATATCATATTATAAATATTTAAAAAAGAAAAAAATTAATATAATAATATTTAAATAATTTAGATTAAAACAAAAAATAGATATCCTTTTAAATAAATTTAAAATAAAATTCTAAAAATAGGTGCAACAAATTATATGATGCTAGATATGTGCAAATAGACACTTTTTTTGTGCGCATGTTCAAATTGTCTAAGTTCTATTCTTCTTGAAATGATAAAAAGATGAAGAGAATATATATATATATAGATATATAGATAGATATAGATATAGATATAGATATAGATATAGATATATATATATATATATATATGTATATGTATATCTATATATATATCTATATAAACTTTGCAAACGTATTCATAAAGATGTGGCTGGATTAGTGGTACAATATATTGTCATTGGTAGCTTCTGAGTTCAAGACATGATGATGATATTTTTTGAAATTATGATGAAGAGCCAATATATATAAAATGGTGCACATATATATATAAAGATGATGTTGGAGCAGTGGCTGGTTGTGCTCTAATGCTGGCAGGCGCCCGAGTTTGAGCTCTGGAAACGCCATTTTTTGACGCAAAACAGGAGAGCTGCAACCAAGTTGGAGCGATTCGACCGAGTTCATGTGGCATCCGAGTTAAGCACCGAGTCGACTCAATTTCCTCTCCTAAAAACGCAAACTCGCCGAGTCAACCGAGTTGACTCACGAGTTTGACAACTTTGTATATATCTATAGTCAGTGTAATCATTTTTAGAGGACGTGGAGGATGGATAGTTTATAAGAGTTTTCATCAACAAGGTGCATGTAATTGTATATATTTTTTGGATGCATATCCTCGGCAATTTATAACATTTGGATTATAGAATAAAAATTTAATAATTTATACTTTTTTCTAATAATAATCAAACTCATATAGTCATATGATTTGTCTATAAATTTAAGTTATTAATTTCTGATGAAACAATATATATCTCTGGAATTGTCTCTCTCTCCTATTTATATATATTTGAATTGGAGAAGATGCATATCTGCTTTCTTCAAATGTCTTCTCATTTTAAACAGATTAGGGAAATGGAAAGTTGCGTCGTTACTTTGATCTTTTTGAACAAATTATATTTGAAAAAAAAAATAAAGTATAAACTAATAGAATATTCAAATGTTTATGTTTAACAACTGAAAATTGTCATAAACGAAGGTAAGTCACATTTTTAAAAAGTACTTAGTAAAATTAAAAGTAACTTGATGTAAAACTCTTGTGAGTTTGGATGGCTGGACTATTAGAAAAATATAAAATAGAGATGGACAAAATTCGTGTCTAAATTCAACAAATTCTATCTCTAAATAAATCAGAGACAGAATCTGATATGGACAATGTTCCATATTAAAAACCTTGGTCTCTAAATTATTAGATACGAAAATTAGGATTTCGTATAAAAATGGACACGGAAAAAATCTGTGTCAGATTTTAATATGTTCCATCTCCATACAGATACCAAACTTGTATCCATTATTAAAGTTTAGAAGATTGAGACGAAATTAATCCCTATTAAAATTGGTGTCAGAAATTTACATACAAAATTATTTCCGTCCAAAATAAATATTTAAGTTAGTTTATTTTGTATCAAATTCCGTGTCTAAATAATAGATACGAAATTTTATCCTTTTTAGATCAGCAACATATATATATATATATATATATATATTATTTGTTGTTTGATTTTGTGTATGAAATTTTGACATAGAATTATTCCATCTCATATTGGTATTTTGTTTTTTTGCCTTTGTGTCTGATTCCGTATCTAAATATTTGAAATGAAATATTTTCATCTCTGATAGACAGTTGATATATTTTCTTTTGGTATCTAATTCCGTGTCTGAATTATAATTTGTAGGCCAATTAGTCCCCTTTTACTTATATCTTCTTCATATTTCAACTCTATAAACAAATTAATAGTAATAGAAATTGAAAATATCTATCCATATCATAACCAAATAATGCAGTACAAAGAAATCAAAAGTTTAAAAGTGTTATTAATAAGATACTACTAGTATCAATGCTAATACAACAAAAGAAATCAACTAGTTATGTCGTAATTGGCCTCTTGATCCTCAAACTGTTCATATCTTTTGGGTGCTAGTTGTGTTGTAAGTGGTGGCACAGTCTAATCACTAGGGTTTAAAATCCCAAACCTTTTGCATCATCAATGCAAATTGTTCATCCTTGCTTTGAAACTAAGTGGTAAGATTTGAAACTGTCGCAATTGTCAATTGAAGATGATGAAGTGGCAGTAAATTTTGCAAATGAAACAGCTTGTGATCCCAATCCCTTGACACGTCCTTTCTTACTAACACCTCTTACAACATCTAAGTAAATGCTATTATCAAATTGCTAACTACTGCCCTCCCTGATAGGATACTGTAGATCTTTCTCAGCTATTTGCCTCTCATACTCATCCTGAAAAGTAAAGTATGGTAAAATATAAATAAAATAAGTAACTTTGAATGAGAAATCATAATATTGAACTAATTAACCATATAAATCATACTAAACTGAAATAATTTCAGTTTGAAACTACCAATCTTGCGAAGATAACATAAGACTCATTATACATACACTCTAACATTTTGAAAATTCATTATACTTAAAGCAATGGTTGCAAAAGCTGGGGAGTCCCATTGATTTTCTTGCCCTTTGTGTCTGTGAAAGCATTAGAACATGTCCCAACAATTTGGCTCCCTTCCAATTTGATTTGTCTAGAACGATAAAAAGATTAAAGCAAATTCAGCCACTCAATACCAAACTAGGATTATAAAATTCAATCAAGAAGTACTCACCAATCTTTTTTTATGCTTTACAGCAGGGATGGAGCCTCCATAATGCACAGACAACCCCCTTTTCAGATCACCTATTTTGACTATTTTGCTTTAATTTATTTTGCCATTTAGGAAGTTGCCACTTCATGTCCAATTATTCATGAATACTTTGGGGGAGTCATTTTCCCTTATCCTCCCCTCTTCACAACCTACCCAGAGTGATCTTGAGCAAGTTAGATCTTTTACTATCAAAGATCTTTCAAATCTGATTACTATGCTCAAGGAGCTGTTTATATTTTCTCTACACAAAGGAAAAAAAAGGTTAAGGAAATAATCTACCAATAAATCAATAACTTTGTTCAAATAAATCAGTGATAGATTACCCTAAATTCAGCAAACTATTCCTCAATAGCACCTTTATTTGATGCTTCGGTCTAATTAGTCCAAGGGCTATTAAATTTGCTTTTGAAGATTGAGGAGACATCTTCAGGTACACTTGTAGCAGGCTCAAACCTATAAAACATATACACTATAATAAAAAGGAATATATTTTTTATATCTAAAATGAATTGTTAAGAAGAGATAATTAAAAAATCTTACGTTAAACCAAGTCCTGGACTAATCCAAATACGCCTCTCTACATCTTTGCTCCCCCATATAATTGTCTGTGTATTAAATGATGACCCATGTGTTAAGGTAAATGGGCTTGGTGGTTGGGTAAATGAGCTAGGTGGTTGGGGAGATGATCTAGGCAATTGTCTAGCATGTGCATCAATGGGTAAGCTAGAAAAGAGGTTAAGGTGATTCTCTATGGATGGTGCATGGGAATATGAGATATGTATAGCCCTAATTTGAGGGCTTAGAGATGTGGTGGGTTGTTCAAACGGTTGATATGTACCTCTGCCTCTGCCTTTGTCTCGACCCCTACCCCTACCTCATCCTCTACCAGAATCTGTCATTTATCTATATTTAGAGAAAAATTACCATATTAGAATTATACTTGTCATACCTTTTTTGGCATAATCTAACTTCACAAGGAGTGGAAACACACAACCTACAACATATAATATAGCTAGAATTGAAGCCATAGTAAGACTTGGAAACCTTCATGCAAATAAAATAAATAACCTAAAATACCATCATTAATTAATAATCCAAATTTTTACGTCAATGAAGAAAAATAATAGTGCATTCAGTTATACACATGTTCAGAATGCATTAAAATAGTGAAATTTGAAACCTGAATACCAAAAAATGAGAACATGTAATGTATACTCTGTACAATTCTTCAAAGGACTACATTGTGTAGTCATCCTTTTTTTATCATTCTATGCATTATTTAGTCATCCTCTTTTTTATCATTCTCCACATCTTCATCCTCATCCTATTCCCCCTCATCATCATCATCATCTTTTTCTTCTTCCTCTTCCTCTTCCTCTTCCTCATCATCATGTATATCTTCTTTTTCCTCATCTTCCTCTTCATCCCTCCGCCATTCACTTTGTGGTTTAATATCATCATTTGCAATAACCATTAGCATTTTTGGGATTGATTCCTCTTAGTAAGGATAATTTATTTCATAGTTAATATTTTTTTAGATTTGAATTATACTTCGTGCCTTAGTTTTAATGACAACTAACCACCCTTGCTGCCCCTGTGAATATTGTGTCTAGTAAACTTGCTCTGCTTGTTGGGAAAAAATGAATGGATTGTAGTTCTTATATCTCCTAGATTCTTTAATTTCAACAATTCCGTAATTTATATCTATCTCTGTCCCTTGATTTAGAGTTGGGTCAAACTAACCACATTTAAATAAGACTAGTGTCTTGTTTGGCCATCAAATATATTGCATTTCAACAATGTCAGTTAATACCTCATAGTAATCATTCTCCATTCTACCATTTTCCCCACCTCGAATGCATACACCATAATTTGTTGAACTCATCCATTGACTGAGTTTTTGTGCTGAATTTGTATCTGTTTACAAAATATGTATGCCATTTCTTAACTTTGTTTAAAGGCTCCTATGCCAAACTCTTCAAAAGATCATCTTTAATATTGTTATTTGAATTCAAAACCTATATGATACATATTTAATTCATTTTAGCCATACATCCAGCTTTAGCAAAACAAAAAGAGTATTTAGATACTCAATATCTAATACATGTAAATAATTTTTCTTTTCATTTCCAAATATGTGGTTCCAAAGTAGAAGGAGATTCCTAGTCCTAGTACAACCTCAATGTAATTCTTGAAGGATAACATAAGCAAATTAAACTGTACAATTTTGTACATGTGTCTCTTTATGAAAATGTACAAACTAATGTTATTTTAATTGAAGTAAGCAACCTAAGTAAATGACAAGTTGAAACAAAATAATCCATGTGAAGAGAAGGAACAATACCTAAGTAAATGACAAGCTGAAACAAAATAATCCATGTGAAGAGAAGGAACAATGTCTGAGAAAATGACATAGGAAACTCACTTTGCAAATCACAACACCAACTGGTTTAATTGCCTTGACTAGAATTTTGTCATCATAGAGATCACCTTGTAATAACAGCGGCAAACATCCAGAAATTAGAACAAATGGTGTGAAATTCTTTACTTTTTGTAATGAAAAATAAGTTTGAAATGAAAGTTAGCACCAAGGCAGCATAAAGCCAACGCAAATTCCGGAGAGATAGCGCCTAGGTGCTATAATGCCAGTGCCCAGGCGCCATTTGTTGTAGGAAGAATCGGGAAGGTTGGACAAATCGGTGCCCAGGCACCATGCGAACAACGCCCAAGCACCAATCGTGCCCAGAAAATAGAGTGCCTGAGCGAAATTAAAAAAAAAGAAAAAACCAAAAAGAACCAGTAAAAGAATAGAAGAAGCTAAAACAAAATTGAAATAAAGGATTAAAACCCTTATAAGAATAAAACTAGATTTTGCTGTCAAATTACCTCTATCGAAACAGGTTCTTTCTTTGGTCTTTGCAGTTCTCTCTCCCTTAGCTCCTCCCGATTTTCATCTCTATGTAACACTGAGCAACTGAGTATGATGTAACGAATATCTACCTCAATATGCTCGTTTACAACAAACTGATGAAGAACAAACCCTAGAACCAGATATGAGGAACCAATTCAGAGGACAAAGAGTGACAAATTGAAACAAAGAACACAAAACAAAGTAAGCTACTTGGGTTTAATAGACCAGTATCGGCGAATCTTCCAATGAAGTAGGGGTCCAGTGACGCCCAGTGGATTAGTGTAAACCAAAAGCTTTTTTTTTATGAGGTGTTTCTGATAAAAGGGTAAAAGTTTATTTTGCTGAAATTTCCACACATATAAGCGCTAAGTGGAATATTGATAATAGGCACAGATTAAATCAATGTGAAATTTTCTGACACGGATTAAATTTGTATCAGATTTTTATATCTTAATTAAATTATATAATTGATTGATTAATACGGAATCAAATACTAATAATTTTGAGATGGATATAATCCATTTCAGATTACGTATCTACTAATAATATTGGATTACAATTATTATATTTAAATCCGTATCTAATTCGGTCTCTATTTGAAACGATTATATTTTCATGTCAAAATTTCATCTCTATTTCACATTTTTCTAGTAGTGTGGTG
Organism: Delonix regia; assembly: GCA_037074485.1. Taxonomy (NCBI): domain Eukaryota; kingdom Viridiplantae; phylum Streptophyta; class Magnoliopsida; order Fabales; family Fabaceae; genus Delonix; species Delonix regia. Next base: position 14,826,408 of record CM073462.1, on the reverse strand, counting down.
TGTATATAACTTAATTAGTTAAAGTGGATCCATATATAATTATGATAAATCTTTATTTTTTTATGATTTTATAATATATGTTTAATGATAAATTTCATTTCAAATATTATATAAAATATAAAAGATAATAGATCAAATATTTCCTCCCTTCTCTCTCTACACAAACATGTGCAGGGGTGTATAAATATTCATAATCAATTTTTTTCAATAGCTCTCGTCTAAGTCTGAACTATTGGATACTATATATTAATGTATTACATGCATGATAATCTAATTCTTCTTATTAATTAACCATTAGACCTTCATCTACAACGAGTATATCCACAGTAACACATGTAACTATGCAAGAGTATTTTTTCTATAAGAGCTAGTAAATATGGAATGAAGATTTTTTACAATTTCTTTCTATAATGTTTTTTGTAAATTTGTAGAGAGAAGAGAGAACAAAAGTAATGAATGAAAAGATAAAGTGTGTGAAGCTATAGTATATATACTTTTCATCATTATCTTCCTGAAATTTATAAAAAAGAATTATAAATGATGTTTTTTGATAAAAATGAAGGCATTGTCAAGAGGTATTTATATATCAATCCTTATTGATAAATTAAGAATCATTTTTTTTAAAAAAGGTAAGAAAAGTTCATACTTTATAGAGTATTATTTGTACTTACTAATGATAATTTTTTTTATTATTCAACTTCGCTTAAAATTTCTTTTATATCACTTTATGTAAACATATTTATCAAATATTTTTGTAAAATATTAAATTTTTTTTTTTGCACGAAGTTCACTAATTCCATTCAAAATGAAAAACAATTCAAAGTGAGGCCAAAAATGTGGGAATGATCATGAATAAATTCTTTAATTTTGGACTCATTCCTTAACAAGTATCAAACTCAAGGCTTATCTTTATTTCAATTGAATTTATATAATTTAAAATCAAAGAAAAGATGTTTGGTTCATTTATAATATAATATCTTATAATTAAGGGTTTATTTTTTTAATTTCATTCAATCTGCTTTGCCAATAGTTTTATTTATAAAATTAAGCAAAAAGAATTTATTTTTAATAGAATTTCTATTTGTTATTTTTTGTGGTGAAAATCAAAATCTCTTTTTTGACCAATATCTCAATTTTGACATCATTACCTCAACCGCTAACTAATGAAATTTCAAAACTAGATACATGTACTACAATATCTTAAATTTCTCAAATCCCTCCCTTTTGTTCATAAGAATGACTATAAGTCAGGGAAATTAGGGCTTTATGTTGAACATTCGAAAAATTAACATAAAAGCATATAAATATATTGGCTTTATTTTAGTAATAAAATTCATGATTGCTCCCTCTCCTTCCCTTTTCCATTTTTGTTCCAATTCCTTTTTATTCTCTGCCTCAATTACTCCCTTTCATATTAACTCAATGGATTCTACCCCACCTCTCTCATATTTCCCACAATCCTTGTAATATTTTTTTTATGATGATTTTATGTTTCTAAAAATGTTCTATTAACAGTTAATAAAAAATTAATTCTATTTTGATATAATTAATAAGTATGAAAACAATTTATCAGAATAAACAAAGTATTATCTTATATTTAATAATTATTATATTATATGATAAATAACTAAAATTCAATGGAGATCTCTATAAAATCATTTAAAACATTATATAGGGGTTTTTCAACTCTCCAAGTTATATACTTCTCATGTAACGCAAAAATGTCAAGTAATTTTTTTTGGACAGTTAGATCTCTTTCGATGTATATTGAGATCGTGATATGGTTAATCTAATGAAAAAGTTTATATTTTTAAAAAGTTGAATTTTTTTATCATTAAGTACATTCTAAAATTTTAACTCTTTTAAGTTAAAGATCCATTAGAGTAAGACTTTTATTTTAGATATACCGGTAAGAAAACCTTCTTTTCTTCTTTTTAAGAAATAGAGGCATGCATGTACAAAATTATTCAGGTTAATTTACAAAAAGAGCAAAATATCTTTTAACTCCCTCACTTATCATTAAAGTGTCATTTTAGACTTTCACGTCAATTTTGGTGCCTCACTTACTGAAATGACTAAAATAATTATTCACTCGTTAGAAAATGTCACATTCTTTCACTTTTTAAAAAATATCAAATTTAATCCTTTAAATTTAAAATTTAAGATTTAATAGAGGGATATTTGGACGAGCTTTATAAGTGAGTCAACATTGAATCACTAATTCTAGCCAAACAAATTATTATATAGAATAATTATATAGAAACTGTCACTTTATTTTCTTTTTAAAGTATGATACATATTAATATGATAATGTATGGGATTTTTTTTTTCTCTGTCACGTTAAGACTCACTCCAATATATATAAATGATAATGTTCCTACAAGAAGGTCATATAGCAACCAAACCTTTTTCCTCATATTTAATCACCCTCTATAATGAAATTGATATGATTTAATCCTCTTGCAGAAGTCGAATATTAAATCATTTAAATATTCGCATTCCTTAATTTGGGCTTATTACTTTAGGTATGTGAATCAAATAATTTTTAATCAAATAATGAGTCGACATAATAGGGATACTATGTCAAAATTTTAGGATAGAAATTGCAAATCACTAAAACAATTAATTTTCCTTTTTCTTTTGGTTAAAAATTAGTTTTTTCAAATATATTATTATTAAATTTTGTTAAAAATATTGTAAAAAATTTTCTATATATAATAAGAACTTCATATTGTTGTGTCACTCCACTCGAAGCCTTTGTTATTTCTCTCTTGTTATTCACCTAACTCCTTTTCTTCTTCACCGTTACCATGTGGCAAGGCAACTTCTCTTAGTTTCTGCTGTAGCGGGATCCATTGGTTTGGTCGCTAACCATTTTCTCAGCCAAACCAAGCAATGCAAAGGTAAGATTATTGTTTTCTTGGTTCTATTTGACTCCATAGAAATGTGATTGCATTATTCATATGTTCATAATTTCAAGTTCAACTTTTTCCTGAATGTAAAGCAAATAAAAATAATACGAAAGCAATTGTTGACATTGCACGAAAGTCCCAAATCAAGAATGAATTATGAGGTATATAGTATAATATTCGTTCACAGCTTTTTGCACCTAAATGAGGATATGAGCATATACTGAAGGATATAATTCCCAAGTGCAATCAATTTCTTCACTAAAACTATAGCACTTTTTTTGAATTTATAACATTTTATATATCTCATGAATATGGAAAATATTAATCTTCTCAGACTTTTTTTTTCTTATTCTAGAGTATACTGCACATTTATGCAAAGCATCTTTGACAATTTTGAAATAATTACGCCCAAGATATTAATTTTAAAAAAAATCCTATATGCATGGCTACAAATTTTTCTCTCCCAGCACATTTTATATTATTTTATTTAATAAATTTTTTTTCTTTATAAATCTTCCTTTTTTCGTTAACTCTTCCTTTCTACTATTCCAAGAATAGCTGAAAAGAATGACAAAATTTAATTTTTAACTATTTTCAATTCCATCAAGCATATAACTTTATTATTAATACACTTGAACAATTTACTAATGTTCAAGTGAAAACAATTAACTTTATGTCTTATTATCAAGGAAGTTCATCGCATGTTCATATGACCATCGTTGGGAACCTAATTGACATCCTAATTAAGCAAGTAATGAGCGAAATGTAATGTTGCCAAAATTAGCACCTTTTCAAACTCTACGGATATTGCTTCACTTTTGACTTGGACTATGATTTTGGGCCTTAATTTCTTTTTTTTCCTTTAATTACATAAAGACTAAACCTTTTTTTATTATCAAATTAGTTTTTTCAAAGATGAAATCATCGTCAAATTGGTCTCTTCAAATGCCAACCATGATGTGTGGACCTTCAGATGTTGACATAGTTTTAATTTATAAGTTGCTCCTTTGTTACTACTTACTAGGCATTTTGCAAAGCTCCTTTTTATTGCTCCCATAATTTTTAATGCTAAAAAAGACAAGCAGTGAGGTTATAGACACTGATGACGAAATTTCAAGTCTCCTTGCAGTAATTGATGACAATGAATGCGGAAGTAGTGCTTACCAAAAGTCAATTCAACGGGGTCTCGAAATGGAATGACTTGAAGCAGAATTTTAACTTAAACTCCAAAAGCTTTCTAGGTGTACTATTGACACGCCCTACTATGAAGAAATGAGACCCAAATCACATAAGGTGAATTTCTTGGATATCTTCTTGTTGATCTCCAATGCAAATATATGCCCCCTATTTTGTAGTCTTCATATGTCTCAGCTTTCAATGAGATGAATACGTGTGTTTTAAAAATGTTATATGATAAGAATTTTATTTAAAAAATAAATTTAGCTTTTCCCATTTGGGTAGTTTGCGTATGTATTAAAAAATTATGATCATCTCATTTTCTTGTGTACCTTTGGCACTTTAGATTTTACTCTGTGGAGCAACTTTTGTCTTCCCCAGCTCAATGCGGGTTTGACCTAGACATTCTATTGCAGTTTCGAGTTGGAGATGAAGGGTGTGTCGCAACTGAATTCCAAGGAATATTGGCATCAGAACTGAGTTAGAAAGTAAGCCATTTGTTGATAGAATGGCAAGAAAACCAGATTGTAGTGCTGGAATTTGAACTGCACTTAGCTCAGTCCAAACTCCATGAGAAGGAACTGAACTCCAGGTACTAAAGGACTCTATTAGATGCCATACTCATATATCTTTGTCCATAGATTCAGGCATTATTATCTTTCCTTCAAATTTATTGCTCCATTTCGCTTTGTTTCATTAACAATTGGCTATATCTTTTATTTACCATCATAGAAGTAGAATTGTTATTGAATGTTGTCTCAGTAATATTAGTTATTGTGTCTCAACTAATAAAGCTAATGCTGGTGCAGTAAGTGAAGATGGTTATGATGGTGAATGTGAAAGAATGCTCTTACTACAAAATCAGATCAACGAGGTTTAGTAATGGATCGATTGGAAATAGAACTTGAGCTTGAACTTTAAAAGCATTATGTACAAAGGGAGGGAAAACAAAATACTTTAAAGGTATATTATCAACCTATTATATTTTTTGTAGAAAGTATATATATTATTGTGTTAAAATTAAAAATTAGTAACACGCGGTGGCATACATGACTATAATTCAATATGAAATATATATATATATATATATATATATATATTGTATATATGTATAATATTTATTTGTGAATAATCATTATCTAGTGCTAGGGATGGATTTAGGATTTAATTTGATGGGAGTGACAGTCTTCAAATTAAATATTTAAACTATCAAGGACAATTTCTTACAATTCATTGAGGAATAACTCTTATAAATTAAAGAATTAAATAAAAAAATAAAAAATAAAATTATATATAAAAATTTAAAATTTAAAAATTCAAAAGAGACCACAGCACCCGCGTACCCACCCTTTTACATCTATCCTTTTTAGGGCAAGATAATGGAAAGGGAAGGGAGAGTGCGAATGAGATTACAACGTGAAGAAAAGTGAAGGGCACCAGAGAAAGGAACAAATCAGAGAATATCCGTCTGAAATCAGTGTGCATGCAAATAATTGCATATGCACAGAACTAATAAGTATTACACAGTGCTAATAATTATTCAAATCAATAAGTATATGGTAATATGATTTAATTTGTGGAGATTTTCCGACAAAGATGTGTGCTTACAATGGATGGTGTGTGTATGTGTGTGTGTGTCTATACATACATACATACATATATATATATATATAATATATAAATATATATAATATATATAGAATTTTATATGAAGCACTAACTTAGGGAATGGGCCATTTAATAATTGCCAAACAATGAGTAGTGATATGCGTCACCATCCCACAATACTCATCTTGAACAATTTTATGACTTTGAAATTGGGGGCATACGGTAAAGATTGATTTAACCTTTTCGTCGTTTAAATTTAATTCAGATGATCGTACCAGGTAGTATTATGATTCTCATTTGATTTTTAATATTATTATTATTATTATTATTATTATTATTATATATATATATTAGTGAATAATAAACTCAAAACTAGACTTGAATTCATTTAATTCGTTTTAAAAAAAAATTTACAATTTTTTTATTTAAAATTTGATTACATAAAATTTATTCATATGATTTATAAAAACTAAAAAATTTCACACATTTTTAATACATTAAATTTTATATACGTATCCCAGGGCAGGTATCATATGCACAAGTAATTAAAATTCAATTTTCATCCCTATACCCTTAATTACTTGAATGGATAAGTTATTTAGGAATCCATATAATTTTTATATTTTGTCCATCTCTGTTAAACATATATTTCATCTCATTTTTTCCCCTATAAAAATTAAACATTTCTTTTTAATATCTTAAAAAATTATTTCTATCCAAAAAATAATTTTCGTATTAAGCCCATTAAATAGATAATTAATGAGACAATTAATATGACCTAACAAAATATGGATGATTTGATTCTTAATTACATTTTTTTGGGCTATCCCGTTAACTATTTTTAACACAAGAGAATGTTTAGTTGCCAAGGTAAGACGTTTAATGAGGTAATTAAAGAACATCTTTAAGAAACTAAAAATTATGTCAAGTGTCAATGATTAATATAGCAAATGAATTTCAGAATAACGTGTTTCGTTTGTTTACTTAATTATCCATAAAGAGGTTAATTAATATATAATGACACATAAGTACAACCGTCTATTAGTTTTATTGTACATCTCTCGACGCAGGATTGCCTAGCTTGTGATCGAGCCACACAACCTTCTACAAGATTCATGTGGCGACTTATAAGTAAATTTGTTAAATTCGCGAGTTTAGATAGAATAAAAAAGGAAGTATAGACTGGTATTATAAACTCGTAATGTAGAATTGTAAGAGTTTACTTTTATTAATAAATGATTATTTAAATATATAATTACATAGTTAAAATACAATATATAATATGAGATTTATTCAAATATTAATTATATTTAAAATTATTAAAAAAATGAATGGGGTATATCATTAAAAGCCAAAAATTAAAAAAGCAAATTGAGTGTAAATTTGTTATACTTAAAAAAATAATAGGAGAGGTAATTTTACACGCTTATTTTAAATCTTTAATTGCATTATTAATATTAAAAAATATATTTGATACAATTTTAACTATATATATATGTTTTATTTTTTATTATTCATGATATTATATAAAAATTATACAGTTGAAAATAACATATGATGACTCATGAGAAAATGATCTTAACATTTATAACAAAAAATATTAACAAAAAGTGATAGATTTAAATTTTTTTATGTTCTTGATTATCCTAAAATGAAATATAAATCAAAATTTTATATAAAAAGTTATTCCATGCTAATCTTTCAAAATGACTAACTAAATAAGGGATTAATATAAAAAGATGTTGGATACTAGTATTTTTTGTCAAAAATGGATTGAAGGTGATGTTATATATAAAAGTTGTCTATTATATGCTGAACAATATTGTTGGTTGAAGTGGCAAAGGCGTAGGACAGGGTATAAGTTTAGATTATTTTTTTGTAATATGCAGTCATTTTTTTGTACTTACAACACTTATTATAGTAGAAGATTCTGATTGCAACTTCCTTTGGTTATATAATTTGTTGCTATATTATCTTCATTGCAAAAGAAAAGACTTGAATATGTTCTAAAAAATTCACTGGTCTATAATATTTGTAATAAGTAATTGATTTCTAAATTAGTATTAGTTCATTATTAGGATAGTTAATAGATTATACTTTAAATATGTAATATTAAAAATTAATATTTTCATATCTGACTTCAATTATTTAATTGAATTAGACATATAATTGAATAATTCGTTATAAATTATTTAGCTATATATGAACTCATGTATTTTTTAGAGAGATTCCGACAAATAATTTATTACAAGTTAATTATTTTATATACATTAGTTAAGGTTTCACTTGTAAAATTAATTATTTTGCCTATTGAAGTATTATTAATTGTTATTCTCCTTAATTTGAACAAGGTTAGTGGAGAATGTATAAAAGAAAATTAATGGATTCAAACATTAAATCAGATGTGATCTAAATTATTTTCCCTATTTTTCCTGCATTTAATCATTCTACAATAAAAAATGCTTGTGTACACCTTGATCTGGTAATAATACTTTCACAGTCTCAAAATCTCTATATACTTTCAGTATTACTCTTGTTCTCATTGACTTGATCACCATATCAATTGTGATCAGATGATCATTGTCCACCATCATATTTGATTATACCAAGTTCACGTTCTGATTTAAGTAAATTGAGTTGACTCAGCTGGTCTTCATCTCTCATTTTTCTGAAAAAATGCGTTGGGCATATTCAAACCCACATCTCTATAGTTTGCTCCCAGCAAGCCGTGCCACTTAGCCACAATGTTACCTTTGTTATATATATGCAATACATTATATATAATTATTAGAATATTACTACTTGACTCTATAAGTATATTTTTTAAGTTATGATTTAATTAACTTGGTATATTGAACACTTTAACACTTTTTGGATCCCAATCTAAACAAATTAAGTTTTAACATAGTAAAAAATTTAAGTATTAATTATTTAATATAGTTACCCAAAAATAAAGAAGAATTTATATATTATTAATGCACGTTGCTAAAATTTGATGCATATATGGTTAGGAAATTAGGATTTTTCATTAGCTAATTTGTGATGAAAGAACAATTTATATTTTTTTTATTTCTTTTCTACAATGGTTAAAAAATTAGGATTTTTCTTTAACTAATGCGAACTTATATATTATTTTTATTTGAGACTTAGTTATGTTAAATTAGTATTATTTTATCATGAATAATATATTGTGAAACTTATTGAAATTTGTATATTGACTTGAATAAAAAGTATAAAATGTAGATTATGGATCATAAAATAAGTATTTATGTACAAAATTGTATGTATTTATATGATACAATTATGTTTAATATCTATTATTGTAAACTTTTACAATTCTACGTTACGAGTCTACCTTCTCCTTACGAGTTTATTTAAAATCACGAGTTTGACAACCTTAGTCATGTCTCGTATTGATAGAAATCGAATAACTTTATAGAAACTTAATGTCATAAAGTTTTAAGTCCATCAAATGATGTCAAATACGTGAAATATATTCTATTTTTAAATAAAATGAAAATGAATCATTGAAAAAAAAAATTCTTCTTTATGTCTATGATTTTTCAAGCCTCTAATTCAACAATAATATCATAACATGGTCTCAACAAATATACAACAAAATGCAAAATCATGAATTGTGTGCTCCTCGACCCAGAACCCAAAATTAATTCTCTATCAATGAGTAATTATGACAGATATGAATCTTCTTCTTATCCTTTATTTTAGAGACAGACAGACATAAAGTGAGTGTGATTTACTATTTAAGTAGTATTTATCATTTAAGTAAATTTCACTCATTCTTTATATATCTTTTAATTAATATAATAAAAATAAAAAAAATGATCCAAATCCAATTAGCCTATCCTTTAGTGCTATATCGTGAAATGTGTCTTTTATGGCTGGTGACATTATGGCCATACGAAGGCAAGTACTGTGAGGATTGGGGGACACAAAGTCAAATGTGAAAACTGACGTGTAGAGAGATTTGCACCACGTTTGGGTGTGGTGGATTTTGCTGAATCACCTTTACATTTTGAGAAACAATATCAAGTTTACAATTAATTAGTTTTCGATTTCCATCAAACGACGCCATCATTTGAAGCACTTCTTCAATTCACAACCTTCCAACACAAAATCTAAGGGGGCCAATCAGTAAATTAACCTATGGTGGTAGCTAGAGAGATCCAGTACTGTATTGGTCTGGTGGTCTTCCATCTCTATGATCTTTCTTTGATCCATGAACACCCAATAAAATTATTAGAAACGAAAACTAGGATTCTTTATCAAAATGGACATGAAAAAAATTCATGTTAGATTTTAATAAGTTCAGTTTCAATACAGATACCAAACTTGTATCCATTATTAAAGTTTAAAAGATAGAGACGGAATTAATTCGTATTAAAATTGGCATAAAAAATTTAGATACAGAATTATTTCTATCTAAAATAAATATTTAAGTTAGTTTATTCTGTGTCAAATTTTATGTCTATATAATAGATATGGAATTTCATTCATTTCAGATAAGCAATTCATATATTTTATTTGGTATCTAAAATTTTGGCATGGATATTCCATCTCATATTGGTAATTTGTTTTTTTGCCTTTGTGTTTGATTCCATATCTAAATATTTGAAATGGAATATTTTTGTCTCAAATAGACAATTGATATATTTTTTTTTGGTGTCTAATTCCATGCCTGAAGTGTAATTTTTAGGCCAACTAGTCCATTTTTACTTTTATCTTCTTCATATTTCAACTCTATAAACAAATTAAGAGTAATAGAAATTGAAAATATCTATCCATATCATAACCAAGTAATGCTATACAAAGATATCAAAAGTTTAAAATTGTTATTAGTAAGATAATACTAGTATCAATACCAATACAACAAAAGAAATCAACTATTTATGTTGTAATCGGCCTCTTGATCCTTAAACTGTTCATCTCTTTCGGGTGCTAGTTGTATTGCAAGTGGTGGCACAGTCTGATCACTAGGGTTTAAGATCCTAAACCTTCACTCTAATAATTTCATCTTTTGCATCATCAATGCAAATTGTTCATCCTTGTGCTGCAACTGAGTAGTAAGATATGAAATTGTCGCTTTAAATGTAGCCACCTCCACTTGTGTAGAATTGTCGATTGAAGATGATGAAGTGGCAGTAGATTTTGCAAATGAAGTAGCTTGTGGTCATAATCCCATGACACATCCTTTCTTACTAACACCTCTTACAACATCTAAGTAAATGCTATTATAGGATACTGGGAATCTCTCTTAGCTATTCGCTTCTGATATTCATCCTGAAAAAGCAAAGTATGGTAAAATATAAATAAAATAAGTAACTTTGAATGAGAAATCATAATATTGAACCAATTAACCATATAAATCATACTAAACTGAAATAATTTTGGTTTGAAACTACCAGTCTTTCAAAGATAACAAAAGACTCATTATATGTACACTCCCACATTTTGCAAATTCATTATACTTACAACAATGCTTGCAAAAGCTAGGGAGTCCCATTGATTTTCTTGCCCTTTACATCTATGAAGGTGTTAGATCATGTCCTAACAATTTGGCTCCCTTCCAATTTGATTTCTCTACAAAGATAAAAAGATTAAAGCAAATTTAACCATTCAATACCAAACTAGGATTATAAATTCAATCAAAAAGTACTCACTAATCTTTTTTAGTGCTCTATAGCAAGGATGGAGCCTCCATAATGCACAGACAACCCCCCTTTCAGATCACATATTTTGACTATTTTGCTTTGATTTATCTTGCCATTTAGGATCTTGCCACTTCATGTCCAATTGTTCACTAATACTTTGGGGGAGTCATTTCCTCTTGTCCTTCCCTTTTCGCAACCTACCTAGAGTGACCTTGAGCAAGTTTGATCTTTTACTATCAAAGATCTTTCTAATCTGATTACTATGCTTAGGAAGCCATTTATATTTTCTCTGCACAAAGGGAAGAAAAGTTAAGGAAATAATCTACTAATAAATCAATAACTTAGTTCAAATAAATCGGTGATAGATTACCCCAAATTTAGGAAGCCATTCCTCAGTAGCACCTTCATTTGATGTTTATGTCCAATTAGTCCAAGGCCCATTAAATTTGCTTTTAAAGATTGAGGAGATATTCCTAGGTACACTTGTAACAGGCTTAAACCTATAAAACATATACACTATAATAAAAAGGAATATATTTTTTATATCTAAAATGAATTGTTAAAAAAAGATAATTAAAAAATCTTACGTAAACCAAGTCTTGGACTAATCCAATTACACCTGTCTAAATTTTTGCTCCCTCATATAATTGTCTGTGTATTAAATGATGACCTATGTGCTGGGGTAAATGGGCTTAGTGATTGGGAAAATGAGCTTGGTGGTTGGGGAGATGATTGAGGCAATTATCTAGCATATGCATCAATGGATGAGCTAGAAGATGCGTTAGGGTGTCTCTCTATGGATGGTGCATGGGAAGATGGGATATGCACAACCCCAATTTGAGGGCTCAAGGATGTGGTGGATTGTTCAAAGGGTTGATATGTACCTCTGCCTTTACCCCTACCCTTACCTCGTCCTCTACTAGAATCTACAATTTATCTATATTTAAAGATAAATCACTATATTATAATTATACTTGTCATACCTTTTTTAGCATCACCTAACTTCACAAGGAGTGGGAACACACAACTTACAGCATTTAATATAGCCATAACTGAAGCCATATTAAGAGTTATAAACTTTCACGCAAATAAAATGAATAACTTGGAATACCATCATTAATTAATAATTGCTCACTGTCTAATCAATAAGTCAGGTAACTTCACCTATTTGAGTGAGCCTGAACTTTTTATGATGAAGTGCATATTAGAGGGAGATAGTTTCAGACTCACCTGGCTTATCACTTAGAGGATGACAACATGTAAGAAGAAGAAATCTTCTCCTCTGCCATACGAGACCATCATTGCAGCCATTCTTCGCCATCACGACATATCTCCACTTGAGGAAGATGTGGAGTCCCCTTTACAGATTAGATGGAACAATCTACAATGCATAGAGTTTATTAAGACTTTGTAGGGCCAATGGGTAAGTAAAGCTTGTAAAGCATCAAGGTTTTAACCTGTTGAAGCTACTGTCATTCCCCCTCCTACCTATAAAGCTGCTAAAGAAGGAGGTCCCTCTGTTCCTATGCCTTCATCTCTACTAGCTCTTACACCACCAAGTTACACCCCGGCTCATCCAAAGTCTATGGCTATTCTTGAGCCTATCCTTCTTGCTAAGATTCGCGCAATGCATCCAAAAATTAACTCCTATAGCCTCTAAATGCAAAACTTTTAGGAGACATTGGAGGACATAAATACTCAGTTTGAGTGCATCAAGGTGTATTATGAGTAGCATTTCAATTTCTTAAGGGTTTAGGAGTTCTAGCAGTGTAGGCTTTCTTTTCCTCCTTTTTTGATATGACAAAGAGGGAGAGAAATTAAAAGTTAGATGTTTAGAGTTTAGAGAGTTTTACAATTTCATTTAACTTAGTTTCTTTGATTGTTTGTGGTATTTAGTATTTCCTTGATTAAACTTTGTAATATTTTCTTTAGTTGTGTTGAATTCAATAAGAGTAGTTATTTTAGTTATATGATTGGTTGATATCTATTCTATCATCTATAAAATGATAGAATAAACAAGGAAACCAAAAACACTAAAAGAAGTGAAAAGTTAAAAACAATGAGATCAAATCTAAACTTTCACAAAAATAAAGAATCATAGAAGCATACAATCTTGAAAAACCTTCTCTTATAAGGCACTAACAATTGCACGTTTGTTATCATTAAAAAGAGGGAGATTATTAAGCCCATTTATTGATGATCAAGGTTTTGATGATGACAAACTCAAGAAGAAAAGTTTTTCAATGTATGATTTAGGTTTTAGATGTTTTCAATGAACATACATGTCTTAGGAACCTTTTTAAATGATATTAAGTTGATAGGGATCATGTAAAATGAATGTATAATTGATTCCAGGTCATAAAAGTTAAGAAAATGCTTATTTGGGAAACTCTGGAACTCCTCAGTCGACTGGTCATTGTGCCAGCCAGCTGCCTAGCCTTATCCAGTTGAATGAGAGGTTTCTTTGAGTGAACAATTGATTGGCCACTAGCCAGTAGTCAACTAGTCAATTTTTAAGAAATCACCAGTCAACTGCCAACTCAACCCCTGATCGACTGGGAACTGTTTGTGAGTGACCAGTTGACTAGCCACACCTAAATCAAACATCAGTCAACTGCCAGCCTTGGGACCATCGACTAGGAGCTCTTTGTGAGTGACCAGCTGATTAGTTAAGAGTGAGTAATTGACTGTCTGAGTCTAGAATTTGAAAATACTGAGAGGCAAAGAAAAGCAGTTGACTGGTCAGTGGTGAACAGTTGATTGATCAAAGGCAAAGAAGTCATAATTACTTTATAATGGACATATTTTGAAATCTTTTGCTTCCCACTCATTCTCAACGGGTCTATTGGACCTTAATCTATATGAACTCAACCTATAGACTTTAAATCAATATGAAAAATATTCAAGAGTGATTATATCATTAGTTTCTATCATCTTATTAGCTCTTTATCACATTAGTGCTTCATTGTATCATCTACTCTGTTTCAGAGAATTTATTATTTGTAATTCTTTCTTTCATCTGAGAAAGAAGCTCAAGGAGGTTCCTTGAGAGAGTCAAGCTATACGAGAGCTTAAGTTCAGGGGGAGTATATCTGTGAAAGTATTCAAGAAGGTTTATTAAAGGAGTCAAGTTGTGAGAGTTTGGGATTTAAAAGAGGTTCTCCTATGTGTTGCATTGATTTTCTGAGATAGTTAAAAATCCCAAGAGGTTGCTTGAGGACTGGAAGTAGGCTTGGGTAAAAGTTGAACTAGGATAAATCTCTATCTATTCTTCTCCCTTACTCCTTTTATGTTCTGTATTTATTATTTCAAGTTTGATTTGATTATTTCCTTTCTATTTTAAAATGAGTTTTTTAGTAAAATTTTAATAAAACCCAATTCACCCCCTCTTAAGTTCCAACCTTGCTAAACAATTAAAGAAAGAAAACTTCAGAGTTTTCAATGTTAGATACTTTAGTCTATCTCTTTCTAATACTACACATCACTTCCATACCCAATCCATAATGAAATGTTAAAAATTGTGTTGGTTTAGTTACAAGTTATTCTTGACTTTCTAATTATTTACTACATTTGTTCATCAAGCTTTGTGTTTGTAACGAGAGAGTTATTTAAGAGGTTGGTGAAAGAGAATAAGTATACTGAAATTTTGTCAAAAAATATAAGCATAAAATTAGGGGGAAAAAAAAAGAAAAAGGAAATGAGTATTATAAAATAGGAAAATTGTGTATAGGGTCACTTTTTGTTTTTTTTTTTTCTCATTCTCTTAAAATAGGTAAATTTTTTATTGTAATTATAAAATTATTTGTACCGGTGACCTAGGATACTAACACACACACTCTTTGTTGGTTGTATTTATTTGTTATTCATACTTGCTGGTAGTGTTAAATTTACAAGTTTTGGCGGACAGGGAAAAAGTCAATAAGTAAAATATGACAAAATATTTGAAAAAAACTTTAGGTTAAACCTAAGCTTGACCATGGTTTGGTTAAGCCAAAGTTTAAACACGGTTGTCCAAAACTATGGTTAAATACTAGTTTAAATATAGTTATATGAATAGTTATCCAAAATTGTTGTTATACTAGTTTTGACAATAACTATTTCGATGGAAATTATGACTATTTTTAAACCCTAAAATAATGATTACTAAGCCAAAATTTTTAAGTAGTTCTTAGATTGGTTAGGTCTAATTAGTGACCTAGCTAGGCGGGGAAGGGTCTTTTTTTTATTAAAATTCATAAAAAAAATTTATTAATAAAAAAAATTTTCTTAAAAAAATATGTAAAAATTAATATTAGAAATAAGAAAAATGAAGTAAATAATTAAGATTTGGAATGAAAAATAATTAGGATTTTAAAAAATTAATATTTTAAATATTTATTATAAATAAAATTTATCATCAATAATACATTATAAAGCATAATATTTTTTAAAATACAATAAAATTGATCCAAAAAATGTTATAATCAAATCTGAAACTCATCCTGATCAAAGTTTAATTTTTTTTTTCATCTTGACTTGGCCTAATATAATTGAGTTGGTTGGTCAGTTAGTTGTAAAGACGCATATAATCATATATATCAAAGAAAAAAACTTATCCATAGTTCTATATATCTTTTTTATGCTGTAATTCAATTAAAATATAACAAGTATATAATTTTATTATATTATTACTACACAAGTATAGTGATTGCTATTAACTATGTAATTTTTAATTAAATTATAAATGTTCTATGTTATTATTGATTAACATACACTTGTTGTGTAATTTAATAACCTAACAATGAAGATGTAAATAAAGCATATCTACATCTAATTTTTTAGAATAAAAACATGGTATATTTGTGATTTCTATAATATAACAAGTATGAAATATATATTCATCAACATAAAATAGTTTTAAATTTAAAATAAAATTAATTTAATACTTTAGCATAAAATAAATAATATTGATAGAAAAGGTTTTAAATATATATATATATATATATATATTCATTATATTTTAAAATTTAATTTTATTCTTAAAAACATTTTTATAATATATAAAAATGTTCCACCACGTATAATGCTTTGAAAACACGAGCATCAAAATATTAGGCCTCTCACATCAGCAATCCATTCATACCCAAAATGTTCTAACACATCTTGACCATCCTATACTAATTGAAAATATATTGATTGATCATGACATACTTATACTTACGTAGTATTTGATTTAGTATATTAGTTTTAATAAAATTATTTATTTTAATGGCATTCACTCTTTTTTTAAATATTTTATTGAAATTGATATATCAATTCAATTGTCACATAAGTGCGTTAAATTAAATAATATTTTTTATGCTAATTGTTCATTTTAGCATTGTCAATTGATTAGTCCAAACTCAAGATTCTTCTTCATTGCTTGTTCAAATTAAATGCTGCCTCATTGACAAAAATAGAGTAACATTGTTTTCTTAAAAAGTTTGGAATGAATTAAAGTGAAAATATCCTATAAGTGAATCACTAATTACTCCTTCTTATTTATGTTGGTGTAGACTGCGAACAATATGGCGATATTGCAGAGAAAAAGAAGCCAAGGGAGTTTATGATGGAAACCAAAAAAACAAAAAATGAAAGAAACGAAAGGGATGTCATATGAAATTCTAGCTGAAATCAAGATGTCATCATATAATGGCAAAAATATATTTTTGGTTACTTAATTTTATTTGAGATTTCACTTTTGTACATAAACTTTATATAGTTTTAATTTAGTCTTTTAACTTTAATTTAAAATTCGCTTTCATCATTTAACTTTATTTGGTTTTAATTTAGCTGCTTACTTTAACTTTAAGTTTAATTTTTGTCTCTTAGATTTATTTGGTTTCAATTTGGCCCCTTAATTTTACATTAGGTTTTACTTTTGTTGCCTAATTTTATTTTGTTTCAATTTCACCCTTAATTTCTAAAAAATTCTATTTATTTTCTCTAACACCATCAAATTAAGATACTTTAAATATTTAAGTTCTAAATGGATTAAGAATTATGACCACTAAAAAAGCAAACTAGGTAAGGAATACTAAATTAAAAAAAGACAAAGATTAAAGAAAAGTTGCTACAAGTACCTATCGATTTAGTTTGTAGAAGTAAGACAATAATTGAACCAATAATAATAATAATTACAATTCATGAAACTTTTACATATCAATAGATAAATGAAAAGAAAAAAACTGAGATATATTCTATAGCCAGTGTAAACATTTTCAAGGAATGTGGAGGATCGATCTTTCATCAAGAGTTTTCTTCCACGAGGTGCATGTAACTGTCTATATGTTTTTCAAATTTAGATTCTCTTTAATCTAAATTTGGACTGAAGAAATAATTTATAACATTTAAACCATTATATGAAAGTTTAATGATCTAAATTTATTAATAATAATCATTATATTTATTATTTATTAATTAAATTATCAAATTATAATTGGACATAATTTTTTTTGGCCAAACTGATAAGAGAAATGAAAAACCTGCATCATCTCTTTGATCTTTGTGAAAAAAGTAATATTAATTATTTGAAAATTTTTAAAGAGTAAATTAATATAATGTTCAAATGTTTAGGTTTAACCATTGAATATTTCAAAATGTAGGCGACAATTTAAACAAAGTACTTAGTAAAATTAAAAGTAATTTGATGGAAAATTCTTATACATTTTGTTGGAAGGAGGTATACAACTTAATTAATTAAAGTGGTATCATTCCATATATTAAATGATAATCTAGTACACCATATTAATTAATTATTAATCTTTCATGTCAGGGACGGAAGGAGAAATTTTGTGGTAAGAGGGCCAAGAGTATAAATTATATATTTAATATAAAAATTTTATACAATTTTATATATATATATATATATATATATTTGTGTATGTAAATGATATATTAAATTAAAAGGTAAGATCACATTCATGTTATACTTATGTGCAACATAATAATATAAAACATGCATAAAAGGCAGTAAAAATTCTAAATGAATCCTATTCTAATGATGTATTTCATTAATTATCTTTTGATAAATTATAAATTGATTTTAAGTAGAAGTAAATAAAACCTATTGATAGTTGATAGTAGTAATAATAATAATAATAATAATAACTATAGTAATTTATAAAACCTATAGGTAAAAAAAGACTATAGAGTTAGTGATAATGCATATGCAAAGAATGAGTTGGGGAACAATAAAAATAAATTAGGAAAATATCTTTAAAAAAAATAAAAAAGTGAATATTAAATAAAGTGAAAGAATTATGAAAATTAAAAAAAAAAGATAAAATACTGATATTTAATCTTTCAATTTTTAGTCTATTAACATAAAAGTGTAAACAAAAACTTTTTTTTTAATTTTTTAAATTTTAGTAAGATATTATTTTTAAATTTTGTGTATTTTTTTTTAATTTTATCATTCACAAATACTTACAAAATTATTAAAATATAACAAATATGATGAGAAAATAACCATTTTGGTCCTCTAATTTTTTGGTTCAGTGTCAATTTGGTCTTCCATCAATTTATATTAACAAAATGGTTGCTCAAAAAATTAAAAATAATTCAAGTAGTCCCTCAAAGTGGTTATGAATGGCTTTGTACTTTTAGTTACTAAAAAAATTA
Organism: Delonix regia; assembly: GCA_037074485.1. NCBI lineage: Eukaryota > Viridiplantae > Streptophyta > Magnoliopsida > Fabales > Fabaceae > Delonix > Delonix regia. The sequence goes on along the minus strand of CM073462.1, from coordinate 14,807,402 downwards.
TTTTAATATTACAAATTTATAAAATACCAAATTGGCACTGAGGTAAAATATAGAGGACTTATATAACACTTTTCACCATATATTAATATGTGAATTATAAATTATATATTATTTTTAAAAAAATTTGTATAAATTTTAATATATATTTATATATTTGAGATTGGACAAGGAAAATAAATTTTCCAAAATTTAGTAAAAAATTAAAGGCATAAAGTTGAAAAAAAAAGATAGTGAGTAATATAAATTAGTAAAATTGTGTATGAAGTCACTCTTTCTCTTTCACTTTTTCCTTTGTTAATCTCTCTTCCCCACCAAAACTTTCGATGGTTCCAAACATAGGGAAGTTTGTTATATACTGTCAATGCACATAACCAAGATGTGTTTGATATATTTATACTTCTTTTATAATAATTTTAATTGTTGTATTAAACATAAATTTTTTTTTATTGTCATCATATCTTTGATCTTATTATATTATATCATATTATTTAAAATATCATATCATATAAAATAACAATACGTCAAATCCATTCTATTTCTGTCAATAAAATTAATTTTTTTTATACAAAATGCATCTTTTTTCTAAAACTAAAATTATTTATTTGTCATTATGATCACAATAAAAATAAAATCATGATTTCATATTGTGCAAATTGTTGATTTCTTTAATAGAAATAAATTTAAAAAAAATTTATTTTATATCTTTAGGAATAAATGCGAACCAGATTGAACTAAGTTAGATTTGCACAAAATTCAAAATTTAGTCCAATGTTATGATTGAATCATTTTTAAGACCCAAAACCTGACTTCACTACAAAAAATATATGTTAACAATGATGGTTTGACTATTTTGGACTTATAATCAGATTCTCATGATGTTATAATTTCACTACTTTGTACTTGTAATGGGACAATGACACTCACCATTTTTTGTCAGTTGAATTTAGTAGTTAAAATATTTAAAAAAAACCTTTAAATTATACCAAAGCTTAATCATGGTTAAACCAAGGTTTAACTACGTTTGTCCAAAATTATGATTAAATCATTGTTAAACCACAGTTACACCAACAATTACCAATAATCGGTGTTAAACCATACGTGGCAATAAAATCTTTAATGGAAATGAATATAATTGTTAAACTCTTAATTAACCTTAATTAAGTTGAATTTTTAAAGTAATTCTTGGCCGTTCAAGCCCAAATAGTGACTAAGCTAGGTGGGGAGGGTCCCCTTTTTTTTAATTTTAAATTCATAAAAAATTTTATTAATAAAAAATTGTTCATAAAAAAGAAATGTAAAAATTTAATATTTGAAATAAAAAATGAAATAAAAATGACGATTTGAAAATAATTAATATTTTAAATATTTATTATAAATAAAAATTATCATCAATAAAATAACAATAAATTATATAGCATAATTAATTTTAAAAAATAAAATTGGGTCAAATCAAGTTTTAATCAAACTTGAGACTCATCCCAATCAAAGTTTTTTTTTTTTTAATTTGATCCAATCTAATACAACACAGGGCAATTGGGTTGTAAAAACCCATATAGCCAAGAAACATCTATATTTTGTTCTCTGTATCTTTGTTGTATTGTTATCTAATTAAAATATAATAAGGATATGATTTTTCAAATAATATTATAATACATGTATAGTAATGACTAATAACGGTATAATTTGTTAATTAAATTATGCATTTTCTATATTGTTATTGATTAACGATACACTTGTTGTTAAATTAAAAAAAAAACCCCTCAAAATAAATATATAAATAAAACATATCCTGCATCAAATTTTTGAAAATAAGAAACATGATTTATTTGTTATTTATATAATATAACAAATATGGAATATCTATTTATCAATATAAAATTGTCACTTTTTAAATTCAAAATAAAATTAATTCAAAGCTTGTAGCATAAAATAAATAATATTGATATAAAAGCTCATAAATATAAATTTTTAATAATTTTTTAGAAAATTAATTTTATTCTTAAAAATATTTTTATAATATACAATAATTGTCCACCGCATTTAATGCTTTGAAAATACGAGTGTCAAAATATTGGACCTTACATCAGCAGTCCATTCAAGTATAAAAGTTCAACACAGCCTGACCATCCCATGCCGATGATCTATTTTTGCATTCTCAGAAGTCCAAATTCGAGATTCTTCCTCATTCATATTGGAACCATCACAATGAACTAAGGAGCATGTTCAAATTAAATGCTGCCTCATTGACAAAAATAGAGCACCACAATTTTCTTAAAAGGTCTGAAATGGATTAAAGTGAAAATATCCTATAAGTGAATCACTAAAATGAAGTTCGACTAGGCAGAAAATTCTTGTAGGCCTTCGGGGCATTGTAAATTATAGCATATAATGTTTTTTGTGTAAATATATAAATTTTAAATAATTCTTTTTGTAATTTTTATTTACAAAATCAAATAAATTAATAGTGCATTAAAGTGAATACTGTTATGGCCTAAAGTTATCCTAGTTTATATAATTTAAATTATAGACTATTTTTTTTAATTATAAAGTAATTCCAACTAACATATATATATATATATATATATATACATATGTATGAATTATTGATATTTTGATAATAAAAAAATATAATTTTGGTCCCTTACTCTTGGCTAAAATATGAATTGAATCATCCAAAGAAAGAAAGTATCAAAATGATCATCTAAATAGAGAAAAAAAAAAAAGTAAATCAATTTGGTTCATTTAAAAGACCAAATTGATTTTTCTGGGACCTTTACTTTTGAAGGCTTTCATCTTTTGAGACCTAAATTTAATACGTTTCATATTTTGAGAACCAAATTGATTTCAAGACTAAAAATAAAGGACCAAAATTATTTTTTTTCATTGGATAATAGCAAAAATAATAGTAAGAATAATGATAATAATTAATAAAACATTTTATCAAACTTATAGGTAAGGAGAGATTAGACCAGATCATTAGGTCAAACTTTTAAAAATTTGGCTTGAATTTGGGCTAAAAAATGTCCGAGTTCATATTTTAATTGGGTTTTTTTTTATTCTGCCTTTTATCTATATTTTTTAGGTTGACCTATCGGGTTAATTGGACATTTTAAAGAATAGTTAAATCAATTTTTTATTTAATATTTGAGAAAAATAACATAATAATAATAATAATTATTATTATTATTACATGTAAGATTATATATAGAGAAATTGTAAATACAAATGAGTTTTATGTTGACATAAATTCTTTAAATAAAAGGACTTAGCTTTTATTTCTTTATAAAAATATTACGTTATACTAAATTTTTTTTATATAATAAGTTTGTATTAATTAAAAAATATTTATTCAAGTTTTTAAAACTTGGACTGAACTTTAAAAAGGCCCAATCCCAACCCATTTTACAAATAAGGTTTTTCTATTTGAGACTTTACTTTTTTGGTCGGGCAAAGTTTTAAAGTTACGATCAGGTCTAGGAGAGACTTAAAAAATTATAAACAAATGTAAATATAAAGTGCAAGTTGAAAACCATTAGAAAACAGAGGAGAGAAAATATCTTTAAAAAAATTAGAAAATATCTTCCTTTGGTTATATAATTTATTGCTATATTATCTTCAAAGCAAAAGAAAAGACTTGAATATGTTTTAAAAAATTCACTTGTTTATAATGTTTGAAATAATTAATTAATTAGTATTAGTTCATTATTAGGATAGTTAATAGATTATATTTTAAATATATAATGTTAACAATTAATTTTTTATATCTGACTTTAATTAAATGAATTAGACATATAATTGAATAATTGGTTATAAATTATTGAGCTATATATGAACTCATGTATTTTGAGAGAGACCGACAAATAATTTATTACGAGTTAATTACTTTATATACATTAGTTAAGGTTACACTTAAAAAATTAATTATTTTACCTATTTCAGTATTATTAATTGTTTTTTCTTCAATTTGAACAAGGTTAGTGGAGACTGTAGGAAAAAAATTAATGGATTCAAACATTAAATCAGATGTGATCTAAATTATTTTCCCTATTTTTCCAGCATTTAATCATTCTACAATTAAATATGCTTGTGTCCAACTTGATCTGGTAATAATACTTCACTGTCTCAAAATCTCTATACACTTGGAGTATTACTCTTGTTCTCATTGACGTGATCACCATATCAATTGTCATTAGATCATCATTTTCCGCCATCATATTAGATTGTACAGGCTTGCACTGTTTAGTGCAACAAATAAAATATTCATAATCTTTACCCAAAAAATAATTACTTAAAAATTTATGGTGCTAGTAGTGTGCCCCAGGTTCAGTCATTTCTCACGGTCATAGAATGAGACTAAAAGAGAAATATGTATAAACAAAATAACTTTATATAAATTTAATGTCATAAAATTTTAAGTCCAGTGATGCCAAATTCATGAAATATATTCGATTTTTAAATTAAATGAAAATGAATGATTGAAAAATAGGCTTCCTTATGTCTATGATTTTCAAGCCTCTAATTCAACAATATCATAACCTTGTCTCAATAAATATACAACAAAATGCAAAATCAAGAATGGTGGGCTCCTCAGCCGGCACCCAACATTAATTCTCTACCAATATTGAGTAATTATGTCGGATTTGGATTATCTTCCTTTTTTTAATTTTTTTATTATATTAGAGATAAATAAATGTAAAATGATTAAAATTTACTATTTAAGTAAGGCTTATCATTTGAGTGAATTTCATTCTTTTTTTTTCCTTTACTCTAATATAATAAAAAAATTAAAAATATATATATCCAAATCCAATTACCACATGAAATTTGTGTCTTTTGTGGCAGTGATATGATGGCCATATGAAGGCACGTAGTGTGAGGATTGGGGGACATGAAGTCAAATGATGAAAACTGATGCCCATAGAGATTTGCACCACGTTTGGGTGTGGTGGATTTTGCCCAATCACCTTCCCAATTTGAGAAACAATATCAAGTTTATAATTCACTAGTTTTCCATTTCCATCAAACGACACCATAATTTGAAGCACTTCTTCTTCCATTCACAACCTTCCAACACAAAATCTACGAGGGCCAATCAGTAAATTAACCTGTGGGGGAAGCTAGAGAGATCCAGTTCTGTACTGGTCTAGTGGTGTTCCTTCTCTATTATCATTCTTTCAGCCATGAACACCCGATAGAATTGAGATATGGTCTATATATATATATAGTCAGTGTAATCATTTTTAAAGGACATGGAGGATGGACCGTTGATCAAGAGTTTTCATCAACTAGGGGCATGTAACCGTATATATTTTTCGAATGTAGATCTTCGACAATTTATAACATTTGGATTATTAAATAAAATTTAATAATTTATACTTTTTTAATAATAATCATACGCATATAGTCATATGTATTGTCAATAAATTTAAGTTATTAAATTCTCATGAGACAATATATATCTCTCAAATTGTCTCTCGCCTATTTATGTATATTTAAACAAAGAGAAGATCTATATATGCTTTCTTCAAATGTCTTCTCATTCTAAACAGATTAGTGAAATGGAAAACTTGCATCGTCACGTTGATCTTTGTGAATAAATATTAATTATTTGGAAAAAAAAATTTAAAGTATAAACTTATAGAATATTCAAATGTTTATGTTTAACAATTGAAAATTGTCATAAACAAAGGTAAGTCACATTTTAAAAAGTACTTAGTAAAATTAAAAGTAACTCGGTGTAAAATTCTTGTAAGTTTGGATGGTACGTATACAACTTAATTAGTTAAAGTGGATCCATATATAATTATGATAAATCATTATTTTTTTGTTATGATTTTATAATATATGTTTAATGATAAATGTCATTTCAAATATTAATGCATAAAATATAAAAGACAATAGATCAAATTTCCTCCCTTCTCTCTCTACACAAACATGTGCAGGGGTGTATAAGTATTCATAATCAATTTTTTTCCAATAGCTCTCGTTTAAGTCTGAACTATTGAATACTATATATTAATGTATTACATGCATGGTAATCTATTTCTTCTTATTAATTAACTATTAATCGCTCATCTACAACGACTATATCTGCCGTAACACATGTAACTATGCAAGATTATTTTCCGTAAGAGCTATAATATGGAATGAAAATTTTCTACAATTTCTTTCTATAATTTTTTTAGTAAATTTTGTAGAGAGAACTGAGAACAAAAGTAATGAATGAAAAGAGAAAAAGTGTGTGAACCTATATATACTTTCCATCATTATCTCCCTAAAATTTATAAAAAAAGAATTATAAATGATGTATTCTGATAAAAATGAAGGCATTGTCAATAGGTAATTATATGTCAATCCTAATTTAAAAATTAAGAATCACTTAAAAAAAAAGGTAAGAAAATTTCATACTTTATAGAGTATTAATTGAACTTATTTGTATACAACTGGTAATTTTTTTTTTTTTGTTATTCAACTTCACTTAAAATGTTTTTTTATATCACTTCATGTAAACGTATTTATCAAATACTTTTGTAAAATATTAATTACTTTTTTTTTTTGCATGAAGTTCACTAATTCCATTCAAAATAAGAAACAATTCAAAGTGAGCCCAAAAACGTGGGAATGGTCATGAATAAATTCTTTAATTTTGGACTCATTTCTTAACAAGTATCAAACTCAGGGCTTATCTTCATTTCTATTGAATTTATATAATTTACAATCAAATTTTAGTAAAAGCATTTAAATATATTGGCTTTATTTTAGTAATAAAATTCATGATTGCTCCCTCTCTTTCTCTTTTCCTTTTTTGTTTCAATTCATTTTTATTCTCTGCCTCAATTACTCCCTTCCATATTAACTCAGTGGATTCTACCCCACTTTTCTCATATTTCCCACAATGCTTGTAATATTGTTTTGATAATGATTATATGTTTCTAAAATTTTTCTACTAACAGTTAATAAAAAATTAATTCTATTTTCATATAATTAATAAGCAGATTATAATAATAAATTTTATTAGAATAAACATAGTATTATCTTATATTTACTAATTATTATATTATAATTAAAGAACATGATTGTTTTATTGAGAGGAAGCACATGAAGTCAACATTGAATCACTAATTCTTCGCAGACAAATCACTAAATGAAATCTGCACTAAGGCAAGGCCACCAATAATGAATTACTATATAGCAACTGTCACTTTATTTTCTTTTTAAAGTATGATACATATTAATATGATGATGTATGGGATATTTTTTTTGTTCTCTATCACGTTAAAACTTACCCCAATATATATAAATGATAATGTTCTTACAAGAAGGTCATATAGCTACCGAACCTTTTTTTTTTCTCCTAATTAATCACTCTCTATAATGAAATTGATATGATTTGATCCTCTTGTAAAAGTTAAATATTAAATCAATTAAATATTCGCATTCCTTAATTTGGACTAATTATTTTAGATATGTGAATCGAATAATTCTTAATCAAATAACAAGTCGCCATCAAACGGGAAAAATGAGAAATACTAAATCAAAATTTTAGCATAAAAATTGCAAATCACTAAATCAATGCGTTTCGCTTTTTTTTTTTTTTATGGTTAAAAATTTAGTTTTTTCCCAAACATATCATTATTAAATTTTGTTTAAAAATAGTAGAAGTTTTTCTATATATAATAAAAACTTCCCATTGTCGTGCCACTCCACTTGAATCATTTGTTATTTCTCTCTTATTATTCACCAAACTCCTTTTCATATTCCCCGTTACCTTGTGGCAGCTTCTCTCAGTTTCAGCTATAGCGGGATCCATTAGTTTGGTCGCTAACCATTTTCTCAGCCAAACCAAGCAATGCAAAGGTAAGATTATTGTTTTTTTGGTTCTATTTGACTCCATAGAAATGTGTTGCTTTATTCATATGCTCATAATTTCAAGTTCATCTTTTTCTTGAATTTAAAGCAAATAAAAATAGTATGAAAGCAATTGTTGACATTGCACGAAAGTCCCAAATCAAGAACGAATTAAGAAGTATATAGTACAATATTCGTACAGAGCTTTTGCATCTAAATGAGGATAAGAGCACATACTGAAGGATATCATTCCCAAGTGAAATCAATTTCTTTACTAAAAGTATAACACTTTTCTGAATTTCTGAACCATTTTATAAATCTCATGAGTATATAAAATATTAATCTTCTTAGACTTTGTCATTATTCTACAGTATACTGTACATTTCTCTCCCTGCACATTTTATATTATTTTATTTAAATTATTGGTTTTCTTTATAAATCTTCCTTTTTTTGATATTTATGTTAACTCTTCCTTTCTGTTATTCCAATAATAGCTGCAAAACGATGGCAAAATTGATTTTTTTAACTAATTTCAATTGCATCAAGCAATTAACTTGATTATTAACACACTTGAACAACTTACTAATGTTCAAGTGAAAAAAAATTTAAAAAATTAAGTTTGTGTCTTATTATCAAGGGAACCTAATTGGCATCATAAGCAAGCAATCATCAAAATATAATGTCGCCAAAATTAGCACGTTTTCATACTCTACAGATATTGCTTGACTCTTGACTTGGACTGTGATTTCAGGCATTAACTTTTTATTTTATTTATATTAAAAATTATTTTATATTTCACCAGAAACTAGCCAATAAATTTATAATATAAAATATGACTTATTTAGAAATTTTACTATTTTTTATGTTTGTTTTATATTAATGTACAATATATATAGATATATATATATATATATATATATATATATTGAAAAAGACTGCAGTGAGGCTAGAGAGACACTGATATTTCAAGTCTCCTTGTAATAAGTGTGGTGAATATGGAAGTAGTGCTCTTACTAAAGAGTCATATCAACAGGGTCCAAAAATGGAACAACTTGAAGTAGAACTTGAGCTTGAACTCCAAAAGCTTTGTAGGTGTACTATTAAAAGTCCCTACTATAAAGAAATGTGACCAAAATTACATGAGGTGAATTTCTTGGAAATCTTTTTGTTTATCTCACTCATGAATATATGCCCCCCTATTTTGCAATTTTCATTTGTCTCAGCTTTCAATGAGTTGATTACGTGTGTTTTAAAAATGCTATAGGATAAAAAACTTTTTTAAAAAACTACTTTGGCTTTTCCCATTTGGATCATTTGTGTACGGATTCAAAAATTATGATCCTATCATTTTCTTGTGCACCTCTGGCATTTTAGATTTTACTCTTTGGAGCAATTTTCATCTTCCCTAACTCAATGTGGGTTTGACCTAGAAATCCTATTGCAATTTCAAGTTGGAGATGAAGGATGTGTCGGAACTAAATCCCAAGGAGTATTGGCTTCAGAACTGAGTCATAAACTATGCCTTTTGCTGATAGAACGACAAGAAAACTAGATTACAGAGCTGGAATTTGAGTTTCACTTTGCTCAGTCCAAACTCCAAGAGAAGGAAGTTGAACTCCATGCACTAAAGGACTCTATCAGATGCCATATTTAGATATCTCTGTCCATAGATTCAAGCATTATTACCATTCCTTTAAATTTATTGATCCATATCGCTTTGTTTCTTTAACAATTGCCTGTATCTTTATTTACCATAATAGAAGTAGAATTTGTTAGTGAATGTTGTCTTAGTATTATTGGTTATTATGTCTTAGATGACGAAGCTAATGCTAGTACAGTAAGTGACGATGGTTATGATGGTGAATGTGGAAGCAGTGCTCCTACTGAAGAGTTAGATCAATGGGGTGTAGAAATGGAACAACTAGAAGTAGAAGTTGAACTTGAACTTCAAAAGCTTTATGAGCAAAGGGAGAAAAAATGCTTTAAGTGTACATGATAACCCATTATGTTTTTTTTGAGAAAGTTTATATATATATATATATATATATATATATATATATATATATATATATTTGTTAAAATTAAAAATTAATAACACGCGATGGCAAATGTGACTATAATTCAATATGAGTTATATTTATATCATGAATCTTATTGACTAACTTTATATTTATTCCAAGAATGTTTTCCCTTCCCTCAAGCTAAAAAAGGCATACGCATTCCTACTTGTATGAAAATGGTGATTTCTTAAAGAATGTGATAACCATGACACATTACGTACTAAACATAGGAATGAATGTAATTCTTATTCTCTTTTCTTACTAAAATCCCAACCACCAAAGACGTTTTAGTGTTATTGACTGAGATTATCTAAATTAGAAATTTGCAATTTTTTATTTGCTAAGCCTTAAATTTTAGTGTTCACAAGTAAATTCAATTAATAGTCCACTCTCTTAAAGTGATTGAAGTCAATTGAATCTATAGTACTATGGAGTAACTTATATTTATAATTGGTTTTTTCCCTACGAAACAAAAGGAATATGATTAATAGAACATAATAACCAAGTTTCATGTATAATTTCAATTGAAGCCCAAGTTGATGAACATAGAGATCGTTTTTATCCGGCCCCTTTTTTTTAATCCAAGCTCAGCATATCAAAAGTATGTTAAGAATGGACAAAAACCCTATTTGAGTCCCTCACTCCATGCTCTATTTTCATTTTGCTCCCTCACTCTTTCAAAATTTCGATTTCGTCCCTCACTGAATGGTCTGTCTGTCCAGTTGGTCCTTGTAGTTAGTCTGTTGTTTTGTGGACGTTGAGGTGGCCGTTAGTTGCCGATATGGGCTATTAAATAATGACTGAGATGACAGCTCACGTCCTCCTCAGCCTACTTGGAGTGCCGCATCAGAACCCACTAACTCTAAATCCCCCAAATCATCTGAGAAGACCACCAGAGACGCTATAGAAAATTTGTTCTTTCCCAGCAGCGTCCACCATCTGACCCGAGAAGACAACCTAAAGAAGACCATCCATTGAAGCGGCCATCATCCATTGCAGTGCAGTGGCCATCCAATCTGCAGAACCCAACATTGAAAGGTAGCACTATATGGTACTGCTATAAACTTCTGGGATGGGGAAAAGTGATTTGAAAATTACTGTGCATAAAATGAGATTGTGTTTGCTTGTGATACAGTGGTCCCAACTTGTTGGCATCTGCAAAATAATAGTAATCCACCTACTGCATAATAACATGAGTTTGGGAGTTCCGCAACTTGATCTGCAGTTTGGTGGACCATTAACTTAATATCCACAGGCAGAACATCTTACAGTAGTAGCTCTTATCTGGTGGGGGCTAATTAAATTATTAAATCATTTTTCTTTTTGTTTCTGTCAAACTTTCATATGTGGTTGGGGCTTATTTTTTTCACTTCTGTATTTTCGTAAGTAACTTCTTTATTGTTTGTGTCATACTTTCAAAAGTAATAATTGAATGAAACATGTAATTATGTTTGTGAGAATCATAGTGAAGAGAATCCGATGCATCAAAATCCTAGTGTTGTTAAGGATCATATATACTTGAGTTCAGTAGATGACTGGGTGAGTTTGAGGCTATTGGGAGCTGTGTTTGAGTGTCAAATTGAACTGACTTTGGACCATTCACCACATATTTTATCATTCATCAATATTTAGTGTCAGGTACAACACAAAGCTTTTTAATCGATTCCTTTATTCTTCCATAGAATTTGAATTCTCTATCATGTCAATTCAGTTAACTCAGAACATGAACAACAAATTAATTGGTGCATCAATGACTAGAATGAGAAAATAGAAAGCCACATTGTGAAATAAATAAACATTATTTTGATAAATAGCATTTTTTTTTCCATCTAGTTATGTTTGTAAAGTTTAATTACATTATTCACAAATTCATATTGTGCCTCCACAGATTTTGAAATTTTAGGACTAGAGATCTGGGGGTTAAAGTTGGATTTTGGGGCTTAAGATTAAAATTATAAGAGTTTAGAGTTACAAATATAGGTTAATTAGAATTTAAGATTAGATATTAAAGTTGAGATTTTATTTAAAAAAAAAAAAAAGAAACAAGTTTTTCAGTTTTATGCAGGTAGACACATTATTATCTTTTTTACAATAATTAAAAAAATATTTGAAACAAGTAAAATTGACACGGTTCATCACTTAAATTGAAATAAGTATATGTTCATGTCTTAAATTGAAATTTATTTTTATGTATTTCAATTAGATATGAATCAAATTGGAAAAGTTAAATTCTTTTCATTTATTGTAAATTTATTTTAGGCACAAGTGGAAAGATGTTTGAAGAAATTGATGTTGGAGTGGAGTCTGGCCAAGAGGGGGAAGAAACTGAGATTGGAGCTATACTTTGTATGGGTGCAGTGTCTTCTTGTACGGATGGATGAATTTGCAACTTTCAATTAGTATTAACTTATGTTGAAGATATGTATTGTGGATTTTGAATCAACACTCAATCTCATCAAATGATAATATCATTCATGTTGATGATGTATTTCAGTTCTTGTGGATTTGGCTGCAGAAACACTCAGTCTCATCAAATATTCAAGTCATGCTATGTAGTTAATGCAAAATCTAGTTCAAATTTTACTGTTCCAATTTTGTACATTTTCTTTCAATGCATTGCAACGTTTTATTCAAACGTAAGTCTATGAAAGTCCCTAACAGTCCATGATAGAAACTCCATGTGTCGCTTAGTTAATCTCACATATTCTTTAACGATGCTAATATTTTGCTTTGGATTGATGATTCAAAACTGGGAAAAAAGACTACTAATTATTGGTGGAACCAATGTGACTTCACTTGACACTTCCATAATGAATTTGCAGCTTCACTTATTCCTAGAAATTTTTTATAATTCTCAGGATTCTTTTGCGATTATGTACCTTTGTATGGTGTGGTAATATCTTAACTGAAATGTGTGTGTCCAAGCCCAGAGAGGGTAACTCTTTTCACATAATAATGAAGACAACTTTGTTGCAATACATGACACTATGGAGTTGTCCCTCCAACTATGTAAGCAATTTCTTAATTCTATATCCAAATGAGATTTTCATTTCCAGGGAATGTATGATTAAAAATAATTAACAATCCAAGCAATTAGACACAGCCTAAATTATTAGCAAAATTTGAGATATTTTTAAGAAAATAGGTTTATGAAAGATAAGTAGACCAAATTAACTATGTAGAGATATACCTATTTATAATCGATTTACTTATGTCTTTTATAAACCGAATCTAATTAAAAAAAATTTCACAAAATTCAAGTCCCATAAGCACGGTCACACACTACATGCACTCATCCTTAATAACCCCACACTCGTTTAGTCCGCACTGAAATTGGCCTCTTCTGCAAGTCCACAACCGGTGTGCTCTGCATCTTGGAACCTGAGACTGCCTTCAAAATTCTTTCAAGCTCAAACTGGTTTTCATTTCTCACATTCAATGGTTCCTGCATTGATCACATCAAGCACCATGGTTAGTTGTTTGAACATGTTTGATGAACAAGAAAATTGCACTGTTTGCTAACTTAAATTGTATATACCTCAACTCAACCAGAATAAGCTTTATCAAGTTACAGAACAATACTATTCTCCAAGGTTGTCAAACTCCCGAGTTTAGGTAAAATCGTTTGAGGAAGGTAAATTCGTATCGTCGAATCGCAACATAGAATTGTAAGAGTTTACTAATAATAAAAAATAATTATTAAAATATGCAATTACATAGTTAAAATCAATATTTTTAAATTTAGACTAATAACTAAAATTACTGAATGCAATGATTAATAGTTTATTAGTTTGATTATAGTTGAATAAGTAATAATTAAATAAAGATATTTTTTAAAATTTTATATATTTAAATCTAAATATAATAACTACTAATAATCAAATACTAGTAATTTTTAATTTGAATTAAAATGATTTATAGAGTAATAAATATAATTATTAAATATTACTTTGTCAAAACAATTCAAAAAATAATAATAGATAACTTTTCAAGTCATGACTAATTAAAAATTTAAAATAAAATTTCTATAAAAAATAATAATAAATATATATATATAATACATTACAAATGATGAATATGAAGTTCTTATTGGTTATGTGGTGATGGGTGATGAAGTTTTTGAAAAGAGTGAGGGACCAAAATAAGATTTTTGTTGTTAAGAATGCTTTTAATTCGTTACTGTTATTTTGGGTACAAAGTATTTAGGATGTAGCTATAATGAGAAATGCAAAAGGAAGGCCTCGAAGGCTTCTAGATAAACTTGTGTGAGCCCAATCCCATTGTTTGGATCAGGTACATCAAATTTTGGGCATAATCCATGAAATTCCTGACATCTAATTTCATAAATGAGTAAGTCTATGGTCGAAAATTCATATATCAGTAAAGGAAAAAAATAAGAGAAAACTTAGGTACCACACAAGAAGTTTTCTAAATTTCATACTATTTTTGTTTGTTTTAAAATATTAAAAGATTTAACATAATTAATTTTTATTTACATAATTTAATTAAATATAAATTTAATATATTGGTATGTACTTAAAGCATGTCAAGTCATTAATATCATTCAAGAATATATTTAGATTAAACTTGTATGATTTTCATTGAAAGCACCCTGATTTCTCCCTTCCATCATATCTCTGTGATTATATTTTCTAATAAATATATGACATGTGAAAAAAATTTATAAAAAACATAATTATGTTTTAGTTATAAAAATTTACAATTATACACATAAAGCATACTTGTCACATTCTTGTTAGATAATTTGACCGTCAAAATATGAAAAGGAATATAACTTCCCTTTGGTTATATTATTTAATTTTTAATTTAGTCAACTGAATTTTGTTCTTATTTTAATCCTTCATTTATTAGTTAATTCTTACTTTAGTCACTCACTGACTTCTATTCTCAATTTGATCTCTCATTTATTAATTTATGTTGAATTTGGTCATTTGCTTATCAGTCTATTCTCAATTTAAAGTCTCTTTCTAATTAACATTAAGGAACTAAATGTGCTAGTTACAAGATTAGTGAATGACCACATTTAGAATGAAATAAAAAAAAAAAAGACCAAATTAAGAATTAACTAAGAAACAAAGAATCATTATAAGTTGAAATGAGAGAAATTAAAGAGAGCATTTGGAGTTTGAGATGGAAGACAAATATTGAAGAATAAGGCATTTCTGGGATTGAAATTGAAAAGGAAGAAATAGATAAGCTAAAGTCTGAATAATTAGAGAAAGGAAAATTAAATACAATTAACGAAAAAAATTTTAAAGTTTTCAACATTAGATGCTTTAGTCTATCTCTTTTTAATACTACACATCACCTCCACACCCAATCCATAATGAAATGTTAAAACTTGTGTTGTTTAGTTTCAAGTTATTATTGACTTTCTAATTATTTACTCCATTTGTTCATTAAGCTTTGTTTTTGTAGTGTGTGTGTGTGTGTGTGTGTGTGAGAGAGAGAGAGAGAGAGAGAGAGTTATATTAAGAGGTTGGACAAGGAGAATAAATTTTCTGAAATTTAGTAAAAAAAATATAGGCAGAAAATTAGAAAAAAGAGGAAATGAGTATTGTAAAATAAGAAAATTGTGTATGGGGTCAATTTTTTCTTCTTCTTTTTTTTTCTATCATTCTCTTAAAATAAATAAATTCTTTAGTACAATTATAATATTAATTGTATCAGTGGCCTTCGATACTAACACACATTCTCTTTGTTAGTTGTATTTATTTGTTATTCATACTTGTCCATAGTGTTAAATTTACAAGTTTTGGTGGACAAAAAAACAGTCAATTAGTAAAATATGACAAAATATTTGAAAAAAAAACTTTAGGTTAAACCTAAGCTTAACCATGGTTGGTTATAACTATGATTAAACCAAGGTTTAACCATAGTTAAGCCAATGTTTAAACAGGGTTGTCCAAAACTATGATTAAATACTAGTTTAAATATAGTTATACCAATAGTTATCCCAAATTGTTGTTAAACCACTTGTGACATTAAATTCTTTGTTGGAAATTACAGCCATTTTAAACCCTAAAATAATCATTACTAAGCCAAAATTGTTAAGTGGTTCTTGGTCTAGTTTGGTTCGATTAGTGACCAAGCTAGGTTGTGAGGGGTCTTTTTTTATTTTAAATTCATAAAAAATATTTATTAATAAAAAAAATTCTTATAGAAAATTAGTAAACATTAATATTAGAAATAAGAAAAATAAAATAAAGAATTAAGATTTGGAATGAAAAATAATTAAGATTTGAAATAAAATTTAAATTTTAAATATTTATTATAAATAAAATTTATCATCAATAAAATAACAATACATTATAAAACATAATATTTTAAAAATATAATAAAATTGGGCCAAGTTAAGTTATAATCAAACGTGAAACTCATCCTAATCAAAGTTCAATTTTTTTTTTTTCATTTTGACTTGGTCTAATATGATTGGGTTGGTTTGTTAATTGGGTTGTAAAAGACCCATATAGCCATATATATATATATATTAAGGAAAAAACTTATACACAATTCTCTATATCTTTGCTATGTTGTGATCTAATTAAAATATAGTAAGTCTATGATTTTCTAATAATATTACTACACAAGTACAGTGATTGCTAATTACTATGTAATTTTTAATTAAATTATAAATCTTCTATGTTATTATTGATTAACCATACACTTGTTGTGTAATTTAAAAACCTAACAATGAAGATGTAGATAAAACATATGCTACATCTAATTTTTGAGAATAAAAACATGGTATATTTGTTATTTCTATAATATAACAAGTATGAAATATCTATTCATCAATATAAAATAGTACATTTTTAAATTTAAAATAAAATTAATTTAAAACTTTAGCATAAAATAAATAATATCAATATAAAAGCTTCTAGATATATATATATATATATATATACACATGAATTATATTTTAAAAATTAGTTTTATTCTTAAAAATAATTTTATAATATATAAAAATTGTTCCACCGTACAAGGAGCTAAGAATTTGCTCAATGAAACTTTTTCATTTATCAATAAAACTTTCACATTAAAAGGACCCTATTTTATTTATATATAATATATAATTCTTTTATAATAATTTTTAATTATTGTATTAAACATAATTTCTTTTTTTCTATTGTCATCATATCTTTTATCTTTTTATATTATATCATATTATTTAAAATATCATATCATATAAAATAACAATACGTCAAATCCATTCTATTTCTGTCAATAATTTGACTACTTTACTTGTAATGGGACATTGACACTCACTATTTTTGTCAGTTGAATTTCGTAGTTAAAGTATTTAAAAAAAACATTTAAATCAACCCTAAGCTTAATCATGGTTAAGCCAAAGTTTAACTATGATTGTCCTAAATTGTGATTAAATCATTTTTAAACCACAATTACACCAACAATTATCAATAATCGGTGTTAAACTTGTTGTGACAATAAAATCTTTAATGGAAATGACAATCATTGTTAAACCCTTAATTAACCTCTGTTAAGTGGAATTTTTTAAGTAGTTCTTGGCCCATTCAAGCCCAATTAGTGGCTAGCCTAGGTGAGGAGAGGTCATTTTTTTTTTCAATTTTAAATTCATAAAAAAATCTATTAATAAACAAATTTTTGCAAAAAAAGAAATGTAAAAAATTACTATTTAAAATAAGAAAAATGAAATAAAAAATTAAGATTTAGAATAAAAAACAACTAAGATTTGAAAAGAATTAATATTTTAAATATTTATTATAAATTAAATGTATCAACAATAAAATAAAAATAAATTATAAAACATAATTACTTTAAGAATAATAAGAGTCAAAAGGAGAAATCATTCAAGGGTGAATTCCATGATTGTAAAAAGCCTACCCATAAAATTTTTTATTACTTTAAGTTGAAGAATAAACGTGAGAAAGAAGGTATTTCCTTTCGTATTGTCCCTTAGCTCTAGTCTATTTTGAATCCAATAATTTTGAAATCTCTTCATATTCTTGGTGGTTGGATTATGGAGCAACTATTCATGTAGTTAATTCTTTGTAGGGGCTCAGAGATAGGAGGAGCCTAAATGAAAGAGAAAAGACCATCCTTAAAGTGGAAGAGAGTTTGACTGCAGTTAGTTATGTAAAAACTGTAGTATTAAACTTATATTTTGGACATTGTTTGACTATAAGTAATGCAGTTTATACACCTTCATTAAGGAAGAATTTGATTTCTTTGTACGTATTAGACAAATGTGGTTATCCAACCTTGTTAAGGAAATAGAGGAATTGATATTTTCCTTGTTTTGTTATTGTTAGATCTGTTTCCTTGATGAATGGATTACATTGTTTGAATATAAATGTTAATCCAGATTTTTCGCTTAGTGTACTCATTAATGTTGTAATAGGACATAAATGTTGAAGAATTAATTAAAATTCTTCTATATTATGGCATCTTTATTAGGGTGACATCTCCTGAGGGAGATTTAAAAGGATGGTTAGGAAAGAAATATTACATGACTTAGATTTCTCAAATTTGGAGTCCTATGTTGCTTGTATAAAGGGAAAACTTCCCATTAGAGTTAAGAATAAAGGGCAAGTAGATCTGAGAATATTTTAAGTTTGATCCACACATATATTAGTGGACCTGCAATACCTATTGCCATTAGTGGATTTGTTGTATGAAACGTCTAAATCTCTAGATGCCTTCAATGCATTGAACACTGCTATTGACTTAAAATTTGTAAGGGAAATCAAATGTGTCATATCAAAAACAAAGGAGATGAATACTATAGCAGGTATACTAAGACAAGTAGAAGTCTTGGATTATTTGCCCTACTTTTGCAAGAACATGGGATTGAAGCCCAGTATATTGTGCCTGACATTCATTAACAAAATAGAGTTATTGAGATGAGGAATTAAACTTTAATGGATATAGTTAGAAGCAAAACCAATCACTCCTTCTTGCCAAAGTTTTATATGGGGTTGATGCCTTTAAAACAACGACTTATATCTTGAATCAAGTTCCCAGTAAATTAGTTGAAAAAACCCTATATGAACCTTTCATTGGAAGGAAGTCTAGTTTAAGGCATTTTCGTGTATGAGGTTACAAACTGGATGTGGGACCTTATAATCTATAGCTTAAGAAACTTGATTCATGGATCATCAATGGATTCTTTATTGGGTATTATTCTGGATCTAGTGGATGCAGATTCTATTGCCCTACTCACACTACCAGAGTCTAGAGTAATTTATTTTGAGGATGACTCAGATAGTAGGAGCAGTGTTTCAAAGGCCATCAATCTACATAATAAGGATACAATGTTACCCTTGCCAATTTTGTTATCTCCTTCAACTATTGTTTGCACTGACAAAGATGATATTCCTGTTGAGAATCTGGTTAATCCAATCTTAGAACCTCCTGCAATTAGTATAGAGAAACCAATTGTTGAACTGAGATAGTCACAGATGATTCTATTGCATAATTGTAGGAATTCGAATCAAATGTTGTTAGTGACATAGATCCTACCTCTTTTGATGAAGTTGTGTTAAGTCTTTATTTATATAAGTGGTTAGAGGTTATGAATGATAAAATTACCTCCTACACTTTAATAATGAGTGGGAACCTATTGAGTTACTAAATGGATGTTAAGAATAATATCTTTGGATGAAGACTTGCATAAAGATGTCTGTATGAGGTAGCCTGATGAATTTACTAAATCTAGAAAATGAAATAATTTTATGATCCATGTGCTATTTGTGAATAACATCCTATTAGTAACTCAGTGTACTTATTAAATGAGACAAACCACATCTGGTCATGCCACTTTAATATGAAAGATCTAGGTGAAACATCTTATATCTTAGGAATTCAAATTCACTATGATAGATCTTATGACATTTTTGGTTTGTCTTAAGCAATCTATGTTGATTAAGTGTTGAAGAAATTTAATATGTATTCTCACACTCGTTATGCTGCACCTATGCAAAATGGTGATAGGTTGTTTAAATCATTATGTCCCAAAATGATGATAAAAGGATTTTGATAGACAAAGTTCCTTGTGCATATGCAGTTGGTAGCCTAATATATACCCAAGGGTGCATACATTTGGACATTGTTTTTCTTGTTCCTGAGTGATTCTAGGTATGATCATTGGAAGGCTACAAAGAAAGTCATGAGATATCTTTAGGGTACAAAACATTAAATGTTGACTTTCAAGAAGTCTGAATCTTTTAAATTAGTGAGATATTCTAATTTAAATCATGCATCATGTGTTGATGATCGTGAATCCACCTTTGGTTACATCTATATGAAGTTTTGAAGGGGTTGCTTTATTAAGAAGTGTCAAATGGACACTTACAACTACCTTATATATAAGTGAAGAGTATGTCACCAATTTTGCGATTGTCATTT
This sequence comes from Delonix regia, assembly GCA_037074485.1. Classification (NCBI taxonomy): domain Eukaryota; kingdom Viridiplantae; phylum Streptophyta; class Magnoliopsida; order Fabales; family Fabaceae; genus Delonix; species Delonix regia. The sequence continues at coordinate 14,787,084 of CM073462.1, read as the reverse complement.
GTCAGGGAATATGGTCAAGAAAATGAATTTCCACTATATGCATATTTTGAGCCTTGACCATTTTGTTGTGACATGACTCTTTTGTATACTTCTCTCAAAATTACAGGAATTTTAGTTGCATTAAATTGTAATACTTAATTCCTATTTGTTGGAAAGATTTGTTAATCTCATACTTCTTTTACTTGATTCGTTTACCATGATAAACCTATTAGAGTTATGGGAACATGTAACTCTTGGGTATATTGAAAATTTAATGTCTTGGTATAATGAGAGTCTGAGTTGTATTCTTAAAGAAAATTTTTATATATTTTGGCATTTATAACATTTATTTCCCTATCGGATTCAATGTTCTTTGTTGTGCTAAATTTTGAATATAATTCAGAACTGAAATTTTGTTAGCATTTATGACACTGCTTTCCTTATCAGATTCAGCGTTCCTGATTTATAGTTTCACTTATGAATTTTCGTTATCTCAAACTCATATGGTTCACATTTATGGTGAATGCATGATAATGATCAATTGACCAAAGGCCTAGCCATAGGAGTGATTCAAATCATGTAACTTCTATGGGTCTTATTAAATTTTAATGTAACCTTAATCTAGTGAGAGTATGAGTTGAGTCCTTAAGGGGCTTTTGTAGTGTAATATGACATCAAAATATTATTTTGTAATCCATTCTGTTCAAATACTGGAACTTAACATGTGATAATGTAAATATCACTTGTTTCCTTATCGGATTCAGTAATCTTATGTAGTTTCATTTCAGAACTTTGTATGGTTTAATATATACAAACATTTTTATGTCTTAGCAAACATTGACTACTTAGTTTCGCTAGTTAATTGATTGTTCTAATGATTTATTAATACTATCCAAGTGGGAGATTGTTGGAATAATTTTAGATTATTTTGTGGATTAGCATTAATCGAATTATTATAACAACTTTGTGTAATTATTAATTAGACAATCAATATTAAACTAAACGAAGAATGGATCAGGTCCTTGTTGACACTGTGAGTAATCTATGATATGTTGGATAACTTATAGACCTATTTGGGTAAAGACCATAACCTATAATCCATTGTTAATAAGTGATTATCCCATCAGATCATTGTCAAAATAATGATAGAAAGAGAAATTAAAGCTTATTTACTGAGCTAATTAGAGAGAGCTCGTATTTTATTAAATAAAACCTAATTTTTATCAATATTTTAAGGTTGCTATATAGGGATAGGACATTTTAAAAAGAAGAAGTCACTTTCTTATTTTAGCATTTGTGTGTGTGTGTCTATCTCCATGCCTTTTCTCTTCAGTGCCTCAGCTTTTCCTTAGTGAACATTAGGCACTGTGAGTTGTTCAGTTGAAGCAACTTTGAATCTCGATAAGTGTTGTTAAGATGCAATTTCTCGTTTTTGGGCATTATTATGGTATAATGTCAATTCAACATATGTATGAATTATTGATATTTTGGTAATGACAAAAATACAATTTTGGTCCCTTACTTTTGGCTAAAGTATCAATTGAATCATCCAAAGATAGAAAGTATGAAAATGATCCTTTAAAGATTAGAGAAAAAAAGTAAATCAATTTGGTTCATTTAGAAAACCAAATTGATTTTTTAAGGATCTTTACTTTCTGAAGGCTTTCATCTTCTGGGACTCAAATTTGATACTTTCTATATTTTGAGAACCAAATTGATCTCAAGACAAAAAACAAAGGACCAAAATTGTATTTTCTCATTGGATAATAATAATAATAATAATAATAATAATAATAATAATAATAATAATAATAATAATAATAATAATAATAATTTACACATATTGTATGTACATAACATATACATAGTACTAACACTTGGGGGGGTCTGGCATATGTTGACCCCCACAGCTCCGTCCCTTGGAATTTATGATGGCAGAAAAAAAATTATGCCATATGAAATCATAAATTGAAGAAACTAAAACACCAACATATAATTTAATTTAAGTAATAATTAAATTTAAACTCTTGACTTCCTGAATTTCTAAGAAACTACTCCTAAATTCCTAATAAACTTGTTCATAGAAATGCTGATAATAAGGCTTGAAAAACATGAATTGAAATTGCCATAAAATTAAAAAACTACTTTAATAATATATCAAAATTTTAGTGCAATTAATAGAACTGAAACCACCCTCATAAGAAATATGGAGAACATGTTCATCTCAAATGTTTAAAAAAATATATTCATACTCTTTTAATTTGTCGCAAAGTCATTTACATGAGCTATTTATAACCCCTATTAAAATTTTGACTTTACCTAAATAACAACAAGGACATGTTTGCTTTAACCTAAATAAGCAACATAATAAAACCAAATAAAGTTTAATTGGCTAACAAGGCCCTTCCTTGATAAAGTAGATTAAACAAAAAAGAATCTTCATATAACCGCACATTTTGGCCTTCAAGAAATCATCATTTTGGGCTTACTTTATGCCCTACTTGCATAACATAAAGTCTTAGGATGTCTGTAACATACTTAATTTAGTGATTTTTAATATAAGCTAAATTATTAGGGGGAGATTAAAAAGAATTGGACAAAAATAAATATGTCCAATTGAACCATTTAAAGAAAACAACCTATAGCTTAGTTTTAAGGCATAATGGCAAAATGGTCTTTTTTGAATAATGCTAATGGCAAAATGGTAAATTTACATGGCTAAGGGTACAAATGGTAAATTCACAAGGATGGACATGTGACATTACCTTAACCTATAGGGGCCACACCATAATTATATCTTAGATATTTATGATTTGAAATTAAATCACAACCGTTAGATTAAAAATATGTGGTTAAATTCTAGCCGTCAAATTCTCTTTAAATACCCTACACCCTACCCCTCTTCTTCACATCATACCCTACATTCTTCCCTATACCCATTACACTCACACTACCCTCTCCACTTTAGCCTCACACTTAGATCAAGAACGAAAGAAGTAATTTTAGTAGAATTACAAGAAAGGAAAGTGTATCAAGGTAACATGATTTAGCCTATTCTAGGTTCTTTTCTTTTCTTTTCCTTTTCCTTCTTCTTCTTCTTCTTGAATGTTCTTTATGGTAATGAACGGATAAAAATAGTTGGCTATAGTGTGGAAATGTAGTTGAATTTAGAATACACCTTAATATTGCATAACCAATCCTTTTTGCCCTATGGTCATTTATCTTGAAATTTTGTCACCATAACCTTCTATGAGCCCATTCAAGGTCTAAAAGCGGTAAAATTAAAGAAGATTGAGGCCAGATAGATATTTTGAAATATCTAAGGAAATATTAATTTTGATGTTTGAATTTTCTTGTGCAGTATATATCCTTACATGAATATTTTGTTATTCATAGACTATAACTGCCTATGTTATTGTGCATTTCAACTTTGTATGAAGGGATGACAATATGGTTGTTTAATAAGAGAACTACTCTTTGTGAGAGTAAACTATTATTGCACTTCTTAATAGTTTGGAATCTCATTTGATAATAACTGGATATGCCGCCTTAATATATATTGTGAACTATTGGTAATGGCTGGTTATGCCGCCTTAATATATATTGTGAATCTTATGAGTTTCTTAGCAAGACATTATATCCCATTAACCCTATAATTTATGGCAGGTCATACTGCCTAAATGATTATAGGAAAAATGGTGTTATTACACTTCTTGAACCATAACTTAAATTTTGAGATCAATGGCAAGCTGTACCGCCCAAATGGTCTCAAGAAATCAAGAGATGACATGAATGTATCCTTGCTAGGAATATCTTGAATTAAATTGATACCAAAGAGATTCTTGATCGTCATAAGAACATTAGTAGTCAAAGGATTACAAAAGAAATCTTGATAGTTCTCTCTCAAACTAATCTAATCTTGACCACATGATGGCTTGGATGACATATTAAGATAAAGATTATATTGCGTGACTTTGTATTGTGTATCCACTGGGGATGCCTTAACTAAAAGTGAGATCCGCCTGCTAGTTAGGTGTCATACGTTGGGGTTCATGAGACTCAATCGTCTAAGTATGACAGTTATATACTGGGTTTCGTGAGACTCGAATAACTCAGATATAACTTCTCAATGCCTAATGGTCAAAGACATTGTCTACCTCCATTTGTCATATGTTTGCTAATACATATTTGTATATTATGATATCTAATATCAGTACATATTTCATAAAGAACATAATTTAAAGCCAGATTATATTCCATGGATATTTCGAGTATCATATATACTTTTTCATGTTACTGAGAAACTATTCTCACCATTCTGTTGATGATATTTTTAGATGGCGAATTACCAAATTTTTTTTGAAGTCAATGCGAAATGGGTATTTGTCCTACCAACTGGGAAGTGTTTATTATTAAGATTATAAGATGCGATATGACCTTACGCACAATACCACTTACGTTCATGTCAAAAAATGGCATGAATCTTACAAGTTTTTCAAGTCCCAAATAAGTCGTTAATATTATGTCTAATTTCAATAGATATAGATATAGGTCTAATACTTCTTCTCCCAATTTTGTTAAATTATTTATATGGATGTATAAACAAATGGATGTAAAAACATTTGTTATCTATAATTATACTATTATGTTTTAGATATTCAAATACAATTTTTATAATTCTCGCTTCATAATAATTTTAATTGAAATTTATAATAAATTATATACTTCATAAGAAGGGTGTTACAATGTCCATCTTTCATTTATTGTTCATTTGACTTAGTTTTCTCTTCCGTAACTAATTTTTCATGCATCTCTTCAATTAAAGACTTTAGCCAATTTGCAAATCTAGCTTTAAATCGTGGTTGATCCCGACAAGACGATGAATTCTCAATTTCACCCGCCGGTGCCTTCTAATGATAAATATATTGTCATCTATGCCACATCAATATGCTATGTGAACCTTGAGTTTATTTTGCAGTTTACGCTAACTTGGACTATTTATGGGGTTTTTTTGCTCATTTTCTTATAAGCCTTTATCCACCCAGCAATACAGATTGTGAATCATTGGATTAAGTTTTTATATTATTTGTTGCCGTTTCATCAAGTTTTAACTTAAGATTAAATGCCAGTTGTTGGATCTTTTATAGTAGTCAATTTTGTGCAAGAGATCTTATTAAAAAGAAACACAACTAGCAATCCAGATTCGATGGATATAATAGTGCTTATGTAATGCTGGCAATTTCCTCTATATATTCAGTGTGGAAAAAGGAGCCGCTCTTAATGAGTTGAATATAATAGTGCTTATGTAATTACAAGATAAAGTATTTTCTTAATAACATAATAATTTGTTTATAAAAGAGAAAAATGTCCCATAAATCAATGAAACACAACAAATTTTGACAAACTCTTCCATCTTTTCTGAATTTACATTATTAAGCATTAGTATTAATTTAATTATATATATATTTATGCTTAATTAATAATCTTAATGCATTACAAGTTTTGTTCGATGGAAACATATATGGATTTAACCCAAGTTTTCCAATCAGGTGAAAATTTCAGTGCAAACATATTTTTTTTAGTTCTTTCTAATATCTTATTATAATAAAATTGTATCATATTACTGACAATATTTTATTTTACCTTATTACAATTAAATTTATGGGATCATTCCTTTTATTTTCTAAAGCTAATGACTATAGAATGGCAACAATTGCAGCAGCTTCCAAAGAGAATATGTTCCCATGGCATAAAATACTTCACCGCTCACATCGTTATTGTTGTAGTTACGAAAGAATAAGAAGGGGCAAATCAGATTTGAATTTTTAATATTTAAGAATCTAAATTTCTTATATTTAAAGAGATATGATTAAATTTTTATTTAGTAATTTATATTTTAATAAATATAAAATAATTTTTAACTATTTAAAATAAATAAACCATTAGAGTTTCATTTAAAGATTTAAATTTTATTAAATTTATCTATATTCAAATTCACAAATGTGAGAAATCCATTACCTGGCAAATCATGCACTACAATAGCAAAATATATTATTTACATTTCCATTTAATTATAAATGAACACGTCATACGGTTCTCTTCTTTACATTATTGCTACGTGATCTCTTTATCATGCATATTCGTAGCAATTGCTTCTTTATTCGTAAGATGCCTTGTTAAATTTTTAATTTATTAATTACAAAACGAGAGTGAATGCACATCTAATAACTTCCTAGTTTATAAACAACTGTACTATTCAGAGAGTCAAAAGTTTTAAATTATTTTACCTATATACTGTGAGATTCTTCGCTGATTTAAAAACATACCAGAATAAAAAATTTAAAGTAATCTAATGATAAAGAATATGAACTTTTTAGAGGTAAAAACTTTTTATAATCTTGCTAAACTTCCCTTCTATTCTATTAGAGAATATAAGCTATTTATGCAAATAATAAATTTATCATTATGTTTTGCACTTCGTAAATAATTCTAAATTTCCAGCCAGTTTAGCTAACCCGATTTTGTTATATATCTTTCATCGTTTTCGTTTTGAGATGATTTTTCTTAGACATTATCTGGTTCATATTCACCTTGCAAAAAGAAAAATTCCCAGATCAAAAACTCCATGCTTTCTTCATATATTGTGATACTAGAAATATACAGATGGAAGGCTTCAAGAATCTCTGTTACTTGCTTATAATGTTCAAGTCTGAAATTACATTCGCCTTCTGACTTCAAAACAAAGAAAAGCATACCGATTATTCACAGATTTCTTTTATTCAAAATTTAAATACAACACCAACTTTGTCTGTCCATTAATATTTGATAGCATTTCAGCTTATATTCAACTTCTGTATATCCACCAGACAGCGGATAGATAAATTCTTTTTGAATCTAGCATTTCGGTTCAATGAAACCTGAGACATTCATTGTTCATAGAATCAAAGAGAACCAGAGTAAGACATGGGATGTTCACAGACATGGAAGCCATGGTTAAAGAAAACAATGATGAAGTGGAAGACTCAGAAGATGGGAATGAAGAAAAACCAAATTTTACTGTTTATGTAGACCGAAGGCCCATGAGCATGGTGGAAGTGATCAGGGATCTTGAATCTCAATTCAGACTAGTCTACAACGCAGCAAATGATGTACCATAATTGTTACAGGCCAAAAAAGCTCAGTATTTATCGACATGTAATGATCTGTCAGGTTTGTTGGAAGAGTACCATTTATATATACTCCCACTTTTTTAAAAGTGTCACAATATTGCCTTTTCATATTTGAACACTTCACTTTAAAGTGTGAAGCCACCAGGCTCCTTGCACAGCGGGCTGGGCAAGGAATGTGTGTCATTTCCAATATGCTGCACTAGAAATTATTTGATTAACTGTGTAAAAAATCGATGAAAACACACAAAAGCAAGTAGTTTAGGAGGATTAAAATTCACAAACATATCCATTTTAATGATTTTCTATTAGATCTTTGCATGATCTAGTTGTGTGTTCAACTGTATGTAAGAAATTGTCTCTGTTTCATACCTAAGTATCTTAACAAAGTTTTCAAGTACTCAGGAAATGAGGATAAATAGACCATTAATTCATTATCACTTTATTTCCCTATGATGATTTTTTAGGATTACAAGTTTTAAATATATCTCTTTTGCAGGAAAATTGCTGAACCCAGTAGCTATATTCCGCTTTGTTTCATCATGCTCTTCCGCGTCCAGAGTTTTGAATAACTCTTCAAGCACCAGAGACAAAGACAAAACTTTCGACTACTGATAATACGGTCAAGGTTCAGTCATGTCTTACAAATCGGTTGGGCTTTTTTTTATTCCGCTTTTAATTTTCAAGCTGAACGGGCTTTTAAAATTATAATTAAGCCCAAATTCAACTAAAAAACAGAAATATATAACCAATATATATTTATATAAACTTAATGTCATAAAATTTTAAATTCATTAAGTGATGTCAAATTCATGAAATATATTCTATTTTTAAATTAAAGGAAAAAATCATTGAAAAAAGTCTTCCTTATGTCTATGATTTTTCAAGCCTCTAATTCAACAATAATGTCATAACCTGGTCTCAACAAATATACAACAAAGTACAAAATCATGAACGGTGGGCTCCTCAGCCCGCACCCAACATTAATTCTCTACCAATATTGAGTAATTATGTCGGATTTAGATTATCTTCTTTTTTTTGTTTTTTGTTTATTATACTATAGATAAATAGATGTAAAATGAATAAAATTTACTATTAAAGTAGGACTTATCATTTAACTGAATTTCATTCCTTCTGTTTCTCTAATATAATAAAAAAATTTTTAAAAATGACCCAAATCCTATTACGATCTATCCTTTAGTGCGATATCATGAAATTTGCGTCTTTTATGGCTAGTGATATGATGGCCATATGAAGGCAAGTACTGTGAGGATTGGGGGACACGAAGTCCAATGATGAAAAGTGATGTGTAGAGAGATTTGCTCCGCGTTTGGGTATGGTGGATTTTGCTGAATCACCTTCCCATTTTGAGAAACAATATCAAGTTTATAATTTATTAGTTTTCGATTTCCATCAAATGACACCATAATTTGAAGCACTGCTTCTTCCATTCACAACCTTCCAACACAAAATCTAAGAAGGCCAATCAGTAAATTAACCTGTGGTGGGAGCTAGAGAGATCCAGTTCAGTACTGGTCTAGTGGTCTTCCTTCTCCATTATTTTTCTTTGAACCATGAATACCTAATAGAATTGAGATATGTTCTCTCTCTCTCTCTCTCTCTCTCTCTCTCTCTCTCTCTCTATATATATATATATAGTCAGTGTAATCATTCTCAAGGGACATGGAGGATGGATCATTGATAAAGAGTTTTCATCAATGAGGTGCATGTAACTGTGTATATTTTTCGGATGCACGTCCTTAACAATTTGTAACATTTGGATTATTAGATGAAAATTTAATAATTTTTATTTTTTTAATAATAATCTTACGCATGTAGTCATATGTATTATCTGTAAATATAAATTATTAAATTCTTATCAAACAATATATAGCTCTTAAATTGTCCCTGGTGTTTATATTGGATTGAGAAAGATGGATATCTGGATCGTTTAAATGTGTTTTCATTTCAAACTGGTTAGGGAAATGAAAAAGTTGCATTATCACTTTGATCTTTGTGAGCAAATATTAATTATTTGAAAAAAAAAATTACGTACAAACTAATAGAATATTCAAATGTTTTATGTTTAACAATCGAAAATTGTCATAAACAAATGTAAGTGTCAATTTAAAAAGTACTTAGTAAAAAATTTAAATTGATGTAAAATTCTTGTTAGTTTGGATGGTACGTATACAACTTAATTAGTTAAAGTGGATCCATATATAATTATGATAAATCTTTTTTTTTGGTTATGATTTTATAATATCTCTTTAATGATAAATGTCATTTCAAATATTAATGTATAAAATATAAAAGACAATATTTCAAATATTTCCATCCTTCTCTCTCTACACACATGTGCAGGGCTGTAAAAATATTCATTATCACTGTTTTTTAATAGGGCTCATCTAAGTCTAAACTCTTGGATACTGTATATTAATATATTACATGATAATCTATAACTCCTTATTAATTGACTATTAATCCTTCATCTTCAATAAGTATATCCACACCCAATCCATAATGAAACGTTGAAAGTTGGGTTGGTTTAGTTATAAGCTATTCTTGACTTTCTAATTACCCACTCCATTTGTTCATCAAGCTTTGTGTTTGAAGTGAGAGAGAGTTATATTGAGAGGTTGGATAAGGAGAATAAATTTTCCAAAATGTAGTAAAAAAATATATGCATAACGTTAGAAAAAAAGAGGAAGTGACTATCGTAAAATATAAGAAAATTGTGTATAGAGTCACTTTTTCTCTTTCACTTTTTATTTTTCTGATCTTTCTCTTAAAATAGGTAAATTTTTTGATAAAATTATAAAATTAATTGTATCGGTAACTTAAAATACTAACACACACCCTCTTTGTTGGTTGAATTTATTTGTTATTACTTATTGGTAGTGTCAAATTTACAAGTTTTGGTGAAAAAAAGCCAATTAGTAAAATATGACAAACTATTTTAATAAAACTATAGGTTAAACCTAAGCTTAACCACAGTTACACCAAGGTTTAACCACAATTAACACAAAGTTTAAACACAGTTGTCCAAAATTATGATTAAATACTAGTTTAAATATAGTTATACCAACAATTATGTAAAATTATTGTTAAACCAGTTGTGTCAATAAATTCTTCGAAGGAAATTGCAATTATTTTTAAACCCTAAAATAATCATTATCAAGCAAAACTTTTTAAGTAGTTCTTAGTCTGAAAAGAGAAAAAGTGTGTGAACCTATATATACTTTTATAAAAAAACAATTATAAATGATGTATTTTGATAAAAATGAAGGCATTGCCAAGAGTTATTTATCAATCTTAATTTATAAATTATGAATCATTTAAAAAAGGTAAGAAAAGTTTATACTATATAGAGAATTAATTGTACTTATTTGTACTGACTAACGATAATTTTTTTTTGTTAGTCAACTTCACTTAAAATGTTTTTTCATATCACTTTATGTAAACGTATTTATCAAATAATTTTGTAAAATATTAATTTACTTTTTTTTTGTTTTTGCATGAAGTCCACTAATTCCATTCAAAATAAGAAAAATTTAAAGTGAGGCAAAAAATGTGGGAATGATCATGAATAATTTTTAATTTTATATCATTCCTTAACAAGTATCAAACTCAAGGCTTATCTTCATTTCTATTGAATTTTTATAATTTACAATCGAAGAAAAGATATTTGGTTCATTTATAATAGAATATCTTGTAATTAAGGTTTATTTTTTAATATCTTATAATTTTCGGTTTATTCTTAAAAAATTAAGCAAAAAGATTTAACTTTTAAGAGAATTTCTTTTTGTTATTTTTCGTGGTGAAAATCAAAATCTCTTTTTTGACCAATATCGTAAATTTAACATCATTACTCCATCCGCTAACTAATGAAATTTCAAAACTAGATACATGTAGTACAATATCTTAAATTTCTCAAATCCCTTCCTTTTGTTCATAAGAATGACTATAAATTAGAGAAATTAGGGCTTTATGTTGAACATTCGAAAAAATTAACATAAAAGCATTTAAATATATTGGCTTTATTTTAGTAATAAAATTCATGATTGTTCCCTCTTTTTCTCTTTTCCTTTTTTGTTCCAATTTATTTTTACTCTCTACCTCAATTACTCCCTTCCACATTAACTCAGTGGATTCACAAATATATCTCACAAGAATCATATTTCCCACAATTCTTGTAATTTTTTTTATGATGATTTTATGTTTCTAAATATGTTCTATTAACAGTTAAAAAAATTAATTCTATTTTTACATAATCAATAACCATGATTACAATAATAAATTTTATTAGAATAAATATAATATTATCTTATATTTATTCTCTGTGTCAATTAGTCCCTTCCATAATACACACACATACATATATATATATATATATATATATATGTGTGTGTGTGTGTGTGTGTGTGTGTGTGTGTCTATATATATATATATATATATATATATATATATATATATATATAGATGTATCCACAAGAATCATATCTAGAGTAGCTACACTCTTCTACGTTTTTATCCCCACTTTTCTCATATTTCCCACAATCCTTGAAATTTATTTATTTTTATGATGATTTTATGTTTCAATGTTCTATTAAAAGTTAATAAAAATTATTTATATTTTGATATAATTAATAAGTATGATTACAATAATACATTTTATTATAATAAATAAAATAATATTTTGTATTTAATAATTAGTATATTATAATTATTAAAGAACATGAATATTACAAGTATTAGTTCAAAAGAATAGTTCATTTCATATAAAATATTTTATTAAATAAAAAATTCTTCAAACTCATACCTTTTTGTCTAAGAAAAAACTCCCTAATATTTAACTAGTAATAATATTAGCTATTTCAAAAAATTCTTTCACATGTATTTTAATTGAAAGAAATGAATAATAAACACACAAATAATTTTACTTAAAATTTGACCTTCAATATTTTTTATCTCCTAGTTTTACAAAAATTTTAGCATCATCTTTCAAGTTCAAATGTAGACAATTAATCCTCAAATTTTTATAAAAATATTTTAAAATCCTAATTTCCTGTGAAATTTATTTTTCAAATTTTAACACAATATTTGTATGTGAGATAATATGTTGAAAAATGAAAATAATATCTTTGATATTAAATTGTTTTGATGAATAGTCAATCTCATATGGAGGCAAAATTGCATCATTACAACTGTCACTTTATTGTTATTTTTTTAAAGTATGATACATACCTATGAATATGATAATGTTTGGGATTTTTTTTTCTCCATCACGTTATTAGGAAGTTATATGTATCATCATGGTTACTACATTCAAACTTTTACCCACAACCTTGCTACTCATTCAAACTAATCTCACGCTTTTTATGTGCAAAGTATTGAGCACACATGGTATCCCATTTTATTGTTAATATAAGACACACCCAATATATATATAAATGATTATGTTCCTACAAGAAGGTCATATAGCAACCAAACCTTTTTTTTTTTTCTCCTAATTAATCACCCTCTATAATAAATTTGATATAATTTGATCCTTTTGTAGAAGTCAAAAATTAAATCAATTAAATATTCGCATTCCTTAATTTGGGCTAATTATTTTAGGTATGTGGATCAAATAATTCTCAATCAAATAAATTATTATTAATTTTGTTAAAAAATTTAAAAAATTTTCTGTATATAAGAGGAACTTCCTACTGCCACTCCACTCCAAGCCTTTTGTTATTTCTCTTTCGTTATTCACCAAACTTCTTTTCTTCTTCACTATTACCATGTAGCAGCTTCTCTTGGTTTCAGCCATAGGTAGATCCGTTGGTTTGGTCACTAACCCAAACCAAGCAATGCAAAGGTGAGAATATTGCTTTACTGGTTATGTTTGGCTCCATAGAAATGTGGTTGCTTTATTCATTTATTCATAATTTATACAGAGCATCAATAATTATTTACGAAATATGAAAAAATGTAATATAGGAATGATGGAATTACAAAGATATTCTGGCTATTAACTTTTTCTCCCATGCATATAGAATTGAGCTTGTGATTATCGGGCCCTGTTTCGTTCTTCCGTCCGCATTATATGTTTATTGAGTATTTCTTGGCCTTTGACAAAGGCTCTCTATATAATGGGTTGTGTAAGAATAAAATCGTTTACTGAATACAACGTAATAAGTGCAATCAATTTCTTTACTATAAGTATAGCACTTTTTTGAATTTCTGAAGCATTTTATATATCTCATGAGTATATAAAATTTAATCTTCTCAGACTTTTTCTTTATTTTAGAGTATACTATACATTTTTGCAAAACATCTTTGACAATTTTAAAATAATCACGCCCAAGATATTAATTTAAAAGAATCCTATATGCATGGCTGCAAATTTTTCTCTCCCTACACAGTTTATATTATTTTATTTAAATTATTGGCTTTCTTTATAAATCTTCCTTTTTGATATTTATGTTAACTCTTCCGTTTTGCTATTCTAATAATAGATGAAAAGAACGACAAAATTAATTTTTTAATAATTTTCAATTGCGTCAAGCAATTAACTTTATTATTAACATACTTGAACAACTTATTAATGTTCAAGTGAAAACAATTAAGTTTATGTCCTATTACCCAGGGAAGTTCACATGTTGATATGACCATCATTGCGAACCTAATTGACATCGTAAGCAAGCAATAAGTGAGATATAATGTCACCAAAATTAGCACATATGCATACTCCACGGATATGGCTTGACTTTTGACTTGGATTGTGATCTCGGGCCTTAACTTTCTATTTTTCCTTTAATTACATAAAGACTAAACCCTCTTTTCGGATGAAATCATCGTCAAATCGGTCTCTTCAAAAGCCAAACATGATGTATGGACATTTAGGTGCTGACATAGTTTAATTATAAATTACTCCTTTGTTGCTACTTACTGGGCCTTTTGCACTGCTCCTTTTTATTGCTTTAATTTTTAATGCTAAAAAAGACAAGCAGTGAGGTTAGAGACATTGATGATAGAATTTCATGTTTCTTTGCAGTAAGTGATGACAATGAATGTGGAAGTAGTGCTCTTACTAAAGAGTTAGATCAACGGGGTCCAGAAATGGAACAACTTGAAGTAGAACTTAAGCTTGAACTCCAAAAGCTTACCAGGTGTATTATTGACAGTCCCTACTTTGAAGAAATGAGACCAAAATTACATGAGGTCAATTTCTTGGATATCTTTTTTGTTTATCACACACATGAATATATAGCCCTATTTTGCAGTCTTCATTTGTCTCAGATTTCAAGGAGATGATAACGTGTGTTTTAAAAATGTTATAATATAAGAAATTTTACTAAAAACTACTTTTGCTTTTCCTATTTTGGGTAATTTATGTACAAATTTAAAAATTATTATCCTTTCATTTTCTTGTTCACCTCTGGCACTCTAGATTTTACTCTTTGGAGCAATTTTCATCTTCCCTAGCTCAATGTGGGTTTGACCTAGAAATTCTACTATAGTTTCAAGTTGGAGAAGAAGGGTGTGTCAGAACTAAATCCCAAGGAGTAATGGCATCTGAACTGAGCCAAAAACTAAGCCATTTGTTGATTAAACAACAAGAAAACCATATTGCAAAGCTAGAATTTGAACTGCACTTAGCTCAATTCAAACTCTAGAAGAAGGAAGCTGAACTCCTAACATTAAAGGACTCTTTCAAACGTCATACTCAAATATCTCTGTCCACAGATTCAGGCATTATTATATTTCCTTTAAATTTATTGCTCCATATCACTTTGTTTCTTTAACAATTGCCTGTATCTTTATTTACCGGACACAAGCCAACAATTGACTAGCCATCTTGTCAATTAGCTATCAAGCATCGTCCAGCCAAATTGGAGGTTTTTGTGAGTAAACAATCAACTGGCCACTGGCTAGTAATCAACTGGTCATCTTCTAAGAAGTCCACAATCTACTGCTAGCTTAAGCCTTAATCAATTGGGCACTCTCTATGAGTGAGCAGTCAACTGGCCACTAGTCAGCAATCGACTGGCCAAAGGTGAGCACTCGATTATCGGGGTCTAAAATATGAAAATTTTGAGAGGGAAAAAGGGAGCAATCGACTGGCTAGTGGTGAACAGTTGACTGTTCGAAGGCAGAGAAGTCATGATTACTTTATAATTGACATATTTTGAAATCTCTGACTTTCCATTCATTCCCAATAGATCTATTGGACCTCATTCTATATAAACTTGACCTATGGACTCTGAATAAACAAGAAAAACATTCAAGAGTGATTATATCATTAGTTTCTATCATCTTATCAGCTCTTTATCATACTAGTGCTCAATTGTATCGTCTACTCTGTTTCCAGAAAGTTTATTATCTGTAATTCTTTTTTTCTTGTGAGAGAGAAGCTCAAGGAGGTTCCTTGGGGGAGTCAAATTAAGAGAGAGCTTGGGTTTAGGAGGAGTATATCCCTGAGAGTGTTCAAGGAGGTTCCTTAAAGGAATCAAGCTGTAAAATCTTGGAAATTAGGAGAGGTTCTCCTAGGTTGTTGTAATTATTATTGAGATAGTGAAAAATCTCAAGAGATTGCTTGAGGACTAGATGTAGGTTTGGGTAGAAGCCGAACCAAGATAAATCTCTGTGTCTACTCTTCTCACTTACTCTCTATTCATTCTGCATTCATCTTTGATTGTTTTGATTCAGTTGCAAAAGAAAGTCTTTAGTAAAATTTTAATAAAACCCAATTCACCCCCTCTTGGGTTCTAGCCTTGGTCAACAAGTGGTATCAGAGCTTGGACTCTTATTTAGTGACTTAACTGTCTCAAGAGTATAAATGGCTAGATTTGGTGATAATGTTTTGCCTGAAGGCTATTACAAAACCTCCTGGTTTTAATAGTGAAAATTTCATATACTGGCAACTAAGGATGAAAATTTTCTTTCAAGCTGTTATCATTGACCTTTGGGATGTAATTAAGAAAGGTTCATATATGCCTATGAAAGAAGAAGAAGGCAAGATCCCTATCAAACCCAAAAGTGAATAGAATGAAATAGAAAGAATAAAAGTTTTACTGAATAATAAAGCTAAACTTATTCTCACTATTGCACTAAGTCAAAAAGAATACTTCATAGTCTCAAACTGTTAAAGTGCTAAAAAGAAGTGGGAGGCTTTAGAAATAGCTCATGAAGGAACCTCTGGTGTAAAAGAGTCTAGGATTCATAATCTCACACAGCAATGAGTTATTCAAAATGAATCCTAAAGAAACAATTAAAGAAATGTAAATTCGTTTTACTCACATTGTGAATCATTTAGTAGTTTTAGGGAAGACATACTCTCAGACTAATTAAGCCTACAAGATCATAGAGGAACTTCCCATGGAATGGCAACCCAATGTGACAACAATTAAGGAAGTAAGAGGGCCATCAATAACATCAATTGCTATCCTTTTTCAGGAATCTTCAAGAGCATGGACCTATATTAAAGCAAGTCCTTGAAAAACTAGATAAAAGGAAGAAGGGTCTTACTTTTGAAGAGTCATCATCAATGTATCCAAATGAGGAAGAATGCAATGACAATTCTCTGGATGAAATCAATGAAGAAACTCTAAGTCTCTTTGTTAAAAAGTTTGGAAGATTTTTCAATAATAGAAGAATCAATGGAAGGAGACCAGCTAGAAGGATTCAAGAAACTAAAGAACTTCTCATATGTTATAAATGCAGAAAGTTTGGACACATCAAATGGGAATTTCTTAATTTTTAAGGAAAAAAAAAAAGACGACATAGATAAGATAAAAAGAAAAGAAAAGAAGAAGGCATACCTATCAGCTACTTGGGGAGAAAGTGATAAAGATTTAGATGATGAAGAAAATGAAGAAGTCAACCTTTACTTAATGGCAAATGAAGATTAGGTAAACTTTCTCCCTTCTTATGAAGAGCTTTTACATGATGAACTTTTTAAGATAGATAAAACCTTAAAACTTTCAAAAAGGAAAATTTGATCTTTATAAAGTATTCTAGAAAAGAAGAAAGAGAAGAATAAATCACTAATCTAAATAAAAGCATCATTAGAAAAACACATTGAAACTTTAAAGCTCGATTATAATAGTCTCAGAGATGAACATCATTCTCTAAAAAATAAAGCTGCTTGTAAATGTGAACTTCTACAAAAAGAAAAGAAATATTTAATAAACACTCTTGCAAAGTTTTCCAAAGGGAAAGTTAATCTAAACATATTTATATTGTGGTAAAAAGGGGCATGAATCATATACTTGTTCCTATAAAAAGAATAAAATTTTGGAAAGAAGAAAAATATGGGTTCCCAAGGGAATAACTAACATTCAATGACCCAACAAGAATTAGGTACCTAAAAATAAAACTTAATGCTTTCGCAGGTGTGTATGAAGGCCATTGGAACAAAGTGGTACTTGGACAGTGAATGCTCCAAACATATAACTGGAGACAAATCCAAGTTTATTTCCCTTTAACCAAATAATGGAGAAAATTTCACATTTGGAGGTAATGGACAAGGAATAAGTACTAGTATTGGAACAGTTAGTAAGAACTCCTCAACCTTCATTGACAATGTGCTTTTTATTGAAGGTTTGAATCATAATCTCCTTAGCATTAGTCAATTATGTGATAAAACAATATAGTGATCTTTGATTCAAAATATTGTTTGGTTGAAAATGTAGAAGAAAAGAAAACCATACTAATAGAATATAGAATTAATAATGTATATGTTATTGATTTAGTTGATGTTCCTTCTAACAATTCATAATGTTTAGTTAGTGTCAATGATGATAGTTGGTTATGGCATAGAAGGTTTGCTCATGCTAGTATGAGTCTCTTAGAGAAATTTGCTAAGAAAAACCTAGTTTTTGGATTGCCCAAATTAAAATTTGATAAAAATAAACTTTGTGATCCAAGTAAAAAAGGAAAACAAATTAAAAGCTCTTTTAAAGCAAAAGGAATTATCTCCACAACTTAACCACTACAATTACTTCAAATGAATCTTTTTAGACCTTCTAGGACTGAGTCTTAGAGGAAATTATTATGTACTAGTAATTGTAGATTATTTCTCTAGATTCACTTGGACACTTTTCTTATCTCATAAAGATCAAGCCTTTAAATCTTCTCTAAAATTGACTAAGTTCATTCAAAATAAACAAGGCATGACCGTTGTAAGAATAAGAAGTGATCACGGTGGAGAATTTCAAAATAATCCATTCATAGAGGTCCGTGATGATAATGGAATTGAACATAATTTCTCTACATCAAGAACTCCCCAACAAAATGAAGTTGTAGAAAGAAGGAATAGAACTTTAGAAGAAATGGCTAAGACTATGTTAAATGAAAGAAATCTTCCTAAATATTTTTGGGTTGATGCAGTAAATATTACATGTTTTGTTATGAATAGAGTAATGATAAGGCCCATCTTGAAAAAGACTCTATATGAATCATATAAAGGAAGAAAGCCTAATATTTCCTATTTGCATGTATTTAGATGTAAATGCTTTGTACTTAATAATGGAAAAGATAATTTGGGTAAATTTAATTCAAAGTTCGATAAAGCAATCTTCATAGGATACTCTAGTACAAGCAAAAAATTTAGAGTATATAATAAAAGAACTATAATTGTAAAACAGTCTATTCATGTAAATTTTGATGAGTCTAACCCTTTTGAGCCAAGAAATGCATCTTGTGAAGAAATTACAGTTAAATTTAATGATCTTACAATAAGAGCCAAACAAACTGCTCAAAAAATCAAGAGTGAAAGTGAATCCATCAAGATAGATGAACAATCCTCCTTGCATGAAGAATCTAACTAAAAAGTGGAGGAAAAAGTCACTCATGAGCTACCTAAGGCATGGAACTATAAAAAGGATCATCCACCTGAACAAATAATTAGTGATGTCTCCAAAGGGTTAACAACTTGAAACTCACTTAGAAATATCTGTAACCATCAAGCATTTTTATCCCAAATAGAACCAAATGGAATCAATGAGTCCTTCAAAGATGAATATTGGGTTCAAGCTATGCAAGAAGAATTAAATCAATTTGAAAGAAGTCAAAGTATGGAAACTTGTTCTTAGACCCAATAATTATCCAATAATTGGCGGTAAATGGGATTTTAGAGACATGCTTGATGAATTTGGAGTTGTTACTAGAAATAAGGCTAGACTAGATGCAAAGGGCTACAATCAAGAAGAAGGAATTGATTATGATGAAACCTTTACACTAGTAACTAGATTAGAAGCTATTTGTATGCTACTAGCCTTTGCATGTATAAATGATTTTAAGTTATATCAAATGGATGTCATGAGTGTCTTTCTTAATGGATACATAATGGAAGAAGTATATATTGAACAAGCTCCTGGTTTTAAGGATAAAAATCTTCCAAATCATGTATTCAAATTAAGAAAAGCATTATATGGCCTTAAGCAAGCACCTAGAGCATGGTATGAAAGACTGAGTACATTTCTCATTAAGAATAATTTCTTTTAAAGGTAAAGTTAATACAACTTTATTCTTTTAAAAGAAAAAGCATGATATTCTAGTTGTTCAAATTTATATGGATGTTATTATATTTGGTGCTATTAATGAAACTCTATGCCAAGAGTTTGCTAAAATGATAAAGGGAGAATTTGAAATGTCTATGATGAAGGAGCTTACATTCTTCTTGGGTCTTCAAATCAAGCAACAAGAAAATGGAACTTTCATAAATGAATCCAGATATGTGAAAGAATTACTTAAGAAATTTGGATTTGAAAATGTCAAAGTAAAAGATACTCTAATAGGATCAACTGTAAAGATGGATGCTGATGAAAAGGGACAACCTTATGACATCTCAAAATACAAAGGTATGATTGGATCCCTTCTATATTTAACTATAAGTAGGCCAGACATTATGTTTAGTGTATGTATTTGTGCCCGCTTTCAAACTTATCCCAAAGAATCTCATTACTTATCAGTAAATACAATTTTTAAATATTTGTTGGCACAATACAAATGGGTCTATGGTATCCAAAAGGATCCACTAATACTCTTGTAGGATATTCAGATGCTGATTTTACTTATTGTAAAACTGACAGAAAAAGTACCAGTGGAATATGCCAATTCTTTGGAAATTCTCTTGTTTCTTGGTTTAGTAAGAAACAAAATAATGTAGTATTGTCCAATGCTAAAGTTGAATATGTTACAGCTAATAATTGTTGTTGTCGTAATCGACCTTCCGGCAAAAAGAATAAAAAAATATATTAAATTGATTACCAAAATGAATCTTGAAAATCAATTTACTAGAGTTGCCACAAAAATTTTTAACTAAAAACTTTGGAAAACCATTTTAAAACAAAAAAGAAAAGGCAAAGTGGTCTACGAAAATAAGATGAGTTTGGGAGTCTATTTGAGTGTGGGGAAGGGTTAGGCACCCTATAACACTCATCCATAAAGACTGTTACCTTAAACTAGTCAAATGAGATAGGATATGACCTTAAATTTACTCAATCACCCGTTATTGACATACATGCTCGTTAAATAGAGAAGACAAAAACAACAATAATGAAAGCAAACAAATAAATATTTATGAAGGGCGGACTTAACCTAAAATGAAAGCCTAGAATCTACGTACCCTATAATATGGAACAAAGTGCACGTAGTTCAACCACATATATGGTAGTTGGCCGATGGTTTTATGTATTTTTGGGATTTTTTGAATTTATCCCTTTTTTTAAGCTAAAATTTATTTTAAAATTTAAGTGAAATTATAATGGGCAAATATTTTTAGGATTTTTTTTTTTTGGATTTTTTTAAAATTAGAATTTATTTTGAAGTTGAGTGAAATTTTAATGGGAAAATGATTTTTGAATTTATGTGTTTAATTTGTCATTATTATATATTTTTTATTTTTAAAAATTGTATATTAATTTTTTAAACCTATGGAAACTAAAAGTCTCACACGGCTTCTATCATTCATCTTTTAAATGTCTGAGGAGACACGTGATCTCACAAGACACTTCAATGAAAAACAAGGCCGAAATAAATAATTTAATAACTTGAAAATTTAGGATCCTTTGAAGTTAACATTTCAATTTGAAATTGAAATGGGACTATAATGCAAAAACATTTTGAGGATTTTCTTAATTTATTTTTTTTATTTTTTATTTTTGGTTTTTTTCTTTTTTGCTCATGTAAAAATGTAAATCAATACCACATATAACAAAGAGATATATATATATATATATATATGTGTGTGTGTGTGTGTGTGTGTATGTCTGTATATATATGTATATAAAAAATGATCAACGTGATATCCCAAAGTAGAAAATTAATGCCATAAAGATTTTGACCAAGGATTTATTGTAGACAAAAAGGGGCCCACGTTATCATATTAATCGAAACAAGTGCAACACATTAAGGATGCTTCAAATATTTTCTAGATTAAATTTTGTCCCAAGGTATCCTTCCAATTTCAACAAAAGCCTATATTTTCGTAACCTCCATTGTAAACCCCATAGTTGATGACAAACTACCATATCATGAATCACAGTAGATTTTAACTAGAAAACACATAAGGATCTTTAGGTCATTAAAAAAAAAATTAGTTTGCATTTCCCATGAGGTATCAAAATGCCATGACTAAACACATGTACAAGCCCCATCATACATTCATATGTTCCTAGATTCTTTGAATAAGGTTGCCATTCCATGAAGTATAAAAACCATTTGGACTTTTATATATATATATATATATATATATATATATGTCTCTCCCACGTGGCAAGGCCATTAAAAACTCCTCAAAAACCATTCATTCATGTATGCAAATTGAAATATGGTATTAGGATACCGTAACATGAATACTTCCATATTCACCCCAGCATATTGTCCATCACGCCAAGGATTAGCATATGACAAGCTCACATTGAAACAACCCAAGTTTTTTTTTTCCACCAAGACTCTCTATCAGACCCCTAAAGGAAACAACATTTCAACTTTGGCTTTGAGGGTTACGTCACTAATTAACTTCTAGGTTCAAGTTCCTGACTCATTACATCCCACGCGCCTCTTCTCAGTCAACCTTGAGGTATCCTATTATTCACTTTGATTGAGGTTGGGTGAAAATATACGGAAGATAAAATGCAGAACACATCAATTTGGTAATCTCAAGAAAATAAAGTGACTTTAGCCTCCTTCTTCTTTCTTCTCTTTCTCAATTTTTTTTTTCTACTTAGCTTTTATCAGACACTATTTCACCAAAAACCTCTCCTGATACTTATCTTTATCCTAAAACAGGGTCTGTTCTCCACTCCTCAAGCATTCAGGTCTTGCTTTTGCTTTCTCTCAAACTCCTTCTCACTCTCGGGCTTTCTCATCCCAAAACAAGTGAATTAAGCATAACAAAAACAGGGCATATACAAAAAAAAAATTACGAGGAACGTAACATGAAACAAGAAAACATTAGGCAGCAAACTTACAAACACGAACAACTACCTAGAAAGAAAAAAACTTAAACAAACCCATGGCAAGAGAAAACACAAAGAAGCAACATGATAGAGTTATTCGGTGCTAATTATATTCTATTCATCCCTGTGTAGGTTATGCAAAGACAAAGTTAAGATTTGGTTACCTTTATCATAGTCTCTACTCCTTGCCAGTCTTTTGCTCGTTTTGCTTTCTCTCTCACGCGAACACTCCCCCCTTACCTCTTCTACTATGTGTCTCTGTTCTTCTGCTTGCCACCCCTCCTTGAAGCTCAGTCTCTTCTCTTTTATAGAGCCTTCAATCATCATGCTATGCTTTCCTCCTATCCCTTCCACCAACATGCAGAGGAAGCGTGTGGCTTGTCAGCAACTTGCAAGGAGAAGCTGCTTCTTTCTCTTCCTTCATAGGTGGGAAAGCTCATGCATCCTTCATTTTCTGATTTTTTTTTTCGATTTTTAATTATTTATATTATATTATTTTTTTCCCTTTTTGATTTGACTTATTTTTTTATTTTGATTTTGATTTTTCTAATTTTTTTATTATCACTATTAATTTTTATTTTTTGACTTTCTAATTTTTTATTTTTTTGTGTTTTTTGTTATTTTTCTTTTTTTATGATTTTTTACTTTGATTTATTATTATTATTAATTAATTTTTATTTTTAGATTTTGATTTTGCTTGTCTTAAAGTCCCCCTATAATTTATTTTCAATTTCAAATTGTCCCTACTTGAGGATATTATTTAAGTCTTTGTCATTTCTAATTTTTCCTATTTGCTTAATTATTAATTAATTGGTGAATCAATTAATTAAATAATCAGGTAGTTAGGGATGAGGTGTTCATAGTTGCCCCTCTTTGCTTGTCTGTTAAGTTAGTGAAACAAATATTGCGAATAGATTACCTAACTTAAGAGCAAGTAAAGATGTGAACACATCATTTCTCATGCTAAGGAAAACAAGTGAAAGAGGATCTTATGTGAATCAAAGCCTGGACAAGACAATAAGTGGCCCTAACATAATGTAGAATTTTGTTGTAAAGTAAATTGCTTGGACACGATACAGGACTTTTGGTAGAAATGTAAATTGCCTAGGGTGATGTAGAACTTTTGATGGGAAAATAACTTGCTTGGACATTATGCAAGGCTTTTGCAGAACAATAAATTACCTAGACATGATGCAGGACTTTTGACAGAAATGTAAATTGCCTGGACATGATGCTGGGCTTTTTAATAGGAAAATAACTTGCCTAGACACGATACGGGACTTTTGTAGAAAAGTAAATTGCCTGGACACGATGCAGGACTTTTGACAGAAAAGTAAATTGCCTAGATACGAAGTAGGACTTTTGACAGAAAAGTAAATTGCCTAGATACGAAGTAGGACCTTTGACAGAAAAGTAAATTGTCTAGACATAATGCAAGACTTATGACAAAAAAAATAAATTGCCTGGACACGATGCAAGGCTTTTGTAAAAAAGTAAATTACCTAGACATGATGCAGGACTTTTGGTAGAAATGTAAATTGCCAGGATATGATACAAGACTTTTTGATAGAAAAGTAAATTGTCTAGACATGAAGCAGGACCTTTGACAAAAAAGTAAATTACTTGGACACGATGCAGGACTTTTGATAGAAAAATAAATTGCCTTGGACATGCAGGACTTTTGCAAAAAAGGTAAATTGCCTAGACACGATGCACGACTTTTACATAAAAGTAAATTGCTTGGACACAATGTAGGACTTTTGATAGAAATATAAATTACATAGACATGATGCGAGACTTTTGACTAGAAAATGTAAATTGCCTCGACATGATGTAGGGCTTTTGATATAAATGTAAATTGGCTTGACAAGATGTGAGACTTTTGAAAGAAAATGTAAATTGTCTGGACAAGATGTAGGGCTTTTGATAGAAATGTAAATTGCCTAAACACGATGCAGGATTTTTTAAAGAAAATGTAAATTGCTTGGACACAATGCAGGGCTTTTGACATAAATGTAAATTGCCTGGACACGATGTAGGACTTTTGAAAGAAAATTTAAATTTCCTAGACATGATGCAGGACTTTTGCATTGATTTGAAGAAGGGTATTCACCCTGCATGGTATATGCTATCATACAATGCAATGCATGTACACATGTAAGATGTAAATGTTTACCTTCATTATTGTACTCAGAATATAACATGATTTGTCTGATAGACTGCATACTGAGCTTAACATCTTTGTGAACATATTGTTCCTCAAAAGTGAATAGAAACAAATTCTACCAAGTTCCTGTCCCTGACATTTGAATCCCAACCTTGTGAACCTTCAGTACAATTTTTCTTAAACAATAAAAGTGCTCGTGCCAAAAGGGAATGTAATTCTTCGGGAAGCATCTCTTGGGCATCTGTGATATGTGATATGACATGTGTTCACACGCTAAATGCACGATGCATATGCTTATCTTTGTCTTTAAAACATTGATTTCAAACATGTGGTGGGTACAGTGTAATGTATGCACACGTGTGGGACATATGATGAACATGAAAGGTTTTGTATGCATGGTAGATGAGACATACAAGTTTTTGTAAGAGAGTGAAAATTTTGTTAACTTTAACACATTCTAAAAGTGATGCATATTCCCTAGGCATTAATCCTAAGAATGAAGTAAGAGAATGCTATGTCGGAATAGAATTTTTACCTTTTCTTTTGGAAACCAAAGGAGTAATGTACCAAGTTATAGCTTATTCTAGTTTGAAAGAAAACCGCATTGCCTAAAGCGAAAGAATTATCTAATTAAATTTCTCTCGTCATGACCTTTAATTCATTGTTTCAATATTTGATGGTCAACATAACTTTATCCCTTTTGGCCAATACATATCAAACTTAGGGATTTTAAAAATGCTTCGTCCCTTTTTTACAAAGCAATTCGGTAATGAAAACAGAATGACTTAGATGTGTATATGTTTCACACTTCAGGCTTCATCTCCAATAACTGTATGAAGGCACTTACTTAAGAATTGTAAATGTTCCCAGAATGCATATCATTAAACAATATCTTGAATATCATATTCATTTGAATACTTATTCTACATATTGAATGAATTGAGTAATTATAAAGACGAAGTGGCAATGCAAAGAGAGAAAGAGTAATAGGAAGCAAGTTTATTGAATGAATAGACAGTTTTATTTTGAAGAAAGATCATACGGTTCCAAGGGAAATGAGTGATGAGTTGGATACAAATAATATTAAGAACAAAAATGGCAAAAAGAATGTCATTGACTTTTAGCTCTTGGTAGCACTGGTTGCTTAGGCTTGGTGTTGCCATGGATACACATATTTTGAAACTAATTAATAAAGATATCTCTAATGATTCTTTAGAGTAAGTTTTTTAATCCTTGTGTGGCTCTCCTTCATTCATTGTCTTTTGCCTTAACTTTTGCTTAAGTCTCCTTTTCAGGTTTTTCAACTTAACGCACCTTGATTGTAAAATCTTTTTTCTTTTTTTCTTTCTTTCTTTCTTTATCATTTTTCATTTTTAAGCAAAGTATTTCTTCACTACATCTGAGTTAATTGGTTTTCCAAGCTCTCCTCCATCCATGTCAATAAGGACTAGTGCACCTCCAGAGAATGCTTATACCATAACATATGGACCCTCATATGAAGGAGCCCGTTGGCCCTTATTATCTTTTTGATTTTGGGAGGATCTTTTTCTAAACCAAATCCCATGGTTTGAATTCTCTAGGATGAAGCTTTTTATTGAAAGCCCTTGCCATCCTTTTTTGATATAGTTGCCCATGACACATAGCTAGTAGTCATTTTTCTTTGATCATATTCAACTACTCATATCGTGCCTTGACCCATTCACTTTCCTCTAGGTTGGATTTTATCAACACTTAGAGAGAAGGGATCTCAACTTCAACTAATGTGACAGCCTTTATACAATATACTAAAGAGTAAGGAATTGCTCATGTGGATGTTCGTATTGTCATACAATACCCATGAAGAGCATATGGGAGCATTTCATGCTAGTCTTTGTAAGTGATAGTCATCTTACTAATGATCTTTTCTATATTCTTATTTGTTACCTCAACTACCCTATTCATCTGTGGCCAATAGGGAGCAGAATTATTATGCTTAATTTTAAATTGTTCACACAACTTCTTAATATCAACTCCATTCAGATTAGGAGAATTATCAGTGATGATCCTTTCAAGTATCCTATATCGACATATGGTATTCAATTTCAAGAATCAAAGAAAGACCCTTTAGGTAATATTAGAGAACGATCATGCCTCCATCCATTTTGTGAAGTAATCGATGGCTACCAAAATAAATCGATGGCCATTAGATGCCTTCAAATTAATTGGATCAATCACATCGATTTCTCACATCAAGAATGGCCAAGGTGCCATAAGGTTATGTAATGGTTGGGATAGAGCATTAATCCTATTGGCATACGTCTGACACTTATGGCATTTCTTAATGTAATCAATGCAGTCCTTTCCCATGGTTAGCCAGAAGTATCCACACCTTTGTATTTGTTTAGTCATGGTATGGCATTAGCATGAGTCCTACACGTCCCCTCATGAATCTCTGCCATAATTCTTCGTGCTTCTAATGTGTCCACACATCTAAGTAGTGTGTTATCCCATGACCTTTTATACAACACCTCTCCAATAAGGAAGAAATTCATTGCTAATCGACGAATGGTCTTCTGATCATTCTTAGATGCCCTAACTGGATATCGCTGACTCTGGACATAGTTTTTTATGTCATGAAACCATGGTTTCCCATCACTTTCTTCCTCTATATTCAGACAGTAAGCTGGGTGTTTTGGGCCTTAATCTATATTGGCAGTATATTGACCCCACAGTCTAACTTGATCATTATGGTGAGACTAGCCAATACATCGATAAACTAATTTGTATCATGGGTCAAGTGTGTGAAGGTTATGTTCTTCAACTTTGAAATTAATTATGTTAGGTATTTGGGATCTTTAGTTTTCCATTCTCCCTTTACTTGATAAATTATAAAAGTTGAATCTCCAAACACGTCAAGATCTTTGATACTTAACGTTAGGGCTACTTACAAGCCATTAACACAAGCCTTATATTCCATTACATTATTCGTGCAGTCAAAATTAAGCTTGACTACCACTGGATATTGTTTACCTTTGGGGGATGTTATCACAGCCCCTAATCCGCTGCCATGTATATTGGTTGCCCTATCAAAATACATTGTCTACTTAACCCCATTTGGTTCATCTTTATCCACTGTCAGAATATCCTTATCTAGGAACTGAAAGTCTAAGGGTTAGTATTCATCCAAGGGATTAGCTGTCAAATGCTCGACTATAATGCTTCCCTTGACTGACTTGCTAGTCATATACTTCACATCATATTCTGAGAGTATCACAAGACACTTAAAAACTCTTCCTTATACATGAGGACTCTAAAAAATGTACTTCATTAGATCCATCCTAGAAATCAACCATGTGACATGGTATAACATGTATTGCCTCAATCTCTTTGTGGTCCACATAAGGCCATAATAAGTTTTCTTAATTAATGGATATCACTACTTGCATTCATTAAAGTTCTTGCTTAGGTAATAAATTGCTTGTTCTTTTCTTCCTGACTTATCATATTGCCCTCATACAGCACCAATAGACCCCAGTTGGATTGTTAGGTAAAGGATAAGGGGTCGTCTTGGCATATGTGGCACCAAGATAGGGAAATTCAAGAGGTATTTTTTTATCCTATCAAAAGCCAACTAGCAGGTCTCATCCTATTCTCCCTGTTGGTTCTTGTGTAATAATTTGAATATTGGTTCATAAGTGGCAGATAGGTTTGCAATGAACATAGCTATATAATTCAAATGCCCCAAGAACCCTAGAACTTCTATTTCCATATTGGGTGGTGGTATGTCACAAATTGCCTTAATTTTATCGAGGTCTACTTCTATTCCCCTTTTACTGATAATGAATCCCAAAAGCTTCCCTGATGTGGCTCCAAATACAAACATACTAGGATTCAACCAAAGTTTATACTTCTGCAACATTTTAAAAAGCCTTCGTAACACAACCACGCAACTTTCTCCTTCAGCTGACTTAATGACCATATCATCCACGTATATCTCTATTTCTTTATGTATCAGGTCATGGAACAAGACTACCATTACGCGCTAATAGGTTGCCCCAGCATTTTTAAGCCAAATGGTATTACTTTGTAGCAGAGGTTCCTCATTGAGTGATGCAGGCAGTTTTCTCTTTATCCTCAAGGTGCATAGGGATTTGATTGTAGCCAGTGTACCCATCCATAAAGGAACACCTAAAGCTTATTGTTGTATTGTCAACTAAAACATCAATATGAGGTAAAGAAAAGTCGTCCTTTAAGCTGGCCCAATTTAAATCTCGATAATTGATGTACATTCTCACATGGCCATCTTTCTTTAGTATGGGGACTATATTTGCGACCCATTAAAGGTATTTAGCAGCTTCTAGAAAGCCAGCATCACATTGCTTCATTACTTCTTCCTTGATTTTTAGGGACATCTTGGGGCTCATTCTTCTTAATTTTTGTTTCTTGGGCCCCACATTAGGGTGCAAGGGTATTTTATAGGCAATAATTTCGAGATCTATTCCTGGCATATATTGATATGACTAAGCAAACACATCCATATATTCTTTAAACAGATTAATCATTTCTTCTCTTTTTGGGTTATAGAGTATTTTTAACTCCTTTTTATCATCTTCTGTCCCTATATTAATTACTTCGGTGATTACTTTATGCAAAGTGATACCATTTTTCAAAGATTCTATTATTTTAGCAAAGGTCTAAGATAACTCATCATTATTATCAATTTCTAAATCATTTGTATATGTGACAACATGCAGATTATTCAAACAGTGCTCAAGTGCTCTGCTTTAAATAAGAGTTTCGAGGATCCAAATTCCTTAGAAAGTGAGTAGAAAAGGCAAGAATAAATATGAAAATATAAGATTTGAATATAATTTTGACAAAAAGATTGAAATTATTACATTCATTCCATACTCAAAATAAGGTTCAAATTATTAGTTAGTACAAAAGCTCTTAAAACAACATGACATCCAATATCATTTCAAATTCCTAGTTGTTAAGTGCTTCTCCTAGCTCATCCAACTGGATCCACATTACTTTCTTGAGTTCTCCTTCTTCTTCATTCATTATTATGACCGAGTCACCTTAGTGAATTATCTCGGTAGAAGTAAGGAATGTTTCCAGGATGTGATATATTCCCACTTTTCTTCTTGGCTTACCCTTTTCCAATCGTGCCTCTTCAGTCATAAAGGTTTCCATAGATATATCATACCCTAACCCTTTTCATCTAGGATTTTTAGGTAGCTTAATTAGTTCTTCTATGCCTTGCAGTTTTACACCCAATCCTTTTCCGTTTTCATATCCATTGTTCCTTATAATCTTAGTCACCAGTTGGTTAACGTCCTTAGTAAACTCCCCAGTTCATAATGTCCTCTGGTTGGCGCCTTTCATAGACTTCCCAGTCTCTAACACCTCCAAACTCTAGTAGGAATTGTCTACAACCTGTTATGTATTCTCAATGTATGGCACCATACTTGGCCTGCTAATCATCATCTCCTATTCTCCGTTTATGGTGATGAGTCTTCCTTTATCAATGTATTTGATCCTCTAGTGTAGAGTTAATGGTACTGCACTAGCTGTATGAATCCAGGGCCTTCTAAGGAGTATAGTATATACTATATCGATGTCCATGACTTGGAACTTGACAGTGAATAGATTTGGTCTAATTTCTAATAGGAGCTCAATCTTTCCAATCACTTTTCTCTTTGTTCCATCAAAGGCTCTTACTATCATATCACTATATTTAATACCCGATTTCTCGACCAATAATTGCCCTAAGGTGGATAAAGGTAAGACATTCAGAGCTAATCCTCTATCAATGAGTACTTTAGCAATCACATACCCATGGAATTTCATAGTGATATGAAGGGCTTTGGGTTTTTTAGCTAATGTGTGGTATATCTCGTCTTCAAAAAAGGCAATCAAGGTAGAGTTTTTCACCGCATTTACCATGTTTACTACCTTTTCTGAGGTCATGTCAAGATGTACATAGGCTTCATCCAACACACTTTGTAATACCTTTCGGTGGGCTTCTGAATTCATTATAAGTGTTAAAATAGAAATTTGAGTAGGCATTTTCCATAGTTGATCGACCACATTATACTCACTTAACTTCATTATCTTCAGGAACTCATCTGTTTCTTCTCACTCTCCTCTTTTACGGGCTTCTTCTGGGTTGGAGTTTTCCCCTATTTCCATATTTGGGTTTAGAATTCCTTCTAACTCTTTGGAGTAAACCCGACCGCTTTGAGTAATTCCACTTACAATTTCTAAATGATTCCTTTTTACGACGAGCATTTCCTCTAGTGCCTCATTGTTTTGAGAACATTCTATCTTTAAACCATAATTCCATGGTACTATATGATTGCTCTGATATGGGAATAGAGCTAGCACATGGATAATGGCTGTTGGATTTTTTGTGAGCACCGATGCAGGTACAATGAGTAAGGATCCTCTCATCATATCATATGGTTCGTAGTTGCCCTGAGTTGGAGTAACCTCTTTGACCTTGTAAATTGGCTTATTAATTATGAGGAAAGAACCCCTAGGCTTTGTTAGGTCAGATGATCCCCTTATCTTATAACCATCTTTCTTTACGATGTGCACATCCTCCTCTAATCATTCTTTGGTTCCTTTGATGGTCAAGACTCCAAGTGTCATCATCCTTTGTGCTAGTTCTTTAAAATGATCACAATCTTCGATGTCATGCCCCACATTTCCTTCATGAAATTCACAATAACTGTTTGATAGCCCTTTAGGCATGTTCTGCTCCTTATCCTTGCCAAAGATATAATTAGTGTCCTTCAAGCATTTGTATAATTGTTGCATGGTGCATGATACATTTTTCAAGTTCTTCAAAGTGAACTCATTCTTGTCTATCATGGCCACTTGCATCCCTTTGTCATGATTCGGCAACAGATTAGTGACAATGTTGGGGTCATTACCTGCCTTTATGCCAATATGATTGTTATCTAACAATGCTAAAACATGCCTCCTAAAGGCATCACACATATCAATGTTATGCCTTATAGCTCCCATATAATACTCACAAGTATCATTAGGATCATACCATACAAGGAGTGATGGCTGAAGAGGTCTTACAAGCTTAAAACCCATAAGCTTTTTCACCACTAGGTCATGCAAGAGTTGAGATTGGCTAACATTAAAATTGGGTAACAACCTATCATCGTGAGGTTGTTGCGTAGGATTAAGCCTTCTATTTTGAGCTATCATTTTTTGCGATCCTAGATAGGGTTGAGGCGGTGTTTGATAGTTCATATGGTTATTCAAGCTTGACCTCATGGCTAGTAAGATGTAGCCTGGTTTTGGCCATTAAATGGTGCTTGGGAATACTAGTTATGCTTGAAGCGAGGGTGCTGGCATGTAGTATGGATGTGACTAATATCGCCTTCCTTTTTTTAATTACTTATAGGCTTCTTGCTTTCCAAGGATGTACCTTTAAATAATCCATCCCTCACATCAACATCTATTCTTTACCTTACCTGAATGAAGGCAGTAAATTCATGCACGTGGGTTCCTAACATGATTTTACGATATGGATCCCCCAAGGTGCAAATGAAGTAGGAGCATAATTCAGAGTCTAAAAGTGGTGGCTGGACCTCAGCTGCCGTGGCTCTCCACCTTTGGACATACTCTTTAAAGGTTTTAGTTCCTTTCTTATTTAATCTTTTTAAATGCTCACACATGGGATCTGTATCCAAGTTAAACTTATATTGTTTCATGAATATATTGGTAAGATCCCTCCACTTCTTTAGTTTGGAATGTTCTAATTTCATGAACCAATGTAACACTAAACCAGTTTAACTTTTGTGGAAAAAATTTATGTGGAATCTTTCATCTTTAGACCACACTGACATCTTAGTGCAATATGATTTCTGATGATAGTATAGATCTCCACTACCATCATACTTGGTGAATTCTAGTACTTTAAACTTTTTAGGGATTGGCACCTCTGGGGCTAAACATAGCTCCTCTAGCTTGATTGATTTCCAATTAATTAGCCCTCGTAAAGCTCATAACCTATCCTTGACTTCAACTATGTCTTATTCCCAGTCTTTCCTATCATTGTCCTCTTTTACTTTGGGGAGTATATTGTCCTTCTGCCCTTGAAGTCAAAGGATTTTGTAGCCGATTTACTACTGCAGGCCTTTGTATAGGCTCTGGTGCTCTTATAGCTAACGGATTACCTAAGGTTATCCCCAGTATCTCAACACTTGCATTGGGGACCCTATGGTCTACATTTGCAATGTTAGTGGCATTTGATGGAGTATTATTAGCAGCCATGCTTGAGCTTATATTTTGTAATAATTTCATCAGCATTAGAGACTGCATAGTCCCTATTTGGTCTCTTAAGGCTACTACTTCAGCCTCTAACTTTTACTCAGACTCTAATCGACTGCTTTCGGCAGACATGGCTCTAACACGTGCCTGGGTGAGATACGTTCGGGTTGATGGCTAAGCTTGGTTGGACAAATTCTTTCTCCCTCGGGCAATGTTTGTTTCTTACCTAGTTTAAATAAAACAAATTTTAATGATAAAACAATTATTTAGGTTTTTTATTTGTTAGTATGTCAATTTGGCATAAGAACTTAAGAACCTTGGACCCTTAATTCTTTGAGGCTACCTATTGTACCACTCAATGAATCAAGGTTAACTGCTAACATAAGGGATGTTTAAGGTCCATATGTGTAGGTCTGTTTTGCACCACACAACCTAATCATCTTTCGCTTGATATCAATGTTCATTATATATAGTAAATGGCACACTTGATAACTAAAAGAAGAGACCATGCATTTTACTGAGAACAAAATGTTTGATTACACCATTCGATTTGAGATCATACACCAAAATTGACCAAGCTTATAGGTTATCTAAAACTACTCCAAAATATTGAAATTAGCCCAATCTATTAATCATTTAAAACTTCATCAACGTCTTCAAATCTTCCATAAGGTTATGACATAAGGTGAAGAATTTAGTTATAGCTACATGAGTCTTTGCACAAATGGCATGTCCTTCAGCTTGCTTGTACATATATGCGAATTTAGGAATGGCAACATTAATGAAGAGGATCATCCTTTTGAAATGCTCTAGCCACATTTCTTTCTCAATTACTTGTTCTTCATGGCAAGCCTCCCACAATCATGCCTTTTCAACCTGTAAATTGAGCTGTTCAATTAGATTTTATACTGTCATTGCATTATCACTCTTGACAATGGCCAACTCCTTTGTTTTTTCTTCTAGCCATTTGGTGAGTATATTAATTTCTCTTTTGAAGTTATTATGAGACTTAAGTTCTTCCCCTTATTTCATCAGAGCGTCTTTTTCTTTAACGGGCTTTAATAGTCGAGTATGATGATTGAGAGCTTTTTTGTTGCTATCTTCAGCCTATTTTTGAATCTTTCCCATGGTATCTTTCAGCTTGCCATTTTCCTTCTTCAACCTTTTCAGCTCAGTATTCATCTCTGATTCCTTCTTCCTTTTTGTTCTTTTATCTTCCTGAGACTTAGCTAAGCTTTCCAAGCACCTTTTGCCTAGTTCTTCTAGATTTTCCAGTTTAACTTTTTTATTTTCTAATTGCTTAGTGAAATATTCATTAATCTCCCGTAAGTTATTGCTCAATAGGGGGTTGCAAAGTCCGAGGGTTGGATTGATTCCACCCGTCCTTTCCTTGAGCCAAGCTTCATATCCTTTCGTGGTCGCTTCAGCACATTTTCCTAACTTAAACCTCCCATTAGACACAACTTAGCTCCATGCACTCTTTATTTCATGAATCATCTTCTCCTTTAATGGATCACTATAGTAGAAATTGATTCTCTATACAACCTCTTTAGATGGGGCATCTTGCTCGTATGTAAATTGGCAATGTATGACTACAGGGTTATAATTAATGCACCCTCGGGGACCCATAAGGGGTACATTTGGGAAATTTCCATAACAATAAATGATATCTTCACATTCTTACCAGGTAAGTTTCCACCAAATGCTGCTAGCCTTCAGCTCTTCTATCTTTTCTATCCATTTATTGCGATTCATTTTTGCTTGTAGTGGGATTGATCCTTTACAATGCTGGTAATCTCTGATTGGATGATGCATGGTGTCAAATCTTGTACGGAGCTAATATTCCCTGCTATAAATATGATTGACCCCTCATATATTCAAGAATGGCAAACAACACTTCAACTTTTCCTTCTTTTCTTGATGGCAGAAACTCAATGTTAAAAACATTTTTGCTAGAAGTGCTGGTACTAGATTTACACGGTGGTCACCATCCACAGAACACTCACTGTAGCAAGATCAATTACTCCCACTACTGAGGGGAATAACACTAATCCATATACTTCCAGAGCAAGAACTTTTCTAAAAATGACCCAATTTCCTTTCTCAGCTAAGGTTTCTAACATTTTCTCTAGGTACTTTTTAAATAAGCCTTCTATTGTCCCAGAGTAGCATAACTGTATTGGTGTAGGCTCCTTACCCAGAATTTAGGCTATAACGCATTTCGAAGAGAGGTGTCCAACGTATAAGTAGACAAGGGTGTCTTTGGTAACAGACATTTTCATCAACCCCCCATATTTTTCTAATGTGGGCACAAGCTGGAAGATCAGAAATGTGAAGCATATCAATGAATCATCCCAATATTACGCTAGGGTCATAAGAGTGTCAAGCTAGATAAGGACATATAATAAATCTAGGATATCCCTATAATTTTTTTGAAAATGACGAAGCTGTCCCCCTCTGAGTTTCTTGCTTATAACAATTAAACTTTCGACTGATTCAGCTTCTACCTTCACTTTAATTCTCTTCCCAATCAAGACTATTCATGTTGAGCTTATGTCATGAGGTTGTGTGGTTCCCAATAGTTCCATCAGAACTTTATGCCAATTGATTAAAATGACAATTCGTGCTGGAACAAATCCATTAGTTAGAAATAAAAACAAAATAGGCATATAACTTTCTTAATAAGTGAATTACTTGGCACTTTATTCTTTATTAATCACCAAGAGCTTTATTAATTCATTGGAAATAATAGGTTTAGCTCTCAACCCATGGAGGAAGAGGCCCTCATGTGGGCAAGGCTTAATAAAAAAAGTAAACTAAATAATCTACTGGTATACTATTTTCACAAAATATCATCGATTTTTAATGGTTCACAACCCCATTGATACAACATTAGGGCAAACTAACCATGCGAAAGAAGCCTTCAATATTAGCTTATTTCATTTACCTAATAATGCATTGAATAGAGACGTTGTGACAATCAAAACCAAATAATTTTTTTTCTCAAAGCAAAACATGATTATAGTATGAATAATGTGACAACATGTAGAATAGGAATGAAATATGTTCCCTTGGTGTTCTAACTCGGGTCAACCCTAAGTGAGGAGATGTTACCCTAACAATGGCAAGCTCTAGAAAGATTGGATATTAAGTTTAGTCTAATAATGTGCATGGTTTTGAGGGTAAGCCTAACATCTTAGAGGATTGTTGGTCCCCAGATTGCCCCTACCCAAAAGAGTGAGGATCTCATGACGTGAACTATACCAAAAGAGGATAGAATCCCACTTCAATCAAGTCCACATAACGAGGCACAACCTGAGTGAAGTCTTCATAGTAATCTTTGGAAGTGGGAAGCTTCACAGCAAAACCAATATAAACCTTTGCTCACCTAAGGTAAGCAAGGACCCAGGTATAGAGCCCAAAAAGTATGTGAGGTAATATGTTAATATGCTTAGTGTGTGAGAAAAGCGTACAAGCCTTTGAACTTATAGTCCACCCAACCCTCATCTATCGAGCAAATAAATTGCAAGATAAGCCAAGAGCATACAATATCATAGGAATCATCTACCCAAGGGTTTTATTCAACATGTTATCTATCCTAGCACATGTATTAAAAATAAACAAAAAATAAACTATATAACAAACGGGAAACTATAAGCATGTTATACAACTAAAAGGAAGATATATACCTACACAGATAACAAAAATAAGTAACAAATACATAAGAACATATAGGCATATCATACAACCACATGAGAGAAATAAATAAGAAAACAATGAAAAATAAACAATTAAAACAAATAAAACACAAAGGTAATCAAGATAATAGAAGGCCATATCATTTCAACTGACTAATTAAACAAGCTTGACTCTCAAATCATCCCCAGTGGAGTCACCAAACTATTGTAACTGACCTTCCAGTGAAAAGAATAAAAAATATATATTAAATTAATTCCCAAAATGAATCTTGAAAATCAATTTACTAGAGTCTCTACTAAAATTTTTAACAAAAAACTGTGGAAAACCATTTTAAAACAAAAAAGAAAAGGCAAAGTGATCTGTAAAAACAAAGATGAGTTCGAGAGTTTATTTGAGTATAGGGAAGGTGTTAAGCACCCCACAACACTCGTCCATAAGAACGGTTACCTTAAACTAGTCAAATGAGATAGGATATGGCCGTAAATTTATCTCAATTACCCTTGATTGACATACATGCTCGTTAAACAGAGAAGACAAAAATAACAATAATAAAAGCAAACAAATAGATATTTAAGAAGGGCAAACTTGACCTAGGATGAAAGCCTAGGGCTTATATACCCTATAATAGGGATCAAAGTCCACGTAGTTTAACCACATACATGGCAGTTGGTCGATGGTTTTATATATTTTTGGGATTTTTTGAATTTATCCCTTTTTTAAAGCTAAAATTTATTTTTAAATTTAAATGGAATTATAATGGACAAATATGTTTTTTTGGTTTTTTTTAATTATAATTTATTTTGAAGTTGAGTGAAATTATAATGGGAAAATGATTTTTGAATTTATGTTTTTTATTTGTCATTATTATATATATATATATATTCTTTTAAAAATCTTTTATATTAATTTTTTAAATCTAAGGAGACTATGGGTCTCACACAGCTTCTATCATTTATCTTTTAAATGTTTGAGGAGACACATGATCTCACACAATACTTCAATGAAAAACAAGGCCAAAATAAACAATTTTATTAACTTGAAAATTTATGATCTTTTAGAGTTAAAATTTCAATTTGAAATTGAAGTGGGACTATAATGGAAAAACATTTTGAGGATTTTTGAATTTATTTTATTATTTATTTGTTATTATTATTATTTCTTCTTTTTTTTTGTATTTTGCTCATGTAAAAACGTCAATCGATACCACTTATAACCAATATATATCTATATATAGATATATATATATATATATCTATCTATATATATCTATCTATCTATATATATAGATATATATAGATAGATAGATATATCTATCTATATATATAGATATATATATATCTATCTATATATATCTATCTATCTATATATATAGACTATCTATCTATATATATCTATATATATAGATAGATATATCTATCTATATATATATATATATATATATGTATGTATACATACATATATACAAAGATGATCAATGTGATATCAGAAAGTAAAAAATTAATGCCATAAAGATTTTGACTAAGGATTTATTGTAGACCAAAAAGGGCCACATTATCATATCAATCGAAACAAGTGCAACACATTAAGGATGCTTCAAATATTTTCTGGATTAAATTTTGTCCCAAGGTATCCTTTCAATTTCAACAAAAGCCTATATTTTCCCAACCTCCAGTGTAAACCCCTTAATTGATGACAAACTACCATATCATGAATCACAATAGATTTAAACTAGAAAACACATAAGGATCTTTAGGTCATTAAAAAAAATTTTGGTTTACATTTCCCATAAAGTACCGAAATGTCATGACTAAACAGATGTCCAAGCCCCATCACACATTCATATGTTCCTAGATTCTCTGAATGAGGCTGCCATTCCATGAAGCACAAAAAGCATTTAAAGTTATATATATATATATATATATATATATGTGTGTGTGTGTGTGTGTCTCCCACGTGGCAGGGCCATTAAAAACTCTTCTAAAACCATTCATTCATGTATGCAAACTAAAATATGGTATTAGGATACTGCAACGTGAATGCTTCCATATTCACCCCAACATTTTGTCCATCATGCCACAGATTAGTATATGACAAACTCATATCAAAACAACCCAAGTTTTTTGTTTACCAAGACTTTCTATCAGACCCCTAAAGGAAACAACATTTTGACTTTGGCTTTGAGGGTTGTGTCACTGATTAACTTCTAGGTTCAAGTTCATGACACAATATATCCCACATGCCTCTTCTTAGTCAACCTTGAGGTATCCTATTATTCACTTTGATTGAGGTTGGGTGAAAATATACAAAAGATAAAATGCAGAACATAACAATTTGGTAATCTCAGGAAAATAAAGTGACTTTATCCTCCTTCTTCTTTCTTTTCTTTCTCAGTTTTTTTTTTTTTTACTACTTAGCTTTTATCAGACACTATTTCACCAAAGACCTCTCCTGATACTTATATTTATCCTAAAATATGGTCAATTCTCCACTCCTCAAGCATTCATGTCTTGCTTTTGCTTTCTTTCAAACTCCTTCTCACTCTCGGGCTCTCTCATCCCAAAACAAGCAAACTAGGCATAACAAAAACAAGGCATATGCAAAAAAAAATAAAAAATTACAAGGAACTTAACATGAAACAAGAAAACATTGGGCAACAAACGTACAAACACGAACAACTACCTAGAAAAAAAAAACTTAAATGAACAACTACCTGGTCTTTTGCTTCTTTTTCTTTCTCTCTCATGCAAACACTCCCTCCCTGCCTCGTCTACTCCATGTCTCTGTTCTTCTCCTTGCCACTTCCAGCCTCTCTTTTTCTCCCCCCCTCCCTCTTGAAGCTCTCAGTCTCTTCTCTTTTATAGAGGCTTCAGTCATCATGTTATGCTTTGCTCCTGTCCCTTCTGTCGGCATGCAGAGGAAGCATATGGCTACAAGAGGGTGGCTTGTTGTAACTTGCAGGGAAAACCTGCTTCTTTCTCTTCCTTCATAGGTGGGAAAGCTCATGCATACATCCTTCATTTTCAAATTTTCTCTTTTTTTTAGTTTTTGATTATTTGTATTATATTATATTTTTCCTCTTTTTGATTTGATTTCTTTTTTATTTTGATTTTGATTTTTCTAATTTTTTATTATTATCACTATTTATTTTTATTTTTGGACTTTCTAATTTTCTATTTTTTTGTTTTTTATTATTTTCTTTTTTTATGATATTTTACTTTAATTTATTATTATTATTTAATTAATTTTAATTTTTTTTATTTTAATTTTGCTCGTCTTAAAGTCTCCCCATTATTTATCTCCAATTTCAAATTGTCTCCACTTAAGGATGTCATTTGAGTCTTTGTCATTTCCAATTTTCCCTATTTGCTTAATTATTAATTAATTGGTGAATTAATTAATTAAATAATTAGGTAGTTAGGGATGAGGTGTTCACAGTTATGCTCATATCCTTTGGATGAAACAACAACTAGAGGATCTTGGTATATATCATAAAGAGATTCTAATTAAATGCGACAATACTAGTGTAATTAACCTCACCAAGAATCCCATTATGCATTCAAGGTCAAAAATTAGGCATCACCTCATTAAAGACATGTCTAAAAGAAAGATATCAATCAGCTGTAAATTTATCAAAACTAAGTTTCAACTTGCTGATATCTTTATTAAACCTCTCTCTACTGAAATTTTTGTTTTATAAGAGGTGAACTTAGAATTGTTAATCCTAATGAGCTATAAAAATAAAGATTTAAATTGTTTCGCCATTTGCTTGAAGCAAACATTCACTAGCTTAAGCATCAGAGTGGTTTTAATTTATTTTGCAGAATGTTTATGATGATCTCTTGTGATTTCTACTTGCTTAACATAATGTTTGGATAACTGTATGTGCTTAAATGTGTATTTAAGTGCAATACTCTAGAAATTAAGAAAGTTAGCCTAAAATCCACCAATTGGTCATTTTTATAATGACCAGTCGACTACCAATGATTGGCCAATCGACTAGTGAGAGTCAAAAAGTGACTAGCAGCTAAGGGAAGTCAGGAACAGTTAGCTAAGGGCTCTTTATAAGGGGATAGTCGACTTCCAAGGAATGACAAGTTAACTGGGCATCCTCCATAGACCGACAATCAACTTATGCCTAATGGCTAGTCAACCAAGAGGTTTAAGATAGCAATCTTGCAAAAAATAAGGGCAGATAGTCAACTACTCATAGGTGACCAATCGACTGACCGATGCCAAAGAACGATGCTATGAAAAAATAGGGCCAACAGTTGACTACTCATGAGTGACCAGTCAACTGGACAATGACAGAACTCATTATTAAGAGCAGTCAAAACCCTAAAAACTCATCAAATACTATTTTCACCAGCTAAATGCTCACTACTTTTCTTGCACTCTAATTTTTCGACCAAATCATCACCAAATCTTAGTGATTTTGTTGCCAAATCACTCAAAATCACTTATTGAACTTCTCAATCTAGGGTTTCATTGGTTTAAAAAGGGATTTTCTGCTATTTTCTTCTACTACTCAAAATTCTTAAATCTTTCTTAGTTTCTTGCACCTCCTTTGTCATCCATGGCTCAAAGACAAACCATCAAACGTGCTAGGGTCAAGATTGTGTCCATTGGCTCCTCCTCCTTTCTTCTCCTCACGTGCTCAAGAGATAGCATTCATAGAGAACTTTCAACAAAGAGAAGTTCTTCCGAGTAGGTATGTGCATCTTCCATTGCTTCAAAAAGAAGGCTTTAGCCTCTTTAATTTGTTTTCCAATGCTTGGTTGGATCATTTGCTAAGCCTTAAGTTGGATTATAGCCCCAAGGTCATGAGGACTTTTTATCCCAACTTCACCTATAACCCCACTACCTATCTCATCCCCACTTAGGTCAAAGCAACAAGAATTATGTTCGGTAATGAAACCTTGGCTAAGATACTTAACCTCTTTCCTCCTGCTAGCCATTACATCACAGATCATCCAAACTCCCTCAAAATCGTGTCAGGATACAACAAGTTGGAGGCCATGAATTGAATCAGTGAAGATGCCATTAATAACCCTAACACTTCAATCAATGTTAATGATCTATCCTTAGAAAATAGGCTACTACACTATATCATTGCACATTGCCTGATTAACAAGTCAGGAAATTTTACCTACTTAAGCGAGCTTGAGTTGTTTATGATGAAATACATCCTAAAAGGGGAAAGTTTCAAGCTTACATGGCTGATCACTTAAAGAATGGCAACATGCAAAAAGAAGAAATCCTATCCTCTACCATATGGAACCATTATCGTGGCCATTCTTTACCACCAAGACATTTCACCTTTTAAGGATGATATGGAGTCCCTTCTACAGATTGGTTGGAACAATTTACAACACATAAGGTTCATCAAGACTCCTCAAGCTAATGGTTAGGAAAGCCCACAAAGCCCCCAGGCCTTAACCAAAAGCAGCTATATACCTCCTGTGAACACCCCACCCGAATTAACAATAATAATAATCATGGTAATAATAATAAATAGAGTTAAAAAAATTCTAAAAAAATAATAATAACAATTAATCAAAACAAAATTGCAAAAGGCAAACAAAATAGAAGTAATATGGAAAAAAACCAAATATAAGAACTAAAAATAATAAAAAGGAAAATTCAAGATATATGTTTGAAGAAGAGACATGGCAATCATCTTGCTAAGAAATAAAATGAACAAGGCCACATACTTGAAATGGAATTGCAAAACACTCTCACTTGCTCACACTCACACACTCTCACATGCTCACTTGCTCCCACATGCTCACTTGCCCTCACACACATGACACACATCACTCTCACACACTCACACTCTCACCCACAGACACACCTCCTCACACACACACACTCACACTCTCACATGCTCATTTGCTCCCATATGCTCACTTGCCCTCACACACATGACACACATCACTCTCACTCACAGACACACCTCCTCACACAGTCACACTCACACTCTCACACACTCTCACCCACGAACACACACACTCACCACATGCATACACTCATGCACACACATGCACAAGAGGACAAGGGGACAAAAAAGCAAGTGGGAGTTGGTTCTGCAGAGGAGGCAGAAAGTGGAGTGGCTGGTGCAGAGAAAGGAGAGTGTGGCGTGGCTAGAGATGGCAGAAAAAGGAGGGGACCATGAGCAGCAAAGTGGTGACTGGAAGTTGCAGAAAAAGTAAGGAGAAAAGGGAGCAACATGGCAGAAAAAGGGAGGTGGCGTTGGAGTATAAAGGAGAAGCAACAAACCAAGAGAAAGAAAAAAAAACACTGGAGTATAAAGGAGTCATCGGCTGAGAAGAAGGGGAGGGGGAGAAGAGAAGAGAGGAAGGAAAGAGAAGGTAGAAACCACGCTGAAAGGGAGAGGGAACCACGTGACCGAGAAGGGAAGAAGAGCTGAAGAAGAAAACAAAACTAGCAACGTGAGGGAGAAAGACAAAGCTGAACGAAGCAAGAAAACGAAACCAACAACGTGAGGGAGAAAAACAAATCTGAATGAAGCAAGAAAACAAGGTAGCCACGTGAGGAAAAAAAATGAACCAGAAGCCGAGAGGGAGAGAAGCTGAACGAGGCAGAAACCGATAGGAGGAGAGGTGGCGTTGTGGTGCAGAAAATCGTGGAGAAACGTCCCAAATCGTGGAGTGAAAAGGAGCTGAAGTTCAGACCATCCAAGGAGCAAAAAATGGAGAGTTGGATGCCAAAATGATGAGCAGAAACAAGGAAGTCTGAATGCAAAACAAAGTGGCAGCAAAGGGATGGATAGAAGCTGAACCATGGAGGAGAAAAAACTCTGTTTTGAGCTGAAAAAATAGAGGTAAACAGAGGAGACCTTAGGGAGCACAAGGAAGAAGAGGAAGTGTGGAGAAGAAGGGAAGCTTTCAGCCTCCACCTTCCAGTCGAAAAGCAGAGACACGTTCTGCAGAATTTCCAGCGCTGAAGCCAACCAGAAACTCCAACGAAGCTGTCCGCCATTTCTGCACTTCCAGCTGAGACCAGCTACTTTGGGGGCTGTTGGAGGTCCATCTACCATAGGTGAGTGAGGAGGAGAAGGTCATTCTTCATTGGAGCACAAGGGAGAAGCTGAAAACGCACAGGTATGGTTGCACGGTTTACCACTGCCGAGATTTCTGCATGATGTCACTGTTCATTCGAATTGCTTCAAAACAATCTCATGCATGTGCACTGTTCACGTGTTCTAATATGAGGTGCTACTGTTCATTTGCTTAAACTTGTTTTAATTTTGTTTATCACCATTGTTTAAACATTAACTTTGATTAATTATTGCTATTACGTATAAAATTAGCATGTGAGAATTTTGTTCTTCTTGATTGCCGAGGATTATGTGAGCTTTTAATCTCCTTAAATCCATGCAATCAATTAAATAATTGGAAGGCAACAATAATATTAATGAAATATTAATGAAGGAATGGTGAAAAATAATTGAATGATAATTAATGAATATTGTCATGATGGATAAAATTATCGCGTGAGAATTTTATTCTCCTCAATTATCGGGGGTTATGTGAGATGTTAATCTCCTTAAATCCTTACAACTAGTTGAATAATTGAAAAGTGATAATAATATT
This sequence comes from Delonix regia, assembly GCA_037074485.1. NCBI lineage: Eukaryota > Viridiplantae > Streptophyta > Magnoliopsida > Fabales > Fabaceae > Delonix > Delonix regia. Next base: position 14,742,731 of record CM073462.1, on the reverse strand, counting down.
AATGAAATATTAATGAATAAATGGTGAAAAAATAAAAGAATGACAATTAATATTAATGAAATATTAATGAAGGAATGGTGAATAATAATTGAATGATAATTAATAAATATTGTCATGATGGATAAAATTATCGTATGAGAATTTTGTTCTCCTCGATTATCGGGGATTATGTGAGATATTAATTTCCTTAAATCCCTACAATGAATTGAATAATTGAAAAGCAACAATAATATTAATGAAATATTAATGAGTGAATGGTGAAAAATAAATGAATGATAACTAAATATTAAATCATAATAATAATCATAATCAAAATGTCTGCTTTAATGAACTGTTTCCCATTATTTACAAAATTATCGTGTGAGAATATCGTTCTCCTCAATTGCTTGGGATTATGTGAGATTTTAATCTCCTTAAATCCCTATAACTAATTCCGAAATAATAATAATATTAATAATAATACAAAAAATAAATAAATGGACAATAATTAAATATTAACCTTGATTAAATATTTATACAAAATGAATCGTGTGAGAATACCTTTCTTTCCTCGACTTCCCGGGCTCATGTGAGATTTTAATCCCCATAGAACCCGAAACTTAGCATATATTCGTTCAAAGATAAACAGATAAACAAATAAATAATAGTGCTCGAATTAAATTATTTACCAATAATCAATAATAATAATAATCAATATTTACCAACAATAAATTCAAAAGTTCAAAAAAATAATAATAAATTTTCCTTATAAATCATGCATTAATTCCCGAAATATGAACTCCCAAAACTCCCAAAACTCAAGAAAATAATAATAATAATAAAATTGACAAAAATTTTAAAAGAGAAAATGTGAAAAGATCAGGAGAATGAGGTTAATCAGATTGTAGTAAATTAAAAAACATAAACCAAATCCCAATTCCGTTTTATTTACAATGATCTGTCTTAATTAAAATCCTCCTATTCTCATCACAAATCAAAAAACCACCAACCTGCAAAACATGCCTTTTGGTCGAACTACGTGGACTTTGATCCCTATCGCGGGGTACGTAGGCCCTAGGCTCTCATCCTAGGTCAAGTCTACCTTTGTAAATATCTTTCAGTTTGTATGCATTCTTGCTTTTTTTGTCTCCTATGTCTAACGTGCATCCATGTCAATAAAAGGGTAATTAAGATTAATTAAAGGCCATATTCTATTTCAACTAACTAGTTTAAGGTAACCATCCTTATGGGCCGGTGTTGTAGGGTGCCTAACACCTTCCCCACACTCAAATAGACTCCCGAACTCATCTCTGTTTTTGCAGACCATCTTGCCTTTTCTTTTTCTTTTAAATTAGTTTTCCAAAGTTTTCCGTTAAAAATTTTGGTGGCGACTCCAAACAAATTGATTTTCAAAATTCTGTTTTTGGGAATCGGTTAAAAACCTATTTTTCTATTCCACCGAAAGGTCGGTTACGACACCTCCTTCTGGCTCTTCCCATTTGCAAACCCATAAGAAGAAGGGTCTTTTGCTCCTATGCCACCATCTCCTTCTACTCCTATGCCTCTATCTCTATAGGCTCTTGCTCTAACTGGTTACACCCTGACCCATCCTGAGACTATTGTTATTCCTAAGCCTATCTTTCTTGTCAAGATTTGTGCCCTGCATTAGAAGATGGACTCTTATAGGCTCCAAATGTAGAACTTTTAAGAGATTTTAGAGGATATGAATGTCAGGCTTGAATGCATCAAAGCATATCATGAGTAGCACTTTAACTTCTGAAAATATTAGGAGATTAAGAAATAGGTTTAGTTCTCTTTCCTTTTTTTAATGTGACAAAGGGGAAGAGAAATTAGAAGTTATGAGTTTAAGGAGTTTATAAGGTGTTTGATTTCATTGTACTTAGTTTTGTTGGTTGTGTTTGTTTCTTTGTTGAAATAGTTATTTGCTTCAGTTATGTTTAAATTAGTTACTTTCAATAAAGGTAGTTATTTCAATTAATGTGATTGCTTGATATTTGCTTCTATCAATTTCAGATGCTTGGATAAATAAGGAAACCAACAAAAACTAAAAGAAGTGAAAGAAAAAAAAACAATGCGATCATATCTAACTTTCATAAAAACAAAGGGTTTTGTAAGCATACTACCTTAAAAAACTTTTCCTTGTAAAAGAACTAACAATTGTAGGTTTATCATCATAAAAAAAAAAAAAAAAAAAAAAAAAAGGTGATTGTTGAGCCCATTTGCTAAAGATCAAGGTTTTGATGATAGCAAACATAAGAAAAAAAGTTTTTCTATGTATTACTTAGGTTCTAGTGTTTTCAATGTATTGTCACAAATTAGGAATCATGTAAAATGAATGTAGAATTCATTCTAAGTCTTAAAGGTTAAGAAAAAGATGATTTAGGGAACTTTGAAAGTCCCCAGTCGACTAGCCAAGCCAACAGTTGACTAGCCACCTTGCTAGCCAACCACTAGGACATGTCTAGTCGAATGGGAGGTTTTTGTGAGTGAATAGTCGACTAGCCATTGGCCAACAGTTGACTAGTTTGCTTCTGAGAAGTGCTCAGTTTGTTACTAACTTGAACCTTGATCGACTAGGCACTCTCTATGAGTGAGCAGTTGACTAGCCACTTGCCAGTAGTCAACTGGTCACCTTCTGAGAGGCACCAATCAGTTGCTGGCTTAAGCCCTAATTGACTGGGAGTGTTCTATAAGTGACCAGTTCACTAACCAAGAGTGAATAGCTAATTGTCGGGGTCCAAAATTTGAAAATTCTAATAGGGAAAAAGGTATCAGTCGACGGGTCATTGGTGACCAATCAACTGGTTGAAGGCAAAGAAGTCATGATTATGTTACAATGGACATATTTTGAAATCTCTAACTTCCCACTCATTCCCAACAAATCTATTGGACCTTAATCTATATAAACTCGACATATGGACTCTGAATCAATGAGGAAAATATTGAAGAGTGATTATATCATTAGTTTCTATCATCTTATCAGCTCTTTATCATATTAGTGCTCCATTTTATCATCTACTCTATTTTTAGAGAGTTCATTATTTGTAATTCTTTCTTTCTTATAAGACAGAAGCTCAAGACGGTTCCTTAAAGGAGTCAAGCTAAGAGAGAGCTTAGGTTTAGAGGAGTATATCCCTGAGAGTGTTCAAGGAGGTTCCTTGAAGGAGTTAAGCTATAAGAGCTTGGGAATTATGAGAGGTTCTCCTATATTATTGTAATTATTTATTAAGATAGTGAAAAATCCCAAGAGGTCACTTAAGGACTAGATGTAAGCTTGGGTAGAAGTCAAATCAAGATAAATCTCTATGTCTACTCTTCTTAAGTACTCTCTTTTCATCTTGCATTCATCTTTGATCATTTTAATTCAAATGCAAAAGAAAGTCTTTAGTAAAATTTTTATAAAACCCAATTCACCCGCCTTGGGTTCTAGCCTTGCTCAACAACTGGAAGTGAGCTTGAACTTTAAAAGCTTTCTAAGCAAAGGGAGAAAAAAAATACTTTCAGGGTATATGATAACTCATTATATTTTTTTGTAGAAAGTTTATATATATATATATATATATATATTAATACTATTGTGTTAAAATTAAAAATTAATAACACATGGTGGCATACGTGACTATAATTCAATATGAGTTATATTTATATCATGTATCTCATTGACTAACTTTTTCTGAATTCTAAATTTCCAAGTATATATAAATAAAGTCTATTGATAATTTAATGATAACAATAATTATAATGATCATCATAATAATAAGTAAGACAATTTATCAAATCTATATGTAAAAATAGTCTAAAATGCTATAGACAATATACATGAAAAATGCAAGTTATAAATCATTAAACAAAATACAATAAGAAAAATAAAAAAAGAAGTTTCAAACACTTATAGCAAGAGGAAAGATAAAAGCCTAGAGATAACAAGCACTTCGCAACAATGTCCAACTGGCTTCTTATACAATAGTTAGGATGTTGCTTTCACTTATAGAAAGGGTAGATTTGCTTGAATTGTTTGATTCATTATCTATCCATACAAATAATATTGTGTACACGAAATGGGGGATAGGATGGGGGCCAAGGCCCCTACCAGTCCCCATCCCTTTGCCACTGTTTTTGGGTGTACTATTGACAATTACTACTTTGAAGAAATGAGATCGAAGTTACATGAGGTGAATTTCTTGCATATCCTTTTGTATATCTCACATAAGAATATATGCCTCCTATTGCTTTGCACTTTTGGTAGTCTTCATTTAGTTTGTGATGAACGCAAAACTACAAGAAACAAAAACAAATATATGAAAAAGGAAAATTAAATAATAAGAAGTAATGGCATAATCCTTTTTCCTTTTTCATTTGATTTGTTGCCAAGCCAAAGATGATTCAACCAAGCAAATCATGAACAAAAGTGGGCTCTTGAATGTCCAATCAATTAAAATAAATTAAAATTGAGAGTAAAATCATTAGTTGGGTTCCTAGCCTCATAACCATATGAGGATTCAAGAAGGTAGGGTTAAGAGATCATTTATGAAACATCTACTAGAATTGAATTTTGGCTTTTTGATAGGTACATTGTCCTTTCAGTCTATATTGATCCATATCCCTAACTAGACTTCCAAATTCCATAGATATTTTTTTATTTTTTATTTTTTAGTTGTGGGTTGTGTTAGCTCGTAACCACTTTATTAGGTTAAAAGCTGACACAGCCTACAACCTAATAGGTAGACCTGATTATAACTTAAAAAGTCCACTTGACCCGATGAGTTTGGCTTAAAAAAATATAGCCTGAGCCAAAAACTGAATTAGAAAAGTCTGATTTGTAAAACGGGCTGGGCTTAGGCCGAGCATTAAACAAAGCCCAAATGAATACTTTTTTAATAAGTAAAAACTTATTGTTTAAAGAAAACTTAGTGTAACATGACATTTTGATAAAGAAATAAAAACTAATACTTCTTATTTAAGGGATTTACGACAATATAACAACTCATTTATATTTATAACTTCTCTATATATAATCTTACATAAAATAATAACAATTAAATATGTTATTTATCTCAAATCTTAAGTTAAACTTTTTATAACATTAATCTTATTTAAAATATATATATATATATAATTATATAAAAAAGCTTCTTTTAGAAAAAAAAAATCTTATATAAAATAAATTTTATTATAAAATTTATTATCTTTTGAAGTAAGATCAATCATCTAATTAAAATAAGTTTTGAACCCTCATCTCTTCTTTCTTTAACATATACCAAAATTTAAAAATATATTTTATATATTTTGAACCAAGGAGTATAAAAGAGAAAGGAAAAAAAGAAGTTTGAAGATTTAAAGTTTGTTTTAATTAGAAAATTGAAACAAGGATTAGAAAAATTTTTAACTTCTGAAATAAAATCATTTTTTTTTTATCCAGACAAAATTAGGTGCGGGATTGGAAACTGTAATGGGCATCTTCGTAATTGAAATATTGGCTGACTTTTTCGTCCTACACATCATTTTTTTACCCATGTGTTTGAATATTCTTCACGATTAGGCCAGATAAGTATGCAACTAGGAAAAAAAATTGAATGACACAAAAAAAGTAAAATTATGCATTGGATTCATATTATCTTTCTTTTCATTTATTTCTTCTTCTTTATCTATCTCTAATTGCATGTGATACAATAATCTCTCAAACTATAAGTTGAGATATGTGTGTATAATTTGGATTCCCCATACGTAATTTTTGCATATTCTATATTGATTGATTTGAACAATAAGATGCATACGTTAATGAATTTTGATTGTTGGATTAAGAATTTTATTTTTTTTATTGATTTTGATTTCTAAGGTTATTAATTTCGGTAACTCAAATTTAAATACAAATTATTAGATTTTTTACAATAAAAAATATCTACCATTTAAATTTTATCGGTGAAATTGGTATTGCTGGAGATTCGTGCCAATGCATGTAAAGGCGCACAAATTCCCTACATACATGGACGGAATAAATCTAGGGTGAGATAAAGAAAAGAAATTTTTTTCTAAAAGTTTTTCTCTTTTTTTTTTTTCCTCTTTAAATAAATGGTAATGCAATAAAATTAAATGGACATGTGAATTGGGGTGGAGAGGCGACGACACATTGTTGATGGGTTTAATTGAAAACGACATTGATGCACTCATTTATCAGTTATAAATTAAGTGAAGACAAAAGCCATGGTCATCGAGACAAAAGGCTCCACACTTTTTGGTGCCAATTAAGGACACATAATCACCCTAAACAACTCCACCTTTGGGATCATTTTAATTACTTGTCTTTATGAATAATTATATTCACATACTAAACATTCTTTAAGAAAATCATCAACAAAAATTTCTTTTTATCAAAACAATAAGTAATATATTGATATTAATGATTTGATCTTTGAATTATCAAACTAATTCAACATGAAACACAAAAAATTAATTGTTCACTAGTTAGTTATCATAATTTCAATGGAAGTTAAGTACTTTTTAATATTATACTATTAGTTACTGCTTTTAATTATATTTTTATAGGCTTATTGACTTCCAATAACATGATCTCACTCAAATATGCAAAAAGGATTGTAACACTCCTACATTCCTTATTAAATAGTTTAGTATTAGTGGGAAAGAATTTGAGTTAGTTTCATTAAATGAAGAAAACAAGATAATGTAGTTGGGGTATGAATTAAAAATTGAAACAATTATCAATGAATAAATTTCTAAAAGGGCTAGAAAATAGTAAAGATTAAATAAATCAACATAATCTTTGGGATTATTCCAATTTTTTAAAAAATTTTGCCACATGTCTCACCCATAAAATTACGTAATTGCCTCTAGTCTTATTTTCTTTCCCTCTTCTTTCTCCTTCTTCCTTACGCACACATGCATGGTAACAAGCTCTAAGAACCCCTCTCCTCTTACTGCAATTTCAACGTTCCTTTATCATCACCCTTCTTTGACCTCCTCTATCATTATTCTGGCTAATTCCAACATGTTAATGTTGAAATTTCATTGAATTCTGGCAAAGGTCCCTTCATTCATCTCATTAACAATGGACTGCCAAAAAGAGCCAATTAGATGCAATTGAAGAATTCCTCCTAATTGAGTTGTTCATCTTCCATTTGGTGAGTAATCTATCATTTCTCCTTTATTCTTAGTTCTAAATTTTGTGATCTCCACCCATAATTTCAAATTCCCCTGATTTCGTGACCTAGGGTTCCACAAGAGGAGAAATTGAACATAAATGGTGATGGATTTCTTCAAATTGATTTGTGACTTTGATTCTTAACACCAAATTCATCATTTCCCCTCTTTAATCTGCAATCAATTTTCGAATTTGGTGTCTTGATTTTGAAACCCCTCTTTTCAAGGTAAAGGTGGTGTAAATTCAAAATTAGGCTTGAATTTAGTGGGATTTCTTCAAATTAAGTTGGGGTTTGGGTTCTTTGATGAATTTTAAGTATTTCCCCTTTAATTCCCTTGTAAAATTTCTAGGTTTTGGCCTCCAATTTCACACCCCTCTTGGTTGGACGAAATGTGTGATGAGGTGATGGAATTTCAATAATCTTGGACAAATTCTTTAAAAATCACTACTAGAGGAAGAAATTATGCAATTGGAAGTTGTCGTTTAAAGTGATATGTTGATTTGGTAGTTTTCCTAATTTTCTTTGTTGTTTTTAAGAACGGGGATGGAAGAAGCCTTATAGTGACTGGCTAAATGATCCTAACTAAGTAATTTAAATTAATTACCATATCTTGAATTATATTAGTATAATTTCCCACTATTTTGATGATGTCAAGCAACTCACGGTTAAGAAGAAAACAAAGAAATTATTTTGAGTCATATGTATGCATGGGATTAAATACATGAAGATGGAAATAAATGAATAAACAATAAATAAATAAATAAATAAATATAAGATTTGACCTAAGGTGGTGAAATATACTAGTGATATTAGAAGATGAAAAGTTAACATCCCATTTTGAGATTAAAAAAACTTGACACGTGGTGATAAGACAAGAATTGGGTTAGGCATAGGGAAATCATTAGAATTAAGGATAATTTATTATATAAGAAGTTAAATGTGTACTATTTGTTATTATAGGACCATGGACATTGGCCTTGTGATCATGTGAGATAAGGAAAGATAGGTTATGAACAATGTTGTTGTGTGCATTTGTAATATTTCTAAAATTTATATGCTAAATACCTTATTTTAAGTGACAAAAAAGAGAGAGAAATTAAGAAGAGCTAAATATTAAATGAGGTAACATTATATTTGAACTTAAGGCTAGCACAAGTGGCTAAGTCTCACCTTATGTACTCTAAGCACTTAAGTTCAAATCCCTTTCATACAACCTTGGAATTCAACCACTTCCTTTTTCAAAGTGTTCCAAGTGTCCTCGATAAAATTATTAAACTTCCCTTATATTTTTTCCTCATCCTCCTTCACATTTTCTAGCTATTGCACGACACCATCCCTGAAGCTTTTGTGCCAACCATGGTTTGTTCGTTCTCCCCCACAATTTGTCACCATCCACATGCCTCGATCGCCTTTAGGTCATTGTTGACTAACTTTCATCTCCCTTCCGGCATGTTTGGTGGCAAAACAACACGTTAAGGTTCAAGAGTGTAACACCTATAAATTAACCTATGCAGCACTTGAATGAAACAAAATAATGAATGAATTAAGTAGTCGGGTTTATAGGACTACATTCAACGGGTTGCCAAAGAGGCCTCTCAACCCAATCCACTTCCGTGTGAGTTAAACAGGCCTAATTCACCCCACTCCATGGTCATTTCTAAATATTCCCTTATGCATAATATATTTCATATATTCTATTGAGAATGGCTAATAAATATTTTACCATGTTATTATTGCTTTCCTTATCAAAATAAATTAAAAGGGCCATTGCCTTGAACCATTACTTGATTTTAATATGATTTTGTAGTTCTCACTTATATCCTATTTTTGATAAAGCTTGCAAATTTTCAAATATTACAATATTTTAACTATTTGAAGCTTGGATATTGGTGTCAAATTTCAAAGTCAAAAATACAAACAACTTCACACCAATGCCAAATAGTTGAATACAAGGACATGAAATACCACTATTATGGTGATAGATATATATATATATATATATATATTACCCACTTTATAAGCACTGTTTAAAATGTCATAGATGGGTAACAAATTATAATTTTGTGTATTTACATGTCCTTGGTGTGCCTCTCTAGCAATCCACATTTAAATATTAATTATATGATATTGCTTTTGCTAGAAGGGTATATGCTTTCGAAATGTATATATTTGTCTACAAGTGATCTCCCATACTTAAACATATGTGATCAAGCGGGATCCTTTCGTGCTTAATTGAAATATATTTGTTTCATATACTATCCCATTGTCTTATACATCTTTTGAGCTTGATGAAGCAAAATTTTATAATAGACTTATGTTCCTTGTATGTGAGGTTTCCAAGACTCATTGAATGAATTTTCAAAAGTCAAAAGTTGTTTTCATCTTGAAAATTGGTTTTATGAAATGTTTTGTGAAATCCTTTTTAAAAGTAAAAAAAAAAAAAAATTGGCTCATGAATACACTTAGATAAGTGGACTTTGTTTAAATCTTATTTTAGAGAATTATAAAGTTGGCTTAAGTATTATGGAGTATCATGAGTTGTAATCATGAGCGAATATGAATATCGTAGAGCATGTTCACCCAAAGGAAATTAAAGATGAATCATATGGTTTCAAACGCATTATATTTGATATATTGATGAGCATGATAACACAAGAAAATCTAGAGATCGCCAACAATAAGCTCCACCAGAATAAAATGAAAAGATTTGGAGAAAATGATAGAAAAACAAGTTTGACACTCTTTAGACATCAGGAAACAACATTTTGGATTTTCAAAATTCGTATTTCTTATGCTTTCATAGTTTTACTTAATTTTTTTTAAAATGATCTACTTTTATTGGATAAATTGACATATCAAGAACTTATTTATTTTAATGTTTTAATCTTAAAAATAGATCTCATATTTTCCAAAGGTGAATATTTTGAAAATGCCAAATGGTTCAAATTGTTCTAATGGTTGAATCATCTTAAGTTTCTACTTAAACAGTGAGCTTGATATGCAAACCAAGTGTAATATGCTCAATTCAAAGATCCTATCTTAGATATCATTAAAGAGTGGGCAAGTGATGTTTAAATTCCAATAGAATGTAACAAATTAAGTAGCATCTCTATAACTCCATAATTTCTCATATTAATTTTGAAAGATACTCTCTAGATTGATTGATTATGTTGGCAATTATGATTGACTATATCATGAAATATATATATGTCAATGACTTAATTATACAAATTAAATGAGTATGCTTGACTCGTAATTGCTTGAGTTTATATATCTTGTAGCATACTTTATTTGACATTAAAAGACATGGTTTGCTTACCTATACTCTTGGCATCACAAAGAAGAAGATGGTATCTCTCTCTTATCTATCTATCATATAAGGTAACATTTTCTTATTTCTTCATTTATTCCATCTATGGAAGATGTTTATGACATCATTCATATGAAAAACATTTTTGAATGCATTGTAATTTGAAAAGTTTTCATTGCATAGTTGATGAGTTAAGAATTAAGTTATACAATTGATAATATATTTTTCAATCATAAATTGCAATAATCAAAATCTTTGTGGCAATGAAAGAATGATAAGTTTTGATGAGACCTACCTTATACTAAATTGACATCATTATATGATTTATATGAATAATAAAGAAATATGTGCTTAAAATTTTATATATATTGTTTTCCTTAAACCTTTTTGTTGATGTCAAATAGGGGGAGAAGGGGAGAACAAAAATATGTGATTGTGCTTATTACATTGCATACATTATTATTAAGCATATTTTTATTTGGTGATTTGTCATCATAAAAAAAGGGGAGATTATTAACCCTAAGGTTCAATGTTATAAGTTTTGAACATGACAAATATGTGACAAAAATGTAACGAATGAGTTAGACATATAGTATCAACATATGCATAATTGATTAATCATTAACATGTAATACTTTATATTTGAATCATCCCTTATATGAGATATAAGTACTCATAATCCAATAGGCTCATCATTAGTTTTGTTAAATTCATTTAGACTTACATTTATTGGCCCAATACATTTTGGTCCTTATAATATAAGTTTGCACCAAAAAAACAAGAGAGATATGGATTTTAATGAAGTTGTTTTTGGACCTTGGACCACTATTTTTATCATATCTCACAAATCAGAGGAAATTTCGAAATGAAACATACTGCATCTGAAAATAGACTTAAACATCTTTCTAATCATATATCACATGCTTAAAATAGAGTTGAAATTAATAAGTTATGATTGCCAAAAATTTAGGTATGAATATCATACTTTTTCTAGACCTCTTGTCACAATTTCATCAATATCTCACCAACTGGTAAGAATTTTGACATGAGGTTTCCTTTATATGAAAATAGACTCATACAAATTTCCATTTGTATATCACATGCTAAAATGGATTTAAAATGAAAGAGTTATGAAAGTCTCAATTTGCGGCTACATATATCAATTTGTTATCAAATCTTTTGTCACTCTTTTAACAATATCTCAACAACCAAATTGAATTTTGAAATGAAACAGGATAGAAAATAGACTTACATAGCTTTTTGGTGATATATAATTTGTCCAAAATGAAGTTGAAATGAAAGAACTATGAACATTTAAAGTTGTAGCTATGGAATAAAGGATGGTCATAAAGTTAACAAATGAAACTACTTGCTTCCAACAATCAAGTTGAACAAGTTTGAATTTCTCCATGGCTCCAAATGGTTCTCTTACATGTCTCAAGAGCTTATAAATCACAAGAAACAAAGTGAAAAACATCTTTAGTGATTCATATTCTCAAAGGTCTCTATTCTTGCTAGTGAGCTTAAATTGTGTTATTTGCTCTTTTGAGAGTTTTTATTGTTGTGAGTACTTTCTTCTTAAAAAGATTTATTATTTCAAGAAAAGATATTCCTTGAAAAGAGATTAAATTCAATGAAAGGTTTTCCTTAAAGGGAGTTTAGTTTTATGAGGAGTATTTTTAAATATTTGTAATAGATTGCAAGTTAGTGAAAAATCTCAAGTATTTGCTTGGGAACTGGACTTAAGCTTGGACTAGAGCTAAACTAAGATAAATCTTGGAGTTTGCTTTTTCTACCCTTATACTCTTTATATTTTGAATTATCTTATTTATAGTTTACTTTTTTTATTGATATTTCACCTGAAGTATTGTGATCTCTTACTGGACTTATTCTTTTATATTTACTTCAGGTAATCCAATTGTTAAAGTGATTGTATGATTGTTCTAACCTATATGGGAACAAGATTTTAAATTAAGTAAACAACATATTGTTGAATGCTCTATTGTTGGGAAACAAATTTATTATCTTCATACTCTAAGCATATAAATTAAATCTCCCTTGATTAATATAATTGTATTTTTGCTTGATATACTTCCAAGTATCTTTTATAACAAGTCTTTTGCAAAGCAATTTCAAAAATAAACGAAATTATTGTAAACACCCAACTCACCCCCATCTTAGGTGTTAGTTGCCTTCTTCTAACAGTATTTGGACAGTGGAGCTACAAACATGTTGCTCTCAATGTTGACGCCATGGAGTAGAAAAATGAGTCTATGGGTAAGAATTGGTTAACTATTGGTAATGGAGACAAATCACCCATTATTGCTGTTGGGTCCTCCACTATTTCAACTACTCCATCACTTACTCATAAAAGTGTTTTACATGTGCCTCAAATTTCTTAGAATCTAGTCAGCGTCTCTAAGTTAACTTCTAATAATAACATATCATTGAGTTTCATTATGATGTATGCTTTAACAAGGACAAAGTGACAAGGTCAACAATACTCCATGGGCAACTTAAAGATGGATTATATGAATTATTGGGGCAGAAGAACAGTAACACTCAAGAGGAAAAACATGGCAGACACACTATGCATATTTGACAAAAAGAAGATTAGCACAAAAAGTTAAGACATCCTTTAGATAGAGTCCTTAGTCAAGTTTTGAGCTTATGTAATGTCAAAATAAATGCCAATGATAAAATTTCGTTCTGTGATGCATGTCAATTAGGTAAATCCCACAATCTTCCATTTAAATCTTCTCAGTCTCACGCTCGAAATCCTCTTGATCTCATTCATTCTGATGTTTGGAGGCCCTCCTCAGTAATTTCCAACTCTGGGTTCAAGTACTACATTCATTTTCTAGATGATCACAATTGGTATACTTGAATATTTCCACTCAAAAATAAAAGTGATGCATTAACAATGTTCTTATAATTCAAAAGCTATGCATAAAATTAGTTCAATCGAAAAAGTAAGGCACTGTAATATGACTGGGGATGAGAGTACAAAAGTTTTGCTAATTTGGTTTAAAATTTTGGAATCAAATTCAGGATTTCTTGCCCTTACACCTCTACTCATAATGGTCATGCAGAAAGGAAACATTGCCACACTGTGGAATTGGGTCTTACACTATTAGCTTATGCCAAGATGCCGTTGAAGTACTAGTGGGAAGCATTTTCTACTTCTACTTATCTAATTAACAGTTTGCCAACTCCTATTTTGCAGGGTAAGTCTCCTTTCCTAATGTTGTTTAAACAATTGCCAGATTACAAGTCACTTAAGCCGCTTAAGTACAGTTGTTTTCCATGTCTCAGACCATAAAACCAGCACAAGATGGAGTTTCATAGTACCAAATGCATATTTCTTGGATACAACAACAATCACAAGGGCTTTAGGTGCCTCAGTTCTTCTAGAAAAATATACACTTCTCGCCATGTTGTCTTTAATGAAAGAGAGTTTCCATTTTGGGATGATTTTCTTGACATTAGGAAACCTAATTTAGCTGTTGATCATTCATTTTATTTACTTCCTACACAATTCAATTCTTTGCAAGAGATGCAGTCGAGGTATTGCATAGATACAACAACTATTAGTCCCCTACAACAACTATTAGTCCATTCACAGTTGATAGTCCACATATTACAACTACTAGTCCTCTCTCAACTAACAGTCAGCAAACTGCAACCATTAGTCCTCTCTCAGCTGGCAGTTAAACTGTCTGTGAATCTCTTATGATTTTAAAGTTGCTAACAACCAGCACAATGCATAATGAGTTAGTCACTGAGAATCCACAAAAACAGCAAATGATTACATAGAGTATGAAGGGAATTTTCAAACCTAAAACACCTTTTGTTGGGTTAAATACTCTTATTCATCAATATAAAACCTACAAAAGTTGTAGATGCTCTGACAATCCTTCATTGGAAGCAGGCAATGAACGAAGAATATGAAGCATCGATGAAGAATCAGACGTGGAAGTTGGTTCCTAATCCTGACAATTGCAAAATTGCTGATTGTAAGTGGATTTTTCAAGACCAGACATAAGGCAAATGGCTCAGTTCAATGGCACAAGGCTCACCTTGTTGCCAAAGGCTTCCGACAGGAGTTAGGTGTTAACTATGGGAATACTTACAGTCGTGTAGCTAAGACCACTACAATTTGAATAATACTCAATGTTGCAGTAACACATGGTTGACAAATAAGACAAGCAAACATCAATAATGCTTTATTAAATGGGAAGCTACAAGAACCAGTATATATGAAGCAACCAAAGGGGTTTGTTGACATTAAGCATCCACAATATGTTTGTAAGTTATCCAAGGCATTATATGGTCTCTATCAGACACCACAAGCTTGGTACGAGAGACTAAAGGAAACACTAGTCCAATAGGGATTTTATAACTCAAAATGAGATACTTCCATATTCATTTACAAATCAGGGAAACATGTGCTCTTCATACTAATCTATGTTGATGATGTACTGGTAACCGAAAATAGTTCTTCTTAACTGACAGAGTTTACCTTTAAACTAAACAACATGTTTTCCCTCAAAGATCTTGGAGATTTGCATTATTTTCTCAGTTTTAAGGCTTATCATGACAATATTGTTTGTATATCACTCAGAAAAAGTACATAACTAAGGCCTTAGATAAATTTAATGAGTACAGCAAAGCCCTGTCCTACCCTTATAGTTGCCGAAAAAATCTTATCGGCAAATGATAGTGAGTTATTGTTAGATTTTACCATGTACAAGAGTGCTCTTGGTGCACTTCAATATCAAACAAATACAAGACCTGATACATCCTTTGTTGTCAACAAGCTCAGCTAGTTTCTTCACTGTCCTACAGATGTTCATTGGCAAGCTGTGAAGCGAGTTCTACAATACCTTAAGGGAACAATTGAATATTCCTTACACATTAAACCAGCTACTTAGTTAGTTGTTTTTGGATTTTCTGATGTTGATTGGTCTGCTTTCCTTGATGATAGAAAATTTGTAGCTGGGTATTGTGTCTTCCTCAATTAGAATATGGTGTCTTGGCCATCTAAGAAGCAATTAGTTATTGCTGGATCAAGCACAAAGTCTGAATATCGAGCACTTAGCAAATTTAGCCCAATCCAATTCACCTAAAGCCTCGGGCACACTATTTCTAAAATGTGTTAGATAACTTTGGTTGTATAGCTGGGGTGCTCTTGTGTATTAGTTGGTTAAAAGATTTTTTCAATCTCTCATTCTTTTATTGCCATATGTAATTAGTAGTTAGCTAGGTGTATTTACTTGATTGGATGGCATGTACTACTTATACATGTGCTATCAGGTTTGTAAATTCAAGGAAGATAATTTGACTTTTCAAAATCTTGTTTCCTCAAAATTGAACTGAAGATCTGGCGAGCCAACTTCGAGTCATGGATTGCATCTCAGAGATCCTGCGTTCAGGCCTTGACCGGCTGGCTACTCCAATGCGTTAGATTTGACGCTCCCGATGCGTCTCCTCGTCCATCAAGTGGGACCCATCTAATATTTGGACTCGACGTTCAATGGTCAAGGCAATTCGATGCAATCCACGAAACTTAAGTTCTTGATGGAATAGAGTACTTTATAGTCGGCGTGGAAACTCATTGTGTGCAAGAGGTTCGAGAAGATTCTCGTCGGAATGTTGGAGGATCTAAGGAATCAGGTGGGAATAAAGATGGGGATGTAAAAGAAGAAGTAAGGAGTGCCAAAAAAAAATGGGTGAAGATGGCATTAGGGTTATTTGTGATAAAATGTTAATTGCTATGAGATCACTCACAGAGTACGCTATTGATTCCTCAGAGGGGTAAGATGGAGAACGTGAAGTGGGAGCATGCGTGCACGGAAATAGATCACCTGCATTTTGATAGGGAGCAATTGGAGCGCAGTCATTTGTCCCATTTTTCTATTTTAAAATTAATATTAGATAAAATAAAATTAAAAAAATAAAGAGAAGAAGATGAACAAACACACCAAATGTACGTTATCTCAAATGCAGGCAATCTTAGCCATGCTTGCACGGGGGCTTTGGCCTCAGCATAAAGTTCTACATATTTTGCGAATGAAGTTTCTTTTTTTTTTTTGTTGGTTTTGGTTGACGTGAATGTAGTTATATTTAACATTGAATACATGGTAGATCGAACGAGGAATGATGAATAATAGTGTATTTTGGATTGACTGGAATGAGAGAGAATATTCCTCGGTGATTTCACAACAAACTATGAATAAGAGAAAGAGGTTATAAACACATTACGAAGGAATGAGTTGCGAAAAAGATTGCTTGGTACATGCAAATGTAAATTAACTAATTTCCATTACCTTTTTAGCCAAACTGCAAATTACTGCTTCCCTTTTGATTTGGGGGTTAAAACAAGACTTGAATATTGATTCAGGTTTTGATTAAAAAATAAGTGTCATTTTCTTTTTTTAATTACATTTTTATTTTTTTGGGTCAAACATATTAGATTAAATAAATTTTTTTAAAAAATATAATCAAATTTATTTGTTACTTAAAACTTCACATAAATAATATGATTAATAATTATTATTACTTTTATGTAAAAAAAACTAATTATTGTGTCCATATCAAAATATATTGTGCATTAATCTATAATTTTATATATAATTAATTTTAATTGAAATTAAACTAATCTCACTAATAAATTTATAATTTATACCGTTAAAATTAAAATAAATTTATTTTCAACATATTAAATCTTAAGTTATATATTTTTTACATAATCAAATTAAAATTTTTAAAACAAATTTTTTATTATTAAAAAATATTAATTTGGATTAGGCTTTTACCTCATTCTACAGAACAAATTTTTTTATTTGGACCTCAACTTTATTTTTTTGAATACATAATAATGTTTTTAGATAGGATTTGTGAGATTAGACGAGCATTTCAAATTAAGCTAACAATGCCAAAGATCCTCTCTGGTCTGGGTTCCTTAACTCTATACTGCATCATACCAAAGAGTATAGACACCACTCTGAAAGACAATTCTATCTGATGTAATTTTGATCCTCACTTCTAGTCTTTAAAATCAACTTAGTCCTTCAAATATAAAAAGTTTCAAAGTTGTTTTCTAAAGACTAAACCCTTTAGAGAATAAATATGTTCTCTCACACAACTGAGAGACCAAATTAATTCAATTCATTCATTTTAGTAGGACCAGATTCATCTTAAAATAAAAAATAAGAGACTAAAATTACTTCTTTTTTTTTTCTATCCAAAAAGGATCATCCCAATAAATAAAAAGAGATCATCTTTGCTTTTAACAACTCAGTTCAATTTTCTGGAAAACCCTCTAAGCACTGTAAACGTGATATTAAATGCACCAAAGTCATGTAAAGGAAAACATTGTAAAAATAATCTTCAGAGAATCAACCCTGACAAGTTTAGAATCTTCTAATCGTAATAACCAACAAAAATGAATGCAGGTCAAAAAATGAATCCTATTATTGGTATGGATGGTTATTTACCAAAATTTTCAATTTGCATCATAACAGAACGAGTTAGTCGGAAAAAGATTGAATTTGAGAGGTAGATATCTAGATGAGTTTCAATTTTCAGTCATCATAACCGTAGCCTTCATAGTCATCGTCTGGCTCCGCTTCAGCATCATGCTGTCCAGTCATGTAAGTGAGGAAAAGAACAACCGCAACAACCTGTGCAACCACAAAAAATTTGGCCCTTCTTCTGAAGGTTTTCTCCTCCTTTGTTTTCTCCCTCTTGGGTTTGCTGCTCTTAGGCTTTGAACCTAACAAATAAAAATAAGCATGACGAATCAAACTAAATGAAGATGGACAACCAAATAGAAAATAAATATTTTCACGTAGTAAGTACAAATGCAGGATAAAGGGAGGCAATCATAAATAAATATCGATTTCATTACATATTCATCGAGATTATTTTTAGAGATTCTTCTAGTTTCTTTTTTTAATAAAATTTTTTAAGGTAATCGCAGTTGATTCAGTCAAGTGATGCTGGCTCAAGCCATTTTGTGCTCCCCCTCAACTAATCCATCTCTCGACCTGTGACTAAACCCCAAGAAATTGGCAAGATATATGCCAACCCCTTCCTTGGGTTAGTTAAGTTTTATTATGCCTACAAAGCCTACTAAGAGTAGATAGCGGTACAACCTATATTTCCAGTTATAAATATTATTCATAGGATTTTCCTACTGCTCTAATAAAGACATTCTATTTCTACCTAGTGACTTTAAATTATCTACTTTAAGCCTAGAACAATACCTAGCTCCCATCAAGTATTTTCCCACTTCTGTCTGAAACTTCATTATGAAAAAATCTAAACCGAACCTTGCATGCTTACTGTGAAGTCAGAATTAAGGTTGTATGGTTCTATATATTTAGAATAGAGTTTACAAGAAAATCAGCTCAGAAGGAAACTACTACCAGGCTATCAGCCCTAATTTCTAGTTTCTTGATGCAAAATCTACAATCCGGCAACAAGATCATGATTCACTGCTCAGAAATCATTAACCAGGCACATGGTTGTTCCTCAATTAAAACAAAATGGAAGTATGCATTACCAAGATCCTGAAAGAATCTTACTCCAATTTGATCGGCCTCTTGATGCTGAAGATGATGGAGCTTCTCTGTGGAAAGGTGGGTCCGAGGATGGAATCGTATCAGCATCTATGAGTTCTGTCTTACACTTTTGCACATATCTCACTATATTAGCATGTTCCAAAAGCTTGATCCTAAGCACTGATGTTTCCTGGGGGTACATATAAGTAAAAATCAAAGTCATAAAACGTCCTTACTCCTTAGAAAGATAAATCTCATACCTTCAGAAATTAATAGCCCACCACACATGCAAAATGCTAAAAAGCTGGAGCAAAGCAGAAGCAAAATGTTAATCTATGATATTCATTAAGAAAAGTTGAGTGATAACAGCTTGTGGGTAGGAGAACGCAAAAACTAATGATGTTGAAGATGACAATTTGTCCAGGCCAGAAATAATGTCATTTGTTTTCTTGTTCAAAGATATTTTCCTAATCAGATTATGCTTTTAGCATACCATAATTGATATTTCTCCACAAGAAGAAAAGTAGGGTCCAAAAATCATCAATCCCCCATTTGCTAGGTCACCTTGGTAATAGCAGTTTATGTAGCAAGCTTCCTACCAAGTGCCCTTCCATTTGACATAAACCCTAAACCCTAAGGGCTTACCATTATCTAATAATTATGCTATAATAAGATGTGCTAATCTAGGGAATGGAGATATGATACTTTGGTCCATCATCTGCCCCATTTTGACATTATACCCGCATAATTTTGATTTGAGTAAGGAGGAGGACGTAAGGACATGTCACTAGAGTAAGGGCACAATTGTTGAAAATTTCAGGGGAAGGTATCAGAGTTTGTGGAAGCAATACAGTGAATCATCAAATGAGGTTATCCACTTTTAGTTGATTTGTAAAACTTAAGTTGCTTACCGTTGCACCTACACAATAGTTGGTGGCAAAAGATTGATTTCATCCTTTCTTTCACTAATCCTACTATGATGTTCTAAGAAGCACAATACAGATGCACTGATCTCCATCTGGTGTATGAGACGGGATTTGATCATTGAGTAGGTGAAAAAGGCCATATATCAATATAAAGGAAAAGATGAAAGTGAACCATCAACCTTTTACAATGTTGTGCATAAAATATTAAATGGGCGTTGGACAAGATGTAGGACACCTCTTCATTGACTATTACATTCATTGAACCCAAGGTTTCAATACACTTGTCTTATTTTTTACAATTATTGACGATCAAACAATCTATCAGATTTTTTCTTTACAATTGTATTAGTACTACAGCCATGAATGGCTAAGTAAATACTCCAAACAGGTTCCTCCACATTAAGATGTGGAGCTCACTAATGAGGGAGTAAATTGCTTGAGAGGTGCTTTCCTAATGAGGAAGATAGGAGAAAAGTAACCTTGAATGTAAAGTGAACCTCTAGTTTGTAATATTTTCAAATGGTAGAGAAATCTTTGATGATTGTGACTCTTCAAATGATCGAAATGTCATGGATGCAAAATCTTGATGGCTAGTTCATGGTGTTCATGCTCCAAAGTCCAAACCTACAAAACATTGTTCTTAAGTTACGTGGGCAACCATGTTTATCTTTGTGTTATGAAAAGATTTGGAGCGCTCACTCTTTTATTCATTCCCTTAAAAGAAACAATAAGAAACCCAAATGTGTTGACAATTTAGTATAAGTTCATACTAATCTTTGTCTCCTTTGAAGAAAATCTCCACAATACATAAAGGAGAAACTACGATGTGGGATATTCTAGGATATGAGTTTTCACTGATTGAGGATGATCATGGAATCCTTTCACTTAATGAATAGCAGTTGGAGAGTGTCCTCCTTACCAGTAAAGGCCATAACAACAATGGTGGAGAATAAAATGACGCCAGTCTTAAGATACTCACTGTAGTAAATTCTTTTTACATTGTAAATGTACTTATACATGACTAGTTCTACTAGGACAAGTTCTTTTAGGAAATTTTTAGGAAGAGTCAAAGAATGATTCTCCATGGCTTTTAGGGCAGATCTTACAAATTAGCAAGCCATGTATTGGCACAAATGACATATGTCAAGATTTTGCAAATCTTGAAGCTAATACACATAATAATATGATTTATGAATCACTCTCCTAAGCAATTTACATATATACGTGTATGTGTCCTATAATTTTCAAAATTTAGAGAGTCTCTGTGTCCACGTCCATGCCATGTCACATACCAGTGTTTGTGCTTCATAGGGTACAACCCATATGAGCGCATAGAATATCCATGATTACCTCACTAAAAAGAAACAGATCAGAATCATGATATATTTGATAATATAACTTACAGGTAAAGCTTGTAAAATGATAAGTGAATGCGCAAGAAAAATGGCATCCAAGCTTGATGGCCTGCATAAACAGAATATGGCATATCAATACAATATCAGGAGGCCAAAGTCGATACTTGCTCTCAAATTGAAAATACAATAATATATTCCAAGATAGTGGTGAAACTAAATAGAGGTTACATTATAGCAAAAAGCTAGAAGAGTCACCTATTCTCAAAGAAATAGTTTTGTTCCCCTAACAAAGTTGACAGAGCATCAAACACAGATTTTGCTCTCGAGGAAATCTGTCAATCAATAATGGCTAGATATATGAAAACCAAATTAAAGAGAAAATGATATGTATCACTGAAACAAATACATGGAAGAAATTTGAAAGTATTGGACATAAGAGGGGAAAAAACAACAAAGCTTGTACAGGTTAGCAAATGGTGCACTGATAAGGTCTTAGAGAATTCTTCATCCTCTCAGATGTCCTCAAATAAAGCATCTAACACATTAGAGAAACTGACCTCTTCTTCCTTTTGTTCAGCATTGTCTTGATTTAACCCATGTTTCAGCTTTAACAAGTGAGCTTGCTTCAAATATAGAAGCTTTCCTATAGGCCATGGAAGACTAGAATAATAGATATTATAAGCAGCAGTACTGCCACCTCCCACCCAGAGTTCATACGCAAGTGCATCAGCAAGCCATGTGGTGAGCATCACTTTCGTTGGTATCCAGTCTGTTAATGAGCTAACCCCAGTGTCTATATCAACAACATCTTTTTTCAAACACTCGATAAGCCCATCCTTCTCATTATTATATGCCACATACTCACCAGCCTCAAAGTATGGGATATTATCTAATCATCAGAATCCACAGAAATCACAGGTAAGTATTAAAAATGATATGCACAGAAACATATTTAGATACAGCAAGCCAGAAAAAAACACACATGCATGTGCAGACACACAAATAGAAAATAACAAATGAGTATGATAGCCCAGAAAGGCAAAGTTACCCAGCCATTGTCATATGTGCTAATCTAAGAAGCACCAATATGGGTACAAGTATCGAATATAACATGATACGATATATGGGATACATCAATTTTAAAAAATTTAGGATTCAGGTATGACTATATTTGTGTCTGTATGTATATATATTTTAACAAATAAGATTGGTTATGAGGGAAGATTATATGAAATATGGTAGAAAAAGATGCTAAAGTGGAAGATAAAATAATAAAATAATATTACAACTAATAAATGAGTGATCAAAGCACCAATTTGATATCATTTGGGTGCTTTTTGAAACATATCGTATAAAAAAATTTCTGACACCTATGCAGGTGTATCACATCGAATATTATATCGGATACATATTCGATACGGGTACGTCTTCTATTTAAAAGTATCCGTGCTTCTTAGGTGCTAATACTTGTTATTTAGCAACAAGTTGAAAATAACTTGAAAATAATTCTTGCTAAGTCCCAAGCACAAAATTTCCCTAACATATGTCATACATGCCAATAGTTGCTATTCAGCAACAATTTGATTATAACTAGAAAACAATTCTTGCTAAGTCCCAAACACAAAATAAATTGAAAATTTACAAATTTACTAAAAATTGTGCCAATACTTGCAAGTCCCAAGCACAGGCAACAAGTTAAAAAGCCGTAACTTGAAAATAATTCTGGTAAACGAAGAATACAACTAAAACAAACGTGGCAATTTAGCATTACTCTGATTGTGAATGTAGAATATCAATATAATCTAGCACAAAAGATATTTAGTAAGCCAGGAAAAAAATATATAAAATCCATAATGACAAACGGGGTATGAATGATACCCCACGAGCTCCAAACATAGGCAACTACTCGAAAATCAGTAGAATCAAAGATAAAAGAGATAAAAATTAAGCTATACCGGAATCAGGGTAGTTCAAGTGGAAGTCCAAGTCAAAGGGAACCTGAGCCAATTTGAGATAGATATAAGCAGACAAGCACTGAGGACAACCAGTTGGGAGGCCATAGCAGGGCTTCCTAACTACCAGAGTGTTTCTTACTCTCTCCCTCGCTTCCGCCATGCATAAAATATGTAAAAGTAAATAACTTTTCAAGGTAGAAAAACAATAATCGATGGACGAGGAGCTTTATGCAATTCGCTCCACAAGCAGGGTTTATAGGATTCGGATTCGCACGGCAGCAATGAAGAAGAAGAAGGAAATGAAAAACAGGAGGGGTTCTTTCTGCTTCTTGGTTTTTCTTCTCCGAAGAGGCATTGGGTGAATCGGTCCATGGATCTCAAAGAATTCATCCGGGTTTGGGCCATTACAGGGCCAACTGGGCCGTTAGAAGTTAGAAAGGCCGAATATTTTTAGAGTAATTTCTCTTCTTTTTTTTGTTTTGTTCATGTGTTGTACATACATAATTAATAATATTATCTGTATTAGATAATTTTATTCAGTTGTACTTTTTAACTTAAAGAAAGTGTTCCTAATATATATAATTTTACTTGTTATTATATTTTAAAATTCATATTTAATACTTACAATATTATATAAATAATATATATATATATATATATATATATATATACACATATAGAGAGAGAGAGAGAGAGAGAGAGAGCAA
Organism: Delonix regia; assembly: GCA_037074485.1. Lineage (NCBI taxonomy): Eukaryota > Viridiplantae > Streptophyta > Magnoliopsida > Fabales > Fabaceae > Delonix > Delonix regia. Next base: position 14,718,754 of record CM073462.1, on the reverse strand, counting down.
AATAGGTGTAACGATAGCTCACCTTCTTTTATAAGACAGTTCTTTCAAATGCATTTTTTTAGAAAGTCTGTAGAACCCATAAATTTGATTTTAGGAAAGAAGAAGTAATTTTTTTAAATAAAAAGAAAAGCTGTGTAATTTAAATCTTTATTAAAGAAGAAGAGTGTATTTTACCTATTATTATATAAGAATTTGATTTATTGGTATGTTTAACTGTATATGTTTACGTTTTTAATAATTGAAAGTCTAAAGTTAGTGGCGATTGCATAAATTTAAAATGACTAACTGTTCTTATGTTTATATTAAAAATGATTATTAACTAAGTATTTATATAAAAGTATTTAAAATGATTTGATTTTATTAAAAATGAATAGATTGAATACTGTATTAATTTCATCCGAAGTCGACGATCCAACTTCATGTATGAATGGTGTTGTTACATTTTTGTATTTGCTCAATATTTTAATCATTTAAACATTTGGAATCAAATATCATTAACCGAATTATATCTTTTAATAACACAACGATTATTGTTAATAAAACTTTAGCAAGTACTCTCGTTTCGATGTTTACTTTCTCGTATAGCAACAAAATTCACAAGTGTAGTTATTTCACCATCATCACAATTTTAAAACTGCGTTTCGATCCAGTAAAAATAAAGCTTAAATAAAAATAGTTTAATTAGAAATGTCTTATTAGTAAATTGGTAATTCCCAAATCTAAAAAGTCTAAATGAATTTTTTTAATAATAAAAACTTAATATAATATAATATTTTGGTAAAGAAATAAAACTTAATACATTTTATTTTAAAATTTTATGTTAATATATTAACTCATTTGTATTTATAATTTTTATATATATTATGTTACAAGTAATAATAATAATTAACTATCCTATTTATTTCTAATTTAAAATAGGGGTTCATGTCCTCCATCTCCATCATTAACCCAATTGTTGGGAAAATTTTCCCTTATCTCTATTTCCCATGGAACCTTAAATTTTTATTAAAACTACAAAAAATAAAAATATTAATAAATATGAAAAAAAAATAATTATATTAAAAAGAATTAATTTAAATTTTAAACTAATTGTTTATGTTATCCAATAATTCTAATCAAGTTTAAAAAGAATTCAAATGGTTAATTTTAAATAAGTCCTAAAAATTCTAAAAATTAAAAAAAAATAACTTCAAAAAATTAAAAAATATGTTCAAGTCATATTAACATCAAAACATCTTTTCTACCATGTGTGAAGTATTCATTCCTTGTGTGTAAGTTAGATATTTCAATCTATTTTATTTTCACTATCTTAATATGTCAAAACTTGTGCATTTAAACCATGAATCAAACCATTTTCATCTAAGTAGTAGTTTAATTCTGACTTTATATTATTAGTTAAAACAATTTCTTTTATATAAAAATAGTTGCACTTCCTTTTGTTACACTTGAATATGTATATACTAGTTATACATATATATATATATATATATATATTTAGACGAGAAGTGTGATTCTCATCCTTATTCCAAAACTATCTTTGGAGAGGTTTTCTCTCATCCCCATTTCCATAAAAGGAAATACTTTTCCAAAATAAAGCAATTCCCATAAAGATTTTTAAATATAGAGATCTTTTGTCATTCTTAATCTTAAGTAGTTAATTGACTTAATTATAATTCAATTAACCCGACCCAAAAAATTTGAATAAAAATCTAAATAAAATAATCCAATCAAAATATAGACTTAGACTTTTTTAAACTCAAATTCAAACTTGATTTTTTTAAACTCAGCTTGATAATCAAATCTATTCATAAGTTGAGTTTCGACCAACAATTGAACTCTTGGTGAAAATGTGAGAATATAGGTTCCATTCTTCTTCTTTTTTTCCTAGTTTCAAATGTTTAATTTCTGGTAAAATAACTAAATATAAATCATAGGTTTAAAAAACCCACACAAGCAATAGTATAAATTGTTGGTTATTTTTAGTATTTAAAAAGAATAAAATATTTAGAATTTAAGGTTTAAAGTTTAGAAAAAAAAAAAGTGGTATTACGCACAAAAATTTACATGCAATTCAAATTAAAAATTTCCCCACGCACGAATAGGGTCAACTTATTACTTGTGGAAAAAAAATTTCTAAAGATAGAGTAATTTTTCAGACTTAAAACCTTCTCATTCTCCTAACGTAAATTATATATTCCAAATTCTTTTTTTTTTTTTTTTCTTTTTATGAAGAAGCCAAAAGATTAGAAAATTAGATCATAATTACAAAAGCCATAGAAATTCATATACGCAGAGAAAGGAAGTCCTTTGCTGACAAAGTGTGGGATCCATTATGATCCGAAGACGGTTCACATGCAGGGAAAAGGAAGATGCCAACTCTGAAGAAATAAAGATGTGATTCAAAGATTTAAGAGCTTCATGACAAAATTGAAATTATATATGTCATTTGAAATATTATTTAAGGTGGTAACAAAATTATAAGAAAGCAATTAAGAGTAGTATTGCAAATCCTTATAAGGCAAAAATGAACTTTTGGTCCCATAATTTTATATGGAGTTTTCTTTTTATCCTTTAACTTTACTTAATATTTCCCTTTTGTACTTTAACTTTATTTGATTCTATAGTCCCTTAATATTACTTGAAATTTCATTTTTACCATTAAATTCATTTGGTTCCTTAATTTTATCTTAAGTTTTACTTTAGTTCCTTGATTTTATTTTGTTCCAAATTTGTCCTTAATTTTAAAATCTTCTCAAATGTTTTTTTTCCTCTTTTAAAACTACCAAATTAAATTGTTTTATATATTTAAGTTTTATATAAATTAAGAGTTATAATTACTAGAAAATAAATTGAATAAGGAATACTAAAATAAGTAAAACAAATTTGGCCATTGAGTATTAATTATTTAATTTATGGAAAAATAAGATTGTAAGAATCGAACCTCAAAATAATAATTACTACAATTCACATAACTTTTATATATGAATAGAAAAATACAATGATAATAAATAAAAGGTGAAAAAAAATATCTAAGTAATTTTTGAATATTACAACCAAATTAAAATAAAATGAAATTAAATGATGAAAGTAAAATTTAAGATAAAGTTAAGTGATCAAATAAAAACGAAATGATCTTAAAGGACGAAAATAAAACTTAATTTAAATTTATAACACCAAATTAAAATTAAATAAAGCTAAATAACGAAAGTAAAACTTAAAATAAAATTAAATGATCAAATTAAAACTAAATAAAATTAATAAAGAAAAATAAAACTTCAAGCAAAATTAAGAGACTAAAAATGCACTTTTCCCTACTTGTAATATAGGTTATATTTAAACTTATATTCTCCAATGTTAACCGGTTTTCATTTTTGAAGAAACAATATAGATAAAGTTATTGGGTGAACATAGTAGTGTTTGACAAAATGAAAAAGAAGGTATAACAACTTCTCATCAAATTTTGAGAAATAATTTCTTTAGGAAAAAAGTAAACTATCATTTTTTTTTCTTTTTTATAAACAATGGGGCAAAACACCTAAAAAAATAAAACTAGCAAGCAACACGTTTAGGATAATAAATACCTTGCAAATCAACGGCAATAACTATGGAGACAAAACTAGAAACAATATTAAAAAACTTGAAAAAAGAAAATTGATTATATCTATGCTTAACAAAGGTATTAATAGCAAAATTTGCTTTATGAAAAATGTGAGAAATTTGGACAAACTAATCCAAATCTAACTAGTATCTAATAACATAAACTAGATGAAAGTTTTTATATAGATTATCTTGTAAATTTTGAATCATCTTAACCACAATCAAGGAATTAAGTTCTATAAATATAAACTTATACCCAATTTTAAAACAAATTTTGAGTCCATAAAATAAACCGCAAAGTTCAACATTAGTAATTGTGTAATTTAAAAGCTTCACACTAAAATCCTTGATAAAATTGCGCTAACTGTCTCTTAATAGTTCTTTACAACCTGCAAAACCTTGATATGAAATAAAACTATCAATATTAAGTTTGATGATATGATTAGAAGGAAGAATCCAATAGATATGCTAATAAAAACAAAATTAATTGATTCCTTAACATGATATTTATAAAGTGTATCACAGTATCAAATATAAGTATTTTAAAAAGAAAACAAGTTATATTCTTACTATTGGGTTCTCTAATAAAAACCTGACAAGAGGATCACCCTCAAATTATATTATGAAAATTATATTTTTACAGATAAATATATGGTTCCTTTATCAAATTATACTTGTCATATTATTATTAAAAAGTTACACGTTTATTAGGTGTTAAATAGAGTATCCGATTCCAATTAAAAAAAAAAATAGAGGATTCTATAATAAAAGTATAAAGAACGAAATCTAAATCAAGTTCTTCTAAAAAGTTTAAATTGATTTAAATGTTATTATTATTATTTTTAGTAAATTATGTTTTTCTGTCTTTTACAAATATTCGAATCATATTTTATTTGTACTTGTTTTAACAAATATGCTTTCCTCTGTCTACTCAAGTCCAACCATCGTGTCCCAAAAGATATAATATATTGGTGTACTCTTACATAATTTAATAAGTATGAGACCAATATATTTTAAATTTGAGATAGGTATAACTTATTGTTATTATCAATACCAAATAAACAATATTTAAAGAACAATTTGAGATATATCTTTTTTTTTAATTTTATTTTTTTAAAATTAATATTATTCATTTGAATGCTCGTGGGAAAAAACTAATTAAAGCAAGTTACCATGATTTTTATCCTAATATCAAAATTTTAAAATCTAGTTTTTTTATTGTTAAATGTTCAGATGTAGTGCTAATAATTTACATTGGGAAAAAATTATTCCTTAATATAATATTAATAAAATTTATCAAAGTATCAAATAGATATAATTTTAAAAAGAAAATAATTTATATGAAAAACTTTATATGCTTATTTTTAGGTTCTTTAATTACTTAGTAAGAGTATCATTTTCAAATAATATTATGACAAGTTTTCATTTTTACAAATAACAGTATGGTTTCTTTATTAATTATACTTATCATATTATTATTGAATCATTATATATTTATTATGTTTTAAATAGAACACTCAATTATAAGAGTATAGAGAACTATGACTTAGTCAAGCTTTTTAAAAAAAAAATTTAAATCGATATAGAGGTTATAATTATTTTTCAATAAATTATTTTTTCTTTTCTTTTAGATATATTCGAATTATATAATTTTCTATCTATTTTAAAAGTATACCTTTCTCTATATGTTTTTGAGTCCACTCAAGTCCGAACAATTGGCTACCAAGGACATAACATATTCAGCTTCTTTGGAAAAAAAAAAATTACAATTACACGTATTTTAACAAAAATTTCCTTACATTTAAAGTAGATATAACTTGCTGTTATCAATACCAAATAAACAATATTTAGAGAACAGTTTGAGACATATATGTCTTTTAATTTTTTAAATAAATTGAATATTACTCTTAAGAATATTTTGTTTATCTTTAAAGTAGATGATGATGATTATTATTATTATTAAAAAAGTTGTATAATATTGGACATTTATTTGAGAAGGAAAGAATAATTTATCGCATTTTTTATATTTAACAAAGATGGGGATGATCATAAGTAAGAATGGATAAGATTATAGTACATCGGGTAGCACTAAAAAAAATGCTTGAGTTCTTATTTCATTAGGATTTTATTCATATTTTCTAGGTTGAGTCTATTGGATCAAATATATTTTTCAAAGTCATTATAAGTTTGTTTGCTATTTAAGATTAAAAATAAATAATATCACTCATTATTATTGTTACTTACTTATAAAATTATATATATAAAAATTGTAAATATGAATTTGCTGTATTAATATAAATTTTTTAAATAATGATATTAGTTTTTATTTATTTTATTAGTATTTTACATTACACCAAAAATTTTTTAAGGATTAAATTTTTTTTATTAAAAAATCATTCATTTAGACTTTTTAAACTTAAGTCATACTTTTAAAGAAATCTGAATTTAGTTCATTTTACAAAATAAATTTTTTAATTGATTTTTTGTTTGAATTTTATTTCAACACATACTAATCAGATTGAATAACTTTTTTAAATTACGATTAGGTCTAACTATCATCTTTGTCTTTATATTTAGAAAAATATATTTTCAAAAAATAAATAAAAAGCAATTTCTCTAAACTATTAATATGGAGAAAATATATTAATATTATTGTTGGAAGAAAAAAAATATTAAAACATTGTTTAAACACACAATTAACGTAAGCTAAAATTATTTAGATATATTAACTTGGGAGAGTGAGTTGAAAAATAAAATAAGCGCATTTAGGATTTTGTTTTTGAGAGTTTCAATCATAGCATTTGATACAAGTGTATATTAACATATATAATTGGGGTATTAACCTTTGCATACTCTTACAAATTAAAAAAGAATAAACCTTAAACTATGAATTTTACAAATCTCAATTCTGGGCGTATAAAATAGAGAGAAGTAGAAGAAAACATAAAGGTTTGCTAGCCACCAAGCCTTGGCACGTTCTCATTTTAAGGTATATTTTTTTTTCTAAAGTTTACATTTAGGAGCAAATTTGCGCTATGTCAAGACAAGTTTTTATAAGATTCGAGATATGATTCCATTTTATATTAAGTTTTGTCTAGGGACATGATATTCAACCTAATTGAATTTTAGTTTGGTAAGTGATTGAGAAAAGTCAGATTATATCAAGTTCAAGTATAATTTATATATTATTTAAAAAAAGTTCTATTTTATAAAAACAAAATTTTTTATCAATAAAATTATTTTTTTAAAAAATAATATTTAAAATCAATAAAAAGTAAAATAAAACATTATAATTTGAAATGGGAAGTGATAAAAATTTAAGATGAATAAATATTTTAATAATTATTATAAATAAAAGTTATTATAAATAAAATAAAAATAATAATTTGATTAAGCCCAATTAAATCTTGTATAAACTCAGTTTGACTTAATTATATAACCCATCATGACCTAAATAATATTTATATATATTTTTAATTTTAATCCAAACAAATCCAACCAACCTAACTGAATGGAATTGATTGGGTCAATAAATACCTCCACTTACATTGATGCAACAAACTTTTTTTTTAAAAGCTAATAACCATTTAGAAACATTCTGAATTTTTTCTCACTTTAAAGTTGTTTTCTGTTAAAAGGAAATTTTCAAAAAGCATTGAGAGACAAACATTTCGTATATTTGTCTATTTCGGCAATTTTATTAACATTATTATATTTGGCAATACTTTCATTAATATTATTTCGTTTTAGTAAAATTTTTAAAGTAGCATTTTACTCTCAAATTGCCGAAATAGACATGTATGTAAGAGCGCTAGCAAGAAAGGTTAAAAGTAATTATCATAATTAATGATTTTGAGTGAAAAATTCAACCATAATAAAAAATGATTTTTATTTTACTTTAAAGAAGAAGGTCTATAATATTTTTTTTTTACTTTAAAAGACGACTTATTTTTATTATTATTTTTCCTAAAATTTGAACCAAACACTTCATAAAGAAGTTGGGAAACGTATATTATAAAATAAACCCCAATTATGAGGATAAATTCGAATCTAGGAATGAGTGTAGGGTACTAGTGCACACGTGTCGCGTTGAGGTGTGCGTTGAACAAATTTCCATTTATCAAAGCGCATATTTATTTTGGCCACTTTCCACTTTTGTCCCCTTGTGCCTCACATAACCGAGACTTAGCAAAGCCTTGTCTGGAATTAGCGCTTTTTCTCTATATGGAAACCCAGCTTTAAATACCCCCTTAATCACTCCACCCTTTTTTGTTACACATCATAGTCGTCATCATCATCATCGTCCTCTCTTTCTCTCTCTAAGGATTTCTCCTTTGGAAAGAATCTAGGGTTTTGGACTTGTTGCTGTTTATTTGCTGCTGAAAAGTTCAACTAGCTCTATGTGAGTCTCTGTCATTTTCTTCATGCTTCAGCTGCTTCCTTGGTTTGATTACCATGTGCATGTGTGAATTTTTTTTTTTTATGTTCTCTTCTTCTCTTCTGTGAGCTCGGGGTGATTGGTGTTTACTGTTCAGTGTTCACATGCCGTGAATTCCACTGTTTGTTTTATATACACGATTTGGTGAATGGTATGGGGGGGGGGGGGGTGCTTGGTTGGGCCTGCTTGTCCTTGATGATGATCAGCTGATTTTTTTTGTTTTGATCGTGTCCAACTAGGATCAATAAGTCAAAATTCAATCGAATCACGTCCTTCCTTGTTTGTTCTGTCAGGAAGACTAGGGTTGAAAATATTAGTTTGACTAGTTAGGGTTTGCTGAATTCTCTGTAGCCTGTGCACTGCTGGTGCTCGTACTTGATCATATTACTGGGTTTGACCACCTTGGTAGTTTGACGTGCCCATGAAGCTAATATATTTTCGTGCTGAATTTCACTTATGAGTTATTTTGTTGAATTGATTTTGTCATCTTTTTGGCTGATATGATGCTTTGTGTTGATATCTTGCAGTAAATTTGTGATATGTAGTCTTATAACTGCAATCACAGTATATAACTGTTGTGCACGAAAGATGGGCATGAATGCCGTACATTTGAATCAAAGCTTTAATTCTGTACCGTTTCAATGCCTTAAAATTGCCTTTGGATAGATAGGAATTTAAGAAACAACATAATAACTTATGCTATGCAAATTGGTGTTTGGCTACGTCAAAATTGAACTTTTACCTAGTAATGCTACAAGTTCATGTAAAGTCTTCAATTGAAGCATAATTTATTTTGTCAGTATTTAGTCATTAGTTTTATTTCCTGTACTATTCCTGTTTTCTTTCCTAATGTAATAAGTTTATTTCTCATTGCTAATGCAAATGCATTAAATATTAGTTTGACTAGTTCGTTCTCTCAGGAAGAAGACGAAGGTTAAAAACATTAGTTTGACTAGTTAGGATTTGCTGAATTCTATGTACACTGGTAGTGCTCATACTTGATCATATTACAGGGCTTGACCACGGTAGTTTCACGTGCACATGAAGCTAATATATTTTTGTGCTGAATATGACTTATAACTTATTTTGTTAAGTTGATTTTGTCATCTTTTTGGCTGTTTATGATGCTTTTCTTTTATAGATTCATTTTATCTTCTCTGTCTGTTTAATTTGAATCTGGGTGAAATTGTGTTGATATCTTGTAGTAAATTTGAGTTATTTAGTCTTATATCTGCAATAACTAGATGTAACTGTTGTCACGAAACATGGGTGTGAATGCCTAACATTACAATCAAAGCTTTAATTCTCTACCGTTTCAATGCTTTAAAATTGCCTTTGGATGATTGATAGGAGTTTAAGAAATAACATAATATAATGACTTTTGCTATGTAAATTGGTGTGTCTCTTAATCAGAATTGAACTTTTACCTAGTAATGCTGCAAGTTCATGTAAAGTCTTCAGTTGTGGCATAATTTATTTTGTCAGTATTTTAGCGCATTAGTGTTCTTATTTCCTGTACTATTCCTGCTTTCCTTCCAAATGTAATAAGTTTTTATCTCATTGTTAATGCCAATTCATCATTTTATGGCTCCATTTTAGGAGATGATGGGACATTTCTCAATTTTCTTGCAAAAGAAGGTGCAAACCAATATTTGAGTGATATGGCAACTGAGAGTCCAATTAGAATCTCAGGAGCTGGGGGCAAATGGCCCTCCCTTAAGGAAGCTGCAACTTTTGGTCTACCATCTCATAACACTGCAGCAGAGGATTTGGGCTTACTTTTGAAGGGCCATAGATTCCATGGTGGTGGGAAGCATGTGGTACCCAACCGAAGTGGCAGTGCACCTCCCAACATGGAAGGTTCATTTCTAGCTATAGAAAACTTATTATCCCAGCAGAACTTCACCCAGGGTGCAAGTTTGGAAACTCTAAACAGAGCTACGCAAAAATGTGAGTGCAAATAACATTTATATTCTGATCCGTTTATTTGGCATATGACTACTGATCCATGTCTATCTGAACCTTAGGCTTTCTTCTCTCCACACCTCTCGTGGAAAATTGCTATCTGGTATGCCATATTGGTAGTATTAGCACTAATTGGAGATTGTCTTCTGTAGATGATAGCAGTAAAGGTTCTTTACATTTGCCGCGGGGGACTCTTGCAACACACAAGGAGGAGTCTGAGGATGATCAATCACCCCAACAGCCATATGATAATGAGTTAGATAAGACAAGTGGAGTCTGGCAAAGACTGGATGCAGTGTCAATGGTATCTCAGCACAAAAATATGGTAGATTTAATTCAGGTGATTGTTCGGATACTAACTTATGTTCACTTACATTTAAACTCTATGTGTCATATTATGTACTTTCCCTTTAAAATTTTTTTCTTTCTTTTATCTTTTGCCTGCTGCAGTGGATATTAACCCCACTGTTGTGAGATTTCGTTTGCATTTTTGTATGTAATTAAGTTCAAGCATTGGCTGGAACCAATCACTTTACTTTTTCTTGCCTCCTTCCGAGTAATTGTATGATTATGCAAGCATAATTCTTGGTTCAAAATTTAAATTTTCAGGAAGATTTTCCCCGTACTCCATCACCTGTATATAATAAGCCTCTTCTAGTAAACCATGGAATGATGGAGGAAGCAATTGACTTAGATGCTGGTTCCAGTTCATCACATGATCCCCTTGTCACTGCAGTAGATGCTGCTAAATTCACCGCAGTTACAGATGATATTAGGCTGTCATCAACTGTTGATACCTCTCCACCTGTTGCAAGCTCATCATCTCTTGTTTCCGCAGGCAGCATGGGTTCTAATGATCTAGATGTTACTGTTGTTGAGTCTCAGCTAAAGGCTTTTAATATATATAATCTACCAAATTCAGAAAACCAGAGTTATGAAGACAAAATGAAGCACATCTGCCATAATAATTTGATGCAATCTCAGGTACACCAGCTTCAAAACAATCCATGTGAAGTTCCTAGTGCCAATTCACAAGGTGTAAATTGTGCATACATTGGTATGGAACAGTTTCTTCTTAATCCCAGCAAGTTTTCCTCTGATGTCCAGCCACTACTGCAGTCATCTGGGTTTACACCTCCACTTTATGCAACAGCAGCAGCTTATATGACATCAGCAAATCCATTTTACGCAAATTTGCAGGCCTCAAGCTTATATTCTCCACAATATGTAGGTGGATATACTTTCAATCCCACTCCTATGCCTCCTTATGTTGCTGCATATTCTCCCCATGGTGCTGTATCAGTTGTTGTTGATGGAGCTACTGGTTCCAGTTTTACTGCACAGTCACCAGGGGTTTCAGCTGGGGGAAGCATATCACATGGAGCTGAAATGGTCCAGGCAAACAAGTTTCTTGGACAATTTGGATTTCCACTGCAGCCTTCATATGGTGATCCTATTTACATGCAATACCATCAACAACCTTTTGTGGAGGGATATGGTCTTTCTGGTCAATATGATCAGTTGGCCTCTAGGGCAAGTGCTGGTGCCCAAATTGGTCCTTTCGATTCACATAAAAGGTCCAGTGGTGGTGCTTATTTGGAGGATAAAAAATTACAGCATCAGAGAAGTGGTGCTAATATGGACCCAAGAAGAGGTGGGCTAATGATACCAAATTATTTTGGACACCCACCAAACATGGGTTTTGTAATGCAGTATCCAAGTTCCCCACTTCCTAGTCCAGTTTTGCCAGGATACCCAGAAGGTGGGACTGGTCATCCAGGAAGAAGAAATGAAATGAAATTTTCCCCAGTTTCTGGTAGAAATGGAGGTATGTTATCTGGATGGCAAGGACAGAGAACCTTTGAGAGTACTCATGACCCCAAAATTGATAATTTTCTTGAAGAGTTAAAGTCTGGCAAAGGTCGTAGATTTGAGCTGTCTGATATTATTGGACACATTGTTGAATTTAGGCAAGTGATCTTCTTTTCAATTCCTTTTCCACCTGTCTAACTTATTAATTTCTTGGCTTTGAAAATTAAGTTTACTATGGTTTCTTACTCCAGTTCTGATCAACATGGGAGCCGATTTATACAGCAGAAGTTGGAAAGTTGTGGTGTTGAAGAGAAGGCTTTGGTGTTCAAAGAAATTCTTCCACATGCTTCCAAGTTAATGACTGATGTATTTGGTAACTATGTAATTCAGAAGGTATGTTGACAGAGTCATGTAACTTGCTGCTAACATTTGAGAGTAACTTTCTGTTTCTCCAGATTCTGTTCTGCTCTAAATTGTTCTTTTTTTCTGTCTCAGTTTTTTGAGTATGGAAGCCCTGAGCAGAGGAAAGAACTAGCCAATCAATTGACTGGTCAGATATTGCCTTTAAGTCTGCAGATGTATGGCTGTCGAGTAATACAGAAGGTATATAGTTCATATCCATTTTAGTTCATGAAATTATTATACATTTATCTTTCATTTCATCTCTTGACCACTATTGCATTTTGGTCTGAGGTTTGGCATTCTTTTCCAGGTGATCATAGAGAATGCATAGTAGTCAGTGTGACTCCCACCCCCCCCCCCCCCCCCCAATCATTTTGAATTATAGCCATCCATAATGAAAACTCTGATGCTTTAGATATGTACATACCTAACGTAGGCACTGGCTGGAGCTTCAACATTTGACTAAAATTGCAAATGCATATTGCATAGTGTTAATTATTTTTGGAATCCTGTCTTGGTGGCTGAATCCTTTGGCTTTCTCATATGCCAAATATATTAGTGTCACCCCCCCCCCCCCCTCCCCTTTCCTCCTCTGCTTGCTCTCTTTTTCTGTGTTGTGCTTCAACCTTTTTGTGGGGTAGGGTGGGGTTTGTTGACCTTACAGCTGCACAAGAAGTTTAAAGCATATCCATTACATTCAAGCTTTGAACATATTGTTTTCTCTGTTTTATATTTAAACCATTATTTATTATACTTAGAGGCAGTTTTATCATATTTATTATAATTTTGTGCTTGTGAAGGCACTTGAGGTTATTGATCATGGACAAAAGGCTCAGCTTGTCCGTGAGCTGGATGGAAATGTTATGAGGTGCGTTCGTGACCAAAATGGGAATCATGTAATACAGAAGTGCATTGAATGTATCCCAACCCAAAAAATTGGCTTTATAATATCTGCTTTTCGTGGACAAGTTGCCACTCTATCTATGCATCCATATGGTTGTCGAGTCATTCAGGTAACATTATCTCATTTCCCTCGTTCCCTTCCTTCCCCTTAAATCCTGGACCCAAAAGCATTTAAATTGCATTTTATTTGGCAGTTCCTTTATTCCTGTGATAATGTTTCTTGTAGAGAGTCCTAGAGCATTGTACAGATGAGGTTCAGTGTCAGTTTATTGTGGATGAAATCTTGGAGTCTGTTTATACTCTTGCTCAGGACCAATACGGCAATTATGTCACCCAGGTTGGTCTTTCTCTCTTTCCTAGTACTGAAGTAATCATCTTGTGGTTGTGGTGCATAGTATAAACAAAGTCAAGGTGGAAGTAGTCGTATGCACGTCTTCTACCATGTATACATTTACTATACAAATAACAGCTTGAAATGCATAGTGGATGACAGAATTGTTTAGCTAGATGAGATTTTCCATGTTGGTTGTATCTCAAGCTATACGACCTTTTCTCTGGTACAAATATATTTAACAAAATAGCCCTTAATATCAAGGCTTTCCAAAGCATTTTCTTTCTTTTTATTTTATTCTTTACATGTCAACAGAGCTTGGGGGAAGAGAAGAGTATGTCTTGAGAGTTTCCTTCACTAGAGCTTCGCCTACATCTCCAATAAAGCTTCCCTAGATGCCATTCCACCATCTTCAACTATCCCTCACCCCTTTCTCCAGTGGATGTCCAGCCACCTTCCAACATGGCCTTCTGGCCACCTTCTTTGACAGTCCTCTGCACCTTTCTGGCAGAATTCTGACATATTTTTTTTTGTAATTATTAGGCCACTTCTTGTTGCTTTTTTTCCCATTTTGCTTTATGCTGTCATTTTTCTTAGGCTGTGTCACTCCAACTTCTCTTTCTGTTGTGCTTTATTCTGGCAATCCTTTTCCCTAGTTGCGTGTCACTCCAGCTGCCATATCCACTGTGCTTTATTCCTGTGGCCTTATCTCTAACTGCCTGTCACTCCAACTACTTTTTCTGCTGTGCTATATTCTGGTGGAGCTTTTCTCTGGCTGTGTGTCACTCCAACTGTTCTCCACCATGTTTTTACTTTTTTATGACAAAATTGCTGTCTTTCAGACCTCTTCGATGATGTCTCCTAGAGGCACATGGTGACTTTCTGAGTGTTCCAGCCGTTTTCAGATCTAAGTTCCTTATTCTTGGTCATTCTTTAACTGCCATTTATCTGAAGATCCAGCATGATGTTCATAGATATTTGTCATCAAGAAGTTCTCTTAGCTGGTTTCCATTATTTGAGTTATGCTTTACTTGAGCTTGTTGTTTCCCTTTTCAATTAGGTTATATTAAAGTTCACTCAACCTGAAGGATTGCATACTCTATAACAAGCTTGGTGCATTTGATTTATGTGCTCCAGCTTAGGGGGGTGTTGGAATATGGCCTTAGTTTGTCTTTCTTTGTTTAATTAGACTATGGAAGCCCCACCTTGCTTGTATCTCAAGTTATATGACCTCATCTCTACTTTAAATAGATGTAACACAAGCCTCCCTTAATATCAAGGCTTCCAAAGCATTTTCTCTTTTTTAATTCTTTACAGCAGAATTAACCACAGTTGTGGCTACAAGCCATAGGATACTGTATACAATCAATATATATATCACATTCCTGCTGTGGCAATAATTAATCATAATTTGTCAGCTTAAACAGGTGCTAAGTTGCCATTAGAATCTTCCAAAATTATCCTTTTGAGTACTATAATTCTAGTTTGCTTGTTTTCCTCCCAAGTTCAATTGATTTTTGTGTTTGGGAAACCACTTTCTAACATGAAACATTGGGTTTGATTTTTTTTTTTTTTTAATTTGAATAATTTGTTCTATTGTTCTGATGTCTCATTTTTTTTAAGTTTCTAGATCATCTTCTCTTGCTTGTCAATGTTACCTCATGCAAGAGGTTACCCTTTCCAAAACAATTTCTTTTCTTGACCAAACATTAAAGGGTAAAGCACCAAATGCAAGTGTTATCTAAACATCTCGAATATCATACTCAAATATTCTCACACATAGTTTTCTTATTATTGATGAAATCTTGTTATGGATTGTATTTTCAGAATTAAAGTTGTTGGGGGGTGGTAGGGTGTTGTAGGCACCTTTATTGGCAAGAATTATGCTAGGCGTGGGCCAGCCAATGGTCAAAACAATTGAGGAGTAAATCTGATATTTATTCCATTCAATTCCTAGAATAAGGCAACTTTATTTGTAGCATGATTTCCCTGAATAAGCAAACTTTATTTCCAGCATGATTTTCTCTATAGTTGACCTTCCTATCTTGTAATAAGGGTATGATTTCCTATTTATGACCTTCCTATTTTGTAATAATGGTCTCTGTTATAAAAGAGACAGATTCAATATCAGATTTTATCAGAAACTTGTAGAAAATCAGAACTCGCTCTTCCTAATGAGTTCTAAGACTTTGACTCTCTTAGGTTACAACCTTCAGCCATTATAGGTCGATTAAAGAACAGAAATAAGGGTAAGAACCTACTGTTCGAAGGAGACTTCCCTGTCAACCAACCGGTGACTTGATCCCAAGCTAGGGGAACTAACATAGGGGGAGGGTATAAGTACTACTCTGACAGATTCTGTGCTGGCAATAGTGCCAACCACAAGGCACCTGGTATCAAAGCTGTTCCATGTAGTTTAACTAAATTTAGCCTAGTAATTGAAAAAGGGGTTGTTAAAACCTCCATCTGTAATTAAGGTATCTGTTTGAAAGGAGGGGGTTGTGGATTAGTTTGCATGTTTGTTATGTGTATTTACATTCTGTTGGTGATCAGTAATGCCTTGTCCAATAGTTTTCTAGAATATATTACCATGATTAAAACAGTCTAGTTTAATTCTCAGGTTCACATAGCCAATACTTGGTATGTTGGACCCAAGATACTTTTTTCTACTTCGTTGACTTTGGTTATGTGAATTTTTGTTCTATTTCCTTGGTTATAATGCTTTTTTTCTTTTTTTTTCTATATTTTTTGGTTGCAGCATGTGTTGGAGAGAGGAAAGCCTCAGGAAAGGAGCCAAATTATAAGCAAGCTGTCAGGACATATTGTGCAGTTGAGTCAGCATAAGTTTGCATCAAATGTTGTTGAGAAATGTTTGAAGCATGGTGATTCAATTGAACGAGAGACGTTGATTGCAGAGATTCTTGGACACAATGATGAAAGTGACAATTTATTGGTAAGTTTAAATGTACAAGTCTATAAGCCTTGTAATATTTCTTAACTGATTCATTACGATGAAAAATGATGAGGAAAGTGATAATCAATTTTATTTAGTAGTTAGTAGAAGTATAATGGTCATATACTATTCTCGGGGATTTAGGGGGAAGGAGGGAGGGGAAATCATTTCCAGAACTGGCTTGGCAGAAAAATTGCTATATATCTCATAATATTCGAGAATTGATGTATTATAGTTGAAGCATATGAAGCGAGAATTGACGTATTATAGTTGAAGCATATGAATTAAAAGCATTTCTACTTGCTTCTTGCTCTGGTAAAATGTGTTTGGTTCTCATTAGAAGTCAAGATTACGTGAGGAGGACACTTAGAGTGGAAATGTTCTATTTATATGTCCTGTGGCATATATAAACTCATGTATCAACCTTTAAGGTATACAACTGCTTTATACTCCTTTGAGGGCATCAGATTTAGTGATAATAATTGAATTGACTGCAGGCTGTAATAATGGTTATTTTAGCTGATACAGCCTACCACCATTTCATAGGGTTTGATATAGTCAATTAGTGTTGTATCAACTGTTTTAAGTGCTGTTGAATCTGGGCCTGGGGACTTGTTACCTGATGGAAAATGGTCATAGGGGTTTACAAACTGATATGTAAGGATTGAAGTGATTGGGATTTAATCTGGTGAAGCTTTGATCACTACCATTTTGCTGCTCGTCTGACATTTAGAGTCATCAAGTTTCATTCCAATTATCTCATTGATCCTTAAAGTTATACAGGGCTCCACTTTTTACACTAGTTATGAATGTTTGATGATAATACGTCTCATCTGTTGTCATTTTGGATTTCCAAAGCGTTACAAGGGTAGAAATTTGAGTATTACATGTCATGTGAAGTATGCTAACTAATCGGATAATTTTATATCTGGTATGGTACATGCAATATGTGGCTTGTATGTTTGCTTACTAAATCTTATTTGATATTTGTTGTAGACCATGATGAAAGATCAATTTGCAAACTATGTGGTCCAGAAGATAATTGAGATATGTTCTGAAAATCAACAATCGATGTTAGTTTCTCGTATAAGAGCTCATGCTCATGCTCTGAAGAAATACACTTATGGAAAACACATTGTGGCTCGGGTGGAACAATTGTTCGGAGAAGGTGAGCTTTTGTTGTACAAAATTTCTGGTTCTTTTAGATAAAGAAAAATGCAATTCTTGTGATTATATAATGTAGGTAGGGTGCTCCTTCAGAAAAAATCTTGTTTCTTTATGGTGTAAAACAGAATCATGTTAAGCATGAACTTGTATTTCTCATTATAATTTAACTATGCATATAACCATTTATATGTAATCAGTGGTATGAGGAAGAGAGTCATGGAGGGTGGAGGAGACTAGCAGCCTTATTTTTTTTGTCCTGTTTTAACTTTTAACTACCTTCTTCTAGTGATCTCTCTTAGTATACCGGGATTGATTTAATGGCACAACAGAGGGAGTCCTCCACTAGTTGCAGTACGGTCACAGTGAAAATCTGAACATTCTGTTTAGCCACATTTATATAGCTAAAAATATAATGAAGAGTTTGGTTAAACTGTGGACTGGAAGAACAACTTCTAATTTAGCTTGTCATATCATAAAGCTAGTAGTACTTAGCTTTCAGATTAGGCTCAGTTATAGTGAATTAAAAGAAATTACTTTAAAGCCTTCAGAATGACAAGTGCCAGTTGAATTTCTGTCTATAGTCAAGATACTAGCATTCAGAGCATTTTAGGGATAGCCAATTTTTTTTTTTCTTTGCTTTTTTTTTTTTTTTGGGGGGGGGGGGGTGGCGGGGGGGTGGTTGGGTTGGGGTTGGGGTTATTTTCTACGACTAAATATGGTAATAAGATTAACAAGATATGCTTCAACCAGAAGACCCTAAATCTAAGTACTCAATATCTGATCAGAGTAATTAGGTTTATGGTCTTACACATTACCCCTTAAGTATCATCAATGTTATGGTATATGCTTCTTATCCTATACTTCTGTTGCATACAGAGAATCAAACACTTCAATCATGATGGCAATACAGGCATGCAATTCTCCCGCAGTGCTGCTGTGACATGAAATGGTAACAGCTAACATATATGTCAACGGTTGATCATTGGAGATAAATGAGATCTTTGGGCCTGCATCTGAATAAACCCAAGCTATTATTTCTGGGGCTTTGTACGTACACCTCGTAGCTTCCCAATTGATGGCTTCAATCGACACCAGTACATAAATATATATTGTGAGACTTGATGTAATTCTAAGCCTTCCAGAAACTGAAATTGGTTCAAACTATTGTTCTTAGTATAATTATTTGAAAGGAAAAGTTTCCTGATGTAAAATAATACCAGATCTGCTTTGCTAAGTGTGTGGTTTTCTTGAAGATACAGGCAAATATTCAGGATTCTTTCAAGTATATTTTCCCTGTCTCATGACTGTCTGCTTCCAAGTTTTTAGGATTGCTTGAAGAGGTTTTAATTGAGCGAAATTACGCTAGATTGGGGAAATTTGTTATTGTACAAAACTTAATGCTTTCAAGGTTTTTAAATAAACACATAAGTAAATATTTTACGACTTGGCGTCAAATAAAAGAGGTTGTCCTTTGTTCCTTCTGTATGAAGGTGGTTATTGTGTATGTTAATAGGTTCGAAGGATGGCATCGCAGATAAGTTGAACTGATCTTTTGCAAGCTTAGGTTCAACTCGCAATTTTGGTAATAAGAGTAAAATTTTCATTTAATTATTCAAAAATTATTTTCTTTTTCAATTTAATCTTTTGATGATAAAATTTTTAATTAGTTTTCAATTTATTTTTGCTTGACCAATATGGTATAAACGTATATGATTGTTAATTGATAATTCGATATTATTCTTGTAAAAGGTATTATTAGTTGCATGAGTTCACCATGATTACTTAGTCCATCGTTTCATTTAGAGAAAAATAATACTTGGTAAGTTCAAATTTTCATATGATGATTATGTAAATTTTCGTTTGTCATATCAGTTAAGTGGCTGTGATTTTGTATAATGTGAGGTATCATTTTGGTTGGAAATAAATGAACAAGGGCTAAATTGAGAGACTTTATGACTAGATAGAAATAGAAAAGATCTTTTAAACAACTAATTAATTTATTCCGACACTAAAGTTGGCCGGAACCCAACCGTGCATATTTTTTCCCCTCCGATATTAATTAGTAACTATTCCAAATTTCAGGGGAACTTTGCCACAACGAAAATACCCGTGTTGTGACTCGTAACTATTGAAACCAAGCTTCAATAGTGGTGATAATTAACAGTACATTTTAAACCTATCTAAAATTGTGGGGGAAGAAAAACTTAAGTAACTATGGGATTGCGTAACTGAATACTGAAGAAACATTAGAAAAAGTAATAATAAAAGCAATGATACTCATTTTACTTAAATACCCTTAAACAAGATTTTGCCATTTTTTATCATAATAACATATTCTACTTTTCTGTTTTCTAAGGTTTCAGAGAAAACCTCGTATATTTTAATGCTATCTTTGAGTCCCATTAAGAGATATTGTACTCTTTATTCTAATGCTTTTATAAAATATGACAAAACTATTTAAATTTATAGAATGTACTTTCATTTGATTTTTTAAAGCCCCGACTACTTTTGATAAATCAGAAATATTTTTTGAAGTTACTACTACCGTCAAAAACATATTTCACCTAAATATACAAAATTTCTCATAACATTTATCCTCAAACTTCCAAATTCCAAGACACCCATTACCATGGTACCTTAATATGCACACAGATTACAAAGCATTGTATGCAAACACAATCTTCTGCCAACTTGGCCGACGACCCAAGAAAGCTGTTAATTGCAACTGTCAAAAACATATATTACCTACATACGCAAAATTTCTCATACAATTTATCCTTCAACCTTTTCTAACATCTAAATTCCAAGACAAGCATCTCCATGGGAGTTAAATAAACTCATAGATTACAAAGCGTTATAGGTAAATTAAAAATACAAAATTTTGTACCCAAGTGGCAAACGATCCCAAACAGATGTTAATCCAAAACCCACAAAATTGTTCCATAGAAGAATCTTGTGCTCGGATAAATAATATACTGAGAGAGGAAGGCTGTGTGCACTCAAGACTTATCTTTAATGACTACTTAATACAAACAAGTATATGCACGAATCTGAAGGCAAATGCCAAACAATATCAAAAGCGATCCTTACGTTTCCGACCTGTGTACTTTGTGTCAGGAGGCACAACATTTCCTCTTCTTCTCATCTGCTCCTTCTTCCTCAGTATCCAATCCCTTCCCTTCCCACTCTTATTCTGTTTCTGTTTCTTCTTAGGTCTATGCCTGTCTGAGATACAGACCTGTGAATTTAAGAATAAAAAAAGTTTAGGACAATGACCAATCAATCAAATAAAACAAAAACCAATGTCAAGGTTATGGTATAAATGCCAGACTTCAAGAATTATCACATACAAAAAAAAAAAAATTTAAAGATCTTCATAAAGCTCTGGATGAAATTTGTTTGTGGGACAAGACAGACCGTTTTATTCTCTTCATCTTTGCTTTCGTAGTCAGAGCAACTCTCCCCATCTTCAGCTTTGCCCTTGGTCACGGATGTGTTTATTGATCGTTGGCCACATGTGAGAACAAGAAATTCTTTTCTCCTCTTAGTACTATCATAAGACAATTGTTCAACAGTTAGTGCAACACCAACAACATGGTCAAGAAGGATAAGTGGTTTATGTGATTCATTTCAAAATTAAAAAGCAGCCAAAAGCCCCACCCCACCCCCAAGAAAAAAAGAAAAGAAAAGAGAAACAAATTTGATTCAAAGATAACTATTCTTTACAGGTTTGTCGTAAAACAATTATTCTCTTATTTCAATGACACATATTGCTCTCGCTGCCTTTCCTGGATGAATACAAATAGTTTACTGGTGTGCTTAGTAAAGGTGAAAAGAGAGAAGGGCGGGGGGTGACAATAAGTGATTTGTCTAGACATGCATTATGAAGCGGAAGGGGTGAAAATTAACTATATTGCTTCTAATTAGGGATAGGCATGACGCAGTTTCCTAAGGGGCAGAAAGCATACAATTTAAGAAGACTTCATTAGATAGAATTGCGATCTAGGGAAATTTACATTGTTAACTTTGAATGGGGGTCCTAAATCAACTGACTTTCTCTATATGAAATTCACCATACCATATAAATTTCTCTATAACTTCAAAGGACTCCAGTTCAGATTAATAATTCATTTAGCAAAATTTCGGCCAATTCTTACCACAATGTCAACTGTCAAATAAAACAGGAATGAAGGGAACACAGGAATGAATCAGAGACAACAGTGAGTTTCAAGATGTTATTTACTCTTTTGAACGTGTGATTATAATAAAAGAAAAATACCCAATCAATATTTTTTTTACTAGACAGCTGTACACAGAATTTAAATGACTTGTGACAGGCTGTCCCATCAAATAAAAAGTAAAAGGTAAAGAGCTATGTCCTTGTCAACATCAGTTTCAAGATGAACATGCTATTAAGGATCTATTCTATTGCACTGAACCTAATCTTGTTGAGAAAGAACATATTTCACGTACAACATTATCTTGAACCATAGATAATTAATTAGCCTATACATTTCAATATTACGTGGTTGACTTTGTTCCAGAAAATAAATTCCACTTTTAAGAAGAGAAGATAAAGAGCAACTTTCTGTTTATTCACCAATTGAAAGACTAATTTTCATTCACTGGAAAATATGATTACATCACCAGACACAGGAAGAATATATTGTGCTTATTGGTAGAACAAACGCTGAAAAATGCAGAAAATATTTTAATAGCAAATTATTTGTATCGTTCACTGGAATCTTGCATACCTGTGAGGGAAATCCACAATTATACCACCGGCAAATCCAGCATGCATTGCAGCATTTAAAATCAATTCACGCTGGGCTAGACTTTCAGGATACAATTGAAACACTGCTCTAGCTCCATTTGCTAAGCACCTGTATAAAGATGTAAAGAAAGCTCTGCAAGGAAAAGAAAAGAAAAGAGAGATATCGTTATAGGTGTCATGGAGAAACTGTGATAAATTCCAGCATAGTCCAATTAATAGAGTAATTTGCAAAAGTAAGAAGAAAAACCAATGACACATGCAAGCATATACATGAATGTGCTCAAGTATACAGTTATTGAATTGCAGTACAATAAATAAGAAGAGGAACATACTTCAATCTTAATTTTGGATTGTGAGAGGATTTATCAGCATTGCATAACCACTGCATCACCATGTAGAAATCCATTAAAAAGAGAGAGAGTAAATGAGAAACAAGACATATCAAGCTTAATGGTAAAGCAATAGTTTCATTAGCATATATATCTGAAATATAGAAGAGCCATCCACTGGAAAGATGAACAGTTATTCTGGACACCTAATAACTGGAATCAATTCTTCTGATGTTCAATTTGTGATAATTTATTTTAATATAATTTTCTCATTTATTTCCTTCTGTTTATGTCTAGTGTCTACTATTCCTAGAGTGACCATTTTTATATTTCTGCAGCACTCAACTCACCCCCTGGCAGCTTTCTCAGGAAATTTGCCATTTATTAAAACCAAAAAGAAAGGTAGGAATCAGGAAAGGACAAAAGCTAAATAAAGTTCCTTAGGTTTTTGCTATCAAGTTCTCCAATAAAAACATAATATGAGGAGGAAGTTTTTTAAAAGACTCAAACATGTAATGCTGAGCTATAAAAATCACCATATTACATGTTTTGATTGGAGAACCTAATAAATAATAGGAAACATACAAAATATTGCAACTAATATTGTCCATTAAAAAATTAAATATCATAGCAGACATTAGGTTCACATAATAAATATCCTAAAGCAAGCTCTCAAAGTTAATACATGTGAACAAAATAAAGAGAGCAAACCTGAACAGCAGAGATGCTGATGACCCCATCAATAACTCCAGGGCGAAGCCCTAAACCCTGAAACCATTTTAGATGAAAGATAAAGAAAAACAATAAAGCAAAGTATACAGCAGGCATCTTATTTTCTTGGAAAAAGTTATTTGTTGCACATAACAAATAGATTGTCAGACGATTATGATCACAAAAAGGGCATAATATAAAAAGGAACTTCTGAAATAGATACAGGTAATCCAGAACCAACCAATAATTGATAGTACACAAATTGTTATATAAAAATAACGCAAATATCAATGCACACAAATACTTGTACGTCTCCAATTTGGGGAGTACCTGACCCATATCACCAAGTAAAAGGTCACCCTCAACCTCTCGCTCCACTGCAATATCTAAACTTAACCAAAAAAAAATCATTAATAAAAAGCAAAAAAGATGAATTAGAAGGATCATTTTGATGGAAAGTGTTAGGGTTAACAATATAAATCGTAATTGACTCACCAAGCATTGATGGTGAAATGTCCAGCCCAATCCAGTGGTGTCCGTTCTCTGAAATTGTTTCTCCACTAAGTCCTGATCCACAACCTGCAGAAAGCCATAGCAACATAAACATACATTCAGGCTTAAGCTATACTACAAATGAAAAATATTAAAAATGCTCATAAACCTCTAGGTTTAATGGACAAAATAGTGAAATGTCACAAAAGTCCTAATCCCATAATCTAACAAAGTCCGTGCTCAAAGTCTACTCAAGGAAATTGTTTGACAAGCTCCAGTTTCCAAGTATATACAAAGTAATAAATAACACATCACATAATGGTTTAATGTCCATAAAATAAAAGTATGGTTTTCAAGCAAACATTTGAATGTTTAGCCTCTTGTTTATACGTCTGCTCAGAATATGGGAATGTCAAGGGAAGGAACAGCTTAACAGATTAAAACCTATAAAAGAATTGCAAAAAAAAAAAAAAGATTTTGTCACAGTCCTTCTACTGCAGTTACCAGCTACGGTGCCTGTCAAATAAACAGGATATCCCCGTGGTAATATAATGCCAACTTGATAGCTAAGACTGCAAAGAATTACTCGCAGAGAACATTATAATGATTTGTTCATGTTTAGATGAATTTAATGTATGCTTCCGTAACAATCCAAAACAAAGCACATTTCCCTTACGAAATAGAAGTTATGGGTACCCTTATGAACCTCTTACAGTGAACCCACTCAATAGAAAAGTCGAAGCCATATTTCCTGAATTAATGCTTGAGAGAAAAGGAGAGATTTTTTACCAATGTCAAGGAGTAATTTGGGAACGCCGTCATCGGGCAAAGCAAGTAGCTCCAGAGCTCTCTCTGAAAGCATCGCCTTTAAAAACACGAAAGGAGATTATCAAGAATTTCAAAACCGAAAACATGACAATCAAAATCATTATTTACTAATTCGATTAATGGAGAAAAAGCATCAAGGCTTCTTAGAACAAAGGGAAGCACCTGAATTTCAATTATTCGCGAAGAAGATGTGTATTTACGAGCTTCAACCTCATCGTAGAATATCTCGGGCGGAGCTAGCAGCTCTGGCCTGCTCGCCATGATTGAAATCTGAAGCTCAGTCCCTCTCTCGGCCTGCACACTACCCAGCCAATACCCAAGAGTAATACCCTAAACCCTAACGTGGAAACAAAACTGTCCCAATTGGTAAATATATGAGAAAACTAACAAAATAAATTTTGATTTTAAGAAAATTAATCATTCATTCCTTATAATTTGCAATATTTTTTAATTTAATTCCTATAAAATTTTCACAACACTCTTTATATTTATAAACCTTTAAAAATTAGCCTCACTCGTCATGTTATGTTATAGCACCGTCTAAAAATAACTGACTGGAATCACGGTGCTGATGTGGCGAGGTGAGTTGTACAGGATGATGACAATTTAGTGTGCTGATGTGTTTTTTTTTTTTTTTGCCTAAAGTAAGCTGGTGTGTTTGCTTCTTCTTCTTGTTTAGGCGATTTCATTTAGAGCTGTTAAAATGGGTTTGACCTATCGAGTTAAACTCGTTTAACTCACCTAAGAAGTAGGTTGGATTGAGGGATTTCTTTGAGAATCCATTTAATATATTTTTATCAATTTGACCTGTTTAACCTGCAAGTTAAACGAGCAAACTCGCGAGTTAAATGAGTTGTCTTTTTTTTTTTTCATTTTTCACTCTCTCAATATAGTACTCCAACTCACTACACTTTTTTATTTAAAAAAATTAATCATAATATATGTGTTGTATTGTCTCTATTATTTTGTAATTTGTCAAATTTAAATATTCTACTCATAATCATATTCTTATTATTAATGAATAATTGAATTATTAGATTACTCTACTTGGTTTAATTCATTTAAACTTGTTATTTATCTAGTTATTTTTTTATTTATTTATATTAATATAAAAATTAATTGATTAAGCAAGACATATATTTAAAAAAAATTACATTTAAATTTTTATAATTTTTTATTTTATTTTTTTAGTGAATTAAATGAGTTAGCTCGCTTAACCCACTAGATAAGGTGGGTTGATATTTTCAACCCATTATCTTATGATAATAAGTTAAATTGACTAATTCTTTTAACTCACAATGAGTCAAATTCATATGTACTGGGTCTACCCACTTTTACAGGCATAGTCCCACCTACCTTCCTTCATTTTCTTCCCCTTCTTCTCGTTTTCTGCATTCTTCTTTCCTTTTCCCGTGCTTTTTCCCACTCTATTTCCCTTATTCAGTTTTCGTATTTCTTTTTCTCTTCTTCTCCATTTCTTCGCTGAATCCTTCTCTCATGTCTCACTCAATCTCCTTGCTCCCTCTCTTCCTCTCGTCACTTCTTAGCACACTCTCCTCCGTATACCTCCTCTACTGCCTCTTCTTCATCTATTTTCTTCGTTTGTTCCTCCATCTTGTGCCATCCACTCACCATTAATGCTCAGC
Organism: Delonix regia; assembly: GCA_037074485.1. Taxonomy (NCBI): domain Eukaryota; kingdom Viridiplantae; phylum Streptophyta; class Magnoliopsida; order Fabales; family Fabaceae; genus Delonix; species Delonix regia. The sequence continues at coordinate 14,692,406 of CM073462.1, read as the reverse complement.
CATGCTTCTAACTTCGTTGTCCTGAAATCGTTGCTTTGCACGGTATCTCTCTATGCCCCCTTACTTTCTGCTATTTTACCACAAATCCCTAAATGCCATATGCATCGCACTTGCTATCTTATTATTTCTCGCAATCCTCTCCCTCTATTTCCTTTTTTAATTTCTTCCTTCATTACCAGATGGATGTGCGCCTGTGGGGATAAGAACCAAAGTTATTATTTTTTGAATCAACTGGATAAATTACAGTGTTGACCAAAAATTAAAATTTAAAAATCAATCAGCATACTTGCCACCTACCTGTCCAACTCAGCTCGCCACATCAGCACTGTGATCCCAGTCAGCCATATTTGGATGGTGTTATAACAGAACATGACAGTAGGGACTAACGTTCAAATGTTTATAAAGTATATGGATCGTTTTCAAAATTTTTAAATTACAGGGACTACATTAAAAATTTTTGCAAACTATAGGAACCAAATAATTAATTTTTCCTTTGATTTTTTATGAAAAATTATTCCTAAAAAATATTTAAATTATTGCAAATTATTTTTTTTAAAGTGTGACATGGGTACCATTTCAATTTTGTTAAGGTCTGCTTCAAAAAAAAAATTGTTAAGGTCTACAATTAAGGTTCGAATTTACCTTTTTATGAAGAGTTTATGGAACTTTATAATCATTTTATTGCATCTAAATAGACAAAAATCGAACAAATTTAAAATTTATTCATTCTTCTCTTACCTTAATTTAAAAATTTGTCCTTACAGAATGACGCAGGTCCTAAAATTTGGAGGGAGGTCAACTTTGTCACATTTGATAAAAAGATTAATTTGTAATGAATTAGATATATTCAAAAATTAATTTATACACTATTGACATATATATATATATATATATATATATATTAAGGAGTTGAGTTTATAAATTTAGGAAATAAATTAGTAAATTATACTAAATATTCATTTAAAATTTTAAAATTAAATAATAACAATAACAACATGAAATTAACAAACATGTCAAATTGGCAGGTAGGTAACTATTATTTGTACAAAATTTTTAAAATAACAATATGAAACAGATTCCCTGCTGTGCAATATTCATGTTGTCATCAAGAGATCATATTGAAATATATATATATATAAACAAATAATTTTTTTTTTTAACTATACATATCGTATAACATGTAATCTGTTTACTACAAATATGTGGTATTATCTTAATCATTAAAACTATGTTATTTAATGTCATGCTAACATTCATAACATTTTAGGAAAGATGATGGTAAGATTAACAATACATGCCGCAACTAGACACCCTACATCCAGTACTAAATATCAGAGTTAATAGGTTTTTGGTCTTACACGAAGCCCATGACTCAAGAAAACCCAACCAATACACTTGGCTAAAACCCTATTTTTACATTAGTCTTTTATATAATTTTTTTTTCAGTTTCATCCTTCACAATTATCTTTTTAATTTAGCCTTCTACATATGTAAATTTGTAATTCAATCCATTTTAAATAAAATCGGTATAAGTAACATCTTTTTATCAACCTATTACTAATAAAATTAACAGACAATATACTACTATTCTATACAGAAGTAACTATGCAAAACTTATAAGACAAATGTTACATATGTTTATTTCATTCCCAATAGATTGACAAAAGGATGTTAGAGGTTTTATTTATGCAGGACCAAATTAAAAAAAAATCAGTACCCAAAAAAAAGATCAAATTTAAAAATACCCATCCGCAAGAGACCAAGTTAATAAAATAATTCTACGAGAACAAATAAAAAAAAAATACCTCATTTATAGTAGACTAAATTTAAAAAATAATTCTATGATAGATCTTACCCAAAAAATGAAATTTTAATCCATTATCCTTTCTATTATCATCCTTGTTTTATCATGTATGCTTATTATCTTCTCAATTCATGGCTTCAACTGACATTAGTACATTCTGTTATTTGTTTTTATATTCTTAGAAAAATTTTGTGAAATTGGGTTTTAGAATAATTTTTTAAAATAAAAATTTTAAAAAGCTTAGTTTGAATCATTTGCTTTTAAAACACATTCAAATTTTTTACAAATACTGTTTAAAAAATAATTTCAAGTTTTGAAAGCACTAAAACTTTATTTAGTAGTAAGAATTAAATTTACAATGTAAAATTATATTTCCAATTCTAATTTTATTAGAATTGAAATCAATTCAACATTTTAAAATTTATCTTATGACCATGTAAAGAATAATAATATAAAATATAATTTCAAATTTACTTATTTAGACAAAAGATAAATATTTATTTTATATATTTGTGTGTATTAATATATATGTGCATGTATATATATAACAAGTCATTATATATATATATATTTATTTATATTTGTGCATAGGTGTTTGGGCCTATGTCAAATGTGCATATACGTGTGCGTATGTATATTTATGTTACATATTTATTATCTATATATATATATATATATGTGTGTATATATATGTATATATATATATACACACTTGTGTGAGTTAAACATGTTTAGTATAATTCTAAAACATATGCGTATCATGTGCATACATGTTTATATGTGTGTATATGACAAATTCATTACATATATTTTTATTTTTGTACATATAGGCTGTTACATATTTAGTATGTAGTGATGTATGTGTAAGTATACGTGTGTTTTAATCACATCACGTTGGGTGTTAAATTCATTTAAAATTGAACTTTGTATTAAATTTTATTTTATATATAATAAATTTTATTTATGACGAATCTTCTAAATATTTATTTTTTTTATTTTAATTACTTTCTATCTCAACTCATATTTCTTATCGCTTCATTTTAAATCTTAAAATTTTATTTTTCTTTGAAATTTATTTTTTGAAATAATTTTTTAATTAAATAATAAATGATTCAACCTAACCAGTTACTAATAACCTGAGTTGAGTCTTAAATTTTATTCAAATCGAGTCAACAACCCTAATTAAATCCTTCTTTTATAGAATTACAGTTTTTTCATTAATAAAAAAAAATTTTGAGAAACGAAAAAAATTTAAAAATTGTTCCTTTTTTTTATTCTAAAAAATGCTTTTCTATTTTATAGTTTTTTTATAACATTTAATAAAAAATACATTACCAAAATTTTTTTTTATTCTTTTAATTTTAAAAACGAAAATTTATTTTTAAAAATAACATTCAAACAAGTTCTTGATTTCTTAGGCATCCACAAATATAATTATTTGGAAGGAAAAGCTTCAATATAGACCAGAGTCCATCCTCCCTCTCCCAAGACTATAAAGTCCTTGTAATTGCTCGTAGATGATTGATGATTCAATTGAACAAGATTATATCAGACTTGAGGATTTTGTTTTCTATCATAACTTACTATTTTTTTAGTGTTTATAAGATTTTAATTAAAAATTTGACAAGTAAATGTTTTTTTTTTACAACTTAACACTCCTTAAGAAAAAGTTTTGTTTTCCCAATGTTCCCTTATATGAAAGTGGTTGCTTTATGTAAATTGTCATTTAATAGGTCTTTGATATAGTATAAACGAAAATATATTTAATTGTTAATTGATGATTTGAAATTATTCTAGCATTTTGTCCAACTTCTCAAAACTGGTCCGACGAAAAGATACAAATTAGGCAAATATATTTGGGGCGCCAACCATGGCTAATCAAAACTCCAACTGCAGTTTAAGTATTTGAACTGTTAAATTAAAATTTTAATAATTTAAATTTTTTACTAATACAGTCATATTTATTGTGTGAAAATCTAAAGCCATGTTTGGTGTGTGGCAAATGTCTCGTACGCAAAGAGAAAAGGCGCTGAAAAGTTGTATGTAGATGTTTGGTGCACTGGAGTTCAAATTCCGTTGGAGTCATCTTTCCCGTCCGTATTGGTAGGTGGCTTCCTTCAATTATTCTCCGATGGCTTGGAGATTACGTTTTTGCCCTCAACTTTCACATCTGTCCATCTCTGTTTTGTTTTGTCGTGCTGGCCCCCAGAATTCTTCACGGAGCATCCAGTCGAAGAGGAGTGGGAGAAACAAGCAGTGCAGATCGCGACTTCGACAAACAATGTGCTCCTGGGAGGTTTAGATCGGCCGAAATTGGATGATATCTGCAAGTTATATCTCATATCCTCCGCTTTCTCCAGTTGGCAGGGTCTAAATCAGCCAGAAGTGTGAATAGTAGGGTTTTGTTGTGTAATTGGCTTCTGGTTTGTTTCTCACCCAATTCAAGAATATACATATATTCGATCTAAATGTAATCCTATTTTTACAACTCAAATTAAATTATGAAATAATATCGATTAGATTAATTTTATATTATTTATCTTACAAGTAAATATAATTTAGAATAGGCTTGATTGGCTCTTGTGGGAGGGGAATATTATGATCATTGATTCTCTTCACTGTACCAGAGATATTTTAATACTTTCTATTATTGTTATATCAAATGAGTTTTCATAATAAATTTTTTTAATTTCATTTTATTCTATTCTTCTCTTTTTTATTTCATTCTCTATCCACTTTTTTTTTTTTTTCAAAAACCTGAATTATTGAATTTTCATTCAATAATCCTAATACTTCAACTGATTTAACAACTGTAGGCAATCCTGATCAACTATAGATGTCATGTCAGCTTGTTTATTAAGTGATGATAATTTTATTTAACGTAATGAACTATTTTGAATGGAGAAAAATTATTAAAGAAACTAAATTAAAAGATTTCATTATTAGAGCACCACAGTAATAATTTAGCGACTAATTAATTTATTCTAACGTTGAGACAGACTTGAGCCCGACCTCACATATTTTCCTCTTTCCTTAGCAATTAGAAACTATTCCAACATTTAAGGGAAATTTGGCCATAAGGAAATCATCCATGTCGTGACTATGGGAAACGAGCTTCAAGCTTCAAGACTGGGGTGATAATTAACACTATATGTTTCAAACCTGTTTAAGATTGGGAGAAATGAAAACAAGAGAAAACCCTTACCCTTATAAGTAAAGGAGGTCGAGACGGGTCGGGTTTTTGTATGATTTTAGATTTGACTTAGGACTTGATTTTGGTTCAATAAATGGTCAGGCTAATTTAGATTATATTTGGTTCGGTTCGTATTAATTAATTTTTTTATATTTTTATTTTATTAAAATATTTTTTTATTAAAAAAAATAAGATTTGAAATGAATACAAATAAAATGAAAAATAAAAATTAAGATTTAGAATGAAAAGTGATTAAAATTTGAAAAAAAATTAATATTATAAATAAAAGTTATTATATATAAAATAAAAATTTAGAAAAAAAAATAAAAAGATGATACTCGGGCCTGACTAGGTCTTGTGTGAATCCAGGGCTCAACTTGGCAAAATTTGTAAATTTTTTTATTTTGATCTAATCCAACCCAATCTAATATGATCAAACCAAATTGGTTAACTGTACCACCAAATCAATCATTCACCCTTACTTATGAAGATTGGGTAATGGAGCATTGGGAAAACACTAAATTAATATTTAATAAAAGCAATAATGAATTTTGCATAATATTATTTAAATCACATTGAACAAGGTATTACCAATATATATATATATATATATAAATATAATTTTTAAATATTTTATTTTCCTAAAGCTTCAGGTTATATTTGGATGAATAGTTGAGGAGAGAATAACAATGACTAAAATGATAAAAAATGAGTTGAACTTATATTTGAATTTTTTTAAAGGTGAAATGGAATGGCAAAGGAAGGACATCAAGACCTTTTATTGCCATCTAAAATTTCAATTTTGGTGTCCTTCCAAATTGATGGTCAATGATGAAATAAAGTGATTTAAGAAATTAAATTACTAATATACCCATTATCCAAGAAGGAGCATTCCAAATGTTATAATTTCATCTAATTTACATAATTATGATCATGACCTTTTTTTTTTTTAACTTAGTATTTCAAAATAAAAAAAAGATAATGAAAGAATTTACAACTTATATTAGTTTCAATTTTTTTAAAATTTTTTGTCAACAATGTTTCTTTTTAGCTTTTTAAGTTTGTCTTTTAAAATTTTTGAAATAACATAAATATTTTGTAATAAATTTATTAGATAGAACAAATGGACAAGATAATTAGTAAATAATAAATATATATGAATAGGAGAATAACGTAATATTATATTAGTGAATAATGACAAAATTATTAGTCATGTGTTGTGTTTATATTATAAGGGGATAATATTAAAAAAATAATTAATAAGTCATTTTATTTCACTCATTTTATTATAATTTTTAAATAAAATTGATTGGTATCATTTCCTTTCCTCATTAAAACTTTCAAACAACATATTTACTCAAGTTATATAATTAATAACAATTCTATTCTATCTTTTTTTAAACTTCTAAATATAACCTCAAGTACACTTTTTTTGTTTTTTTCAAAAATATGTTTAAGTCCCATTAATATATATTGATTTTATTAAGTAATACAAAACTATTTTATTTTCCAGTGTACCTTTGAGAAAACGTAAATTTGAGAAAATCATAAATATTTTTTAAGTTATATTGCAAGTGTCAAAAACGTATATTACCTAAATATATAAAACTTCTCATAAAATTTACCGTTGTACTTTTTCGAAATTCTAGAAGACAACCATCTCCATGGGAGTTAAAATGAAAACACAAAATCTTCTGCCAAATTTGGTAAGAATCCCAAAAAGCTGTTAATCCAAACCCACAAAATTGCTCCATCATGCACGGATGTATAAGTATGTGTGCACGGATTTATGGCAAATGCCAAACAAGATCAAAAGCGAGCCTTACGCTTCCGACCTGTATACTTGGTGTCAGGAGGCACAACAATTCCTCTTCTTCTCATCTGCTCCTTTTTCCTCAGTATCCATTCCCTTCCCTTCCCACTCTTATTCTGTTTCTGTTTCTTCTTAGGTCTATGCCTGTCTGAGATCCAGACCTGCAAATTTAAGATAAAAAACGAAGTAGATATACAACCAACTAATCAAAGAAAACAAAAATCGATGTCAAGGTTATGGGACAATGGGATAGATGCTGGACTTCAGGAAAAGACAGTTTTATAGATCTTCATAGAGCCCTGAATGAAATTTGTTGATGTGGCATGACAAACCGTTTTATTCTCTTCATCTTCACTTTCATCCTCAAAGCAACTCTCCCCATCTTCATCTTTGCCCTTAATCACAGATATGTTCTTCGATCGTTGATCACATATGACGACGAGAAATTCTTTCTTCCTCTTTTCACTATCATAATTGTTCCCCAGTTAGTACAACACCAACAACATGCTCAAGAAGGATAAGTGGTTTATATGATGCTTTTCAAAAGAAAAAGGAAAAAAAAAAAGCCAAAAGCCATATTGAAACACCCTCCCCAGGGAGAAAGAAAAAACATAGGGAAGCAATTTAGATTCAAATATGACTACTCTTTACCGTATGTCCAGAAAACAATTATTCTCTTATTTCAATAACAAGTAGATTATTCTCACCGCCATTCCGGGATGAATACAAATGATTTAGTGGTGTGCTTGGTAAAGGTGAGCAGAGAGAAGTGGAGGGGTGACAATAAGTATGATAGGAGCATTAATGATAAAGGGCAGATTAATTTCAGAATAGGAAAGTAATTGAATAGGGCAAGAATCTCACTCTACCGGAGAAGGTTGGCGACTTCGAGTAGGACAAAAACTCGGCTGACATAAATAAAAACTTCATACCTGCCTCCTACTATCTACTACAGAAGATATATAAGACTCGTACAATTAACTAGGTAGTTTTCATACCACTAAATCCTGAAATTGAGGAAACTAAGATACTGGGTCAGTGGGGAACCAGTACAGAACGTGTAAGACAACATGGTAGGATTTAAACTTTTGAAACTACTAAAGAATCTACCCTATACAACCAGATTACCCCCTTCCATAACCTGTAATGCAAACTGCCCTCTGCTCCTCTGGGTCACATGTTTTCCACCTTTTTTCTTGAATATGTATGCAGGGTGATTGTATCAAATTAATTTATCATTGCTTAATGAAGAAGTGAAAATTAACTACCATTGCTTCTATTAGGCATATACATGATACAATTTTTTAGGGTTGGGGGGGGGGGGGGGGGGGGAGAAGCATACTGTTGAGCCTAATGTCAATGGGCCCAATACTATCAGGACATATCAGAGAAAGAATAGGCGGGCAAAGGGTGGTCAGGAAGTGTGAGTTACTTAGAGGAGAGAAAAAAGGGAATAACGAGCACTGTTTTAGCTCGAGGGAATTACCTGGGGGAATTATGGAAGTTAGTGGAATTTGGAGGGAGAGACTCAGATCTCTCGAACGTCTGAGAGCATTTTCGTTTGTGTTATTTTCTTTGTTTGGGTTCCAGAGCTCGACTATCAGTACCCACTGGAAATCAACTATGTTTTCTCATTACGTACTACAGTCAGAGTTTACATTCGCGGGTCCCATCACATACACTTAAAGATGAGTTCATTTAGATAATATTGGGATCTAGAAAATTTTACATAATTAGTGAACCCCACATATTTCTTGAATGTAGGTTCCAAATCAATTGTGTTTTCTTTGCAAATTTTAAAATAAATATATAAATTTCTCCATTACTTCAGAGGATCCATATCAGATAAATGATATATATGTAGCAAAAGTTCAGCCAATTGTTCTTACCCCCAATGTCACCTGTCAAATAAAACAGGTGGGAACAGGAATGAATCAGAGGCAACAGTGAGCTTCATGATGTTATTATACTCTCTTGAACTAGTGATTATCATAATTTATTTCGCTCAGCCAAAGACAAATTACCCAATCGATAATTTTTCACTATACTGCTGTACACAGGATTTAATTGACTCATGACAGGCTGTCCCATCCAACAAAGGGAAAAAGAAAAAAATATTGTGGTTGTCAACATCAAGACAAACAAGAAGATCCTTTTTTTGTTTTTACTCTTAATCTAATCTTGCAGTAAAAGAAATATATTTCACGGATAACATTATCATGAAACTCAGGTAATTAACTAGCCTATGCATTTCTATTATATGTGGTTGACTTTGTTCCAGAAAATAAATTCCACTTTTAAGAAGAGGAGATAAAGAGCAACTTATTGTTGTTCTCCTATTCAAAGAGTAATTTTCATTCACCAGAAAATATAATTTTTTCCGCAGACACTTGAAGACGGAAGATATTGAGCAGATGGGTAGACCAAACAATAAAAAATGCAGAAAATGTTTTACTACCAAATTATTTGTATGAAACAAATAACCCCCTAACAATTGTACTGGAATCTTATGTACCTGTGAGGATAATCCACAACTATGACACCACCAAATCCAGCATGCATTACAGCATTTACAATCAATTCACGCGGAACTAGACTTTTGCCAGGATACCATTGAAACACTGCTCTAGCTCCATTTGCTAAGCACCTGTATAAAGATGTAAAGAAAGCCCTACAAGGAGAAAAAAAAGAAAAAGAAAAAGAGAAGAGATATATATCGTTATAGGTGCCATAGAGGAACTGTGATAGATTCCAGCATAGTCCAATTTTAATAGAGTCATATGCTAAAGTAAGAGGAAAGACCAATGACAAATACTAGAATATACATGAATGTGCTCAAGTATACAGTTATAGAATTGAGTACAATAAATAAAAGCAGGGACATACTTGAATCTTAATTTTGGATCGTGAGAGGATTTATCAGCATTGCATAACCACTGCATCACCATATATAAGTCCATAAAAAAGTGAGAAGTAAATGATAAACAAGCCCAATCAAACTTGGTAGTAAAGCATAAACTTCATTAGCATGTATATTTGAAATATATAAGAGACATCCAGTGGAAAGATGAAAAGTATGACACTTTATAACTCGCATCAATTCTTCTCCCAAATTGTCTAAAGAGCATTTCGTATCAGGACTCTTTTCTCAAAATTATTACAATGTTCATTGTGAGGTAATTTACCTTAACATAATTTTCTCATTTATTTCCTTTTGTTTGTTTCTCCTAGTCCTAGAGTGCCTTCATTTATATTTCTGCAGTACTTAGCTCCCCCCTGGCAGCTTTCTCATGAAATTTGTAGATTATTAACCCCAAAAAGAAAGGTAGGGTTTAAAGGACAAAATTTAGATGAAGTTTTATAAGTTTTTGCTATCAATTTCTCCAATAATAATATGTGGAGGAATTCTTTTAAAAGCGTGAATCATGAAATGTAACTATAAAAAAATAATCTAAGTTTTGCCCATTAGAAAATGTAATATCATAGCAAATATAAGGTTTAAATAATAGATATCCTAAAGCAAGCTCTCAAAATTAATACATATGAACAAGATAAAGAAATCAAACCTGAAGAACGGAGATGCAGATGGCCCCATCAATAACTCCAGGACGAAGCCCTAAACCCTGAAACCCTTGCAAAGGAAAGATAAGGAAAAACAATACAGCAAATTACACGAAGAGCATCTTTTCCTCTTGGAAAAAGTGATTAGTTGCACATAACATATGGATTGTCAGACAATTATGATCACAAAAGACAATGATATACGAAAAGGAAAAGGAACTGCTCAAACAGATATAAGTAATCCAGAACCATAAAGTAATTGATTATCCCTTAAATTGTTATATGAAAATAACTCAAATATTAGAGCAAGAATACTTGCAGGTGTGTACCTGACCCATGTCACCAAGTAAAAGGTCACCCTCAACCTCTCGCTCCACTGCAATATCTAAACTTAACAAAAAAACACAAATAAAAAGCAAAAGAGGTGAATTAAAAGGGTCATTTTGATGGAAAGTGTTCGGGTTAACAATGTAAGTCGTAATTGACTCACTAAGCATTGACGATGAAATGTCCAGACCAATCCAGTGGTGTCCATTCTCTGAAAGTGTCTCACCACTAAGTCCTGAACCGCAGCCTACAGAAACCCATGGCAATGCAATAATAGATTTAGGCTTAGGCTATATTACAAATGAAATAAAAAATACTCATAAAGCTCTAGGCTCAATGGATGAAATAGTGAAATGTCAGAGAATTCCTAATTCTACAATCTAACAAAGCCCGTGCACAAATACTCAAGTAATGGTTTGATATACAAAGTAATAAATAACACATCATATAATGGTTTGATATCCATTAATCAAGCAATCGTTTTTTATTGTTTTGCATCTTATTTATATGTCTGTTCACAATATGGAAATATCAAGGGGGAACTCTCAAGGCATAGTTTAACAGATTAGAGAATTGCAAAAAACGATTTTGTCATGGTCATTCTACCACAATTACCGGCTACAGTGCCCGGAAAAGCTTTGATGAAAGTTATAATATCAAATAAAACCCTCATGAAATAGAAGCTATGGATATCGTTATGATCCATTTACAATACCAAGGGAATATAAAACCCAATGCCGTGTTTCCTGAATTAATTATTGACAGAAAAGGAGAGACTATTTACCGATGTCAAGGAGTAATTTGGGAACGTGGTCATCGGGTAAAGCAAGTAGCTCCAGAGCTCTCTCTGAAAGCATAGGCTTCAAACACACGAAAGGAGATTATCAAGAATTTCATATCCGAAAACATAACAATCAAATCATCGTTTACTAATTCGATTAGTGGATGAAAAACATCAAGGCTTCTAAGAATAAAAGGTGCCAGCACGTATAACGTAATTAGCAAAGGGAAGCACCTGAACTTCAATGTTACGCGAACATGATGTATATTTGCGAGATTCAGTGTCATCGTAGAATATCTCGGGCGGAGCTAGCAATTCTGGCCTTCTTCCCATTTTTGTTATCTGATGCTTGCAGTGAAAGAAAGAGTGAGATGTGCGTATATGGGGCTACGTAGAATGATAAAGCCAGAAGGAATACATTAACCCTAAAGATTAAATCTTATTTAAGTGCATAAATTAATCTTTAAAAATATTTAGTTTGTCGCAGGTTAATTTTTTTTATCAAGTATTATATGGGTGTTATTCAAATATTGTACGGTTTATACGGTTCCTAAAGGTTTGAGGAACAAGCTAAATTAAAACAATTTTAAGATTTATATGTTTATTCTAATTTAAAGATTAGTCATCTAGTTGAAAATTAATTTTTGAAAATAATAGTAAAATTTAGAAAGTTTTATTTTGGACTAGGCTTAGATAGATCGAGCTTTTTTATATATTTGTTATCAAGTTTCCTGCAATTAAGATACTAGAAGTGTATGGTTAATTAATAATAGTATAAAAACTTTATACTTTAACTGAAAAATTATACAATATTTTATAATAACAATATACATATTATAATATCATTTGAAAACTATATATTTATTATGCTTTTATTTAAAAACAACATAACGAAAATATAAATAATTGTATTTTTTTTAATTTTGTGATTCTTATTTAACCAACATGTCTAAAAAAAACTAAATTCATATTTAAAAAATATTATTAATTTTTTTTATACATGTGTTATTTTGTGGGAAAGATGCTCATAGAGATACAATGGTGATAAAAGCTTCACACGAACAAGAACATTCGAAGTTGATATTTGTAACGTGTTAAAATTACTTTTTTAATTTTAATTAATATTATAAAAACAAAAAAAAAAATAATAGACTACTACTAGAGCCGTCAAAATGGGTTCGATCTACTTAAGAGGTGGGTTGGGTTGAGGGGTTCCTTTGAGAACCCGCTTAATATACTTCTATCAACTCGTCCCGTTTAACCCGTGAGTTAAATGAACAAGGTCAGGGGTTAAATGAGTTGCCCGTTTTTTTTTTTTCTTTAATTTTTCACTCACTCAATCTAGCGCTCCAACCTACTGCACTTTTTTTATTTAAAAAAATTAACTATAATGTATGTGTTGTGTTGTCTCTATTATTTTGTATTTGCCAGATTTGAATATTCTGCTCATAGTCATATTCTTATTATTAATGGATCATTGAATTATTGAATTACTCTACTTGTTTTAATTCATTTAAACTTGCTTTTTATTTAGTTTTTTTTGTTTATTTATATTAATATAAAAATTGATTGATTAAACAAGATATATGTTTAAAAAAAGTCACATTTAAATTTTTATAATTTTTATTTTTTGGTAGGTTAAACGAATCAGCTCGCTTAACTCACCAAGTAGGGTAGGTTGAGATTTTTAACTCACCACCTTATGGTCGTTTAACCCACCAGAGCTCGTTTAACCCACCAACTCAGATGGGTCAGCTCGGGTGGATCAGGTTAGCCCACTTTGACAGTTATAACTACTTGTAGGTATCTCTCGACTATAGATAAACCCATCTCAAGGTTGCCCGTCACGGTTAACATCCGCCATTCCTCATTACCTAGTTTGTTGGCCATAATTTACCTTGTTTGCACAACTTTCTTTTCTTTTCAAGATAAATTACATTTTCTTCTTATAATAATTATTTAAATTATATGATTTAATTTACAGTGGCTTCCTTTGTAACATAAAATAAATTATTATTTTTATGATACAACAAGTGTTAGATTTGTATTTGATATTCTTCAATTTGTTTCTTTATAAATAAGATGTTTTTTTAATTTGATCCCTCATATAATTATCTTTTTAATTTAGTCTGTTATATATGAATATTTCTCCATTTGATCACTTACAAATAAAATTTTAATCAATAATATTCTCAAAAATAAATTAATTAGAAAAAGAAAGGCATTATTGATAATGATTTTTTTTTTCTTTGTGAGAGACCAAATTCAAAAATATTTATATGTGAGAGACCAAATTGAAAAGCATCTTATTTATGAGAGACTAATTTAAAAAAAAAAATTCTATTAGAGACCAATGCAAAATATTCCATGTGTGAGAGATGAAGATAAGGTTTTACTCATTTGTTATTTATTTCAAATTTTAATTTTCCCATTGGAAACACCTCCCAAAATAATAATAAATAAATAAATAAATAAAATTAAATATAATAGAAAATAAAATAATCACATGTATCAAAACAACCCCTTCATATATTAACAAAATTTTGAAATCAGAATCTTTAAAATTTTAAAAATGAAAATACATGAAAGTCAAAACACTGAAATCTTTCATATACCAAGGGAATCCCAAAAATCTTAATAAAATCCATAAATCATAAATCAAAACAAGCCTGATCACTTTTCAAATTCAAACAAATGAACAAAATCAAGTCGTTTATATCCTTCTAATAAATTCAAAAACCATAAATTCGAAATTAAAAATTAAAAATAATAAAAATTAATATTAAAAGACAAAAAAACAAAAATTTGAAATTAAAAATTAAAAAAATAATAATAAAATTCAAATTTAAAAAATGCCAAACATTGAAAATAAAAAATTAGAATAAATTCAAATACGCCAAAAAATTGAAATTAGAAAATTTAGAAAAATATAATAAAATAAAATAAAAAGTCAAAATTTGAATTTAAGATAAATTCAAAAATCCAAAAATTTGAAATTTAAAACTTAAAAATATATTATAAAAATAAAAAATTCAAAATTAAAAATAAAAGATAACAAAATCTTGAATTTTTCAGTTCAACTAAGGATTTGATATAGATTGCATTAGATTTGATAAATTAGAATTAAAATACAATAAGATTTGATATGGACTTTTCATAAGATTTTAATTCAAAAAATTAAGTTGACCTAGACACAAAAGCTACAAAGAAGTAGGGGTGACATGAAGGAAAAAAGAAAAAGAAAGAGAAGGAGAAAAACTTAGCGAAGTCAAGAGAGAAAGAGAGAGAGGAAGAGAGGGAGGAGGAGATAGTACTAGTTGAAGTGAAAGTTCTGTGGCTAAGATTTAATTAGTTTTTCTTTCTTATTTATTTTAATATATCATCTTTAGGTATTTACTTATTCACATATAAATTAAGAACATAATTGAATAAAGACAATTCAAAAAAGCTTAAAAGAAAATTTAAATATTCATATAACATTTAAATTTATTTATTTTTATACTCAAGAAGAAATTTTGTGAATATCCATGAAATTTGAATGTTTTGTTTGAGACGAACTCGTTGAAAGCATAAAAGATGATTGGGCTAGCAAAGATTTTCAGTATTAGGCAACTATATATTTACGTTTGAAAGTACTAGGAAACATACACTTTCAAAGAACACAATACATCTTGTCTTTAGCATTACAAAAGATATTACATAGTATCAATTTCAAAACAACTCTTAAGGTTACCGATCGTTATATGTTTGACCATTTATTAATACAATCGAACCAGACTTTTTACGTATTTATAGTGATAAAACGAGGAATATTCCACCTCAATTTCAGTCAACTGTTCTTGTTGAGTCTGAATGTTATATAAAATCAACTTATACATTTCGTCGTCATCATGATTAGCGGTAAAATAATCATCAACAGTTGTCAAAATCTCGAAATCATTCCAAAAACCCAAGGATACCCTACAAACTCCGAGTCGTTCTATTATATATTTTCTATTCCAACTATCTTCATTTCTATATTCATTCATCTCCCAAATCTCAAATCTACAATTTCTAAAAACAGGACGATGATATTGAGCATGCACCGTAATATATGAAAGATAATTGTTATTGACAGCAATGTAGTCCATATATAGATTTTCCGATGCATGGGGCAACTTCATGGTTAAGAATGTCTCAGCCCTAAAATACAAAACAGAGCACAGCCCTCTTTCCATCAGCCACGATCAACCAGTGAAAAACCCCATCACGGTAGGAGCTGCATCTTGCAATTTCGACAGAAGAAACAGTACCTGGAAAATTGTTGATGGTTCTCCAAGAGTTCGTACTGAGCTTGTATATCTCAACTGAAAATTGGTGGTCATTTTCTCCCATTCTCCAAATCTTAACAATGCTAACAATTTTATAATCATTACTTCTGTGATCAAAACCAAATCCATGTACGAAAGCTTCCATTATCAGACCTTCATGTACGGGACAACGATGGGGTTGCGGAAGGATCTTTGACTGTCTTGTTGCAGGATTCCACAATGCCAGCTCATACATGGAATCATATAAGCCTGGGGGATATCTCCCCCACATGAAAAATACTCCGTTGCAGTGATCGCAAGGAGTGACTTTAACCAAATTCTCTGGGGATGTGAATGGCAATGGCCAGTCTATAAGGGGTTGTGACAGTTCTTCGGAAGGAACTAAAAATGAGCAGAATTTCACTTCATCAGTACTGAAAATAAGGTGTTTGGGATGTTTTTGGGAGAATTGAAAATGTTCCCGGATGAAACTTGGCTCTTTGATAAGATCATTGCAAGATCTGTCTAAACATTTGAATCTCATTAAGAATTTCACGGGAAGCCTTGGTAGGATGAAATTTTGAAAATCTTGCAGGGTAAAGCTATGTTTCATTTTTGCTGCAGGGAGGAAGAGACTCAGAATTGAAAGAAATGAACAAAGAAAATAAGATTATATATTAAAAAAATTTTAAATCTAGTAAAATAATATTATATATTACTCAAATACATTAGACTCAATATTATTAAATATCAAACATCATTATGTAGATGTACTTATTTTTCCAACAACACATAAAAAATGAACTAAACTGAATAAGATGAAGTGAAGGTATGATGAGTAAATGAAAGTAGATCCTTTATAGTAGAAAATCTTAAGAAATGTGGACCATTGGATTAAGATCTAATGGTCTATATTTTTGTAAAAAATAAATTAAAAATATATAAAAAAAATGTGTACTACTAAATTTTGATCCAATTGTTTACATACTTAATGCAAAATCTATAATAGAGGGGCCAAATAAAAATTTTATCTTTTATATATGGGATCAAAAACTTAATTACACGCATGTATGGGTCAAAAACTAATTTACACATACACATATATGGGTCAAGAACATCATTGGTGGCAATTGGAAGACGTTTCAATGAACCAATAAGCTAGGATTTTTCGTTTAAAAGTGACATTTAAATGATTGTACCATAATTAAGCAAAGTACATTAATTTGTCCGACCCAATGCTCATTGCTAGAGATCCAAATGAAAGTAAAATTGTAAAAGACCCGTAGATCAATGCATCTTTTTCCTTTGCATAAGACAAATGTCCAAGGTAAAAGATAGTGCTTTTCTTTTACAAATCAAAAGGACCTTGAATCTCGTAAATTTGTTTTCTCTAAACAAAACATTTCACGGTTTTTAAATATGGCATTAAGCTCTGTCCACAAAAATGATCATTAGTTCAATAGTGCTTACAAAAGGGAGGAGAATTTGTGAAAAGAAAACATGTCGAAAGCAATAAGAATGTGGCCTTTTATCTTGATATTAAGAATTGGTTGGGTTAGACCCATTTATTTTTATGTGAATTTGCATCTTTTAGATTAAAATATGTCAAAATAGGTTAAATCCATGTTTTTTTTTTTCAACAAGATCAAAATCAAGTTTAATATTACATTTTTATCGAATTTGACAAAAATGTGTATTTTTTTCTACAAAATGTAGCCACATGAATTTATCAATCTCACCAAATTATATATCATTCACAATCAAATGCATGTGTATTCAGGAAGAGAAAGTGATACAAAAAGAACAAAGATGTACATGGAAATATCTATTTGAGACACCCCAATACAAGTGTAGTTATTTCGGATATTTGCATCAAGTTACAAGACAATGTGCAGGGTTGAGTTGGAGGAAAAACTAAATCCTTGCTTGGAAGATTACAGCCAAAGAGCACGCGCTTCTAAAACTAAGATGGTATTCATTCATGTGTATAATGTCTAGTGAAATCATTGAAGAACGTAGCAGAAGGGAGCTACAAATTCACGCTGAATGACAAAAAAGAGGAGACCAAACAAAGAAGGAAGATGACAAGACCAGAACTTGAAACATAGCAATCTACCCCAAAAATTACAACCGCTATAGCGTCGAATTTCACAATGAACCGTTTTCCAAGAAAAGAATATCTCAATCCAGAAAACCAGAAACTTCAATGCTGATCTTTCATAGTTTGAAAATCTAAAAGAAAACAGAAACAAACGCAAAGACGATGAACTCGAAACATAGCAATCTACCACAAAAATTACAACCGTCATAGCGTCGAATTTCATAATGAACTGTTTTCCAAGGAAAGAATATCTCAATCCAGAAAATCAGAAACTTCAATGCCAATCTTTCATAGTTTGAAAATCTAAAATGAAAACAAACGGAAAGAATTACTAACACGGCCAACGCACTCTATCACTCGAACTTTACAATACTCCACACTACTCTCCCTTACCCTTATATCTCCTTCTAATTCTTTCTAACTAACTAACCAGAAACAAACTAACAGACTAACCTCTGTTTTGAATTTTCAAACTAAGTCGTAAAAAAAAGATTAGTTAGATTTAATTCAATGTTTCATAAATTAAATCAGTCAAATAAATTATAATTATATAACCATCATTTAATTAAATTATGAATTTTTGAAATAAACAAGTATTTACATGATAAACTCACTTGTCATTTACTAATAAGTGACAAATATAGTAGACGTTCGAATGGCGTACGAACAAGGTAGTTAAGCCTCGTGGGCTCAAATTTTTGACAAGAGCACGAAAAGTTTATACACCCACGACTTCATTAGCACTGGGTAACCAAAACCAACCTCAAGCCACCATTGAATTTACTCACACGACATATTTGAAAGCCACAAGTACTTTTGAATAAAATAATATATTTTTTAAGTTATTCCAACTGTCAAAAACATACATTACCTGAATATACAAGACACCTCAAAATTTATGATTAAACTGAAAACAGTCTTCTGCCAAAATGTGCTAAGGATCCAAATCAGCTGTTAATCCAAACCCACAAAATTGTTTTATCAATACTATGCTCAGATGAATAATATTACTGAGTGAGGAAGGCTAGTAGAGAGAAGGGGTGGGGTGACAATAAGTCATTTATTTAGACATTCATAATCATGTGGGAGGAGAGAAAATTAACTATCATAATTTCTATTAGGCGTATAAGGTAAGCAGAGAGAAGGGGAGGGGTGACAATAAGTAATTCATCTAGGCAAGCATAATGAGTTAAAAATAACTATCACTGCTTCTACTAGGCATATATATTATGTAGTTTTTCAAGGGGCGGACGATGATAACAGCTGAATACTTAGACTTTTCACCTTGGTACCATGTTTAGCGCTAATTAACCTAGGGTCTCTAGTGATTAGGTGAAGTTTTTGGTACTTTAAGCAATTTCCATGCATAGTTCTCTGTGTTTAAGGCCTTAACTTTTTCTGGCCTAAAAAAAAGCCATACTCTTGCATGACTCAAACAGAACCAAAGTTGTTCTACTCCCACTGTATCTTTTGTGTTTCTTCTCTCTTGCTCTCTTTTCCTTCATCTGGTATCAGAGCTCCTAGAGTGATCTTGTGAAGGAATGTGTGAGAGAAAACCAATGAGATCATCCACCTGACGTGGCTTTTTATCTACTTGAATCCTCGGTCATGGCCTCAATCAATCCTTCAAAAGTTTCTCCACCCATTTTCAATGGCCAAAACCACCAACTGTGGGCTGTCAAGATGAAAGCTTACCTTAGATCATCCGATCTTTGGAATTTCGTTGAATCAAGGAACAAAGTCATTCTGCAAAGAAATATAGTTCTTTCTCTTGCATCCGCTTAGTTGTCAATGAAGTTATTTTCACAAGAATTATGGCTTGTGAAACTACTATATAATCTTGGGAGAAGGTAAAGCTAGAATTTCAATACAGTGACAAGACTAGGCTAGTGCAGATCTTCAACAAGGAAGGAATTTGAGCTATCGAAAATGAAGATAACAAAGAAAGGACCACTCTGACCAAACATAGTCATGGCTATTATGAACCAGATCAGGTTCCAAGAGGAGGAGCTGGAAGAGAAAAGGATTGTAGAGAAATTGATGATGACACTGCCTGAAAGATTTGAAGCCAAAATCCTTTCACTTGAGTACACTTGGAATATGTTACAGCTGATGCCAGAGCTTGCAAATGCACTGCATGCTGTGGACCAGAGAAAGGCCTTCAGAGAATAGGAGAGTGCTAGTATGGTTGTACTAGCGGCTACATGAAAGCCAAAACCTCAGAGTGTGGATTAAAGAAACAAAACAATGGGAGAAAAGATAAGCAGAAAAAGGATTAGCAGAACAACAGAAGATAGATAAAGGACAAGTTTTTACATTGCCATAATTGCAAGCGAGGGAGAAATTTTTTAGTAGGGGTCAAGAATATAAATTATAAAATATTATATATAATATAAAAATTTTATATTTATTCTAAAATTATATATATATATATATATATATATATATATATATATATATATATCAAAAGGGGCAAGGGCTGGTATATAATACTTACGTATAATATAATAGTATAAAATATGCATAGAAAAAGGAAAAATTCTAAATGAATCTCATTTTATATGATGCACTTGATTAATTAACTTTTGATAAATTATAGAGTAATTTGAAGTATGAATAAATAAAGCTTATTGATAATAATGATAAGAATAATAAGTAAGGTAATTTATAAAACTTATAAGTAAAAAAAAAAAAAAACTACAGAACTGGTGATAATGTATATGTAAAAAAATAAGTTGAAAAATACTAATAATAAAATAAGAAAATATCTTTTAAAATTAAAAAGTGGATATTCAATAAAGTGAAATAATGATGAAGCAAAAATAATTAATAAGATAAAATAGTATTATTTAATCTTTCAAATGGTAGTCTATTAACGTAAAAGTGTAAACAAAAATCTTTATATTTTAATTATTTAAATTTTGGTAAGATATTATTTTTAAAGTTTGTGGGTTTTTTTAAAAAAATTTTTATCATTCACAAATACTTCTAGAATTATTGAAAAAAGTTATTATTCATAAATTTCAAATAACAAGAAATGACATATGAGAAAAATACCATATTATTATTTATAACATAACATATATTATGAGAAAATAATCATTTTGGTCTTCTATTTTTTGTTTCAATATTAATTTAGCCTTCCACCAATTTGCATTAATAAAATGGACCCTCAGAAATTCAAAAATAATAAAAATAGTCCCTTAGAGAGACTATGAGTGGCTTCTTCTTAATTTAATGATAGATACTTTTGATTAATGTTGAATTTCTAAAAAACCATTTTGGCATTAAAATTTTCTAGAATACCAAATTAATATTGAGGTAAAAAATAGGGAGCTAAAGTAATACTTTTTTCCCATATATCATATTAATATGTGAATTAATAATTATAGTATATTTTTACATAATTTTTTTAAAAAATTATGTAAGTTTTAATTTATATATATAAAAGAGTTGAGGGAGGGGATGGGGGGCCAAGGCCCCCTCTGGTCTCCCATCTCTCCGCTACTGATTGCAAGAAGATCAATCACACTAAGGGCAGGTTTGGTACCAAGATTTAGAGGGGGGAGAGGGAATGAGGCCCATTCCCACGTTTGGTTCATGGTTTCAGCATACATTCCTTTCTTGAGTGAATGGTCTCTGCCTCATTTGTGGGATTGTTGATTCCTTAGCTGAGGCAAAGGAATGAGAGCTTTTCCATGGGAATGAAGAAGATATTCCATATTTGCCCCTTCGAGCTTCGACCCTCTCTGTTTCCGTTGGTCTGTGTCTGATTTGAGTGTTCCGGCCTGAGAGTGCAATCATCATGTCCGATCATCCTGCTCCGTCTTTTGGTTCTCTGCCAGCGTCCTTTATTCCGATGAACAGAGGATGAGATCGGAAGAATGGATCTTTATAACTAATCATACGTAGTGGAATCGCAGATCTGAAAGCCACCGTCTCTCTCTCCTCCATCTCTCTCTCTCTCTCTCTCTCTCTCTCTCTCTCTCTCTCTCTCTCTCTCTCTTTTGTCTCTCTCATCTGTTGCAGGAAATCTGAGAGAATCAACACGATGTTCCTTCTTTCTTCATTTTGGACTTCAACTATCACTTCCCATTCAATGTCCTTTTAGTTTTCAATCTTTGGCTCTTCAGGGTAATTTGCTGGACAGAAGATAGAGGGGGAATATGCCGGCGGGGAGAGAAGAAGACAGAGGAAGATACGATAAAATTATTTTTTAAAGACTTAAAAATAATGATTAATATATTAATTATAATTATTTTCTAATTTTGGTAATAATAATTCATTTTTAATAATATTACGAAATAATTATTTTTTTAAATAATAATTTTTTAAAAATATTTTTAATAAAATAATTAATTTTTTATAAGAATATTATAATAATTTATTTATTCTTCTTTTCTATTCTCACTTTTCTTTTAATATTATATTAAACATAATACATAAACTTAAAATTTAATTCCATTAAAATTCATTTTCATTCTGAAATTTATTCCCATTTTTCATAATCATTTTAGCAACGAAACCGTAGGAGAAGAAGAAATGGGAGGGGAGAAATCTTAGTTTAACAATAATAATTTTATTCAATATCAAAATAATATATTTTAAAACATAATAATATAGTTATTTATGAATATTTTTAACGAAAAAAATTTTATTTTGGTCCTTGATAGATGGGCTCATTCTCAATGTAGTCCTCCAAAGGTTCTTTTTTCAAAAAGGTTCCTCACTAAACAAATCTTTCTCAAAATGGTCCTTCTATCTGTCATCTGTTAGTTAGAGTCTGACATGGCCGTTAAGTGGTGATATGGCAAGTCTGAGGCTGAGCTGAAAAAAGTTTAAAACACACTCACGCACTCAGAAAATCCAACGCAAGCATCCTAATCTTCTTCGACGCACCCTGATCCCCTGTTCTTTGAACCCTAAATCCCTTCATGTGTTCTCTGACTCTCCATTTCATTACCAGCGTTTCATGATTCTCCAAACACCCAACTTGGTTCCCGGCGTTGTCTGATTCGTTATTTCATCTTCGGCATTCCTTGATTCTCTGAACACCCTACTCCCTTCCCAGCGTCTGGCATTTTGTATTTCAGATTTAGAGCAGTCGAAGCCAAAGTCCCATTTTGCTTCTGGCGTTTGGTGTTGCAGAGCTGAAGAACACGAAGCAGGAGCCTTATTTCGAAGCATCTGGATCGAAGCCCCTTCCCAGACAATAGATGCAATATAAGGCACTCCACATGGGTTTCCATCATTTTATGCATTTTACTCATATTTTTGCTGTTATTAGTCTTCAGTTCACCATTGCATGAGCTTTCTATGTTTTTTCTCACCTCTTATGAGTTCTTAATTAAAATTTTAATCCTGCCAATATATCACCAACAGTTTTAATAATACCCCATCCTGTCATAAAGTTATTGCTCGTGAAACCAAGCATTCAATGAAAATTTGTGAATAAACTTGATTGAGGATAAACTTGATGTGATATTTTAAAATTGATTAAACATCCTTATCGTGAGATATGAATTTCTATCAATATATCTAATTTTTCAATGAGTAAAAACTCTGAAATTAAGCAGGGCACATCCAATGCTATGGTGGTGAGTGTGAAATTAATAAAGTTATATCATTTATATGAAAGTAGCAGAAAAAGTAGGTACTAGTTTTACTGGGACGGACACATTTTACTTGCAGTTGGCAAATTCAGTGGACTCATTTTACTGTTTTTTTTTTCCACACATTTTACTGTTATTCTTACTCAATTCGAATGATTTGCAAGTAATGGTATATGGATTCCTTGTATGCATCTGGTTTGTCTAACTTTGCGCATTTCATTTACAAACTATATTTAAGTCATTCAAATCTATCTTAAGGGCGCATAGATACTTCTTCACCTTTGACCAAATGATTAAAAGCAGAACCAATTTATCAATGCTCACTAAGCTTTGGATCTTTTAAGACATTTGCACAACCTTGATTGTTTGATATTAGTTTGGTCATTTTATTGTCATTTATAATTGTAGGCGAATGGGAACAAACTCATTTGTACTATCAAACTCACATCCCTTGTAATCCTTTTGTTTTCTACGCAGAAGAGGTCAGTCACTCTTCCTGGAATAACTTGGAATAAATGTAATAAGTGTACGTAAATGCTCATTTGGCATTGGATGATCAACACGGAGCCGGCTATCGTCATCAAACATCCAACCAAGAGCACAAGAGCCCATTTGTTTGAATTGCCAAAAGGAAGAGCTGAAAGTGAAGACATGGGAATGACTTTATTTGTAATAGGGTTGGGGAAATATATGTTGGGTGTAATGTGTCCTTGTCATGTGCAGATAAGCTTAGAAGCCTGCACTAGGGTTAGGTAAATATCTATAGGGTATAATGGATACTTGTAATGTGTTTATTGTTGTAATGTGACATACTATATCCATATGGAAATATCTGCAATGCTGTAGTGTTTTAAGGTGTAATGGAATATCTGGTGTTTATTGTTGTAATCTGGTGTAATGGTTATAGCCCGTTTTTATTGCTGTAAACTCTAATGCTGTAAGCGTAATTTGTGTAATGGAAATATCTATTCTTGCTGCAATAAGATGTAACATTACAGCTTGTTCCCAATCATGGTTTAAGGTAAAAGCAAGAACACACAAAATAAAGTGAAAGCAATAAACTATTGTCGCTGTTTTTGCTCCAAGTAAAAGCAATTTAGGGTAATATTTACTGTATTGCTAAGACTATCATCTCTCTACTTGGTCCAAGTCATGGTTTAAGGTAAAAGCAAGAACACGCAAGAAAGAAGGAATTTCTCTAACTTTGAAAAGTATAGATTTTTATATGAGCTAACATACATTCAAAATTACTTGAAATAACATAACTTTGGGCTTTCTTTTTTTTCTTTTTGTCAGACAAAATCAATAGGCTGTCATATGTTCTCCCATTAATATCAATCTGAGTACATCAACCAATGGTGCTTTACATATCAACCAAGAAAATAGAAAATCAGCATATCAACCAACAGAGGGCGGCGTGTATCAACATGAAAATATGCCCTATTATACAATAAAAAAAGTTGCCCGTAACATATCAGAGTTTACAAAAAATTTATGCTTCAGCTTCATAACACTTGAGTGCTCAAAAACCTGCCTATTAAACCAGAAAGAGACAGAAAGCTCTTCATAGCTGAATCTGCTTCAGTTTTCTAGTGCCGTATAGGATCATATTCTTTGTCATCAAAGATTTCTCTTTACCAAAACGACATTGAGCTTCGGAGAATAGCGATAAAAAAACTCATTTACCTCCCCCAGATTCAGGCTTGGGAGAATCACGGAAGGCTGGTGATATGTTTCGCTTCCTCTAGAATATGCTTGCTTTGAACACCGAAAAATGGAGGTATCAGCAGTTTTGTTCCGTCAAAGATGAAGATTAGGGTGCGTGTCTTCTACTGTTGGTTTTGTTGACTGTGAATGAGGTGTGTTTTAATTTTTTCCAACTCAACCTCAGACATGCCATATCACCACTTAACATACCACGTCAGATTCCAACTGACGGATGATGGATGGAAGGACCATTTTGAGAAGGATTTGTTCAATAAGGAACATTTTTTAGAACAAGAATCTCTGGAGGACCAAATTAAGAATGTGCCTATCTGCTAGGGATTAAAATAGGCTTTTTTTTCTATTCTTAACACACAATAATAAAACCAAGACTCTACTAAGAAGTCCATTACCAAAAAATAAAAATAAACAACTGAAACACCTAAGCAAAAGTCTAAAAAATGAAAGCCCAATAACAGTCCAAAATATATAAAGCTCATTATAAAAGATTAACTACTTCCAGCGCCTAATTAATTAGCCTATGCATATTTATTTTATGCCGACGATTTGTTCCACAAAATAAATTCCACTTTCAAGAGGAGATAAAGAGCAACTTATTGTTTTTTCTCCTATTGATAGACTAATTTTCATTAACCAAAAAATATTACTTCACCAGACATTCAAAGAAAGAAGATATTGTACAGATTGGTAGACCAGACGCTAAATAATGCAAAAATGTTTTACTCGCAAATTATATGTATGAAACAAATAAACCCCACATATTTGTACTGGAATTTTACGTACCTGTTAGGGAAATCAACAACTAAACCACCAGCAAATCCAGCATTGATTGCCTCAGTTACAATCAATCCACACTGATCTGGATCTTGAGGATACAATTGAAACACTACTCTAGCACCATTTACTAAGCTCCTGTATAATGCTGTAAATAAAGAAAGTATTGCAAATTATGAGTCTTGGTCCAAATTAGAGTAAGAGAATTGTTTGATCATTTATAAGTGTTGATAGTCAAATTTCTATCCAAAATATTTAAAGTTATTTGATAAATTAACTTCAACACTTATATAACATTTTATCTTTCTTCAACTTTTTAGTATGAGACTTTTTCTTTCGTTACTTATTCTATTTCAACACTCCCCCTCAAATTTGACTTACTTGATTTAATTGTGACTTGCCTTCATGCTTTTATTTTTATCATGGACTTGTGTTCTTGTTGAGTCTTAGAGGCCTTAAATTTTCTTTTTTTTCTTTTGGTTGCTTAGGCTTTTACTATTTTGAACTTCAGAGGCTATAGATTGTTTGGGTCTTTCTCATTGAGCCTCTTTATTTTTTCTTTTTTGTATAAAAGCAACTAAATTTGTTATTAATACTGTGAATGAGAAAGGACAAAACTTATGGTTTACAACAAAATAGCTTTAACAAATGAAAGAGGCTAGGTTCTCACAAACAAAAATGAAAAAAAAAAAAAAGTCTCACATTGATAAGTTGAAAAAAGATAAAAAACATATAAATGTTGAAGTTAGCCTACCAAATAATCTTAGGCATTTTGAATAAAGGCTTGACTATCAACACTTATCCAATAACTCTCCCACTCTAACTTGGACCAAAGTCCATAATTTTCAACTTCGTATTAAAGCCTAATGATTTCACAACCCATGAAAGATCTAGCATCCAAGGTCCAAGATAAAATAAAAAAATAAGACAAATTTCTTAGCAAGTTGGGCTTGTAATCACAAGTCAAACTCACAAATGATGAAGATTTAAAGCCCAAGACTTGAAGCCCAATGAAAAAGGATCAATGAGAAAAACTTAAGTAATTTGGCCTGAGACCCAAGACCTAAAGCCCATAAAAAGAAAAAGGGAGGAGGCTTAGTGAAGAAGACCCAGACAACCTGTAGCCTCTAAGATTCAAAAAAGTACAAGCCCATGCAACCCAAAAAAAAAAAAAAAGGAAACTTGAGACTTTTGAGACTCAATAAGAGTACAAGCCCAAGATAAAAACAAAGACATGAAAACAAGTCACAATTGGGTCAAGTCAGTCGGACTTGACGAAGATTGTTGAAATAATAATAAAAAAAAGATAAAGAAAGAAAAAGTCTCACATTGAGAAGTTAAAGAAAGATAGAAGGTCATATATAAGTGTTGAATTTAACCTACTAAATAGCCTTAAGCATTTTGAATAGAGGCTTAACTATCAACCCTTATAAATGACCCAATAACTTTCCTATTCTAACTTGGACCAATATTTATAATTTTCAACAACTAAACCCTAAATCTTAAATTCTAAAACCCTGAAAGTAAAAAAAAAAAAATATAGAGTTATGTTGTTATAGGTGCCACAGAGGAACCTGATAGATTCCAGTACAGTCCAATTTCAGTGGAGTAAATTTACCAAAGCAAGAGGAAAAACCAAAGACAAATGCAAGTATTGTATACATGAATGTGCCCAAGTATAGAGTTATAGAACTGCAGTACAAAAGATAAGAGCAGCAACATACCTCAGTCTTAACGTTGGATTGTGTGAGGATTTATAAGCATTGCCTAACCACTACATCATCATAGAAAAGTGAGAAAGTAAAAGAGAAACAAGCCCAATCAAGCTTGGTAGTAAAGCGTTAACTTCATTAGCATATATACTAAAATATAAAAGAGTCATTCACTGGAAAAGATGAACAGTTATTTTTGAGACTTCAAAACTGGCGTCAATTCTTCACCCCTGTTATGTAAAGAGCTTTTCTAAGGACATTATGTTCTCAAAATTAACACAATGTTCATTATGTAGTAATTTATTTTTACATGATTTTCTTATTTATTTCCTTTTGTTTGTTTCTCCTAGTCCTAAAGAGCCTTCATTCATATGTCTCCAGCACTTAGCTCACCCCCTTGCAGCTTTCTCATGAAATTTCTAGTTTATTAACATAAAAAAGAATGAGGGGTTTAACAAAGGACAAAACTTAGATAAATTTTCTTAAGTTTTTGCTATCAAGTTCTCCAAAAACAAAAATATGTGGAGGAACTTTTTAAAAAAGATTCAACCATGGAATTCTGAGTTGCAAAAAGTAGTCTAATGTTTGTCCATTAGAAAATGCAATAACATACCAAAAACTAGGTTGAAATAATGAATATCCTAAAGCAAGCTCTCAGAATACATATGAACAAAATAATGAAAGCAAATCTGAACAATGAAAATGCAAATGGCCCCATCAATAACTCCAAAAACGAAACCCTAAACCCTGAAACTATTTAAGATGAAAGATGAGGAAAAATATAAAGGAAATTACAAAATGGACATCTTAATTTCTTGGAAAAATTTATCAGTTGGACATAGCATATGGATTGCTAGACAATTATGACCACAAAATAGCATGATATAACAAAGAACTTCTGAAAAAGATAAAGGTAATCCAAAACCATCAAGTAATTGATAATCCCTTAAATTGTAACATAAAAATTAATGACTCATATATCAATGCACAAGATTACTCAAATTTCAAATTAGGTAGATACCTAACCCATATCACCAAGTAATAGGTCACCCTCAACCTCTCACTCCACTACAACATCTAGACTCATAAAAATAAACAATTCATCAAGAAAAAGAAAGAAAAAGATGAATTAAAAGGATCATTTCAATGGAAAGTGTCAGTGTTGACAATATAAATAGTAATTGACTCACTGAGCATATACGGTGAAAATCTAGACCAATGCAGTGGTGTCCATTCTTTGAAATTGTCTTTCCACTAAGTCCAGATCCACAACCTACAGAAAGCCATGGCAATGCAATCATACATTCAGGCTTAAGATATATTACAAATGAGCAAAGAAAATACTCATAAAACTCTAGGCTCTATGAATGAAATAGTGAAATGTCAGAAAAGTCCTAATTCCACAATCTAACAAAGTCCGAGCACAAATACTCAAGTAACTATTTGACAAGCTCCGGTTTATATGTACAAAGTAACAAATAACATGTCAGTATCACATAATGATTTGATATCCATTAACTAAAAGAATAGATCTCAAGCAATCATTTGATTGTTTTGCCTCTTATTTATATGGCTCTTCAGAGTTAAGGAATTTCAAGTGGAAACTCTCGAGGCACAGTTTAATAGATTAACCTGAAAGAGAATTGCAAAATAGATTGCCATAGTCCTCCTACCGCAATTACTGCCAGCTGTAGTGCCTGGAAAAGGTACGAGAAAGTTATAATCCCATAGATATCCCCATGGTAATATAATTCCGATTTTATATCTAAGACTGCAAACAGTTTCCAGCAGAGAAAGTTATAAAGATTAGTTCATGTTGAGATGAAATTATTGTACGAATCTGTAATAATTTAAACAAAGGCCTTATGAAGTAGAAGCTATGGATATCCTTATGATCCTTAAATATATGAAAATTATAGAAAGTGATTTGAAGAAAATAAATACTATAAGCCGAATTGAGAACGAAAGTAAACTAACAAACCAAATAATTAATTTTTCTAGAAAATATATATAACCTATCTTTACAAAATATAAATTTATGTTCCAAACATTTTAGGGTGTATCAAGTCACATACATTTGTATTAGTGCTAATGGTTTGACATAAAATACATGTTAATATTTTTTAAATGTATTATTCAAATAAATAGCATAATTAATACTTAATTTTTAACATTTAAAAAAATAAGTATATAATAAAAAGTTATATAATTTTTCATTCTTCCCATATTTTAATAATGACATATTTTAATGTGACCATAAATCAAAATGGTAATAAGTTTCCATGAGGACTATGAATAGATGAGAACTTTACACTAGCACCAAAAAACTCAAATTTATTTGGTAAATTTACGGGGATTACTTGGTAAATAATTCTTGTAGACCTAATTTGAAGATAATTTTGGGTCGTGGGAGAGATAGCTGATCCTGTTTGTTTGTGCCAAGCACGTTGGCCTTATTTGAAAAAACTAAATTGTGCAAGCTTCATTTTATATTTAATTTTGTATTTTTCCTAAACATCAAAAAATTTGTTTGTTATTTCTTAAGATATTAATTAATTTTTTATTTATCATTTTCTTCTACATTAAAGCGTTGTCTAACTTAATTATTTTGTTCAAAAACTTTATTTATTTTTATTTAAGAAAGATAAATTATTCAGTTCCCATAATTTGTTTGAATTTTTAATTTAAGCTTTGTTAAATTTTAAACTTTTCAAAAGTATATGGACTAATTTTATTTTTAAAAAAAAACCTTATAGAGTAAATTTAAAATTGGACAAAATGATTAATTTTTTTAGATTTGTAATAAGATTGATGAATTATTCTTAAGAATAAATGTAATTGATCGATGAATTGTGCGAGACTCCAAAATCACGAACGATTTGAAAGATATATCAAAATAAAACCATTGTTGCTTATGCTTTCTCATACATCTCAATTTGCTATTGCATTCCATAGCAAACATAACATGTGCCAGATCTTTGCCACGGATTTTACATTTTGTTTTTCACATCATAAAATTCTTCAGTTAGCCTATATGGTAAGAAACTTTAAATTTTGTACTAATAACCATCTCCCGTGTCCGAATTGAAATTATATCAATCATAATGACAACCCCAAAACTGAAAAAAGAAAACCCATACTGGTCAAAACCACAAATTGATATACTCACGGGCTTAAAGGTCATTGTCATTCTAATTCCCTCTTCTCCGGTTTCATGGTTTCATGAACCAAACAAGTCCTTAGAAGCCAATACTGCTGATAGAAGCTTAGAAAAATAAACTGAGGTAATCCCGCACTGAGCTCGGCACCTCTTGGCATAATACACGTTATTAAGTTCAAACATTAACGAAATGGAGGGGTCGCGTAAAGCATATGACCCGAAGTATGCATCAATAACACATGATGTTAAACCACCATACCAACAGACGCCACTAGATACGGTCTGGCAGTGGGTGAAAATCGTAAAATGAAACCCTTGAATTCAAACTTTTGCTCAGCTATGTACCACGTAAAACACCATGCTATTACTAATACCATGGAGGTCTCAACACAATTCTTCCATCAAACCAAAAGTGCCCATTATCTAACCAAATCCAATACACAATTTCTACTCATAAAAACTATTAAGACTTTTCCATCAAAAATGAATTAAAAGCATAGAAATTTCAGTAATATAACTGATGCTCTAATCAAAAAGTGACAATCCCATATCCTCATCCTCCTCTTCTTCTTCAACCTTTTCTTCTTTAGCTGGAGGGGGAGCATCACCAGCTGGGGCAGCACCTCCTGCTGGAGCAGCAGCTACAGCTGCACCACCTCCAACAAATACTGCACCGCCCACAATCACCTAACCAAACGAATGAAAAAAAAAAAAAAAAAAGGAGATCAATTAACAATTACACATGTACGGTGATACATCCAAACCTAGAAGTATTGAATCCAACACGGCATCATCCTACTAGTCATTTGGAGATAAACAAAAAGCGTTACTCAAAGCATTTAAATTATTCAACAATCAGTAGACAGTAGAGCTTTAATAACGCTCTCAGGTATAAAACATAGGTAAGATAACGTCAAACAAGTCTAAAATTCAATCCAGGCTTCTGCTTCAAATGCACTTCAAAAAATGAAATAAAGTAAAAAGATAATCCATAAGTACAAGACTAAATAAAAATCAGCAAAAACGAGAAATTACAAGTCATGATGCCACAGCAATAATTCACAAACACGAGACATTACTCAAAATTCACAGTATGACGCATCGACAAGTAACAGAATCAAGACCAGAATCAGGAAAATTTCCAAAAGCACATTTCAGATCAAATTCAAAGTCCACAAAGAATCAGATGAAGCCGAGTCATTCCAACATAGGATCACTCAAGTAAGCAGTTTATCTCACACCTCATATCACGCACGCCATTAAACAACTGTTGTACTCGGAGACTAAACCAATCGGATCAGAAATTTAAAAATAAAAAAGAAACGAAGAAAAAGAACCTGGAAAACGGCAGAGGAGGGGCTGACGAAAGAGAAAGAGGACTGAACAGGTCCGGAGGAATCGACGGCGAGGGCGGACTGAACAAGCTTCCTTTGGATCTCGAAGGTGGAGGGAGCAGAGGCCTCGATGTCACCAGAGAGCTGCTTCCCGGTCCATTCGCCGTCGCAGCTACGGAGCACGAAGGTGAACACTCCCATGGCTTCTCTTCTCTAAGTACAAAAGAAACCCTAATCGGAGGACTCAGAAGTTCAGTTATGGAACCCTCTACACGTACAGCTTGGTTATATATAGGTGCCATTTGGAACCCTAGTTTTCGTCTATATGTGAAAAGTCCATTGAGTCCCTCTCGAATGCTTTATATTTCATTGGAATCCTTGCGAGCCATGGAGAGATTTGTCATGTCATCGGATTTTTTTTAATAAATTAATGACATAATTTTTAAAACATTGTTTTTATCTCAATATAATTTTTTAAGAACATAATTTCTTAATTTTGTATCTAATCAATATAGCCTTTTTTTCATTAGATAAATTATGGTCGCCTAATAGACTAGTTGATGTGGCATAAACGGAAACTTATATAATCTGTAATTCATGACAATTCGCTAATAGGCTTTAGGATTTAGCCACATCAATTAAGTAAATTAGGCAATGTGATTTTGGGTCTATTTAATTTTTAAAATTAATTTTGATTAAATATGATTTATATTTAAAAATTTTTTGTTTAAACATTAATTTTTGTCAAATATAAAATTCATTAAATGTAAAAAGAACTATTTTTATTTTGTATAAACGGGGCTTGGGAGGCAAAATTAATTTTAACAAAATCAAATGTCAAATTAAATAATAATATTTATCAAACAAATTCCCATTAAAGTATACAAACAAGCTTTTGGATCCTTCAAATACTAAACTAAACACACACTAAGTTTGTTAATTGAATGTGAATTTGCTTAGGGTATAGATCATTTTAATTGTAAAAGAAAAAAAACTTTGGGAGCTAAATTGAGAAATTTTATGAATTTTAAAATAATCAAATTGAGGAGAAAGTGATATTTTACATATTATGATTATGTTGTATAGCTCGGTGAAAGAATATAATAAAATGATAATAACTGAAATGACAGGTTATAAATAATTTCATTATTTAAAAGTTTAATAGCGTAAGGAAAGAGGTTAAAATATAATTACTTATAAATTATTTTTTCATTATACCTTTGCTAATTCTAGCAATTCTCTTGTCAATAAGTTGTCTGTCCATTTCATAAAATGAATTTGAGTTTTAATGGCTGAAAATCTTAGAGTCTGTTTTTTTTTAATTCGATTCCATTGTGAAAAAAAAAAATCTTTTAAACAATAATTTCATCTATTTTAATTATTCATTTATTGTCATTTGTCCGAACTCACATTTAAACTATATTTAAAAGTTTGAAAGATGATAAGATTGAATGACAAAGAACAAGAGAAAAAAAAACAAAAAGGCAGGTATCATTACATAGTCTGAGTGCTTATTAAAAAAAGGATATTAGTTAAGTGAAATCATTTTCAAATTATTTTTCAAAATATGACATTGGATTAGGTGTTAAACTTTCCAGTGTATTGCTCTCTAAAAAAAACAATTATCTTGCATTTCTTTTATGAAACTTTGCGTCCTTAGATTGGATCGTCACATTTTTTTTTTTATTTTACTGATTAAAATTATCATTTTGGTATTGATATTGATTATTCAATTTGAACATCTATAAAGAAATGCAAAAATCTGGATTGACAAACACCTTACTTCTTAGAAAATTAAGGACATGTTTGGTAACTTAGCTTGAAAAGGAAGAGGAAGTGACATAAATATGTGCTTGGTAGTGCTCAGAAAAATGGAAACCTCATCTGAAAAGGAGACTTCATTCTCACAAAATTGGGAAAGGGGATTCCCCTAGTTATCTGATGGAAAGAACTTATTGTGGACCAAATTGCCCATCATCGTCACAATCAGACAAGGATCATCTTTAACCACAAACCAATCACCAGATGGACTGATTTGAACCTGGCAAGAAAGGAGGTCCTCCTACTTTGCGAGGAGGCAACCATTAGTAGACCAAGTCGGCATCAGTGACGTTGGTGTCGTGCTGGTGACAAGGCAAAAGATTTAGCGAGCATAGAAAACTCCATTCTTGGGCGAGTATCTCTGTCTCAATAAATCGACACACATAACTGTTAGTGCCGGCATGGATGGTGACAGTGTTAGTGAAGGATGGTGTAAGATCAGAGTGTGGTGGATGTTGATCGAAATGCCAAAACACTGAAGACCCTCTGTTCGTTGTCCACGGCCAAGGGAGTGCATTGCCTTTGTTGACCAACTTTTGAATTGCTGAAGGCTACATCTCTCCTTCCCATATGGTGCCTTCTTCGATCAACAATGCCATGTATTTTTTTTTTGTTTTCTTTTTTGTTTCAGGGGTATAAATGTCCTTTTCTATCAATTGCATTCCATTACTCCCTTATTTTTGTTATACCAAAGGCTATATTATTGTTACCATTACTTTTCTTATCATACTAAATACAATTTTAAATCTCAAGGATTCATTTCTATTTTCATTTTTATATTCATTTTTATTTCCATATAAAGAGATTCAATGTACCAAAAGAATCCTAAAACTGTGTCCCATGCTGGACATAAGAAAATCAAGAATTGGTCATTTCGCGTCATTTTTGAGATATTGAAATGGTATTTGAATATTTGTCAAGGTTGACTGCTTAATTAATTAAGCAATTAGTTTGAAGGAATTTGACTTCTTCGGCCAAAATGAAATTGTGAAAATTAATTATATGATCGTAAATTTCATAATAAACTTACCAATTTCTTTTATAAAACTCCTAATTTCTATACATTAAAAGCTGAAATTTCTTCCTCAACTCATTGGACCCAAATTTGACACAATTTACACTGTATCCCTTAAATGCTGCCCACAAAGCAAAAGCCTTAATTGCATCCTTTACTTTTGCCTAAAATATCTAGCTTTCTTATAAAATCCATAATTTCTTTAGTTAGAGTCCTATAACGTATTAAGTCTATAAAATAACTCTAGACTTAGAAAACTTGACACAAAGAATGAAAATACTTATAAGACTTACATTCTCTTTTTTCCACTTCTTATTCTTTTTCTGTAATTTTAAATACACTTTACTTTATTCAAATTCTAATTTCTCATGCAACAAAAACTTAAATTCCTTGATCAATCAAAATCTTAAATTTAGCATATATAATACATTATCTACTCCAAATTTTTCTTCTACATAATCTTTTATTATGCTAGTTAAAAATTGTTTAGAATCTTCATTAATTTTTAATCTTAATTTAACTCCTCAATGGCATCCAAAGTCAATTTATAAAATAAATTAATAAAAAATAAACTCCAATATTATTTTCTTATGTTAAAATAATGCTAAAAATTGTCGAAATAAATAAAAATTTTATGTAGAATTTGACCAAAAAAATGTATTGAGAAATAATCTGTATGAAACTTGAGACATGCCTATTTGTAACAATTATCCCTTACTAATTTTTTATCTCAATTTGGTCCCTTATTCATGAGTCTAATTTTAATTTAACCCCTCATTAATTTGAATATTAATATATTTAATCCAAATTTAGTCAAAAATAAAGGATTAAATGTATTAACTTTCAAATTAATAAAGAACCAAATTAAAAATAGACTCATAAGTGAAGTCCAAAAACTAGCAAGTGACCAATTAAAATTAAACTCATAAATAAGAAATCAAATTAAGACTAGACATATAAGTAAGAAACCAAAATAGTATATTACTCTAAACAATTTCATCATAGTTCAACCATTTAATCTTCAAACTATTATGTAAATGATACTATAAAATACTAATACGCAAATGATTTAAACCTCAAATTACTCATTCAAAATTTTAAATAAAGAGGAATCACACCAAACCTTACTAAACTACATTTGATCTTCTTAAAAATATATCGCACCAATCTTATCACTCTAATCCCATGTATTACAATTACCAAAATTTTGCCATTAACGCTGGCAAATCTTAATTATGAAACTCAACACGACATGTTCAGTTCGTAAGCTACATATAAACAATTATACTATTAGCTCAGGTAAATAAAACAAAAAATAACTTAGTCAAAAGCCAAAAGGTTTTCCAGCATGGGTATCGTTCTGCATAGAGGGGCAGACTCTTCAAGCATCCTTAGAAAACCATTTTGCCTCCATCATTTGGTCAAAATCTTTACCAGAGCCTCCCCGTGTGATCTCAACAGAACGGAAGCACCATTCCAATGGGCAAGTTACTAAGCATAGCTGCTAGCTATCTAATGGGAGAAAACAAAGACACTTTTCTCTGCAAGCACCATCCTTATGGCTGCTGTAGTTCCAACAGTTCTTTCCAGCTGAAACAAATCCCAAAAGGAAAAAAGATCATAGTCAAGACTAAACTATTCTGATTAATTGCAACTCAAGCAGAAAAATCCGAAGTAACAAGTTCGTTTACATTAAAACCATCATGATCTCAATAAACTAATAACGAATTGTGTCCCTGTAATAACAATTCCCTTCCTTTGACCCAAACCTCATATCAAACAATGGCCAAGACTACCCTGCGGCAGACACCCCAAATTATTAACGCTACCAAAATGCAGAGGCTTGTTCTGATAGGGCTCTAAAATAGAGAGTAAAGTATTACCCGGGACTTGTCAAGGCGAGAAAAGAGAACAGTGCATGCATTCTCAGACCCATCAAGCATATTTACAATCTGCAACAGAAAAGAGGGGGATAGGGGAAAAAAGGTTTTAAGATTCTTGATTTATGTTTTTACTCATCCAAAAAACAAGAGAATAAAATATGAAGCAAATTTATTATAATACAAAAAAGAAGGCATGGAATGTAAACTTTCTGAAATGCATGAATTATTGCTCGAGGCCATAGAAACAGACAGAAGAAAATGTCCTACTTTTGAAAGATTTCTCACCTCAGGGTAAAACTCCTTTCTCTCTGGGAGTGAATAAATAATTAAGTTCTGAACACCTCGAATCTACCATGAAAAAATAAACCAAGTTTGTCAATATTGTGTACAACAATAATAGGATAGAGAAGCATAAGAAGCTAACAACGTTTCCTATAGTTCACAGCTTTGTGTTCTTAAAAGCATAAAACAGGGTTTTGTCAAGAACAAGGAAGCCAAAATTTTGTCAGCATACAATTCTTTGGCATATTTGGTAGGGCAGGAATGCCTGTATCTTAAATGGCATATCTTTACCCATAAATATGTTAGGGTATACAGTTCTGTTTATTGCCTCACTTTTGATGTTTGTCCCATGGTTGTCTTAGGGTAGTCTCTATTTCCAATATGCAGAAAGATTGGTCAGCTTTATTGTTTTTTAGCCTCTTCGGCTTACTCTTCCTCCTTTTTGTTTGTTTTAAAAATTTTATACTCCCCTCGAGTTTATTGCCCTACCATAAATATGTTAGGGTGTACAGTTCTGTTTATTGCCTCACTTTTGATGCTTGTCTTACGGTAATGTCTATTTTAAATATGCTGAAAGATTGGTCAGCTTTATTGTTTTTTAGCCTCTTCAGCTTATTTTTCCTCCTTTTTGTTTGCTGTAAAAATTTTATTTTCTCCCCTTGAGTTCTAGTTACTTCCATCTCTTTAAGATTTCTTCTTTAATATTAGAAAACAGAACATACACAACTTTCTATATGGAACATGCTTGGAATAATACAAGTAGTAGACCCATCCATTCTACTAACCATAATTATCTATTTGTATAATAGAAATCCCACTCAAAAGGAGGTCAACTCCAACATACACTATGATGCAAGCGGCAAGCCATAGCTTGACAAAGAACCAGCAGCAGGCAGACAGTATGCATTTTCTTTTTAAAATCTAATAATAGATATGACACTTCCCACCCAGAAAGAAAAATAACCAAAGGAGAAGATAATAAAACCAAAAACCTATATATATATAAAAAGCACCGTGAGCAACCTTATATCTGTGGTAAAAATGAGATCTCTCAGTGTAAAGCATAATTTTCCTTTTTCCGTCAAAGAACCACAGACGCGCTCTGGAAATATCACTCTGGGTTGTGTACCTAAATTAACAAGAGTGCATAATGCAACATAAGAGCTACACAGTAAAACTTCTAAGAAGCTCATGAACAAGAACTGTAACCACAATAAAAAAAGAACATAAGGGAACAGTGATGGAGACAGGTTCTTACTCCCCAAGAAGGCATAAGGAAGCATTCTGTGATTTCAAAAAATTTCGTAATCGAATAAAGTCAAAATAACTGCTGATAAATATCATGATTCCTCCCTGTATTAAAAATTTCATCAAATATATATTATATCAGTAGAATATGAAATTAAATGATCACACAACCATATTAAAGCTTAGTCATAAGAAAAAATTGTAAAAATCCACATAAAAAAAATGCTACCTTATCAGATTCTTTGATCCTTGGGAAAACCTGCAAGAGAATATTTACTTAAGTCGTACCTCAATATGATTGGTAGGTGCCATAAATATGTAATTAAGAGCACATAATATCTCTTTACACCTTTCGAAGGGAATAATTACAACAATAAACCATAATAACATTCTAATGACAAAATTTCAAAGCATATCTTGGCCAGAGGAGACGGGCATCAACCTACAAGAGCTAAATGATGAGGGATATGGGAACAGAAAGAGTTGGATAATTGATATGATTATTAGGGCATTGAAATAAATTAAAACCAATAATGAGGTAGGACAAAGATAAGAAATTTAGTAAAAAAATTCATTCTCTGTAATTAGAAAGTACCCTTACCAATACAGAAAAAATGTTTCATATGCCAGAAATAACATAATCACGCATGACTATGGCTAAAGGTTCAAGAAATGTGCTCATTTGTTCCTAGAAAGTAAAGTTGGACTTTACAATGATATTATAGAACATGAAATACTTTGGCTAAATGTTACATAATGTCTGCAGTAAGAAGTCATCATATGCATTGAAAGGCTAAGCAGGCAGAAAGTATCATCATTCAAATATACTTCATGAAATTAAGTATCATTCAATGACAGATAGTCCCACGACCTGGGCTGAGCTGAGGTGGTTGGGGTGTGTAGAGAATTTGGGGTTTGGGTAGAGATCATGAGTTCCAAGTTCACATAGTGTAACAAACTCCAGAGTGACAAAGAGAGAAAGAGAGAGAGACAGAGAGGCGATGGGGTCAAATGGGTCCCCTATTAAATTAAATGGATATCACATCTGATGCAACTGCTACAGGGATTTCACATGCTTTCAAAGTTCATTGATATGCACATCTAGCTTCCCTATCCAGGCTAACTAGATGTAATCAACAAGTCTTAAAGGTTACCAAATTAATTGTTTGTTTGACATCCAATTTAAGACAATAATCTCAAGGAGTCCACAGATTAACAGATACGATGGAAAATACATCAGATAATTGCTTCAACTCAGAATATAAAATTTCCAAAACCACGATTGCAAAATACACACCTTTTTGACAAAATAATCAAAACGGGCATCCGCATCAACCATTGAGTCTACATTAAATCGTTCATAAACCTATAGAGTTGAAGGGTTAGAGAAAGAATTAGCACATAAAACACTGTGCAAATCTACAGAAATAATTCTAAAATATATTCACCTGAAAGAAAAAATTGTATCAGAAAAATGAATCATCTGCCTTCAAAAGTTAACACAAAATTATTTTTAAATGCCTTTAATAAAAACCCTTATTATGATACGAAATCATTTCAGCTTATCATAACTGCACATATGTTAGTTTTTCAACATAAATTTCAACTGTACATGGTTAACCCTCACATAACTTCTCGAAAATCCAACCAACAGTGATAGTAGGAGAAACCAAAGTGAATATAAAGAATGGTACTGAATCACTAAATCCTTACTTTACTTCTAATTAGTTAATTATGGCATCCTTAAAGATGTGATTTTAAGGACTTCAAATTGATGCATGGCTGATTAAACACAATCTTCATAAGACTCAACTTCCATATTTTAAATTATGTAAAAAGCTTCTAAGCTAACAACAAACACTATATAACGAAAGACAATAATTACAAGCAAACAGATCATCTATCTGGCCACTTCTATTTTGATAAGGATAACACAGTTTGCAAAGAACAAAATGACAAACAAAATTCAGACATGAGGACACATTTCAAATTCTCAGAAATTTAACAGCATATTGGTGGAGAAATTGGTTGGAGAAAAGGCTCATCTTTCTCAATAAATGACCATGTAAAACCCAAACCCTGAACAAAACACTATCACTC
This sequence comes from Delonix regia, assembly GCA_037074485.1. NCBI lineage: Eukaryota > Viridiplantae > Streptophyta > Magnoliopsida > Fabales > Fabaceae > Delonix > Delonix regia. The sequence continues at coordinate 14,651,871 of CM073462.1, read as the reverse complement.
CAATCTTCTTTTCTGCAGTTCTACAAAAAATTAAGCTTTACATACACACAAACAGCTTCACAATTCCCTAGTCATAGACAACTTTAACTAAGCTGCCCCAGGCCTCTAAAGACCCTCATTGGAAAAAAAAAAATAGCTCAGTACAATGTATGAAGAATATGCAATAAAACTAAATGAGCTTATAAGTTTGACATAGTAGCATACATCCCTTTCCACCGTCTTAATAAATGCCAATACTAAAATATACAAGATGATCATTCCCAACCTACTGCATTTTCAGAATGAATGAAAGAAATATCTTTTTCCCACTTATGAGCAGATACTCTATTTACCAACTAAACTATATAACATGGAAGATAATTAATGCGTCTTATTCTAGATGTACACTCAATTAATAATACAACTATGAACACCATCTTACTTTCTTTTTTCAGTAAAAGATATTGTATTAGAAAGAGAAGAAACTACAAAGTAGTAAAGGACAAGAAATCATCAAATCAAACCAGAAAATATTTTTTAAAAAATCTAAAAACAGAACAAAGGAGAGGAAAAAAAAAAAAAAGAGCCTTATAAATTACAATGAAATTAAAACCAAACCATTTGTCCAATTATGTCCAAACTTAAAAGGATGCATCTAGACCAAACTGATTTCTTTCCCAAAAGAACCACTACAGATCAACTGGACCTTGATCAAATCGACTAAATGCAGAAAACTTATTTAAGCATCTAGCATATCAAAAAACAAACCTGGTGTATTTGGGGTAACACTTTGTGCAGAACACCTTTGTATTCACAGATAAGCTTCACCTGCGAATATGAATCAGTAACATTGAGGACCATAAAATTTAAAATAAAGTTACATTATTATTTTCTGTGATATTGGATAAGCAGCAGAAACTTTTTTTCCCCCTAAAAAAGGTTGCACTTTTATATCACAAGCCATATCTGTGTAGGGTTGCATTCAATTTTGTATGAAACAAACCCCAAGAGAAAAAGAGCACAAAAAATTAAATTAAGATTTGACAGTGAGAAATCTTCCAGCCCCAACTAATGAAAATACATTTAAAAAAAAAAAAAAAGCAACCAGTTTTAGAACCTACCTTCCCTTGATAATTGAAACACTGGTGGTTGAATGATCCATTTATATCTGCAACAAAAAAAAGCAGAGGTTGTAATACACCTGGCTGTGTTTCTACTAGACAATACAAAAAGCACTTAAAACATACAAAGTCCAGTTATAACTCAGCATGTAAACAAGTAGATAAAAAAAACCAGTAGTTAACCAACCACAATCCTCCAGAAGAGGGATGAAATATAAAAATATAAAGAAGCTCAACAATGCTCTATACGTTTTTTTTTTTTAAAAAAAAAAGAAGTTCATGCTGAATGTTAATGAGAAAACAAAAGGCTACAAGATTCTAGCAAGGACTGGCTAACTCACTATCTGTACCAAAGTTTCTTGCAAACTAACATCTTCCCTAGTTACCAAAGAGTAAAAGAAAGAAGAGTTAAAACATCCAAGTTCAACATGTTGTAACTGGACTACTCCACAGAGCATAAAGACATGAATAATGCAAAATTGTTCCCAAAGGTCTTGGCTAGAAGAAAGAACATCCTTACCTTGATTTGAATAAAAACCCAGAATGACTGTTTGCCTGTAAGACTTTGCATAATCATCAAGATACCTAGACAAGAAACAGAGTTTTAATTATTTTAAAAGTCCAAGGAAAAAAAATGTATATCATATCATTGATACCTACCTCTAAGCAATTATAAATACAACAAGCAGTTCATGCGACAAAGAAACAATGGATCATATACAAAAAAGCGGGCCAGTCCCTTCAAGAATATAAAAATGAAACTGGAATGCTACAGAGCACACTAATAGCATGTTTAGTAACAGACTTAATTCAAATTGCCGTGTCCTACATCTCATTGACATACACATCTTCAGCTTAAAACAGAAAGTTGATATAATTCTACTTTTGACATACACGTCTTAGGCTTACAGCAGAAAGATGATATTAGTTTTACTCAATTATGTTCATTAACTCAATTGACTAACAGTGGCATATCTATAGCACAATTTTAGCATAGAGCCTGGAAACTAATTTTGATCTCCATGCTTGTTAGTTTAAGTAAATGTAATTATATCACTAACCTAAACAGACTTACATGACTTCATCCATACATGTCTTTTTGTCTTTAAATAAGAATAGAACATCCACCACAGAAGATTCAGTCTTTAAAGATACAGGTCTACTGATGTGAAGAACTATGATTATTTACATAAAATTATGCTGTGCTACGGTTCTGTTCTGTTTATGCCATTTTTGGTTGTCAGTATGATCCTCTTTTGTCTTTCAATGACTAAAGTTCTATATTGACAAAGAAAGAACGACCCAGGAACAAGTGACAAGCTAAGTATTAAGACAAAAAAAATAGTGAAAAATTCACAGAATAGGGTTGAGAGGTAAAAGAGAATCATGCTGTAAGATCCCAATTGATTCTTATATGGTATTTGATGCAGCCAAACAAAGATATTAGTGTGGGTCTTCTTGTTGTCAGAGGCTCTCCATGAGACAAGTAGCAAATATGTAGGCACGAGAAATTGCATAGGCCACTCAAGACCTTATCTCCAGATGCTTGTGTTATGTGTCATAAATTCAGAAACTGCCAATGTCAATCATCTCTTTCTGCGCTTAGAGAATGCTAGGCACTTGTGGAGAAAGTTATTTAATGTTTTTGGAAACAGCGCATTAGTTCCCCCAACTCTTGGTGAGTTTATTCGCCACTTGTATTTGGGTTTTGGGGGAAGGAAGGAGGCTAACGTGCAAGAACTTTCAGCCAGTAGTTTTTAACAGTGAAAGGTCTTTGGGTAGTATAGTTGTCAAGGCTAATATGTGGGTTAGCCCGGGGTGATGGGGGGGGGGGGTGTTCTGTGTCAGATTTGCCAAGGGATTGAGGAGCTTCCTTTTTTTTTTGGCACCCCTTTTCCTTCCACAGTACCTATCCTCCAGCTTTGAACTCCTCTATGGTTTTTTTTTACCACAAATAAATGTTGGAACAAGGTACATTTAACATAAAAACAAATCAAATTATAAAACCTAAAATTCAAAGACAATGTTAAAGAGCGGTGATGGATCATGCAGAATGAAAAGGTGCACTAATCAGTTACAGTTGTTATCCGATACGATATATAAACAATCATTGTACATGCATAACTTGACCTCAAACTATTCCAGTGAAAATATCCTTTTCGTGTGCAGAATAAAGGAGATAGAAAAGTTGAAGATGTAAGCAAAACCCACACGAAAGCTAATATATATCGCACCATGGTCTTATCCGCATGACATCTGTTCCAGGCTGCTTAGATGGTAAGTGGTTCAAGTGTTCAATAACAGTATGCACGTGGGACCAATCCTGCCATTTTTTTTAACATGAGAGACAAATTTCAATTTTGGGCTCAAGATGAAAAGTTTAAAATGTATAACTACCTAAAATAACACCATTAACATACCTGCATTGCTATTACATCTGCATGATCAACAATGAGAACCTGCTCATAATTAATTCACTATGTCAACTTTGTACAATATTTTGTCATAAAATGTAACAACATATGGAGACAGAATTATCAACACAAATTTCAAAAACAGCAGCAGCTTACCTCTATGGATGAAAGGTAATCAACGTCTTTTTCCTTATTACTCCCAGCCTCATCGATTTTCTAACATTTAGAATAGTTTGGAGTCATTAGCATATATATTACTTGGAAATATTAGTAAGTAAAAAAATAATTTCAATGCATACAAAGAAACAAAATAAACAAGAAAGAATCTCCTACAGATAGTAGACACTCCCATTCCATTTTTCCCAAATACCTCCAACCAAAAGACCATCTACCCTTTCCAACTAAGTCTCCTAATGTAGAACAACATCAGGTTGGATCTTCAAAAGAATCCGCTTAACTTTCCCCAGATTCCCTTGACTCCCTAACCCATGCACATTTCAAATGATGATTATCAGTAAAACACATCCTCCACTCGCTTTCCTTTCCCTCCCTCACAATTCATTTAAGTTACCAAATTTTGAAGCTCCTTCTCTAACCGTAGCCCCATTGACTGGAGGAAGGCATTTGGTTCCACATTCTTACCATGACTGATTTTGGCTATAAATTATTTACAACAGCAACCTTGCTACTGGAAATTTAGAGACAGTATCATTTTGAGCCGAAGTGGCAGATGCCATCCCCAATATCCTTACTCTCAGGTATCCACCCCACCCACCCCCCCCCCCCCCCCCCCTCTCTCTCCTTCCCAAAAGAGAAAGATTGTTACTGGAGCCATTGGCAAAGGTATCAGGGTATCAACACAAAAAAAGAATGCTATAAGAACAAATGGCACTGGAAGTAGAAATGAGCAAATTTTAGGCAAAAATGGCAGCATAATAGGAATTGCAGAATCATGTTTCAAAAATCCTGGCAGATAATTACCATCTCTATCCCTCCATTCATTATTCATTTATTTATTATATATCTTGTTTCCTCTAAGAGAATGTCCTCTTCTGCAGCTTGCCCTTCAAATCTATTAGAAATTCTCCTTTCACATTCCTCCCCCCACCAACACCCCCCCCCCCCAACGAAAAAAAAAAAGCAAACAAAAAAAGTTAAAAAACGCCACCACCACAGCACCCAAAAAACAAAAGAAAAAGAAAGAAAGGAAAGATAAGCTATCCAACCCAAATATAAAGGGGACTCTGGACCTGTAAAGACCAATCACATGATGCCAAATGTAATATAAACAGGGCCAAGAAAGTCTTCCGAATTAAATATAAATAATATAAACAACATAAAACAAAGATTAAATTTAAAATGGAAACTTCTTACATTAACCAAGGACAGTGGTGAAGCAACGATGATGTCTGAGGTATGGAAATCACTAAACAGCTTGATTGTCTTCCTGTGAAGAAAGCATTGAATATATCTTAGCCATGAGAAAATTACATCATATTGCTTTCTTTTACAACAAGTGCAACAAGACAGAAGCTATGAAAGAGAACTAAAGAAATAGATTTGGACGAGAGACAGACACTTCAAGACAGCATTTTTGGATCTCTTTCACTTCAGATTCGAGATACTGCTTCATATAGATGCAATTTATGGGAACATTTTCAATGCCAGGAATGACTTATCCATGATGTTAGGTTTATTAGGTCTTTCCACAACAGGAAAATGGCTTATGCGGGTCAACTTGAAACAGGCAGCTTTTACATTCAGCAGAGTCAAATCTAGAAGGGGAAGACATACTATAGGGGCAGGGAGGAAAGTTCTTACCACAGTTGAAAGTTTCAAAAGTAATTTCATAGAGTTATAGACATACTCCCTTGGAAAATAATAAGGTGCAAAAACATGGTTTCTTCTTATACTAGATTCTTATCTCTTCTTTCCTTGTTTTGGGGTCAATTTTCATTTACCAGTCACCGAGTAGGCAAAAGTGTTAACAATATTTCTCTTTTTGTTTTTAATTCTCAGAGGGTTTATAATACAGATCATATGTGCTTGTAATTAATCCATGGGGACCATCTTTAAAGACCAGGCCCAAGATGCTAAGACTGAAGGACAACCAACATTTTTACTAAAGCTCTTAATTGGAAGATGGTTGACCATATTTATTACAAGCCATGCTCCAGCCTTGGGGTATGTTATACTTAATTTAGTGTGTGGTGTGCGTCACTGTATACAATGAAAAGCTCTGTGAATATGCACACAAATATACGTCTAACCCAATATGTATACCTTTACGTAACCATGCCCTTGGAACCCCCCACACTGCAGAAACCAACCAATCACATTACCCACTTACCTCCCAAAGGTAATCACAGAGCGAGGAGCAATGCAACCCACAAAATTCAAATTAAAAACTGGCCAATTATTATTAAATTATAACCAGGACATACTAAATGACAAGTATTTTCTTTCAACTTTTAGAGTCCTCAACTAACAAGTCAAAGATGGCTATAATTTCAATCACTTCTTTTAGACATTGATAATTTCTGTAACAACTACCTGAAGTCATGGTAATATTCTATTTTAAATTTCACCTCAACTTTTTCCTTTGAGATTCTCAAATTTTCAGGTGACAAGGACTCAAGCACCATTGTTAATTCACTAGATTTCACCCAAAAATAATAAAATACATATTATTTTAGCCTTGGAATTAAAATTATTCATGGTTATCCTCAACTAAAGTCTAATGACAAATGCAGATGATAAACTTACCAAAGCTTCCACAAGTCTCAGAAAAGGATTTAGAATAAACAAGGCTAAATACTATTTAGAAAAGTAATCTACCTGGTAAACTTGATGCCAATCATAAAGTCATCCTCATTATTGCCTCCAAAAAGTGCTTGAAAGTCAGAACCTTTATATGATTTCTGGGGTCTTGCATTTTCAGATTCCTGGCCATTTTCGCCCATCTCATCATTGCCTTCATCTTCTTCACTTCCAAATTTAGTGGAAAAACGATCCATATACTCAATGTTGAGCTGAGAAAAACAAAATAAAATTATTTGAAAGACCATCAGAAAACTGCTTATCTTCAAACCCAAAGTAAAAGTAAAATACACAAAAAAATTTTAACAGCAAAAACCATTAAGTAAGAAAAAATGATTAAGTAACTACTCACTAAATGATGGATGTTATTAATAAGCAACAATGGCAGCAAAAATTACGAACTTGAGCAGAAAAATAAAGGATGTAATTGGGCTTATAATTTCGCAATCCATGAAATTAGATGTGCATCAAAATAAAGGATGTAATTGAATAATTAGAAAGCTTTTATAACCTACAATGACAAATCTGTATCACTGAATCAAAAGGGAGAAAAAAACCTACAATGACAAATTTGAGGCAACAGATGCGGACAATTAAATTTTCCCTTCAAGCGTCCCTTGCATCCGCATTTCCATCTAAAACTAAGAGTAAATTACATAGAGCTCCCCTAAGATATGGTAAGTTGTACCTATATTCACTTAGAAGCCTCCCATAACCACTCAACAGTATACAAATTAACTAAGAAAACACAAAACATATCAAAGCATTTAACTGATATTTGCCCAATACAATATTATAGCAAATAAAAAAAAAGGAAAATAAAATATAAGTCCGCTCTCAAGTGTATACTATTTATCCTGGCAGGGCCTCTTTATTATCTCTTACTAGTAAGAAACTCCATATCCAAGTAAGTTAATAGGTGCCTCACTTTCACATAATAATCTTTCTAAAGAAGAAAAAAAAAAAAATTTAATCTCAGGCTACACTGACAAGCCTGACAGAGGATTAGAATCATTAATCTCTAAACACAATTCAGAGAGAGAGAAATAGATAAAAAAAAAAAAGTAGTAAAGACTCCTGAAGAGAGATTATCTATCCTAATACTTTGTAAGACACATCCTTTCCATCTAAAAGGGAGTCCAGTCCTAATAGAACCTCATACAAGAAAGTGAAACTTTAAATTCATTTAATATCTGCTTCTTTAGATTGAGAAATGGTGCTGATAAATGTATACAAACTATAGCCTATTGTAAACATCTAAGGTATGGCTCATCAGTATATCATTTCAATCTTTAATTTTGGTTAATGGCCTCTCTTTGTCACTCAGCACATGGATTCTTTGAAGTATTATCATTGGCACACAAGCAAGGAAATCAGGGAGCTCTTTAGTACTACATGATCAGATCAATTGACCTGTCCAATCCTTCAGCATATCTAATAAGGAAACCTCCCTAATGAAACCATGAGTAAAACACACAAAGAAGTATAGAAAACATTCCTCATCCAAAGATAATGCTCAGGGAACTCCAGTCACAATTCTGGTTTTTTTTCCTAATAAAAGAAATATAATTATTAATTTGAAAGAAGGTGAATATTACAACTAGGCAGGAGCATAAGGATTGAGGCAAAAATCAAATCAGCATTTCATTAGTCATTTCCATCATGTTATGCAAAAATCTCAATTCAGATGCCACAGCTTAAGAGTTGAGGCAAGACTCTGGCGTCCAGAACATGCAATGATATATTATTTAAAGTTTAGGACCATGATGAAAAATAGTCAAGAAAATATTAAATAATAAAAAGTACAGAGATCAAGCTAAAGTACCTTGCAAGATGCAGGTGTAAGACGTATAAGCCTCTTTACAACACGGAACACAATGCTTGCAAATGGCAATAAAATTAAAACCTGGAGCATAAATGAAAAGAGATATTACTACATGTTCAAACATTACAAGCTAACATTGAGATGCTCTATTAAGTACGCTTAGCAATGTCTAAATAAAAGCTTCCTTTATCCCACAGATGACTAACAATTTAATTACAGAGCAACAGAGCTGTAGCAATTATTTCATTAGTCATAGACTTCTAATGACATATTTGGAATACTTCAGCTCCTTCTCCAGATAATTAAAACAACATATCACATTCCAAACATGTTAATCCAATCAGATTTTAAAACAAAATCAGAATCACTAAGCTTAGCTAACAACCACAAATGTATAACCAAAGCCCAAAATGTAAGAAATAGGAACAAAAAGGTATTGTACAAGTATGTTAAAATGGAATACCATATCTATCAATTGAATATCAAAAAATAAGGGGAAGCACAATGATTCTCCAAATAAACAAAAGGGGAAAAAAATTATGGGAGAATAGACCTCAAGTACAATGTCAGATGAAATTAAAGAACAGTGATTAAATAAGCCCAAATGAAATTATCATCAGAAAAACGTCATATAGGAAACATAAGGGGTCCCTCACCTTTGGACGAGTAAAACCTTGATCTCGAAATTTATCACCATCAGCACTCTCACCAAGCTTGGCAAGTTTGACATCATTTTTTTTCACAAGGTCCCTAGTTCTTAAGACATGATTGAGCTGTGCATAATAGATAATAGTCACTATGTCATGATGCAAACAAACAGCAAAACTTTATAGAAAACAACATGGAAAAAATACTTACTGTATGCATTAGGTATGCATCCATGATGGCTGTGTCTTCCAGTCCTTTGTGATAGAATGGTCTCTTGTTACAATGAAGTATATCTCTATAGCTGCTGCCTGGAACGAGGTCAACATGAAGTCATTACCCGTAAGATAATTGGAAAAAAAAACCTAAAAATATTGATTCCCTCATGTGCAACCCCAATGCATATTGATCATCAGAGTTGATCATGAGTAAGGCATGTTTAGCAGACACCTATGGGTAGGACACTATGGTCTCCATCCCTGGACCCATATTTAGCAGGAAAGACATTCACCATCCTCATTGAATCCTTGAATCCCCAGACCTAGACCCATTTGCCCAGAAAATTTTCATAATGAACAAGTTCTTCTCAAGTTGAGACTCAATTACATAAAATCTATTCATAAATGACAATAAAAAATAAAATGTCTCAAACTATTAATATAATTCAAAACCCATATAATGATATTTGGATGGTATTTTTTTTATAATATAGTATATTGATTAATATGTATATGTATGAATATAAATATATACATAGACATTATGGGTCTAGGGCGAGAGGGGGGTATCATATTACCAAGATCTATATCCTCAAGGTTATGTTTGGGAGTTAATCAAGGGATGAAATGGCATGGAATCAAATGACAAGTCATGTACTGTTTGGGAGTTTAATGAAGGAAGGGAATGAGTCATCAATAGAATGAAATTGAATGGCTTGACATTATTTTTCCGATAGTATCCTTAGAACTAAAATGTGATTCTAGCTAGCTTTTAGCCAAAGAGGATATAATAGTATTTTACCATCTATTTATTCCATTCCATCCTAAACCCCCTAATTAAAAGGGTTAACAAAATTGGAGTTTTGGATGGCAAAGAAGGATCATAGAGTCCCTCTGCCATTCCCTTCCATTACATCTGAAAAAAACTTCCAAAAAATAGTTTAGCTCATATTGGCTATTCTATCCCTTGCCATCCATCCAAACACACCCAAAAATACCCATAGAAATTCCATACCCATTCCCAAGTGGTTAAATTTTAAAGAATTAATAAGGTATGGGTATTTTGCTCATCCCCCATGACACCCAAAATAAAATTAAAAAATAAGTAAATAAATAAATCAAAGTCACCAAAGCAGCTACAAAAATCATATAGATATCATATTGGTATATTAACTAGTGACTTTCAGTCAGGACTACTCATAAATACACACTGCTCAAGGCATTTGACTAAATAAGGAGCAGCATTTTGTCAAATGTTGCTGTAAAGAATAAAAACAACACATATGATGTAGGATACCAGAGAGAGTGAGGGGAAGAGTGGGGAAAGTAAGAGGAGAAGTTGAGAAGAAGAGAAAGGAGGAAGAAATTAGGTCAAACAATGTTTTTATTTAATATCAAAATAGTCTAATGATAACAAAATACTTAGGGCTATTTATAGAGAGCTTTATAAATAAGCAAGATAATACAAAATCCAAACAAAATATCTAAATTTAAAATAATTCAAATTCCTAAATTTATCCTAACTAACTAAATCCTAAAATCTCTAAGCTTATCCTTAATAACAAAATTACAAACAATATCGCTTCTCCCATTCTCCATTAATATATCTCACATAGGACACAAACGTAAAATCCAAACCTACGATGCATCCTATGTTGTCCATAATATGGTTTCTTAATTCAAAAAGAAATCATGATCTACGTTAAAATGTACAAGTATTAACAATGATACATGTCATCTTTTCAGTAAAACTATGCCATTTACCAGGTCTTACATTCTTAACAAGCTAAAATTGGCCCAAACCCAAACCATCATAAGAGGACAAAATTTGTTTTGGCTTTTCTTCATTTGTCTTTGGCTATTACCCTCCTCAACAGGATGTTTTGTGTGCCCAGCCGCTTTCAACAAATTTCTTTGTCTGATACACAGGATTGAAGAAATTAACTATTCTGCTGTTAGTTTCAACTTGACCATGTATCATATAGACCTAATAAATTAAATTGTAAGGGTTGAAATGAAACACTATCAGAAATACATATCCTATTAATTTCTACAAGTTACAAATGACCATGTATGCTTGCTATGGGCAGAATTCTTTTAATCATTCACGTACCTGATGATTTCTGTACTTGAACAGAAAAGTGTTACAAATTTATATCCATAATTCTTTAAAATCAAAATTCACCTAATTAAAGCATGTTCGCTGCAGAAAAGTTTCTAAAGAACAGAAGGTATTTGTGAAGTTATAGGGAATATGAAAGGAATAGTGTCTTGAACACACCTTGGTAGACAAAACAATCAAGACACACAATTCTATGGATGCCGACGACAAAGATGAAGGAATTTAATGCTTATCACCAAATGCAAATGAGCGATGCCAACAAGATAATTGATCCATAAAGATTCATATAAACTTACACAGGGAGAAAAACATCTTTTGCTTAGGTGATTTAATAGCCTTGCCTCCAGATGTCTGGTAGACATCCATCCAGTGTTTGTACAACATTGGCTTCAAACCATCACAAGTATTGTTACCCATATCCTGCAAGAGAGAGCAGGAAAGAAGAATGTAATATGTAATTGAGTCAATAGCAGAACAAGATTCTTTTTTCTAAACCAGTGTAATATTATGATTTTACAGAATATATGATTACAACCAAGCCAAGACATGGACAATGTCATGGACAATAGGGGAAGAATACATGACAGGAAATATTCATCATCAAATGCTGCTGATTTATTTGAAAAGAACCAGCATTTATCAAAGAGTATAATAACTAGTCAAATTATTGAAGAATAACACGATAAACACATCATTGACTCCATTCAATATTGTCCAACTCAAAAAAGGTAATCTTACAAAAAGATGTAAACAAAAGTCAAGAATTGTTCATAATTCCTAATTACTTCATAACTTATATGCAATATACCATAACTTTTCTCCCACTAAAAGTTCAATATAGTCAATATTGAGATATCACATGCGATCAGCCAACCAAAAGATCAAGCCATAAGATTGGATAGTGGATCATAAGACCCTACCAGGCTACCACTTATGACAAAAAAAATTATATATGCATACAGTTATACAAAATTTATAAATAAGCATAACATTATCAAAATCTCATCAAACATTTACAACACAACTCATTAGTTGCAAAAGTCACAAAATTTTATACGTTAAAACAACTCTGAAGTCACTAAAATTACAATATCCATTCCTTAAATAAAGGGATGGATGGTACTAGGACAAGAATCTATTCTCCTCCTCCTTCCAAACTAGAAAACGGAATCAATTCTTCTCCTCCCAAATTACTACTGCCCACAGTTGTTTGAGCATAATGAATGGAAGGGTGGGGTGGTACGTTGCTGTGAGCAGTGTAAGACAGGTTGGATATTTGATTTTTTTTTTTTTTTCTCCTCATTTTACGGAAGGCAAGTTTCCAGGATAGGATCACAGGATCAAAAGGGCCTAAGATCATAGGATTAGACAATCAAGATTGTGATCCTAACGAAATCCTTTTAGATTTCAATCTTATCTAGGCTAGGGATGGAATTCTACAGGTAGGATTGTACAATCTTATAATTTAGATCAAGATCTTGAAAAGATATCATTATCTACTATTTGAAGGCAATAAAATACCAAAAGGTGAGAGAGGAGTGTGACAAATCAACAGAAACCAATAGCATTTTTGTGGCCAACCATTCCTTTATGTAACTTGTGGCCACTTACTTTACTAAATTTAGCATTCAAAAAAAGGTCACCCGCATGACATTTGAAGAAAGATAGTAAGATACACCAAGAAAATATCATACAGTAAATATACCTCTAAAATATTCTTCCCTGTTCCTGTCCATTTGCAATTTGACATACCAATAGCCGGCACCTCCCACTTATATTCCCAGCTCCTTTGGTTGTCGGTTTCATCTTTTGATAAATTATGTTGCAAATGTAAATCAAAAGAGCTGCAGGAGGAATAAATGGAATTTTAAATCATTACAAAGTATGCAAAATATAAAACATACATACAAGATTTTAATAATGATAAAGCTAGGTAATAACTAAAGATAGCTTGTGAAAGATATAACAGCATTGGGAAGTCAAAATTTCAAATGACACAAATTTTGTGTATATATATATATATATATGTATATATTATATGTATATGTATATGTATACCAAACGAAACATGGACATCAGTTACTACCAAATTAGTAACCCTGCAAGAACAAGACTATTAAAGCATGTTTCATTGATGCAGAAATACAGGGCTAAACTTTTTATTTTGGGAAATGGAATTCTTTTTTCCAATTCCTTCCATTATCTTGTTCACACAATTTAATAATAAAGAAAATTATCCATTCCAATCATAGTTACAATAATAATAATAATAATAATAATAATAACAAGAAAATGATTAAAAAATAAAATATATTATTATCTATCTTTTCCTTTCCACTCTCTTTTAATTTTAATCAGATTTCAAGGGAAAATTAAATAATAATAATAATGATGATGATGATAAAAAAAAAAATAATAAAGAAACTTCCAACTTGACCCTTCACTGAAAGAAACACAGTATATATATATATATATATATAAACAAGTTGTGTGTTATTTTCCATTCTGCTTTTCATTTTCTTTTTTGTCTGTCAGGAGTAACCATCCTCATTCTTGAAATCACTATTCTCTCTCTTGATGAGTTATTTTACTGTAGCAGCAAAGTGCAAGCAATCTTCCCTGCAAGAATTCTGGCAATTTTCTTAATTAATTATTCTCTGGAGTAATCATGAGAAAGTATTATTATTTGAAGTAGTGAGAGTCATATTATAAACAATACTATCAAAAAGCAAAAAATAAAACTCTATTTTTCTTTATAAGCTGGAAATTGCATCAACAAACTACACTGATTCAGAATAATAGCAGTCAAACGTCATCCTTTCCTTTACTGCCCTTTCATTTTTTATAATAAGCTGTCCCTTGCCCTGAGTAAGTAGTGAAGTACTGAATTCCAAAGAGTTATGAACATTTAAAAATCAAACAATGCAAGAAATTATGTGACACCTTGATCCTTAAGGTCAAAAAGTTTACCAAAGAATCCTATTTACATGCTGCTAAGAGACTCACCACTAAACGAATAGTAAAATCCAGAACCACAAGACAACATATCATGTTATTTCCACTCATTATTTGCTGTCATTTTTTAAATTGAAATCACATCAAATATATAAAATATAATGCAATTGTCGAAAGGATAAAGAATTCAATTTTACAAAGGGAAACTTTAAACTTAATTCAATAATAACAGTTGAAAACTTGTTTTCTCATATCTCTCTATAGCCATCAAATGCAGCGTAATGTCAAATGGGATGGATTTGAAAAAATTAACATAAAACAAAAAGAGATAGTTAATGTTAAGTTGTTAGCAGACCTCAAAAGCACTGAATCCTCTGAAGTTGATCTAGCATTGATCTCTGTATCCTCTTCATCAGAAAGAGATAAGTCAAGATCCCCATCAGTTTCAGAACCTTCACTAAATCCAGAATCATTAACCTCAGAATCTTTCCACATACTTTCTACACCTTCGCTTCTGGGGAACTCATCATCAGATCCTGGGAGAAGGTGAAAATGTGTAAATATGCAAAATGATAATCTACACTTGTAAATTTACAAAGAAAAAAATGAGTACTTTTATGCTTTTTCTGAAAGAAAGAAAGAAAAGGCAGAAAACCAATAATTGATGGCCAAGCTTATATAGTAAAACAACACTTATTAAAGATCAGTATGTAACAAAGGAAATTGGAACAATACATAATCATGAACCCTAAGTAAAGCCTTCCAGTACAGCAAATGAATAATGAAAAAAAACCAAAGAAAATGAAAGTTTGCTACAGATTTGAATTTTTTTCAAGTAAATATGTATGATTTACAATAAATGACAGAAACCTAAACTATAACTTTCATCAAACCTTGTTCTACATCATCATACACATCGTTCAGCTTGCTAAGATGTTTTCCAATTTCAATATCCTTCCTTTTGTTGTCACTTCTACCTTCTTTTCTTTTCCTGAAAAAAAGGCACAGCAATGCATACTTTTGATTTTTGATGAACCAAAAGGGCATATGTAAATTTATATACTAAAAAATGGTCAAAAAAGTTGACAAACAAGCCTAAGCAGGCGCATTAAAGGCAATTAGTAGAATGAATACAGAAGAATTATCCTAGCTGAAACCAAGCAATAGCAATAGCTACTAGTCTGCGACATTGAATAAGCGTTCTAGATCAGCATAAGTGTCCAAGGTACCCAAAGGAATTAGAATTCCATTAACTTGCTCCTAATTACAAGGGTAATATCAAAACAAAATAGTAAAATAGCCACAGCATTACCCCTGGCACCGCATAGTGGATGATGAATGATACTCAACTACAAGAAATAGCCAATATAAAACGAGTACCAACGAAGGAGAACAGTATAATCATGACAAAATATCATTTGGGCGCATACTTTCATGTCCAACTATACCACATATAAATACAATATCGTTCCCAAACGATTACCTCTTCTTGTTCGCAACAGCAGCTGATTTAGTGCACGACTGAAGCGTCTTCATGGCCTAAGATTTTTCGTTCGGGTGTCGTTGGTGCGCACGGAGGCAGAGAAGGTTCAATGCTTCGCTTGCTATTGGGTGAATGGCGACTGTATTTGAAAACGCCGTCTTGGGTTTTAGAGCTGGAGAAGGAGTAGGATTTTCGACATATATTACCGTTCAGCTTTAAAATTTGTTAATGTTTGGGCTTTGTTAAACCCCAAACCAGACTAGGCTAATGTGTTTTGGACCAGTCTATTCAGCCCAGCCCATTTAATGTTTTCAATGGTGAATCAAATCTTTAACTTCTTTTGGCCATCATGAACTTCGATAGTATATAATAAATTCAAATAGTTTAGACAAAAATATGAAAAAATAAACTAGGAGTAAACTATTTTGATCCCTAAAATGTATTTTATTTTTCAATTTAATTTTTAAAAGATAATTATTATCAAATAGGTCTAAACATTTAAATAAGAACAATATATTAATCTTGCTCTTAATTTTTTTAACCTAATGTTTATAAAGTTGCTCACATGAATTACCATTTTCTAACATAAGTAAAGAATAACAATAATAGCATGGAAATGTGTAGGTATTGATTTCAACTAAATCTAATCACCTATTGGACAATAAAAAATAGGCTAAGCTTTGATTAAAAAATGCCCAATTCTATTTTTAATTAATTTTTTATTCATACTCATATATTTTTTGACCATATCTATCTATTTACTATTTAAAAATTAAAATAAATAATGTGTTAATAGTTACTATTACTAATTGTATATAGAGAAATTACAAATACAAATTAATAATTACATTGACATGCAACATTTGAATAGACATGTATAATTATTATGAATTAAAATTAAGTTGATCTCGCTAATAAGCGTACATTTTATTTATTTAAAATTAAGATAACTTATTTTTAATATCTTAATTTTTAAGTTACATTTATTTTTAATAATGAAATTAAGTTTTTCAAATATTAAATTTTTTATTAAAAATATTAACTTTTTGAACCCAATTTAAAAAAAAAAAAATACCTTATTAGTGGTTGTAAGACAGCCTCGGTTAATTAACAGTTGCCTTGCAACTACCCTCGATTTTAGCATTAGCAATAGTTCTTTCAACAGCTGTTAAGTAATCGCTGCCAATGCTTAATTTTTTTTTTTTATAGCGATTTAAATATAAGATGTTCAAATAGATTATCTAAATATAATTTTAAGTATCTTGAATTTAGAATTTTGTCTCTTCTCAGCTGCGTTTGTTCTTGTAAACTTAAATTAATGATCTCTTATTTGAATTAATAGATTAATTGTAACGAAAAACTCTAGAAAGGAAAAAAAAAAAAAAAAAAAAGATAAAGCTTAAAGTTTTACATTGCACCTTATTATATGCACATTTGTTGATAAATTCTTCAAAATTTACTCCAATAATGATGTACTTATTATTTCCTATTTATTTACTTTTATAAGGAAGATCTAATTACAATACAAAAAATATCTTGTATCTTTTTGGCAAAAAAAATTATTATCTATTGGATTTACAATAATTAATCAAATAGAAATTTCAAAATCCATCGATAATGAAAAAGACCAAAAGAAATTATTTCACTACTTTTATAACTTGATATTATGTAATTGCTTCTTCAAAAAATTTCTTCATATACTTTATTTCAAGTTAAAATTTCGGAAAAAACAAACCTCGAAGTTTTATGTAAATTTTCATCTTGATGGAAAAAGGATCCTGCATGCCTACTTCATACTGCTAACTTTGATATTTAACATAGGAAAAGTTGGTCTTGAAGTGTATCTCAATTTTAAATTAGTCCTTATGATTTTTTTTTTTCAAACTCATTCCCATACTTTTATTTAAGAGTTAGTCTTCACCATTAAATTCTATCATAACACTATTAATTGACAGTTGTTAAGGGAGATCAAATGTTGAGGTGTATCTCCGGTGGAGCTTGTTGGAAAAAAAATTTAAAAATTATAATGAACACAAATAAATAATCAATTAAAAAATTATATGGAATGTAGATTCATTATAACCATAAATTTTGTAATAAATATAGTAACTTACATTGCCCAAATTTTTTATACATAAAAGTGAGAGTTAACCACATAGACAAACAAAAGAATATTTTAATAAACTAAAAAAATAAGTTGTTCTACTGAGTCTTTAAAGTTATTTTATGTTCAAAGTACTTGTCTTTATTTAATAAATAAAATATTCAAATTAATTAAAATGGTAACTTTTCACTTCTTTTTAATAATAAATTAAATATGTTTTTAAAATATCTCTCTTATACTCTCAATCGACAATACGATAGAATAATATGGTTGTTCAAATTAATAGGGCTTATGAGTAATCTAACATATAATTGATTATTCACAAATAACTTAGACCTAATCCAATCTTAGTTTATATATCAAAAAATTTAATTATTTAATTAATTGATAAGCCCAATAAATTATCCTAACAATAAATTAAAATCATTCCACATAATTTTAATATATTTGATAAAATTAATTCAACAATTGTCATGTGGATAAATTTGCCAAAAGATAGATCAATGGGTTTTCCTTACTTGCCAATTATTTCCTTTCCTTCATACTTATATGTTCAGAATATGAACTCCATCACCCTTGTCTCTTCTCTCCTCCTCAACTCACTCAATAGGGATGCCAATGGGAAACAACAAACTTGTTTCAGGTTCAGTCAATCAGTGGATGACACACGACCCTCAACATATGCTCTGTTAGCTTTAGTGTTTTCTTAATGGTGTCCCCTTTTTTTGTGTTATTCTATACTGAGAAGAGGAAGGGCAAACGGGCAAGAATTCCTCGCAAAAGTGATGTGCAACAACATAAGAACTCCATGGTAAGTTAAAGAAAGATAAGTATTTTATTTTCTATCTTAGATGCAATAGGCTATAAAGTCTGAAAGGGAGAAGCATGGAAATTCTAGTTGAAATTGCACTAAATGTATGAAATGAGAATAATAAAACTCTGATGTAACTCATTAGATATGTGTAATTTTGTTGTTGAAGTTTCAAATATGAATTTAGACAACAATTCGTATAACTCGATGAACTTTAATAAGTTCCAAAAGCAAAAGGTTTTGAAATGGATACATATGTTTTACTTCTTATGGATATAGAAGAGGATGCACTTTTGGTGTTCATGTGGGGGATAATGGCCTTGTATGTACCTGTGGACTCCTAATCTTTAAATTAGATACATAATTAAGATGTTCTAATGAATGGTTAAAAGTTATTGTTTCTCTAATCTCTAAGCTTTTTACGTTAGAATTGAATAATGTTTAGTAGAGCATGTGCACAGCACAACGTCTTCTAAATTGTGTGAATATGAGATTTACCACCTTGTTTATGTTTTGTTATTCTTGGTATGTTTTCTACATATCCTGCTTGTGTCTATGCTATGTTCTTAGAATGGAGTGTTATGTTCCATAAGGCCTATCTTGTGGCAAGTTTATCCATATTGCAAAGTCTATTCTTCCTAGGATCCATTTCAACATTATATCTTCTATGTTAATAGCGATGACTAATACTTAAACATTTAGAAAGTATGGGACGAGTTTGCAAAAGGATATAAACTATAGGGACCAATTTAAAAATTGAAAATTACAAGGGCCAAAAAATAAATTTCCCTTTTAACATGCAACATAGTATTAAGGGACATATCAAGGAATTAAATGCACCAATGCAATTTCGTAGCAAGAATTTATTGCACTAAATTAGTAAGTAACAACTAGATGCATCCTCAAAATTCTAGTAACTACACAGTTACTATAATCTTGAGATTCCATTTAGTAACTATACCAAACACTTTTTACGATATATTTCACGATATATATAATAAGAAGATAATAGTTATCAAAACGTTAGCTCAAGATTCAATGGCGGAACGACAAATATGTGAGGGGGCACTTCCCTCCTCAATTTTTTTTTTTTTTTGGCTCTATATTGTATTAAATTCTGATTTTATGCCCCTATATATTTTAAATTTTTGAATCAATTGAAATTATTGATCTTAAATAATTAAGTTATGTTATTTTGTTTTATTATTTTATACATAAATTTGAACCCATGAACCTTAGATATATATTATGTATGTACTTTTATAGGTACTACCTTTGCTACTTTTATATATGTATAAATATATATTATGTATGTACTTTTATCACTTTTATATTTAATTTTTTAATAAACATTTGATACATTATCGTAAACAAGAATTTTACAATAATTAAGTTTAAATATTAATATGTTATTTTTAATTAAACCTCAAACAAAAAGCTAAAAAAATAAATTTTGAAATTTTGATTAATAAAATAATATCTATAATACTCTATAAATATTTTCTTTACAAATTAACAATTATAAATTTTGATGTTTTATTTGATAAACTTGCTTACTTACTTCAAAATATTATTTTTGGGCTATTTATTGAAATTGTCAAGTGATGGTATATTTTATTTAGTATATATTTGTTATGTATGAATAATGAGTGCATGTAAATATTTTCATAATTGTTTAGATAGTAAAATTAATATTAAAATGGAAAGTAATATATAGTATAATACTTTAAAACTACTTTTAAATTTAAAAAAAGAAAAGGTCAAGATATTATTAGTAAATTAATTTTTAATTCAAAAGTTTAAATGAAAGAATTTTATTTTAAAAACATATAATATTAAAATATAATTTTCCAAAATAAACAATAAAAAAATTTGAAAAAAAATTGTATTCCCAACTATATGTTCTGGCAATGCCACTATCAATATTATTAATACATTTCAAAAATATTATTAATTACACCGACATACTTAGTTCCTCAATGTATACGAAAAAGAGCATTGAATTCTCATAAATGCGAGTATTAAGCATCTTACGCTTCGGTAAGCAAAAACAACATTTTGCTAATCAAGAAGCATTGTGTTTTTATGTTAACTTGTGTTTCTATTTTATATTTAAATTTTAAGAATAATATTTTTCTTAGAAACAAGTGCATTTATCATCCCTCTTTTTTAAAATATTTGTTGGCAATAATAAAAATTCAATCCTCAATATTTTTATCATGATCTAGAACATTGAGAAAATTTTAAGTAAATTTTGACTATAAAAAATTGTACTTATTGAGTTAATAGTAAACAAATATATAACTATATTTATTTTAATTGCACTTACAGTAGTTTGTATAAGGTTTTAATATAATGACAAATGAACATATATAACTTTCTTATTGAACTAAAAAGTCAATAAAAACTCTACTGATTCTTGAGTTATATTTTTTGGATAAAAATTCTTCAATCACAATTATTATCTGTGTATAAAATTCGACAACTTCCATGATTGTATTTAGACCAAATCAAAGAAAAATTATTAAAAAATATAATTAAACGAGAATAAAAAATGAAAAAAAAATTAAAATTGGACAAAAAAATTTCGTTCCATGTGAAAAGTTAGATCAAAAGTATTTTTTGAATATTAGATTTTAAAATGTATTCTTATATCTTTTCCGTAAGATTTTTTAATTAACACATGGTATGTATATGCTTAATCAGTAATAATCTATATTGGAGAAAAATTGCAATTTCGGTATCTTATTTTTTTATTTTAGTGAATTGATTTAGTCACTTAGAAGAACTAATTTGATTTTTAGAGAACTATTATTTTCTAAAGGAAGAAGATTATTTTGTTACTTTTCATATTTAGATGGCCAAATTAATATTAAGGTTAAAAGTGAGTAGCAAAATTATATTTTTTTTCACATAAAATGTGCATAATTTAATTAAAAAATTATACATTTATTTTGTAATAATCATACATATATTATGACATTATTGAAATACTATGGACTTGTAATATTTCAATTAAAAAACAACATAACAAAGATAGTAAGCACTGCATATAAATTTTTTTCTCAAGTATCATATAAAAGACAATTCGTAACATATTTATTTTCCATAAAAGTGAAAGCAAAAAAGAAATAAATGATAAGAAAAAAACACAAAGGGAGCCGCTTCTTGCAAAAACTAGCTATTGGCAATAGACCAAATTATTGGGCAATATTTTTTAAAATTGAACTTGAATTTGAGTTAAAAAAAATGTCTAAATCTGCATTTTAATCAAACTTTTATTCATATTTTTCGGGGTGGGCCAATCAAGCTTTTTAAAAAAATTTCAAATCAATTTGTTACTTATAACTTGAGATAAATAACATAAATAATTATTATTATAACATGTAATATTATATATAGAGAAGTAGTAAATACAAATAAGTTATTGTATTAATATAAATCTTTTAAATAAAAAGTATTAATTTTTATTTTTTATTAAAATATCACATTACACTAAACTTTTTTATAAATAATAATTTTTTACTTATTAAAAAATTATTCATATGAAATTTTTGAGCTTTGACCTAACTTAAAAAAAAGTTTAAATTTTACCATTTTACAAATTGGGTATTTCTGATCAAATTTTTTTGTTCAGACTTTTTTTTTTTTTTTATTTGGTGAAACTCATCAAAGCAGACTTTTTATGTTATACTCAAATATAATCAACAAGTGGATGCTAATTAAAACCTCATCCAAAAAAAAAAAAAAAAAAGTCAAAGCTAACAATTATAGGAGAGAGAGCCACAACAGATTCAAATGCATCAAATACTTTTGAGGTAAGCAAATCATATATGACAAATGTATATATTTATTTATAATTAGTTTCATCAACAAAATTTATTTATGAACCTCAGACGTTTTGTCTTAGATGTATTAAATTCTTCGTCACTTGACACAAGAGGACAAACTCAAAATATTTATGGTACTTAAGTCGTGATCCATATTATATGGCTGGCAAAAAATGACTGTGTCAGATTTGGTTTTGAGAATATATATTTTGGTATATATTTAAGATGGAGACGTTTTGGTTCTCTTGAGACAATGTTTGGAGAAGATGGCTCATCTCTTTCGCTCTTCTTGCTTCCTACTGCTAATTTGCCTGACTTTCATATCAGGTATGTTCTCATCCAGTTTATGTCCACGATTCTTTTTGGTGATTCAAAGGTTGTCTTGCTTGCTTTCCAAGTGTTTTGGTTCTTCACAAGCAGAGGATATATCAATTTAGCTCTCTATAAATTTGTTTTTTCCTCTCTTTCTTTGTTCAATGTGGTATTTTGCAATTTATTCTTTTGTGGAATTTTTGTTTTAATTTGTTTCTTCCTAAATAAAATCATTACCAATAATATTATTTATATTTTTGAAAGTGACTTATTTTTTAAGGAGTTTATTAATAATTTTATTTGTAATGGATCAAATTAAAAAATGTCTATATAAAAAAAAACCAAATTGATAAGACAGTTTTATGATAAATCAAATTACAAAAAATATTTAATTTATAAGGGACTGACTTAAAAAAAAATTATGAAGAATTAAAATAAAAACACTCTATATATAAGAGATCAAAATATGATTTTATTCCTTTTTCCCTTAAATCAAAATATCGTAGCACAGTATACCTCAATTGATATACACAACGTTTATGTTTTAACTGCTTCTTATTATTTTAATCTTAAATAATAATCAATATTGATCTTACCATTTTGCATTTGCAGTTTAGAGATTAATGGATAATCTTTGAGATTTAATTTTTTTGGTTACTTGAAATATGAGATCAAATAGTGCTTGAGTTATAATTGACCAAACAAAAAAATTAAATTGGTGGAGGACTCTAGCTTGAGTTACATTTTAAATTTGAATTATATGAAAATAAAATATACATTAAATTGGATTGTTTTATGTCCAAAAATATATCAAATCAAATATAAGAGAAACAACGGGAAATATAATGTTATATTGAAGTAAAAAGAACCTTAAAATTACTAACTAATTGTTTTTCTTCTATCAATAATGTAGTAAAATTTTTCAATAACAGTAAGGTGTGCCACAGATTATATTCAAAGACATGAAATGACACAGAAAGTTAAACTTTTGGGAGGTGAACATTTCACTGTTTTTTTTTTTTAAAAAAATCTGTATAAAATAATTCTTTACACCGCAATTCCGTTCAATGTATATTAGATTCTCAAAGGCATCCTCTTTATAATGGGAAAAATATTAAATTAGACTTTTATTTTCACATTTTACAATAATTTAATTTCTTACTGTGATAAATTAATTTTTTATAAATTATATTTTATGCAAAGTCTCTCATGATCCACACGATAGAACTTATTTTTTTATAAATTTTAATTTGTAAAAAATTAGTTTTATATAAATTTAAATTTGTGAAATACTCATTTATTATGGTTAATTTTTAAATTGTCACAAACATAAAAATGAAAGACCAATTTTATAACTATTAATAATTTTTTTATTTTTTATAACTATTTTTGATAATGCACACATGATGAAATGTCAATTAATTTCTTCATTCTCACCAAATAAAATAATTTTTTAATTCACGTATTTGATTTATTTTTTACCCTTGTAGCAGCGGAACAATTTGGTAAAAATTTTACCAATGCTAACTGCAGTAATTGTCAACCACCTTTGTCATTATCATCACTACCAGAAATTCCACCACAGCCGTCGCCACCGCAATCGCCGCCATGGGCGAAAACATGCAATGTGGGAATAGGTCCATGCAGTGCTCAATGTAACGATGAATGTTGTAATGATAAATGTGCTGAAAAATTCCCAGGACCTCTTGAAGGCCAAGGATACTGTCAAAATATAGGGCCACCCATATATCATGGTTGTCTTTGCACATTTAACTGCTAAACAAAGAACTAAATGGAACATCAAGTTTAAAGTTTGTAATTAATAATAAATTTGAAATAATAATTTAAGTTATATATCTCTATGCAGCATACTATCTCTTTAGATTTCCTTCAATTGATTATTGAAAGATTTTTTTTTTTTTTTGAAAAGCCTCAAATTTTAAGAATAATTTGGGGATATGAATGTACCAAAATTATAATTTTGTGCTATGTTTGTCATTTTTTTATATTTTAATTATATATGAATTTTCCCAATTAAAATAAATTAGATGCACAACTTTAATTAAACTGAATACTTATCGAGTTTAGATCTCTGTTTTAAAAGGTATTTACGGTAAGTGTTAGTAATTTTACCAATAATAATTAGATCAAAATTTTAAATTATTTGTATTTGTTATATCAATTTAAAAAACTAACGATTTTAGTGATTAAAAGTTATGGAAATCAATAATTTTTAATATTAATATACACTATCAGATAATATTATAAATTTAATATAGATCATTAAACGATTACAACATATTAATTAGAGTAGGCATCAGCGTGGGCTTGCACTGATCAATTGGTTTAATAACCTTCATATCTCTTGTGTAAAAATGTAAGTTCATTTTTAGTACTTTGTAGTGTTAAGCATTCATATTACTATTGACACTGATAATTTAATTTGGCTTTTGTCAAAGTTATGCAATCAAATTGTAAATTATAATTAAGTTAAATCACAAAATTCAGAGAATCATAATTAATTTTTGAAAATATATCCGAACAATGAATATTTTTGTCAGAAGGTGACTCGGTAATGCGACTTTTGATGTGAGTTGCTCAAGGCCTTGCCAGCAACTCTGTTATTGGCAATACAAAGAAAGGAATGAAGCCATTTCAGTGCGAAGGTTGTAGTCAAACCAGCGTTTATGAAATTGCAGAGAGCTATATGATTGTGGAATGCGACGTCGATGGACGGTGCCAATATTTTTTGGTCGGTGACCAGCCATAGAAAATGAAAGAAAATTTTTATTATAATTGTAATTTAGTTATTTAAAGATTGTATTAAAATTTTTCATTATTTTTTATAAATCAAAAACTTCAAAATTTTATTTCTCACAATTAATAAAAGAACAATTTTATATAAAATAAATAAATATATAAAGAGTAGTGAGATATATAGAAAGTTGTGAGATTAGTATTTTTCTATTAATAAGAGATATAAAAATATTGTATTATCTTTATTATATAGAGAATGTATAATTTCTATTTTTTTCATAATAAATTTTTTTTTTTTTGTAATTTTTTATTTTATTGAGATTTTTCACGTAAAATCTTTGTGTGTCATATTTTTTTTAAATTATTTACTATAATTTTGTTTCTATTTGATGTCTATTTTCTCAACATGCAAAAATAAAATTTGTAATGTAAAGTATTTTTAAAGTAAGTAGAAAGGAACAGAAAGAGAAAAGAGAGAGCGAATAAAAATAAAGAAAATAAACTTTTTACATACTCTCAATACTTGTGTTGTCCTTTTTTTTCTTATCCTTTTTTCTTCTTTTATTTTACAAATACTTTATCAGCTTCCTTCTTTTTAATTAAAGACTACCCTGATGGACGATTCTTGCAAATTTTGCTCTGTGTGTGTGTGACATACACCATGAAAGTGTTAAACCCCAAAATTTTTAAAGTATCCCATAAGCAAAAAAAATCTATTTAGTACATGGTAAGAGGTTAGTGTCTTTCGTATTTTCTTTACACTTGGCTATGGTCTAAGATATGACTATAATTGTTTCATGGCAAAGGTTTAGACGTAGGATTGAGTCACAATGAATACACAATATTTAAACTATATGTGGCTAAGTTAAAGGAGTTATACTTAATTAATAGTTATAATTTTTGACTTATTAACAAGTGTTTAATCTAGCAATTGAAATCAAAGTTAAGACCACGTATATGATTTTCATTAGAGTAATTACATGTTGAGTTAAGTGTAATTAAGTAACAAAAAAAATTATTACTTCCTAAATTTCTGACGAACCATTATAACTTCACTTTAGATTTTAACCATTGTTATCAAAGTTGTATTTAAAGAAAAATATAATTTTAGTCCCTTACTTTTAACTAAATTATTAATTTAGTTCTATAAAGATAAAAAATATTAAAATAATTATTCCAAAATAAAAAATAAATGGAATTGATCTTTGTAAAAGACCAGTTTAATACTTTTTATCTTTAGATAATCAAATTGATTTAAAGGCAAAAAATAAGAGACTAAAATTATATTTCTTTTATTATTTTTATAAAACAAAATACATTTAGTTGCACGCTTGTTTTCATTTTTAAATAACACGAGCACAACTTTAATTTAATTAAAGGAGTTGTTATATTGCATTATTGACTTCTAATTAGGAGGATTGACAAAAATGAGTTTTTAAATTTAAAATTTTCTTATATAATAGAAAAATGGGTCGCGTAATAAATAATATTTTAAAATTGGGGGAGGGAGAAATAATATGTGAGGTAGGGACAATTATTAATTAAGATTCTTAATCAATGTGAGATTTCACCACAAATTTAGATGTATTTTGACATAAAGTAAGTTTCCATATCTACTTAAAAGGTTGTAAATTTGATGTTATTAAAATTCATTTAAAGGTATTTAAGTGCATTTAAATCAAATCTGAAACTAAAATTTCATATTATGCACTCCGTTGAGCATCTGCTAGTATAAAAGTCGGCATCGTTCTCATTGCCCACCTAGCAAAGAAGGACAGGATCGTAAGCATGGCCAAGTTCTCCTTTGAACACTGCATTCTACTTCTCTTATTTGTATCAGCAGGTATATTACATAATTGTTCGACGGGCTCTATCGACTGTGTTAGAAGTAGATCTCAGGGTAAATTTTTAAATAGACTCAGTATATAAAAACTAAATTGAGTAAAATACTATTTCAATTCTTCACCTATTGATTAATTTTTAATTTGGTCATCACTTATTTCTAATTTTAATTTGATCACTTATTTCTAATTTTAATTTAATCACTTACTAATATAGAAGTTAATATATTTAGTCACTTATTTTTAATTAAATTTGGATCAAATATGTTAATATTCATATTAGTAAAAAATTAAATTGAAATTAAACTAATAAATGAAGAATCAAATTGAAACCAAAGCTAAAGTCATAAATGAGGGACCAAAATCATATTTTACTTAATAAATATATTAAGAAAACCTTAAAATACACATAATTAAATATGCCGTCAATGTATCACACTAAATAATATACTAGACATGTTGTGTATATATCTCTGTGGTTGATTTGATTCAAATATTATTTAAAGATGTTTATGTCTTAAATTAATATTTTCTTCGACATTACTCTCAACTTTGTTTCGCCCTTCAATCATATTTTAGAATATTTTTGCTTAATTTACAAGAAGTCTCTCATTAATTATCGCAAACAACATTAATTTGCTGATTTTGATACTGCTTTTGTAATGCATAGGATTTTTATATATATAGTATTGTATTGTTAGCCTTTAGTTTGTTGTTAATAAATATTAATTTTAATTCGTTGAATTCAATCAATACTTATGAATTAACTGTCATGTAATAGACAAATTGGTTGGTTAGATATATCCAATACATAGTGTTATCATAACTTGGTCCGATCTGATGAATCCAACATGACATAACACAAGTTATATGTAACTTGGTTCAAAGAATCAAGTCCATTACGTGAGACTTAGTCCTTGAGTAAGATCGGGTCCAAGTCAAGATATAAATTCGATTTGACCTGATCATTTTTACTTTTCTTTTTTAATAGTCATTTTAAAAAAATAGTTACATTTTTTTTGTTTAGGTTGAATATAAATTATTTTTATTAATATGGGATACTTCATTTTTAAAATGTAAACCACACTTTTTTTTATTTCTTAACTCAAATTTATAAAAATGATTAACCCAACATGACTCCTAACCCAATTTAGCTCGGTCACACATCAGGTTTGGGTCCAATACAAATTTATTGGCCCAGTGCGAATTCAAAGTGAACTACAAGTTGATTGAAATATAGATTAAGCTCAGGTTTTGTTAACTACAACCTGGGGCATCAAAACAGGTTAGTTTAACCCATTAGAGTTGGTTCACATGGGTTGGTGGATTAAATAAGTTAACCTGTTTAACCTACCTTTATTTGATGGGTTGAAACGTTGAACTTGACTCACTATGTAGATTAAATGAGTTGGTTTGCTTAACCTACCAAAAGTTTTTAAAAAGAATTTGTAACAAAAAAAAAAAGAAATCCAAAAAAATTTAATTATCAAGTCAAGTATTTAATTCTAATACAAAAAATCTATTTATATTATTTATAATTGATCAAATATTTAATATTTATAGACAAAATAAAAATAAATGTTATTTAATATTATGTTATATTAGAACTTTCACAAAAAAAATTTGCAAAACCTTTTAAGTGAACTAATATATTAACTTATCAAGTTGATCCATTTAATCTACTAGTTAAATGAATCAATATATGTTAAACGAGTAAAAAATTACAATCCAACCCATCATTTTAGTGGATCAAACTGGCTAAATCTATTTTGACGGCTATACTCCAACCAATGCCATATTTGCCTGAATAAGTTATAAATAAGTTCACTTAAGAGAAAAATTTCAACATCTATATTCTTATGGAGCTAGTACCTAGTTCATTTTTAGCCAAAATCCAATCCGTAGTCTGCTTATATTATCCAGTATCATCAATTTTGCGGCATTGGCCCATTTATCACACAGTAAAAAGTTGGAATTTATGAATTTATATAACACAGTTTACTTTTATTAGAATTTTGATGTACATATTGTATTATACAATCTTATATAATCAATTTCAGTATTACAACTTATTATTATATTATTAATCAAGTCTCATATTTTGACTTATAGAATTTTTTTCTTAAAAAAACTGATATGGACCCAAACCCACTACTTATATAAAGAATCAGCATAACACATGTTTTATTCCTATTCATGTCTTCTTTATCAACACCAACAAAATATAACATCAAAATTTTATTAAGCCTGGATAACATTATTACTTGGGAGGATATATCTGCATCCCTAATGTCACACTAATGTCTCAAATTGAGGTAACTGTTAATTATGATTATAATATAAACAGGAAGCCTAATGGTGATGGTGGGTGGGGATTCATGCAATGAAGATTTGGGATGCTGTGATGCTGGGTGTTTCTCAAGGTGCAAATCTGGTCACCCAGACGGTCGAGGTTCATGTGCAGGCCCTAATATCTGTAGGTGTGCCTTCACCTGCAAAACATGCAAAGTGAGCTTGGGAATATGTGGTGCTGCTTGCAATTCCACTCGGTGCAATTCTGAGTGTGCTCCTAAGTACCCTGGAGAGGGTACTCAAGGATACTGTTTGACCATAGGAGATCCTACTTATACTAGCTGTTTCTGTGAGTACAAGTGCTGGTAATTAAGGTGCTCATTAATTAATACCAATTAATAATGGGCTGGATGAGCTGGTCTATGTTAATTTCATAGTTAGTTTGCAAATAATCTGTAGTTAAATGGATGATCATCCTGTCTAATAACAGTATAGAAATTTAAAAAAAAACCATTTTATCCGTTGCTTGTTACAAAATTTCTATTTTGTTCTCTTACTTAATGAATTGCCCAAAATTGCTTTCCCCACTCATGGAAAATAAACATGACAATCAAGTTGAGTTTTTGGAAATCATACTTGAATTTAGGCTACAAACAAAAAAGCTTTAATTGAATATTTATTTATATTTTTTGGCTCACACTTATTGAATTAATTGAGGTTTTAAAAATCATAATTAAATCAATTTGTTACTTAAAATTTTAGGTAAATAATCAAGTTGAACTTTTAGAAATCATACTTTAAATTAGGCTAACAAATATTCGATCTTGTATTTTAATTAAACTTTTATTTATATTTTTTGGGTCACACTTATCAAGTTAATGAGATTTTAAAAGTTATAATTAAATCAATTTGCTACTTAAGATTTTAGATAAATAATATAAGTAATTTTTATTATTACTTGTAAAATTATATTCAAGAAAGTTGTAAATATAAATGAATTGTTGTATTGAAGTAAATCTTTTAAATAAAATATATTAATTTTATTCCTTTAGCAATATCTCACATTACACTAAATTTTTTTAAAATAATAAGTATTTTTTTATTAAAAAAAATTCATTAAAAATTTTCAAACTCGGGTTAGCGTTTAAAAAAGTCCAAATATGACCTATTTTATAAATGAGACTTTTCTAATTGAATTTTTTTTAGACTTTATTTTTTAAGTTATGAACAGATATAATAAAAAAAATGTTAAACTTAGTTTTCTATTTTGCAAAGAAATACTGAGTTTTACCCAAAGTTAAAGACTATGTTTAAAAGTTTTGGAGAGAATAAAATAGAATGACTATTAATGAAAGAAAGCAAAGTGATATGTGTCACTCCAAAGTTTAATAAAGTGATAAAGGAGAGTTATTAATAAAATAAAATGACTTTTATATATATATATATATATATATATTTTCATATTACCCTTATAAATTGAATGTTATTATAATAAATTTTAAATAATGAGAGTATTATAGTAATAATACTATTTGACCACTTCATTCCATCTTTTACCTCACAATTTGGAGAAGAAAAAAAAATGAAGGTTTTGAATGACAATGAAAAATTTTGGAATCTCTCTGTTAACACTTTATTTCACCTTAAAAAAAAATTTCAAATATAATGACATACTAAATTAGTCACTTTACTACATGTCATTCCATCCCTGACTATTTATCTAAACTTAACATAAATCCTAAATTTAAAAGGTTAAATCTATTATTTTTTTTAAAAATAAATGACCAAATGTGATATTTTTTAATAAATAAAATACTATTTTAAACACTTAAAAAAATGAGATAACAAAAACATATTTTACTCTTATAGTAATTATCAGCTTGTGTATTTATTTTTAAATAAAATTAAGAGGAAACTCCCGTATTAGTATTCGAACAAAAATTGGTGCTTCCAATTTTAGTTAATTACTGAACTGAGTCTGCTTATTACGTTAGACGAATTTATTCGTAAAATTTTCATTATTTTAATTATTAATTTGGTTTACATATAAAAAGTGTGATAAACCGTTGTTTACTTGATAACACTTTGAAATTTAAACTCTTAGCCTGTAACATTTCCCTTCAGTTGGTTTCAGTTTACTTTGCTCGCGAGTCCTGAAAACATTTCAATTTCTTTTCATTTTGTTCGTTTATTCTTCTTTTTGCTACTCTATTTTTTTCTCTCAAAGGTCTTGATTTTGGTGGATTAGCAAATGAGTAGTACATATATAAAGATCTATATATATAACTAAAGACATATCTAAAATTTAATTTTAAAAGCATAAAAATATTTAAATAAAAAAATGACAAATTCTTATAAAGTAAAAAAATAAATAAAAATTTTGATATAAAATTACTTATAAAAATTAAAATTTTAAAAATTCAAAACAAGTTACCACCCCCTACACCTACACCCTCGGTTGGATCTATCTGTGTGTAGAGGCAATCTTATAAGCAACGCATAAATCATTTGAAAATTGATCATGTGCTGCAAAGTTAGTATTTATACAAAAGAATAAAATATAGTAAATTCATATATTGGATGCTTGACTAAAATTATTTTCAATAAATCAATAACATCAAGGAAATACGTTTTTCCATTCAAAATTAGAATTTTAGCTATTAACAAAAACAAGTGTGTTTAAAGAATACTTACAGCTTTTATATACGAACAACTTTTATGTGAAAAAATTAGAGGACAGAAATAAAAAGTAATAGAGGACGGAAACAAAAAAAAAAAGGAGAAAAAAATTCTATGAACAGTAATAATGCGTACACATTAATTACAAAACCATGCTACATATTTTAGCATACCATAACACGTTTCAATCGTATTTGAAAATTTAACGGACGTAAAAAATTGAAATGACATTTTAATTAAAACCTTGAGAATTAAATTAAAGAAAGACATATCAATATACTCTTAATTAACAAACAGAATTTATTTATGGGAAGACTAATAAAATTAATACAATTCTTCAATGGTATTAATATATATGATGATCTGAAAATTATATTTTTTTTGTAGCTCAACATAAAAAAATAAAAAAGATTAGAAATTTCTTTAAATTTTGAGTAGTTTACAAATGGTCCCTTCAACTTTTTAAAATTGATAAATAGATATCTCAACTATATACTACATTAGGAAATTATTCCTTTGTATCTTTTACCCTTGGCGCTGTTACCTATTTGTCTCTAATGCTAGCATGCATGCTTGCCTGGTCCAAAATATTATGAAAAATTCTCAAATAACATATGAAATAATAATATTAAAGACGAAACAAATAAAATGATTCTTAGAATATGAAAGTTTAGAGAATTTATTTTTTGATTTGCAAAACTCAGAGAACTTTTACAGGTGATTAAAAAGTTCAAGGAAAATATTTTACATTATTTCCATGTACAATGATAATTTGAAATTTATAAACACATAATTACCTTTGTTTTTTAAATCTAAATTAGCTTCTTTGAAGAGAAAACATAAATAAATTGTGGGTGTTATTCTTACTGCAATTATAATTTTGAGTATGGCAGTACATTCAAGTTAATTTATATAATTTTTTTATTTTAAATATTAATCCAAAAAATATAAATATTAAAATTATATAACTATATTATAACTAAGTGCACCAATAAAATCAAAATTATTAGTGATAACAAAATTAGAACATGTAATTGAATATGATCACAGATTGGGAGAATAAATAAATCAACAATCTGACCTGATGAAGACGACATCGTTGATCTAAGTATTGGTTGAGTCTAATAAGTTCAACCCACAATGCCTAAGAGCGTTTCTTATAGTGTTTTGACGGTAAAGAGTGAGTGACAGATTTAGTATATGAAAACTAGGGTTTCAGTGCGTTATTTATAGAGTTTTATTTTAATAATATAATTAAAATAAAATCCTTCAAAATCTTTAAAACAATTTCTCATTTAATTAATTAATCAAAATAAGCCCTTAAATCTCTCTTTGGGTAACAATCTCAAATTAGTAATCTGACGGGATGATTACTAATACTCTTGGGCTGTGGGTTAGGTTTCTGTCCAGTAGGCTTTTAGATAATCGAATTCATCACTGATTATCTACAAATAAAATAAAATCCAGTCCATTTTTAGTTTATAAATTACAATATCAATTACCTAATTAGTTATAACATAAAATTAATCTAATAGCATAATTAATGTTAATCCATATAATATTAAAAATATTATAACAATCTCCCACTTGGATAGTATTAATTAAATTATTAGGTCAATAAATAAATACATAATTAGGCAATTAATATTCACATAAACACATGGATATGTGTATATCTATAAACCATATAAAATTTAGAAATGAAACTACACACAAAGATCACTGAATCCGATAAGGAAACAAGTGATATTAACATTGTCATATATTAGTTGTAATATTTGAATAGAATGGAATACAAAATGACATTTTAAGCATCATATTACAATGCAAAAGTCTCTTTCAGATTTAACTCAGAGATTTGGTGTCAAATTGCACCGTAAAAGCCCCTTAAGGACTCGATTCATATTCCCATTAGACCAAGACTACATCAAAATTCAACAAGACCCATATGAGTTATATAATTTGAATAACTCCTATGGGTAGGCATTGGTCAACAAATCCGTCATCATGTGCTCACTGCAAATATAAACCATGCGAGTTTAATATAACAAAAATTCAAAAATGAAATCATGGATCAAGGATATTGAATTCAATAAGGAATGCATTGTTATAAATGCCAGCAAAATTTCAATTCTGAATTATATTTAAAATTTTGGCATAACCAAAACATTGAATCCGATAGGGAAACAAATGTTATAAGTGTCAAAATATGCCAAAGTGTTCCTTAAGAACACAACTCTGACTCTCACTAAAACAATACATCAAAATTCGAATATACCCAAGAGTCATATATTTCCAAAACTTTAATGGGTTTGTGTTGGTAAACGGATCACCTAAAATGAGTATGAGATATATAGATCTTCTTTCCAATAAATAGGAATTGACTGTCAAAATTTGATACAACTGAAATTCCTGTAATTTTAAGAGAAGTGTATAATAGAGTCATGTCGCAACAAAATGGTCAAGACTTAAAATATACACATGATGGAAATTGATTTTCTTGACCATATTCCCTAACGAGTGACCATCACAAAACTAATGACATACTCTTCACTTATATATATATATATATATAAAGCAGTTGTAAATGTCCATTTGACACTTTTCAACAAAACAATTCCTTCAAAAACATCATATAGATGTAATCAGAAGTGGGTTCAGGATCATTATAACTGTCTTTTTAGCTTTCTAATGATCATGTCCAAAATTACTTAAATATATCTGCCAAGCACATCATCATGGAAAAATAATATTCAAACATGTGTACACTTGAGCCTATATATTAGGCTATTAATAATTGATTCACATGGAACTTTGCCCATTAAAGTTCTCTTTTCATCATTTAGGACATAACGATTTAAACAACCTATCACCTGCACAAGTGCACAAGGAGTGCAAGAATACATATCAAATTTTTTGAGCATTCGTTCAATATAGGTTGCCTGAGACAAACCAAGAATGCCACAAGATCTATCATGGTGAATTTGAATTCTCAAAATAAAAAAAGATTCACTTAAATCTTTCATATCAAAGTGGCATGACAAAATGTGCTTTGTCTCATTTAATAAGTACACTGAGTTATTGGCCAATAGGATGTCATCCATATACAGCTCATTCTCATGCAAGTCTTCATCTATAATTACAGTGCCTACATAGCTAACTGTAATCGAACTTCCTTTCAATCCAAGAATGGTTTATTATTCTTATTGCTTTTCTTGAGTCCATACATTTTCTTGCCATAGGCATTGCCTTTACTTTTCTTTCGTTTACAATTTCACATTTCCAGCCTTGCTGGATGAACCATGTGAAATATAGTTCATTAATTATGAGAATTCACCTTTTTTATTGATTTTTCCTCTTTGGTCATTTTAGATATTATGTGATTAATAGACCACTCTAACTCTTGGGAATTATAAGTGGTTCTCAAGACCCCATATTCAACAGAAAGGGATTAGGGAACTTTATAAGCTAGGTTACTCTCATCCAAGTCTACATTTAGAATTTTAGCTTGTTGTAGCAGTTAACAAGCTTCATCATGTGCTCACACACTCCTGACACTTCGTCATAGTGAGTGTTATCTAGCAAAGAGAGATAATAGGCATTTTTAAGTCTTTTCAAACTTCTTAAATTTCTTACTGACCGCTTTGAAATATTCAATCGTGGTGTCCTTCTTAGAAATACTTTGTCTGATAGTCTTATTAATCGTATACTTAATGACAGTCAAATAAATCTTATTGGACTCATAAGCCTTGTTAACAGTGTTAGGCTTAGCGATGAGATCTGCTGGCTTAGGTTCTCTCATACCTAAACTTCCCTTGGTGATCACTAGATACATATTAAGGGATTTAATCCAATTATCAGAGTCTATTTTGTTTAGATTTTTCACCATATATAGTTGCAAGAACAGAGACGCTGAGGGAAAAACAAATAGGAAACATATAATTATGTCCCAGACACATAATTATATATATAACAAAGTTTCTGTAACAAGACTCAACTTCAGCAACTATGTAACAAAATACTCATCATATCCTACCTAAAGGTGTAATAACCTAAGTAATTAGGATTAATAACTTATTTGATGGTATATTATTTTGTTATGTGTATTAGTATAATGAGATTAAGGCTGGCTCAGTGGTCAGGCTCCAGACTGCATTCCTCAGGACGTGGGTTCGAGACTGGGAAGCTAACCTCCCTTGTGTTTTTCTCTGGAGCTGCCACGTGTCCCCTCCTACAGTGAAAGGACGAAAATGCCCCTCAGAGTTTTCTTCTTTTTCCTTTCTCCTTCGTCCAGCTGAGGTACAGAAGAGACAAAGAGAGCTTCGCGGGTTACAGCTGGGAGCCACCGTGGTCGTGTCTCAACCACGCCTAAGCTGAGCCGCACCCCCCGAGCACCACCAGCCAGTCACTGGTCACCTCTCGCCACCGTTTCAGCTGGAAAACCGCCACCTCCTTAGCGAAAAAACCGTGGAAAACGCAAGCTTGCCTGGCCGTCGGTGAGCTGCTTTTCTGGTGTGTCTTGAACGAGTTGTGTACCTTGCTTCTTGGCTGGCCATTTCCACCTGGATTCGAGCTCGGTTGGTCGCCGATGGAGCTATTTTTCCGGCGAGACCGAGGAGCTTGAGCATAGAAAATTTTAGACGATTTGGTACGTTTTTACTGATTTTCTCTTGAGATTAAGCTTAGAAGTAGCATTTCTGGCCCATAAACAACAAATTTGAGCTCTAAAACCATAGATTTTGGCTGCTTGTAAGAAGAATGGCTAATAGGGACCAAAATGAAAATTTTCAAAAATTTTGGGTTCTTGAGAAAATGGAAAACTGTTGACTTGTAATTGGTTCATATTAACTCTAGATTAATACTTTTAAGTTGGTGGGCATGAGAACTAGGAATTTGTCTTGAATTGCATTAGAATGGAGGCTAGGGTTTGAAATAGGGACCAAAATGAAAAACCTAGAAAATATGTGGGGCAGAAGTGTAAAGTTACCACACGTTAGGGAATGAAAGATATAAAATTAAAGAGATGGGGGGTTAGGTCCTAAATTGGGATAATGAACCGAAAGACGATTAATTCCTGCGTGAACGTTAGTGCAGGTGAATCGTAAGAGCGATTCTGGCACCCCAGGAGGGCAGCGTACTGCTCGTGACAACTGGAGTCCAGGTGCGCAGATAGCACCCCGAAACTCTTATTATACCTGGGTTGTTTTGCTTTAATTTTTTTCTAAATATAAACAAATTCTTTGTGATTATGCCTTACCGGATTAGGGGATTAGAAGCAAGGGACCTTCGATATATGTTGAATGACTGTAACTACGGTATTGGACTTGTGATATGCTTAGAGGTGATCACTAGATAGTTATGATCAGAAACACAGATAATTTCCATATATTTCCATTTTTGTATGCATGTTTGACTTAAATCTTTGATTTTGGGAGGATGACGAATGATAAACCTTCGCGAGACATAACTCGCGCCCGTTGGTTAGTCACCCTCGAGGACTGAGTGTCCTCGCCTGTTGGTTAGTTACCCTCGAGGATTGTGTATCCTCGCTTGTTGGTTAGTTACCTCGAGGATTGCGTATCCTTGCTTGTTGATTAGATGCCCTCGAGGGTTGTGTACCCTCGTCTGTTGGTTCTTAGCAGTCTTTTTCCTGAATGATTTTCACAAATTGATTGTTTATCTGAGAATGACTTTTTGACTTAATGTTTCAGAAAAGTGGGTTAATTAGCTCAACTGTTAAATTGCAAGCAAATGGATTAAAACACTGTTGCACTGTATTAAATTCTTAGATTATGTTAAAGTTTCTGTTTATATATGAAATTGTTTACTGACTTGAGGTGCTATCTGTCGGAAAATTTTGGTCCCAGATAGAGAAATAGACGACCCTCTAGAGCCGGCGGAGCACTGACAGGAGAGCCGTGTTGAGCCGCTTGGGTTGGGTGCGAGGCGTGTCCTTTTATTTAGATTATGATGTTGGCATTTCTTTTGGATGTGTATATTTAAATTAGTAGCCAATATTGTAAATGGGGGTTATTTTGTGACCGTAGCTGAACCCTCCACATTTTGTCATATATTGTAAATTATTGGACTGGGCTGGTGGGAGCGGAGCTCCCCTATTTATGTATTGCCTTGCAGGACCTTGTAGAAACTTCGGGACATCCTATTTACTGGGGAGGTGCTGCCGAAATTTCTACAAGTTTCCTTGTTTTGTACTGAAATTCTCATCTTATGTATTAAGGCAAGCAGTATTTATGGGGATTGGATCGGTGTGATAGTGATTGTCCCCTTAGGGTTAGGCTTACAGGTCAGGGGAATTTCCTCATGATCTGTGTCGGTCCCACTCTGGGGATTTCGGGGTGTGACAAAAGGCTTGGACTATGATAAATCAAGAAAACTCATACATACCAGGGAAGCTCATTATCAAGAGAAACGACACAAAATGCATCCACAATTTCCATATCAATAGGATATGAGAAACCATGAATACATCAATCAGTAAATCGCTGCTGACAAGCCACAAATAGGCCTTATTCACAAAATTATATTGACAATATCACACCGATAAGACATATCCATTGTCAACATAATACTTACATATACTTTCTGTAGTAAACTTATCACAATATTTAGACTCATCCCTGATAATGGTAATTAAATTATTCAAAAAATGTAGAAAATTAAATGTCAAATACGGTAGTAATTTATAAAAGACATATCACCATGATTGGGCTCACAATAGGCGAGCACACAATCAATAGGTGTATGTGAACCAAAGTCATTACAATTTCTACACGCAACCTATTCCTTTTAACGCATGTGCTTAAATTAGGAATAAAATCTAATAATTAACGCAAAGAAATTGATTATAATTTATTTACACATAATTAGGGAAAGTGAACTGAACATATTGTTCCATATTATGTCTAGTCTATACATAAAATTTTTCAGGTCAAAATTCTTACCCTAAGCTTGTTATAGCTTACACAATATTTCCCTAGATATTTCAAAATATTTACCTAGCCTCATTCTTCTCTAATTCTACCCTTTTTTGACCTTTAATAGGCTCATGGAAGGTCATGGTGACAAAATTTCAAGATACATGATCATAGGCCAAAAGAGATTGGTTATACAATATTATGGTGTGTTCTATACTCAATTATATTTTCACACTGTAGCTAACCATTTTTACCCTTACATTATCATAAAGACCATTTAAAAGGAAGAAGAAGGAAAATGAAGAAGAGAAACTAGAATATGCTAAATCATGTTACGAAGACGAGATTAGAGAAAGGAAATTTAAAAAATTTCATAGTCCATCAAACCGTGGCTCTGATACCATTTGATAGCGAAATTA
Source organism: Delonix regia (assembly GCA_037074485.1). Taxonomy (NCBI): domain Eukaryota; kingdom Viridiplantae; phylum Streptophyta; class Magnoliopsida; order Fabales; family Fabaceae; genus Delonix; species Delonix regia. Next base: position 14,612,309 of record CM073462.1, on the reverse strand, counting down.
GAACATGCAATTGAATATGATCACAAATTGGGAGAATAAATAAATCAACAATCTGACCTGATAAAGATGACATCGTTGATCTGAGTATTGGTTGAGTTTAATAAGTTCAACCCACAATGCCCAAGAACGTTTTTCAGAGTGTTTTGACGGCAGAGAGAAAGTGACAGATTTAGTATATGAAAACTAGAGTTTCAGTGTATTATTTATATGATTTTATTTTAATACTATAATTAATCAATATTATTAAAATAAAATCCTTCAGAATCTTTAAAATAATTTCTCATTTAATTAATTAATCAAAATAAGTCTATTAAATCTCTCTCTGGGTAACAATCTCAAATTAGTAATCTGACGGGATGATTACTAATACTCTTAGGCTGTGGGTTGAGTTTCTGTTCAGTGGGCTTGTGGATAATTGAACCCATCACCGATTATCTACAAATAAAATAAAACTCAGTCCATTCTTAGTTTATAAATTACAATATCAATTGCCTAATTAGTTATAATATAAAATTAATCTAATAGCATAATTAATGTTAATCTATATAATATTAAAAATATTCTAACAATTAGTACACTAAAGATTTTATCTAAATAGTTACATAATAATAACAAATTTAGTTAGTTACTTATTAGATGATATTCAATTTGATTTTTTTATTAATATTAATTTTAAAGTTAGCACATTTAGTTTTTAGTCTTAATTAAATAGAAAAAATTAAATTAATATTTAGCTGATAAATGAAGGATCAAATGGATTATTAACTAACACATGAAAGACCAAATTATAAATTAATTGATAATTGATGAACTAATATGGGAATAAAAATTAATAAAGAACTAAATTAAAAATTAATTAATAAATAAATAACTAAAATAATGTTTTATTCCATAATTACATATACCATTTTTTCACTTACTATTACATCATAATTAATATATGTTCTCATTAAGAGTCAAGCTCAAAATCACTGAGAAAAATGTGAAGAATCCTATAGGTCACTCTTGCTATGCTTTGTAATTACATACAGCGTTGAAACACTAATATATTATATATTATAATACCATACCAAATATTTAAAATTAATAATCATCTACAATTTTCAATTCGAATTCAAATATATTTATTATATAGCATACAAAATGGATAAAAAAGAACAATAATGAATTTTGTAATATATAATAAAATATAGGTCAACCTATTATTATTTGTTTTTTTTTTTCAAAAAGGCTTCTGCTCTAATTTGCTAGAGAAAGAAAGATGCATGAGGAAGTAGACACTTCTCTTTGAAGTTCCTAGCAACTAGGCCCACCTTAAGCTTTCATGGCAATATGAAAGGTTTTTTTTTTTTTTTTAAATAATATTATAATTAAAATAGTTATATAATAGCATTTTCCGGTGACCCTCCTTTACCCGTCTCTCTTTTATCGCATCCATTCCTCACAACGCGGAAGTCAGCTCCCTCCACTACCATCCATCGAGTCTCTCTCCCGCCATCTCTTCCCTTTTCTGTCATTTCATTTCATCTTTTCTCATAAAAATAGTAGAACTAGAAAAAAAAACGCATTTAGCCCACATTAAAACAAATTATAGTTAACTTGTAGAAAAAAAAAAGTAAAAAAGAAAGAAAAAAAGAAGAAAGCTTGTTTACGTTGTTATTCATATCAAACAAGAACAATGGATTTTCTCCTGCTGTAGGTGACATTGGTGAAAAGGTACTTTCTTGCTTGTTCATTGTCTCTCCCCTTTTACCTTTTGAATGCCTTTTTTGCTGTGTTTGATTCACCTTTTCAATTCATCCAAGTGTCACCTGAATGAGATTAGTTGAGAAGACTTGTTGGGATTTTTTTCTGTTTATACTGTTGTTGTCCAGACAGTAATTTTTTCACTGTGTCGTGATTCTCGACGAGGCCAATGGGTTCCCTCCAAACATGGTTGTTTTGCCCATGAAGAGACAAATTTTTGGTTTCTTTATATTTTTTATGGCAGTTTTACTGTTCACGTCCCTTCTGTGGGGTGGTGTGGCCGTTAGTGATAAAGGACGCCTGGCTTTCATCGTTCCCTCCAAACCCCTTCATGTCTCGACTATCTCTCACTTCTCTTCACCCTCTGATATTCCTTCTTTCCCTCTCTAAAATACTTGTTCTGCTTCTTCTATTGCAAATGTCGCTTTTCTTTTATTTTTGCGCACTGTAGCTTTTCCATCTACTGCTTCCCCGAAAATCGTATGATTTTCAGCAATTTTGTTCGCTAGATTGCATCCGCTGCAACTCATTCGGATTCCCCGACGTTGAGTTTTCTTCTCCAGTTGCGGTTTTCTAGCAACGGCGTCGGGCAGTTTTGTCCTTGGCTAATTCGTTTATAGAATTCTGCCGAATTTTTGCTAATGTCGATAACTCAAATCCATTAGCTGCTCTGCTTCTATTTTCAGGTATGCTCGGAACACGGAATGTGTTTCATTTTATGTTTCGGTAATTAAAATAATATTTAAGCTTTTCTGGGTTTTTCTTGGATTTGAATTAAACTACACAATGTATATTACCGCCTACGCTGTGCGAGGAAGTTCATTGTTGGTGACATAATTTAGCTATGCTTCTTTGTATTTGATGTAAGGGAAACTTAACGCTATTAAAACCAGAGCATATTGAAGTTCGGATATTTGGAAAATGTAACTATCAAGAGAAATACAGCGTGTTGGATTTTCGAGATCAGCTATACTGTGGCGTATGTGTGTGTGCGTGCATGTCGCCTACGTAGGTACACGAATTCGCATATATGCAAAATATTTTTGCTCCGTTATAGTACGCTGAAATTTGTGGAATTATGTGCAAATGAATGCCCGTGCATTTGATCGCGTATGTGAGTATTGCTACTGGTCACCTCTGGAAATTTCTGGTACTTTTGGTCTTTTCTACTTGTCTACACAATATACTTCACGTGTACAGCGGAGGAAGGAGGTAACTTTTTGCACGGTAGCCTCTTTGCTGTTGATCAATAAGTGAAGTAAAGAGTCATCTTAAAGCATATAATTTCAAGTACATTATATTAGCTTATTCATTCTATAGGACACTTTACATAAAATTTTTATTACTCGGTCTCCTTCTTTATTACACCTCTCTTGCATTAGTGAAGCCATGTGCGCCTGTCCCTTTGCTGCATTCACCTGTGCGGATGTGTGTTTCGGTTTTTCATTTTTTTCTCAAATTCTTGGATGTAATTCTAGCACCATAAGCTTTTAGTCACACGTACTTTTACCACAACCAAAGCTTTATATTAAATGGTGGTAACTAAAATTTATATCTCGTGTATTTTTTTTTTTGACAAAATAGTAGCTCTAATGGGTAAGAAGAACAGACAGGTTAGAAAAGATGTCTTTTTTGGACTCTTGACTCGTTTTGATTCAGTCAACTTTGATGACAAGTCATCTATGATTACTGAAAATGCATTTTTTAAAAATTGAAGGCATGTACGGTAGGAAGTTTAGGTAAGAAATTTGCAGCTATCTATAAAGGTTGATTGAAACAATTTTTGGTACCTAGGAGGTTATGTCAACTAGAAGTTAGGATTTCGCAATTTCATATGACACTAATAGCAGCAGGCTTTAGAGGGTTAATTAACGATTTATTCTGTGTTCCTTTTTTAGTTGTAGACGTGCTTAGGAATGTGTCTCTATTCTATGTTGCAGCTTCTGATACATATGTCGTGACTTATGGACATGAATATGACTGTAGGTAAAAAAGCTGCCCTATAAGTTTTGTTCTTGGACTTCATAAGGGTGATTGATAAGTCTTGAGTTGAAAAATACATCGTGGGACATCTGAATTTATTTATTTGGAATTTCGGGACAGAATATAATTTTCTCTAATTTAGCTGACTGGATCAAACTATAACATGGCTATTAAGTAATTATGGTCAGCTGGATAAGTTACAAAGAATAGCATGGCAGCTTGAAAAATCTAAGATAACTATGATGTGGTTATCATTTTACACACGCAAACATGAAGAAGATTTTCCTGATTCTTTTGAGTTTTGTTGCTTTCCTTTAAACTCTTAATTGGGATGTCACTTCAGTGGAAATAGATCAAGCTTTTTGTTCATAGAGAATTCTTCCAATTGTTAAGCTACTACACTTTACAAGATTTGCTAGAGGAGGGTAGATATCTCTGAAAATGAAGAGATTATTTGTGACAGTGATGGCTGTTGTATGAAGCATGCTCGGCCCCTGCATGAGTTCATGCAACTGTTAGTATCAGCTGGAAATGTGTCCTGAAGATTCTTGCTGTAGTGAAAAACTAAACATGTTAAAATGGGGAGGATTTTTAGTTATTGGTAATTTTAACTTTATCTTAGGGAACATGAGTTACTTCGTCTGTAGCACAAAAACAATCATAATATAGCTAGGCTTGCTGTTTACATTTTTATCATTCCTATCAAATTTACCAAAGGACCTTTTAATGATGTTAACCTCTTATTTTGTATTATCTAACTTATGTTTTGATTTATTTGTCTGCTTCCTGACTAACGTCACTGACAAGAAATTTCTAAACCAGAATTTCCTTGCTGAAACAGTTAGTAGAAACTAGACACATTTGCATTTCCTTATCCACAGAAAGTCCTGCTTGGGCAGTATATCCCTTTCAACTGATTTTCTACACTAATTCTATGTTTTATGATTGCCTTTCAGGGTATTTTTTGCTATATTCTAGCTAGGTTGTGCAAGACCAAATAGTAGAAGAATATCATGGCTGTTTCCATGAGAGATTTGGATCCAGCTTTTCAGGGAGCTGGACAAAAGGCGTATCCTGTTATCTCATTAACATATTGTGCTGTTTGCAACTTATCAGATTTTCATCCTCAAACTTAAGCATTTTCTATCAACTTAAGGTTCCTCTGAAGTTAATTGATACATAAAAGAGAATTTTGACAAGATTTCTTCATGCTAGCCACTTCTTTTGCTTTTGTTCTGCATTAAATTGATTTTATGCATTAATCTCTTCCTAGTTCTTCTTAACCATATATAGTGGACTTGAAATATGGCGCATTGAGAATTTCAAGCCAGTTTCTGTTCCTATGTCCTCCCATGGGAAGTTTTACACTGGGGACTCATATGTGATCTTGAAGGTAAGCCATTAAACTTACAAATATTTTCTCTACATTGTTCTGAACGTTATGCAGAGAATAAAATTTTCATGTTGGACGGTGTAATATAAACCTACCCATTCCGAGCATGACACAAATCACAATATTGGTATGTCATGGCATGTGAGATTAATTGCAGCTGTCAATTCATGATGGAACATATATAGATTTTAGGCCTGGAGATATGAATTATCAAATTTCACGTTAATATATATTCAATGTATCAAGCCTGGTGTAGGGTTGCTCTAAACCATTGTTATCAGATTTGAACTTTGACATTTTGCCCTGTAACACATTTTTACTTTAGTATGAACCAGGTGATGTTGATGTCACCTCGTAAAAGAATGCAAGAATAATTTGCTCAACTAATGGGTGATCCTGTTTATAGTTGTTAATTATCATCTCTGCCTTCATCTTGAGATCACTGGCATTGTTCCTGTAGTGATTTTGAGGCAGGAACTTGAAGCTTAGAGACTTAGTCAAGTCATTTGATTGTTTTCATGTACAAGAAAAGGATAACTAGGTCCAGTCATAACGTAATTCATACAAGGAATAATTGCCAGCTCTACCATTAATGAGAACTATTATAATTTTAGGTTTTTGGTGAGAATTTGTCCACTGGTTGAAAGAATGATATGACTGCCTATATGGAAAAGATTATTTTCTCTTCATATATGATCATTAGTTTAGCTAGTCTGGCTTCTTTCCTCCTGTAAGCATTGTTTCCCACTTGTTTAAAATATTATATTGTTTATACGGTCTTTAATTCAGGTCTCAGTATCCTCCTCTCTAGCACTAATTTTGACTGGACTTATGTTGTTGTTTTGTTTTCTATTGCTTCTAAGTTTTGGGAACAATTGCTTACTGCATTATATATGAAGCAATATTTTTCATACCATCAGTTATTATTATTATTATTATTGTGCTATTGAATTTCTTATCCTCTTTGTGTAGACAACTGCTTCAAAAAGTGGTGCCTTGCGTCATGATATCCATTACTGGCTTGGTAAAGACACTAGTCAGGTAGGTTTAGCTGTTAATATATTACTATTTTTTTTTTTTTTTGGTTGTAAAAATTACTGTAATTTCTTGTTATATACTTCCTAAATATGTGAAATTGAAACAGGATGAAGCAGGTGTTGCAGCCATCAAAACGATTGAGCTGGATGCAGCTCTTGGAGGACGTGCTGTTCAGTATCGTGAATCACAAGGTCATGAAAGTGAAAAGTTCCTGTCTTATTTTAAACCATGTATAATGCCTCGAGAAGGTGGAGTTGCCTCTGGTTTTAAACATGTTGAGGCTGATGAACATACAACACGGTTGTATGTATGCAAAGGGAAATATGTTGTACATGTCAAAGAGGCAAGTTTGACTTTATTCCTCCACCATTGATGTTTGAATCTAGTGTATCAATAGTATGCACACTTGATAAAGTCACCACCATTGTATTGAAATATCATTTTCAACTTGTTGAGTAGCAAATTGTGTTTGTTATAGGTTCCTTTTGCACGATCAACACTCAGCCATGATGATGTTTTTATTCTGGATACCCAGTCCAAAATCTTCCAATTTAATGGTTCCAATACAAATATTCAAGAAAGGGCTAAAGCATTGGAAGTTGTGCAGTATATAAAGGATACTTTTCATGATGGAAAATGTGAGGTAGCTATTGTTGGTAAGTGGACAACTATATTTTTTAAAGTTTAAAGGTCATTGCTGAATATCTCTAATTGAATGCATACTTGCACTAAAATGTAGAGGATGGAAAGTTGATGGCCGATGCCGACGCTGGAGAATTCTGGGGTCTCTTTGGGGGCTTTGCTCCTCTTCCACGGAAAACAGCCAGTGATGATGATAAAACTGTTGATTCTCATCCTCCAAAGCTGCTGTGGTAATATATTTTCTATTTGCTCCAAAGTTTTTTTCTTATTTTATATATTTGCTCTGCCAATGTATTTTATTCATCTTTATCAAAAATTTATTTGATAGAATTGCATTTATGTTCACATGCATTTGTATTCTTGCTCTTTTGCTGATTTCTTTTTTGTTTACCTTCATTTGACAAAATACTGTGTATCAATGAAGAACTCTTGCAAATTTATTTTTTTGGTCTAAAGTTGTACAAGTTGATTATACATAGTATCTGAAATTAGTTTTGATTATGGTGAAATGCGCTGTATTGAATCATTGGATTCTGTAATGGTGTAGTTCTCATGGAAATGTTATCATTTTTCCAGTGTTGTGAAGGGGCAGGCAGAACCTGTTGAGACCGATTCTTTGACAAGGGAACTACTGGATACTAATAAATGTTATATTCTTGATTGTGGGTTGGAAGTGTTTGTCTGGATGGGAAGAAACACCTCTCTTGATGAAAGAAAAAGTGCAAGTGGAGCTACAGATGTAATGTTGCTTATTACTTTTTCAGAATATTTTAGTGTCTTGCTCTCAACTGTAATAACTCTTGAATTTCTTATTATCAACAAACAGGCATTAGTCAGTGGCCCTAATCGATTTCAATCCCACATAATTCGTGTAATTGAAGGATTTGAAACAGTAATGTTCAAGTCCAAGTTTGATTCTTGGCCTCAAACAACTAATGTAACTGTATCTGAGGATGGTCGTGGCAGGGTGGCAGGTTAGTCTAATTAAAATTGTAGGTATTATTGGCCTGAATGGATTACTCTACCTTTTAAGTTCTATTTTTTTTTTAACCTATTGATGATGTTGCAGCCCTTCTAAAACGTCAAGGAGTGGATGTCAAGGGTCTGTTGAAAGTTGATCCAGTGAAAGAAGAACCTCAACCCCACATTGATTGCACAGGACGTTTGCAGGTGTTGTACTCGTTTGTAGAGCAAATCATCCAGCATATCTCTTGATATATAGCCACAATTTTTGAATTCCTCCGTTGGCATTTTGATTTTGATATTTGTTTTTGCTTTACAGTTCAAAATATAGAGACCACTATATGTGGAGTGGTTTTGGTCCGAGTTTCATTCATTTTTACATTGCCCTTTCGCTTCTGTTATAAATGATAGCTTTACCCTGGTTGCACAGGTTTGGCGGGTGAATGGCCAGGAAAAGGTTCTCCTTCAAGCTTCTGATCAGTCAAAATTTTATAGTGGAGATTGCTATGTCTTTCTCTATTCATATCCTGGAGAAGATAAAGAAGAGCATCTTATAGTAACATGGATTGGAAAGAACAGCGTTGAGGTGAAAGATTAAAAGCATTCTATTCTACTAAATGATTAAATAACTTGGCAGCAAAATGTTTAGGTGGAGCCGAAAATATATTGCTGACATTGCATCATACATAGCATTGGTCACTGTTTTGGGACCAAAAGTGATTAACAAATGCATAACAAATTTTTTTCTGGTCTTGATATAAATCTACATTACAGTACTGTGTATTTATTGTCAGCATTGCTTATGAGTTTGCTTTGATTGCAAATAGGAAGAAAGAGCTTCAGCTATTTCACTGGCAAGTAAAATGGTTGAGTCAATGAAGTTCATTCCTTCCCAGGTGATTTTTGTTCAGATGTGCTATTTTTCACTTTGTTAATGTATCATTTGTGCTTTTTTCTTTTGTCCTTACTCATGTTATCCATGTCTGATTGATTGCTAGGCTCGAATTTATGAAGGGAGTGAACCAATTCAGTTTTATTCTATCCTCCAAAGCTTTATTGTTTTGAAGGTTTGTGGATTTCTGACATTGGGGGAACTAAAAAAAATTACTCATTGTATAAATACCCTTGATTTCATGTACTTAATTTTCTGTCAGGGTGGACTTAGTGGTGGATATAAGAATTACATTAAGGAGAAGGAAATTCCAGATGACACATACGATGAGGATGGTGTTGCACTATTCCGCATCCAGGGCTCTGGACCTGACAGTATGCAAGCTATACAAGTTGAAGCAGTATGTTGTCCTTTCACTTGACAGCTGCCTCTTCTCTATCCACTCCTTTTGTATGGGCAACAGACCTCTTTCAAATAAACAAATTTTATTTATGTAATCATAATTCTTTTTCCCATATTTTTTTCCTCTTCTAGGTTGCTTCTTCCTTGAATTCCTCATATTGCTGCATACTTCATAATGGGTCCACAGTCTTCACATGGCTTGGAAGCTTTACAAACTCAGATGACCATGAACTAGTTGAGAGGATGTTGGATTTGATAAAGGTATGATATGTGGAATGATGTGCTTAATGAGAGAAAATCTTGATGCATCCAAACAACATTTGAGTGCTGAAAATGGTTTAGTATATCTCTGGTTATTGATCATACATCTTTGCATTAGTCATAATATCAATTTGTGTCGGGTCTCAAATTTGAGTTTCTAAACCGTTTACACATTTTAGGAGGTTGTCAATAAATTTCGTTGTTATCTTTCGGTGGTCAGGTTTCCATGTTTATCTGGTTCTTATATTCTTGTCAATTGTTTGCAGCCGGATTTACAAACCAAACCACAAAAGGAAGGTTCAGAATCTGATGAGTTTTGGGATTTGTTAGGAGGGAAGGTGGAATATCCCAGTCAAAAGATTGTAAGAGATGCTGAAAGTGATCCTCGTCTATTTTCTTGCGACTTATCGAAAGGTAACAATTATCTTTTAGGTAAGATTTATTTGATCACTGCTGCCCCCATTTTAAGTCAAACGGCTGACTTGTTTGCAATGGATTTTTCGGCTGCCTGACTAAACGAATCTGCAGAAAATTTAAAGGTGAGTCTACTTTCTGATCTATCTTTTTTAAAATCCCCTAATATGGCTTCTGATTTTGGAATTGTTCTGAGTTATGGAGATCCTGTAATACTAAGGCATGATAAGAATGTCTTTGCCTTTGTTAATATTTTGTTTATTATGTGTTGGGTTGCTCCTCTCATTAAAAAATGTTGAATTATGAATAGATAATAAGAAAAGGCTACAAGTGATTCTATAACGGTAGAAATGTAAGCTAGTTTGATCAAGCTGACAATTTAGGAAATATATAAATTCCCCTCCTCAGGATAACGGGAGAGTGGAGATGCTCAAAAACAGGGATGAAAATCATCAAGCTGTATTGAAGATGCTTTATCCAATGTTAGTGATGCTGTAAATCAAATATGAATAATATGGTCACATTACTCAATTAGACGTCCAGCCATAGATTTACAGAAAAGCTTGTTGGCATGACAGCAAATGTGTGATTGAAGCTTAAATAACTACTCAGCCTCATGAATTGGAAAATTGTAAAAACAAACACAGCTAACCAGTGCATTAAAGAACCAAATGAAGCAAAGTATCTTAGGACAGGTTGATCTCTGCAAGTTGAGGTTATTATGGCCATCTCAGCTTCCTTCAAATGACTCTGGGTGAAGAATTCTGATGGAAAATCCGGGTCTATGTGCTATGCATCACTTTGTTAAAGACTCTAATTTGTCAAGAAAAGCATATTTACGAAGGACTACTAAGTGTGTATTTTCTCCTTCTGGGCGGAGGTATATTTGCAAAGGCAAATTTATTTTTATTCATTTGATGAGAAGCTATATGTGCAGGTGACAGAAGTATACAACTTTTCCCAGGATGATTTAATGACAGAAGATGTTATGATCTTGGATTGTCACTCAGAAATCTTTGTCTGGGTTGGCCAGCAGATTGCCCCAAAGAGTAGAATGCAATCTCTAACAATTGGTGAGGTATAACTGGCTTTTCTTCGGCTGGAATCCATAACCATACTATGACTTAGTAGCTAGTAATGAAGACTTTATTACCAATATATTCTCTTACCTATAGTTTAAGTGTTTTATCTATTTTATCTTTAATATTGAATCAACTATGGCATCCATTTATCATTACATTATCATGAGTTTTAGACTAAATTAATTTTGATACATAATGGAATAAACTTCTGGTTGTATGAATTCAGGTGTGGAATTCTTAACTTATTCGTTTTCAATTGAACAGAAATTTCTTGAGCAAGATTTTTTCCTAGAAAAATTATCTCGTGAAGCTCCAATATATGTTGTCATGGAAGGGAGTGAACCACCTTTCTTCACTCGCTTCTTCAAATGGGAGTCTGCAAAATCTGCAGTAAGTTTCTCAATGTAATGTTACAATGATTTTACTCTATATCCCTCCAAAAAATCATGACAACATACTTATTTTTTTGCAGATGCTGGGAAACTCATTTCAAAAGAGGCTTACAATACTGAAAAATGGGGGTACTCCACCTCTGGATGTAAGGCATCTTGTTTCTCTTTGCTTATTTTACAATCCTAATTAGCTGCTTCTGAGGAATGAAAAAGGCCCCTGGACACTACTATTCTTTCTCATGCCTTTCACATCTTTGGCCCTGTCTGTTTTTAAAAGAGTTATGTGATAATTTTTTAGTACAAAGAGTTTCTTCTTCTAATTGGTGCCCCATAAATTTTTCTGCCGCTCTTATTATTCAGTGTATTCCTTTCTAACAGTTCGAGTCCGAGGAATGAAATATTCAAATTTTTTTTTTTTTGTTCTTGTGTATTATGTTCACTCAAAAATTGGATATATAGCCGTATTAGTACCTTATCTTCCCAAAAGAAAGAGGAACAAGCTGCTGCAACAGTTTGCTGGGATTTTACTCATTTAAGTAATCTGTAGGTATGATGCAAAAGATATTGCCAAGTTGCACTTCATAATAACTACAACTAACTTAGCTTGTGTGGATAATGATTTTTACACTAAATTATTTTATTCTGTATTATACAAATAAATTAAATTCTGGAGTGTGTCAAGAAACTTGTAAACATGCATTCCTATCCATATGCTACACTGAAGGAATGCAAAATCAGCTTGAAAGTGAAATAACAAGGTTATTAGAGTAAAACTGTTTTCTTTCTCCTGAATTCTGGGATATGAACTTGCTGCTGATTACTTCGTATAGGGTGAATATGGGCCTGTGTGGGTCTTAAATGTGAACCTTGTTTGTTTATGAAGAATGAAGACACTTGACTCGAAGTTTTTGCAGTATTTGCATTTATTCTGTTTGATTGTTGAATGTCAGAGACCCAAACGGAGAACAGCAGTATCTTATGGGGGAAGGTCCAGTAGCGCGCCAGAAAAAGCCCAGCGTTCCCGCAGCGTGTGTTTGGCTCCTGATCGTGCTCGTGTGAGAGGCAGGTCTCCAGCCTTTAATGCGCTAGCAGCTACATTTGAGAGCCCCAAAGATAGAAACCTTTCAACTCCACCCCCTATGGTTAGAAAGCTGTATCCAAAATCTCTGACACCTGATTCAGCAAAAATGGCACCCAAATCTGCAGCTATAGCGGCACTTAGTTCTACTTTTGAATCATCCCGTCCAGCTCGAGAAAACCTTATACCTCGATCAATCAAAGGTATATGCTATAGATGAGTTTTTATTGAAGGTCCTCCTTTTGAGAATTGCTGATTTTGGAATTTGCTATTGTGCAATGCCTTATCTATTCTCTGCTTTGCTGTCATGTGAAGTGAGCCCAGAGATCCGAAAGTCTGATACAAACAATGGGAAGGATTCTATGAGCAGTATACAGGAAGATGTGAAAGAGGGTGAGACCGAAGATGATGAAGGTCTCCCAGTTTACCCATATGAACGCCTTAAAATAGGATCTACAGATCCTGTAGCAGACATTGATGTGACCAGGCGAGAGGTATAATCCAAATTGCATTTTCTGTCCATTCCTCGGAAGTCCCATCTCACTAATAATGTGCATCTAATAATTATGCTCTCTTTCATTATAGTTATAGCTTATATGAGCTTTATAATAATGCGTGCAGGCTTATATGTCGGCTGCGGAGTTCAAAGAGAAATTTGGGATGACAAAAGGTGATTTATACAAGTTGCCCAAATGGAAACAGAACAAACTCAAAATGGCCGTTCACTTATTCTGAGTCTTAGTATACTTAGCATTCTGTCAGCTCCCCACGGTTTAGGTTGCGGCCTTGCAGGTACAGGGAATTCTTCTTGCACAACTATGTTTTTTTTGTTTTTTCCCCTTTTTCCTTCTACTTTGGTGCATGATAGATCAGAGTTTCAGCCTAAGAGTTTTTCTTTTCCTTTCTAATTATACATACCCCTCATTTTGTGACCATATACAGTTATCTCATGTTCAATGGCATCTTGGATTGTTACATGGTATGTCTGGGTTTTGAGTACCATGAGATACTACTTAAATTGGTTGTATCATCAGATGACTCTCTTGTATTTTAGATAATATCTGTCATCTTAAATACCCATGTATCAAATATAAGCATTAACATCTAGGATACCACTGCCAGCATTAAGATGATGGTGTACTGAACACCTACATCTTCTTAGTGACATGATGTATTTTTCCTTGACATTTTCATCCTTGTTAGTTGTTACAGCTCAGGGAGCTTTTGATCAGAGCGTTTATCTTTTTTTACAGGAAGGAAGTGAACATATAGAAGTGAAAGGGACAGCATCAGTGGTTTTTTAGCATAGCTGCTTCTGCTCCCAAGAAACTTTTCATGGTGAAAGGGGAATGTTTAGCGTTCATTCTTTGTGGAGCTAGCTGCTTGGTATTCATATTTATAGGGTACAGATTATTTTGATCATGCCCCTTTTGATTGAGATTTCATGTCAATCTTCGTTGAGTCATTCTTTTATAAAATTTCGTTTTGGTAAAGCAACAGAAGCTACCTTCAACTTAGGTTATATCGATAATTGAGGATGAAGTCTGTACAGAATTGTAAAACCAGTCAAACTCAATAAAATTGAAGTTTTTCTTCCTATTTCATGTTCTGTTTTCCACTACGGTTATGGGGAGTTATTGAAGTAGAATCACTCTTGAAATTTAAAATAACATTAGTTCATGTGCTTGCCAAACTTTAAAGGACTCACGAGTGTTTTGACAGAGATGTAATTCTTTGAGAGAGCCAATTGGATGGTAGGGAAAGATTCTAGCATCAATCCATGTAAATTTTTGGAAATGCTGTATAGTATCTATGCAAGAAGTTGGAGAGTTCAAACTACATATAAACTTATGTCAAAATTCAAATAATGATTAAATTAATGATTTTGAGGCTAAATCATATCAAATGGATCAAATGGAGCACCATATTCCACTCTCACTAGTAGCATCATTGAAAATTTTTTTTAGTTTAATTTTATTAATCAAGTCTATAAAAAAACGGTTGTATAACATTTTAAAGTTGAACTATTGTTAAGAGTAAAAATTTCATTAAATAGTCAAAAAATTCGATTTTCTTCTATAAGGAAAAAAAACCGGTAATACATATGAAATTAAAGTTAAAATTGATTATATAATTTAGATTAGATTTATAATCCGTAATGATATATTTAAACTGAAACTATATTGTATAAATAATTATAATAAAATTATATAAATATATATTATCCACTCGCATTACCAACACAAGTCTGATTTGCCTTCGAAGACTTTGCTTGGAAGTAAGTGTAGGAGTCCTGGTGGATCTGTCGTGAATAAACATATGGTTACATTACAATGAGTTCAAGAATGTCAAACAAGTGTATATAACTACCAAAGTGAATATAGCCATAATTTATCCCTACGTGAAATTCTATACTAATGGGGTTTACTAAAGAAATGCTAAAACTATCATTCTTACTCAATTTAATAGTTTTTCCTACTTTTAATAAATTATTCCTAACTCACTATATACCTATCTTTTCCCAATTATTAGTCATATTTACAAAATCATGTTGTTTATACACTGCACATTTTAGAGCCATATAACATTAATAGTATGTTAAAAATGAGTTTTAAGGTGTTAAACAAGGAGTTTAAACAGTTTAACCCTTCTAGAATAGAAGAAATTTGAAACTAAGAGTGTTTACGGTTTAGAGTTTAAAAAGGAAAATATTAAATTGAAAGAAATAAAATTAGTCTCAAATTTACAAAAGCTAAAAAATATGTTATATAACCTTTCTTTGGCTTCAACTTGGATTTTGGTTCGAAGAAGATGATGAAAATTTCATAATCAAATTCCATCCTTGTATGATCAAGCGTTTATTATTAAGTCAAAAATTATAATTTTTAATTAAAGTGTAACTTTATTTCCTTAACAATGACTTAGTACAAATATTACGTTTGGACTGTGATTTGACTTCACACTTGGGCTTTTGTTATATAACTTTTCTTTGGCTTCAACTTGAATTTTGGTTCAAAGAAGATGATGAAAATTTTATAATCAAATTCCATCCTTGTACGATCAAGCGTTTATTATTAGGTCAAAAATTATAATTTTTAGTCAAAGTGTAACTTTATTTTCTTAACAATAACTTAGTACAAATATTACGTTTGGACTGTGATTTGACTCCACACTTGAGCCTTTGTTATAGGACAATTATTGTTACACATTTTAGCTAACAATCCTTAACTTTTTCAAAAGGACAAAAAAGAAGACTTGAAAAACTGTTGGTGACGGGATAGGAGAGTGATTTTAGGTAAAAAATAATAATAAATGGAAAAGTTAGGAAAATGAGTTAAAGTTGAAAAAAAAAAAACAATGGAGGCGAGGTTGAGAGTAACGAAATTTCGAGACTATGAGGATTATTTTGGGGTTTCCAAACTCACATATAGTGTGTCTGAGAGATTCAAAAATCTCAATGTACATAATAAACCAAAATTTACTTTATAAATATTTTTGTTCAGTTTAACATTTGATTAATTTTTCGAAATCACTTTTATCTTTTAAATTTTTATTTGCATAAAAGTTTTAAAAACTTACTTTTGCATCAGGTGAATTATATTAATGACAAAACTTATCAAGTAAAAAATTTGTAGATATAAATTATATTGATGCAAAACCAAAATAAATTTTGAAAATTCAAGTGGATTCTAATTTTGGCCTAGTTACGTGCTATTAATTTTCACATTGCGTGAATTGAAAGGCAAATATATGGCTGTTAATTTATGTTATAATATTTTTTAAATGAAGTTATATGTTTTAAAAAGTCATGTTCTTGTAGAAATTAATAAATTTATATTAAAAGATGTGTTGAGAGTTATAATATTAAAAGACACAAAGATTGTATCTTTTCAATTTAAAAAGACATTCATAAAAAGGTACAATAATTATTACCTTATGAAAAGATGTGTTGTTTTAAGAAAATCTGATATACTAAAAATATGTAACTCTTTATAAAAAATTATTTAAGTTATGTTGGTTGTGAATTTTAATTGAAGTGGTATTACTCCGAGAGACAATTGTTCAAATCATTATTTCATGGTCTATATAAATCCTTCATTTTGGACATACAAAAAATAAAATATACAATAATTTCAAATTTATTACCTTTATATTTGAGTGTATGTAAAGAAAAAGTCAAATTATCACTTTGTAAATACTATTGTTGTCTTGGCTTGATTATTGAGAGTGCAATATATGCTTAAAAGTCTTCATTGTATTTTGTTGAAAATTTGCTAAGCAACCCAACTTACACCCTATAAAATAAGAATAAGTGGGGATAAATTAAACTTAAAGAAAAGTGTTATCCATATTTTAAAGACATTATCCATTACTTTTTTATTCATATCTTTTCTTTCTAAACTTCAGAAAACCATTTCCACAAACAATTTATATATATATATATATGTGTGTATATATATATATATATATCTCTCTCTTTTTTAATATAAATAATATACAAGCTTACTTAAACTTACAAACAAGAAATGATGGGGTGGTCTGTTCTCTTTAACTTTGGCCCCATCCCACAAGAGAAGACAATGGCAAAAGTAGTTAAAATTTTGTGTTAGAGCATTTTGATCCTTCGGCCTATTATTATTTTTATTATATTAATTTTTTTTTTATTTTCTTTTCATCCGTGATATATAAAAAATTTAATTTGGACTCTCTTATATTATGTTAAAAATATAAAGTCATATTTAATTATAGTGAATTATTAGATAAAAATTTAATGGTCTAAATTTATCAATAGAAAATATAATTTCAAGCAGTTATATTAATTTAATATAAATTTAGACCATTGAATCTCCATCCAACGGTTCATTATGATTGAACATGATCTCATATTCTCACCAAACTATGAGAGGGATCCAAATTAAATCAAATTTGATATTAAAAATTTTTCTTTCCATTTCAATTCATTTCTATTCCTTTTCTCTTTTTTGTTTTTTTCCTTTTTACTAAAATCCATTAGTATACAACAAAGGAATTATAGTTCAGCTGCAGGTTAATAGAGGAGGAAAAAGAGAAAACCAATCACTGGCAATGTTATTACTAAATGTTATAAAGAACAATTGTTTGATGCATATGTTTATAAATGTTAATTTTTGAATTAAAAATTAAATTTTATTAATTTTGATAATTTAATAATAAACGCAAATTACTAAAAGTTTTATATATTTAATATTAATCGTTAAATTATATTGCAAAATATATAGTGTAGGACTCCAAAGAGTCAAAGATGAGAGAGACTTGTAGAAGATTGAAGGATTTGCATGATAAAAAAAAAAAAATAGAAGAAGAAAAAAGAGAAACAAAAATATTTGATGACTAAAAATAAAAAAAATTGACCCCGGTATGCCACGTATACATATTTAAGATGAGGGTGGACAGAAGGACCACCGTATAACGTTTGAAAAAGTTTAAAGGGATTCTAAAAGCAATTTTAGAAAAGTTAGGGAAACTTTAAACTATAGAGACTACACTGATATTTTTCAAAATAATCAGCTTGTCAAAAAATAAATAAATTTAAAGAAAGTAAAATAATTTTTTATTTTTTATTTATTATAAAATTATTATTTTGATTTTAAATTTTTTGTAATTATTATATAGTTTTTTATTTATTAAAAAAATATTACATTTAATAATTTTTTACTGAAATTTTGATAAAATTTATGTTGATATAAAATTTAAAGTTAAATATTAAATTTAATATTTATTTAAAAAGTGAGAATAAGTGTAATATCTTATATTTTTAGACAAATGGAAGTTATTTTAAATATTTAAATAAGTTAGGAGCACAAATGATAATTTCACGGCAAATGATGGACAAAAACGCTATTTTTTTCAATTTAAGAGAACAAAAAAGTAGTTGTGTCGCAGTTGCTGGTTCTCAGGGAGTTTGGATTTTCTCTTGTTAACAGGGAGAAATAAAATAATAATATTTTATTACTATTAAATTAATAAAATATATTAAATTAATAAAAAATTATTTTTTTATTTACCTCCGGTTACTGGGGGGTGATCCATTTCAGTTCTGGGGGCTGTCTGCGAATTGCATAGTCCGAAGGGCGCATGGTGGTGGTGAAGTCAAGGAAGAGCTAGCAAGTAGATATGAGCGTCGAGAAATCTCCTTCTAATCCAATTCCGCCTTCTCCTCCTCCTCCTTCCTTTGAGCTCTGCAAGGGCGTCAATGGCCTCGACAAGGTCCTTCTTCGCGAGGCTCGCGGTAGTTCCGCTGAGGTCTTTCACTTCGCCGTCTTCCATTTCCTCACACTTGTTGCTATATCTGTGAAATCGTCAATGACTATGTATGTTCTTGTCTGTTTCTGTGATATAAGCGTCTGATCAATTTGTTGTGCGATTTGGTGGAGACTGGTTTTTATCCGATGCTTTATTCCTCAGGCGTTTGGATTTTGGTTTTTTTTCGTTTGTTGTATACTGTCTAACTACGCGCCTTTCTCAGTTTGAGAGTATTGATCTCACGAGCTAATTAGGATCAAGGTTTCTTATGATTACTGTCGTTATATCACTGGACTGTTTCTAATATGGCTATCAAGTATCACTCAAGTTTTCAATCGCTTCACCACATTGTAGTTCAATAAAATTTACTGTTGGCACTATGAAACTTACTAGCCTTTTTAATTTCATTAATTTTTGCACAATTCTAACTTAATTCAATTACTTGAACAGCTGCATACTTTAGCGCTTCAATTTTACTGCTCTGGCTAAGATGTTGAAATAGCAAATCACTGGTGCATTGTTGGTTTTGTGATGGCGTTTTTATTTCTTTTTCTGAGATTTTCGGGTTTACTTGTACGGTGGTCATGGAAGAATGACCATGGGGAAGAATTGCTTTTCCTTTGTAGTAAGGTACTATAAATATGTATAATTTTTTTCCATCTATTAGCCATTTAAGTTACCAATTTAGGTAGTGGCTTTCCTTTTCTTTGTTAGGAAAAAAGAATTTAATGTTATTGATTTCAGTGTGGTTGTGATAATTCATACAACTATAGAAATATGGGGATTTTCGTGAACTTTGAGATTTGAATTTTCTCTTATATTAAGATTAAATGGTCTAACATTATTTCCTAGCTATGATGCTTCTATCTCAACTCACCATTGAAATGATATAAACAGATGGCCATCATATGATGAAGCTATTCACTGTAAATGGTATAAATCTTAACATGGTAAGCTTGTCCATTGTGTGGTTAGAATGAACATATCATGGCTATTATTTCTCTAGGAACGAGCTGATGACATGCTACATGCCATCAGAAGTATTTAAGATGTAGTGGTTTTGAGCATCTGGTGTATCTCAAATATAATCAATAAAATGCAGTGATAGTATGCTGTTTTCTTTAATTATTAATTGGTTATTCCATTTTTTGCTCTCTCTCTCTCTCTCTTACACACACACACAAATGCATGCACACACAAACACCTTATGTAATCCCCCATTCTTCTATATGCTTCTTGGTCTTCATGTTGACATTCTCTTATTTTCATGAACTGCCTTTGATCCTTCTTTATTTATAAATATGTGTGGAGAAGATGACTGTAATGTGATTACTTTCTTTATTAGTTATTGTCTCTGTAACAATCTCCGTCAGTAAAAATTTAATTTTGTGCTTGTTAGCACATCAAGCAGTATTTTGAAATGTGGAGCCATTAGGATCCTATAAAATGTAAGCCAATATCCTGATAAAAACCTCTATAGTATATACACCCTAGATAGGTAAATAACCTTTGTTAGAGAACATTCAATTTACTACTGCCTGCTGGAACATTGCAATATGGTTGATATGTTTGCATATACATAGAAATCTGGATGGTTGCAGTAAATGGAATTTTAATTAACTTCAGAGTCGGCATGTATTGGTTTGCGTCATTCTCCAATTAGTAATTTGGACCTACATTAACCTAAACTTGTTGAGAAATATGCATTTGAGAAAAAAAAAAAAAAAGGAAGAAGAAGAAGAAAAGATCACAAGTCTATTGGAAATTGGTGGTGCCGCCTAAGTATTTGAACAGAATATTACAAGATACACTCCTCCCCTTTTTCCTTTGTGGTATGGTTATTTAAGTCTACCTCAATTTTATCCAGTTTCTGAATTATGACTACTGGGGACTTATATTTGATGGCTTTAAATGAATTGATTTCTTCTGAAAGGTGTTGGAATCTGGAAAGAAAACATTTTAGCCTGAACTTATTGTGGAATCTTAATATTCCAATATCCTAAGATTATTGTTTTTAATCGATATATTATGTTTGAGAGTTGCAAATACTAATTGATTCCAGGCTTGTTATTGTTTTTTTCACAATTGGTTTTGTATATTGGAGATGATCTAACCCAGAATATCATTTCTCAGAATTGGCTTGTGTTTCCGTCTTGGTTAGACTTAATAAAAAAGATGTAATATGGTAAGCTTGATCCATCTTGTTTTATTAATATCTTGATCTTTGTGCAGGCTACATTTAAGCCTCCAAAGGCAATTCGTGGAGGGATTCCAATATGCTTTCCTGAAGTATGTACTTCACATTTTCTATTTCCCATGATTGCTTTCTTCATGATAATGTGTTCTGGAAGGAGAAAACATGAGGCAGGTAGAAAGGAGATGGAGAAAAGAGATGGCAGTATGTTAAAGTATTACTATTTTCCTGTTCCCTATCTTGGCTTAGGCC
This sequence comes from Delonix regia, assembly GCA_037074485.1. Lineage (NCBI taxonomy): Eukaryota > Viridiplantae > Streptophyta > Magnoliopsida > Fabales > Fabaceae > Delonix > Delonix regia. The sequence continues at coordinate 14,591,295 of CM073462.1, read as the reverse complement.
CTTTAGAAATGAAAAAAATAATTCATGTGCTGAGAAAAAATTAAACTCCAAATACATAAAATGATTCCATTGTAAAGAAAAGCCTGATTATTACATTTCTACCAGAATAATAAACCTTAATCTCACGTAATCTTAATTCAAACAGAAGGTCACTCTGTACCAAAATGCTCAATTAAATCTTATTTCTATGATAATGAGAAACTCTAATATCAATTATAAATTTATAATCCAAGTAACTATATCTTCAATTCTACTGAAATTCTAAATGGCGATTAAACTGATCAAATTCACTTAACTAAATCCTAGGGTCTGTTCTTATTATGATTGCAGTGAATCCCCTCCAAGAGATTTCATTACTATGATCATTATATTCAAGATCACATGGTCAAGGGAATTGCTCTCTTTTTGCAGTTTGGAAGCCATGGTGCACTTGAGCAGCATGAATTTGCTAGAAACCGGTTCTGGACTATTGACAATGACCCTCCTCCTTTTCCAACAAATATTTCCAATAAAGCTTTTGTTGATTTGATCCTTAAGCCCTCAGAAGGAGACATGAAGATTTGGTCTCACAGGTATCAAGATATTCAACATTTTGTTACTTCTTAAATTTTTTTCTGAAAAATTTAAAGTTCATATTTCATTCAGTGAATTTTTTTGAATGCTATTATTTCTTTCTGATACTATATTTATTTCTGTTTGCATACAGGTTTGAATTCCGTCTTAGAGTAGCCTTGGGACCTGGAGGAGATCTGATGTTGACATCTCGGATTAGGAATACAAACTCTGAAGGGAAGCCATTTTCCTTCACCTTTGCTTATCATACATATTTCTGTGTCAGACATATGGTAGGTGAAGTGCTTCAAATGTATTTGTCTCCCTATTCAAATTACAAACCTTACCTGCCCGTCTCTATTTATTAATTGACACTGCTGTCACATTTAGCAACTTGGTCTCTTGCTGCCTGTGACCCTCCTTTGTCTCTTTCATTGAAACTATGCTGATTGATTATTATTGTAATGAAAACTAAAGTTATCAGACTGTTAATTGATGTGCAAAGTATAGTGGTTAATTGTTATAGCTATCAAGAATGCTGGTCCAAATAATCTTATCTTACTATTATAGTGGTTAATTGTTATAGTTGTCGAGGATGCTGGTTGAATAAGTATCTTAGTGCTGTATTTCTATATACCTTTGTTCCTTTTTTCTTAATACTAGTTTAGCTTACTTCTATTGACCTCTTTTACTTTTGATTTTCAAGAATAGATATATTTGTGGCTTGCAGTTTAAAATCGCATCTAACTAGTCTATTTGCTTTTATTCAGTGAAGTTCGGGTAGAGGGATTAGAGACACTGGATTATCTTAACAATTTGCAGAACAAGGAGTGTTTTACTGAACAGGGGGATGCGTTAACCTTTGAATCAGAAGTAAGTTAGGTTTTCCCCCTTCTGCATTGATTTAAAGTACTGGCATTTCATACGTATGAGTTCTAATCAATGCTTCTCTTCTTCGAACAATAGGTGGACAAAATATATCTCAGCACTCCTACAAAGATTGCAATTATCAATCATGAGGAAAAGAGAACATTTGTATTACGTAAAGATGGACTCCCTGACGCTGGTGAGTATTATTGAAATAATCTTGTATACTAAATTTGTGCTACTCATGAAGTGTACAGGTTGGAGACTTTTTCTTGTTTGAAGCTTTTGTAATATGAAATTATAAAACTAAATTTGATTGATCTTGATAAAGCAGAATGGAGTGAGATAGTGTGAAAAGTTAAGTTTCCCAGTGGAGCATATCGTAGTATTTATCTGTTTTCATCACCATGTCTAAAACCTTTCTGTCGGGTAAGTATTACTAATTAACAATACTGTCAAGTGCCTGCTTTGAAAGCACCTCTTACTTGAGCTAGTTAGTGGTGATGGCAAATCACAATCCAACCTGAATACTTTGGACTTCATGATTTGGGATGTTTGAATTTGAACTGTGATCAATCAAGGCTGGTTTGTGAAGGTGACTACTAACAAAATTTGGAATTATATTAGTTACTTCTTCAGACACAACAACTCTGAATCAAGTAAATTATTATATGAAACTTTTCTTACAGTTGAGTTCTAAGTTCCCACATGAATCCTTGTTTTGCAACTAATATATTAAAAATCTGTGTTGATTTCAGAGTTTGATGTCATGAATTATTTTCACTTGGTAGTTTTGCACATAATTTTCCTATCTTCTCTTACTTTTTATCCGTGCAGTGGTGTGGAATCCTTGGGATAAGAAAGCAAGGCTATGACTGATTTTGGGGATGATGAGTATAAACATATGCTTTGTGTAGAAGCTGCTGCTGTTGAGAAATCAATCACTTTGAAACCTGGTGAAGAATGGAAAGGAAGACTAGAGCTTTCAGCTGTTCCCTCCAGTTATTGTAGCGGACAGCTGGATCCTCAGCATGTCCTTCAGGGCAGCTGAAATATACTTTATCATGTTCTGTGTCCTGTACAGGTAATAGCTGCTAATCAATATATTTCAATGCTGTGTTCTAACCTTGTTATATAAGTGAATCACATGAGTTTTGCCCGTACATTATCCTGCCTTGAAATTCTGAATACATAAAACTTCAAAAAATTTCAGATTTTTATTCCCTGTTTTCATCAAGTGACATGGGTCTTTATTATGCATCATAAAACTACAAGAAATATTAAGATGTAAAAAATTGAAATTCTAAAATGTGTGTATATTAATTCAAGTTTGCAAAATTTATTTTTACTTGATGATACTAATTATAAATCATAGTTCTTCATTGCTTAAGATGTATGTGAAACCTATAGCTTTTGCCTCTAAAGATTGGTTCGCTAATTAGAAAACCCAGTGCTTCTCAAGTTGATTGGCCTTAATTAGATTACTCAGTTGTCCTTGGAGTGTTGCGATCATGCACAACACATGTTGATCCATTGAATCGTTTCACCAATCTTCTAGGACAAATCTATTCGGCAGCTATCTTTTTACAACACTGACCATGACAGGAACGTATCTCCCTGTAATTTTCCCCTCCATGTTCCATTTGAACCTTTGTGTTGGACGGATGAACTGATAGTGAATAGGATTTTGTTATAAAATATCTTGCCAGTAAGAGATGACTAGTTTGGTCACGGGTAAACTGGAACAGAGCACATAAGTAGAACAGTTCTCAGTTACTGTCATGGCATCATAGTTACAACCATCAATTCAAGAGATTTTCGTGCTGAATTAGATGGCCCGGATGATTACTTTTTGAATCTACATAGTTGTTTGGGTTCTTGGGTCTCCATAAATTTTTTATTTCTAAATGTTGTATGCTGTTGAATTCATCCTCGTAGCATATCTTATCTTATAATACTAAAGTATGTAGGAGAGTTACGACCAGAGGAAAAAAAAAAAGTATGTACAAGAGAACGGTTGAAATATTATATAAAGTATTTCTGGGTTGTTTCGTGGAAGTGATTCTGCTGTACCTCCTTTTTCTGGTACAAAAGCAATTTGCCAGTTAATGCTGTTGACTTTATCAGTGTGGTAATGTTCAATATATGATAGGACTAGTAACTTTTTCGCTAAAGTAGCTTGCAACCAACTTTGTATATTGAAGTAACAATGTCACAGGGAGAAGCCGTTCTAATATTTCAATCTTCAGAACGAGCTTTATTGAACACGGTGAGTCAGCTTTTTACGCAGGGGCAGGGCATAAATTATTCTCGAGACCAACAGGCATATTGCATTACTTGAAGGTACAAAAAGTAAGTTTGGATATCAAACTTTTCTTTCTACACTTGATTGGGGAAAATTATTAAAAAAAAAAAACATGTCAGTGTTTACTTATTGGACTAATAAGTATTAACTACACATTGCTTTATATAACTACAATAAATATTACTTCATATCATCATTGATAACCAAACGGCTGGTGAGCTTTACGAAAGCACCTTCCATTTGCTGGACTTCATGTGTATAATTTAACAAGTTAAAATTTTATTTCAAGCTTGTTCATTCAATATGTGAATTTTGTCAAGTATGGTTGCGAAGTGAGCTTATTAACTTAATCGTATCCCTTTCCCGTCGTTGCCAAATTGCTTCCCTAACTAGTCTCTGCTCATCATTTGGTGAACTAATGCATCAATTTATTAATCATGAAGTTGGTCTTACTGTTACTAGGGAAATCAATATCTATTATTGAGATTTAATGGACTAGTGACCAAAGTCTACTTGCATTATTGTTCGAAAGCGGAGCAAGTACCCGTAGCGTCGGTTGTTCCTTCCTCCCAATTTTTAATTCCAATTGACCCTCGGGAGTAAATCGCAAAAGTTATCAATTAATCCTAATTTTACAATTTTAATGTTAATATAAGCAGCCTACCGAGTATAATTATTTTCGATGTTAATACCTAAAACTTAAACTCATGAGAGATTCAATGTTTTCACTTTTAAATTTTTACTTTTTTCTAAAGATGATTTGTTATTAAATAAAATAATTCAGATCTCTAGCCACAAGTTAGATATCCTATAGTGATTGAGGGTTCCCAAAACAGGACCCTATTCTTTTTAGGTTAAGACCACATCTAGCAAGTGTTCGATAATATATGTTAAGAAGAAAGGAATTTACACTTCAACTAAAGCATGTTGCATTGAGGGAGTGTGGAAATGAGTCAGAAACAAGAAGTTGCAACTTCTGGACGGAAATAGTGAATCCAAATGCAAATACTGATGCGTTTTTTAGGCCACTTGGTGGTGGTGTGAATAAATCCAATACAAGGTTCAGAGTAACAGCTGTTTAAGGAAGACAATCATGATCCTTTCTTCATAATTCATGACCTGCGGAGGTGAAAAGACTTAAGAATTAAACTCAAGATATCGAGCTCAGTTTTTCAATTTTAAGGAGCGAGATTGGTGATCATTTCACTAACTTACGATTTGCTAGTCACCTTTACATCAATCTCACTCCAAATATATGGGCTAATTGGGAATTGCACGCTGTTTAAGTTGGTCAAGTCACACTAGAATTGGACTCCGCTTGTTTACTCAAGATTTACACAAACCCTCTAATATTGCTAGCCTCAACGTTTCTGATAGCATTAGGTTAGAAAAGAACATGATGGACATGAAAGTAAAGTAAGAAAAACTGCATAGTGCAAACTACCTATTTACAAAAAGGACATTCAGTAGTTTGGAATTATAGATTATCCAATTCATTTATTGAAAAAAGAAATAGAAACTAATATAGAGAAATATCTGAATGCATGAACCCTATAAATTCAGTGGTCCATAAAGAAGAAGAGTTGAAACGATTTTTAAACAAGCAAGTTAAATTGAACTCCTATTTAAGCTTTAAGCCTTGAGAAAGCCAATGTGTTCCCCCCTTTCTTTCTTGATCAAATGTCACACTTGAGCTGCTCATTGGGGTATTAGGGTCACTGCAATCTCCTCCTCTATCGGATTTGAAAGAGGCAGATGAATAAAGCAGATGGGGTTTTTCCTTCTTCTTCTTACCCTGACTGCCAGTACTACCTCCTATACTTAGTGTTAAATCAACTTCCATTTCTTCATCATCACCATCATTACTTATTTTACAACTCTGAAATGCAGTATATGAACTGGGCCCTGCATCTCCTTCATCATCTTCTTCTTCTGCAGGCCTTGCAAGATCAAAACCACTTTGAGGCATTTTGATTGTGTCCCCCCCAGAGCAGCTTCCACTCATTTCTCTTGAGCAAAAATCATCTCTTAAACTCTGAACCTGCAAATCTGGCCAATGTGACGTTTGTGTTCTTTTCTGGTGTTGCTGCTGGTCACTGAGATGATGAAGATGATGGCTATTTCCCGAGCCATTCATAGGGGTCCAGAAATTCTTTTGTCTGCTTTCCTTTTTCATCTCTTCCATTAGCATCTTTTGCACACTATATACTCTGTGTAGTTCTCTTACCTGCAAATTCCGAAATTCTCAGCTAAAATTCAATAGATTATTGAAAGAGGTTTGACAAAAATCCTAATCAATTTGATTCTATAGAGATGTTACTGTATGACTTCTAATTTGTTCTAACTCTACAGAATTTTTATCCTTGAAAGATGGTGTTGCTATCATTTTAGTGCCATGAAAGGGTGAAAATGGAATGAAATCATCTTTTCAGGGTACTAAAGCGATGAAAGAAATCTATGGTATATCAAATTGATAATAACTCCATATTTTCCAACACGGTGTTTTTCAAAAGGTTTCAACAAGGCTGACAGATATATTTTCACATACAGTGGCTTCTTTGAATTATATAGCAAAAAGTATGGACACAGATTGTCGCATAGCTAGTAGAAGTCTCCTTGTACTGATACTGACAGCAACCTGAAGCTAAGATTTTGTGAGACAAGATCTTAAACCAATATCAAATCTTCATAATACCTGGTGTTTTAAGATATCCTCTTGCATCTGCATTGTCTTTTTGATGGATTCTATGTTGTTTCTGTCAAGCATCCTATCCATGTGAGGAATTGGATCTTTCAATTTTTTATTGATTCCTGTCCTGGGACTTCTATTGCTCAGAGTCAGCCCTTTTTTCTGATACTGCTCCCAGACATCCACACCACTGATACTAAAGTTGTTGCTTTCTACAGAGGTTGCTAGAAGATTTATCGAATGTTCAATCTTGGTCCCCATGCCTGAAAGGAAAAGAAAATCAAGACTGATAAGGCTCAACTATTGGAGTTTTGCATTTTATCATGCAAATGCTTGAAAAGAAGAAGAAGAAGCATGAATGAAACTATCTTTTCCTTCCTCTGTTTACGTGAATTGATGGCTTGATCTCTTAAATACAGTATGAAATTGAAAGACTAATAGATAAACTTACCAGATTCACTTCCATGGCAAGAAACTAATATAAAGTTATCTAGTAAGCGGAAACTCAACCCATCCCTCAATATCAGTCATAGTAAGCTTTATGTTACCCTGCAAGATTTTTTTTTTTTTTCTTTTCTGTTCTTGGTACTACGGTCAGGCTGTGTTCAGAACTAAATGCGTTCTCCAGACAATTTTAAGAGGTCACTCCCCACTTTGGCTTAGTGCATTTAGAATTTTATTCCAAAATGCTTCTCAGAGGAACCAAACTAAATTGACAAGAAAGATGCCATTCCGTCTAACCCATTGAGTTGACCCCTTTAGGCTAAAAGACTTAGTTATTGCCCTTTGCTACAGGCTATATATAGGGATGACACTTGTTGGTTTTGAGAATTCAATTTGTCAAAACAGGGCCTTTCACTGTACTAACCATAAAGTGGGGTTGATAAGGATCAAAGACTTTGTATGGAAATGTTCAAAAGTGTAATCAAACATTGCCAGTGACGTTTAAAGAAGCATGAAATATGAACAATAGATGTAGGCATTAGTGAGACAAACGGGGATGTGGATCTGTGTGATGAAAGCACCACTAGCTGTTAATAGTAGTCTTCATCTACTACACCTTATAACTTGCCTCTGACAAAAGTGCCCACTTCTCCTTGTTCCTTTTAAAGCTAAGGCCTTTATGAAATTCTGATGGAAACACCTAAACTTTATCTCTGTTGAAGCTCAGACACACAGACCCCAAAGAACCCAAGCAAAACTAACAGACAAAACAAAACACACCCACTTGAGGAGCTTACTTGTCAAGGGTATATGCAGTACTACTCATCAAACTTTCTTTCATGATTTTCTTTAAACTTCTGATATATTTCCATGACGGAAATTATTTCCACAGCAACGAAAACTATCAGAATTAGCTCAACGGGGAAGAAGAGATAACTTCTCTCCTTATCAATTTGGGTTTAAATTCCTCTGATGAGAGTAAAATTTTAAATGCACAAAGCTATACTTGAGAAGACACCTGACTGTGATACCAGAAAAGGCCTTCTACTTTCTCAGAACTGCAACACTTTGACAAGCATATGTTTGGATGTATAGAGGGAAAGAAGAAAAAAGCATCTGAAGCTATAATACCTGAAAAAAGAAGCAGCAAAAGTGCAGCTTTCTGTGAAGAAGCTCATTGAACATGTTCCTTCCTCATTCCAGCATTTTCGGCCACAAGTGACGACACTTATTAATGGAAGCTGATTCTGTCATGGTTCTTAGACAAAGCACAGAAGAATCCAATAAGTTTTCTCCAACTGGTGAGTTCGGAGAAGGGTCATAGACATCAGAGAATTAATCTCTCTCTTGGCTGCTCAGAAAAATTCAACTTCTTCTTCAACCCCCTTTGCTTCGGAAACAACAAAGCAATAACCAGCAAGCTCAAGCTCAAGCTCAAAGCTCAAATTAAAAAACTGTAGAATGGTGGGGGAATAATAATTCAGGCTTGACAGGCTGTGAGGGAAGGAGGCGAGAAATAAAAAAGATGGACTAGCTATGTGTCTCTCCATGTGTGAGTGCCCTCTCTCATATCTAAGAGAGAGAGAGAAGTTCACATTATGACATAAACATTTTATTAAATTATCATCTGTTCCTAAGGATTTTCATCCTGAAACCAATTTTAAACAGATATAAATATAATATAGGAATGTTGAGCATTTTTGTAATTTGGGTCTTACAAATTTTATTTCTTTCTTTTATTAAAATATACATCTTATTTTAGTTCTTTTTATATAATATCATAATTTGAATCACAATTTTTTCTTTAAATTTCACATATCCAAAAACCTTGTGAATTAAATTATCTTATTAGACACCAAAATATTAAATTACTCTAAATATTATGCAATTGTAGGTGATTGTATTTTGTATAGAGTAAAATATTATTTAGTCTCTCACTTAATAGTTAATTCTCAATTTAGTCTCTTATTAATTTTTATTCTAACTTTGGTCATTCAATTATTATTTGATTTTGATCCCTCACTTATTTATTTATTCATTCTCATTTAATTAAAATTAAAAGGTTGAATGTGTTAACTTAAGTTTAATAAGGAATCAAATTGATAAGAGAGGAAATTAATTAAAAATAAAAATTAGTAAAAATTTAAATTAATAAAAAATTTGATAAAAGACTAACTTGAGAATTAATTAATAAATGATGGATTAAATGAGAATTAATTGATAAAAAATGGATTAAATTAATATTTTCATTATTTTGTATACTCGTGCTGCACTGTGTAATGTGGGATAATTGGGGGGGGGGGAGGAGAGAGAGAGAGAGAGAGAGGAGGGGGACCACAAAGCTGTACAAATAAATCCAAAAGACACCCCTATACATGAGGCCAACGTAGGCCAGTGAACAAGATATTCCAGACAAAGTTTTGCAGGGACTTAATTCATCATAGATATAAATAAATATATTTGTATATCTGCATCATCATGAATCAAAGTTAGTGCTTCTTTGCCATAGGCCTACTATCTATTTCTCTCTCTCGTTTTTGGAAATTCAACGATGGGCATTGTGATTATTCCTTCCGTACATGCACTGCACACCCATATCATTAAGTCCTATCTGTGTTTCAGATTTCCTCCGATCCACCAATTCCACCTCTTATGGGATTCCATTTCAATCCTTTTATCTCTTTTTTCCTGCCACTGCTTCAAATTTCATAGGCTTGGGATTTGAACTTGATAATGACTCCGTCCATTTCATATCTTGGAGCTCAAACTACACGTACTCCCAAAAGAATAAGTTGAGAGCATCTGGCATTTATATATTCAAATTTTATAATTTAAATTGTAATTAAATTCATCGTCATGATTCAGATTTTAATTATATTGATTTTTGAGCTCATTAATCATAACAAAATTTTTTAAAAATTCTTCTCTAATTTTAATTTTGGTATATGCATACACTCTACAATTATAATAAATAAGGGAGAAAGAAACTTTCTGCGCTTTGTTATATAAATTTTAAAAATAGACCATAAACCTTAAAATTCAATCGTTTTTCATCTTGCTTGTATTAATTTATTCACATTAAAAATGAGAAATCACATTAAAACCATAAATTTTAAAGACTAAATAATCAAGTATTAATTTATTCAAGTTTCTTTTAAATGAAAACCAAACTTTTACTTAGTGAGGAGTATAAAGTAGACAGGAATTTGTTGGTTTTATTTTGGTTGGTGAGTTGTTTGTGATAATTTAAAGTAAACAACCAAAAAAAAAAAAAAAGGAGTTAGATAGAATCATAAGAGATGATAAGAAACTTCGCAACCCTAGTCCATCACTTTCCCCCAGTAGCTGGATTAATAAATCAGAACCACAAATATGCATGTGTACTTCTCATCGTTAGGTCTAATGCATAGATATTCCTATTTTAACTTTTTCTTCAATCCTTCTTATCTGTGTGGCTATGCCTTGCTTTGTCCTTCACAGCCTCTTACAAATATCCCTTGGTTAAAGAATATATATGTGTGTGTATGTATATATATGTATATATATAATATATATGCACTCCGGTCTGATATATATGGTGTACTCTTAGTGCCATAATAGTTGTTGCGCGAAAATTAATGCACTCGCATGATATAATATAAGTGTCTTGGAGTACAAACAAGATCATCAGTGTTTAAAATTTTCTTTTGGTATTTTTCCTTGATTTTTGCAAAATTAGAATTAAATTTGATGAGAGCTGACAGATTGGGCAAATTCTAATCTGTCAACTATCAAAAAATATAATTTTTTACTCGTATAGTTCTGGTAATTATTTAAAATACAAATATGTTTTTCTAACCCACTATGAAATAAACTAGTAAGTCATGATTTAAACTCCACAGAAGAGTAAAAATGAGACAAATCTACCATATGGAAACATTATTATAGCCTTCGAATTCGATAATTTCTCTTCGATTTGATTTAACAACAAACAGGTTCAAAATCAGAGAAATTTTACTTATGAATGAGGATTAAAAGTACCATTAGATAAGGCTGAAATTTCAGATTTCAAAATTACAATAATATATGAATCTTTTATTAAACTCGATAATGATCATCTGACTTGTACTATACAATACTTTAAGTCACCTAATTTCCCGGGCAATCATCATTATATTGCATGAGATTATATATTATATAGGAAACCTGTAATCAGAATATCAGATTATAAAGTATTTAATAAAGAAGTTGATGTGTTTAGGTTGGCCATGTGATTCCTCCACATGGCAAATTAGCCTATCAACCAACATTTAAACTAAAATATATATCTGACAGAAATATTAGATTAATCACATTCCATTTTTTTTGGGGAAGATGATGTCATTTCCTGTGTGTTTATTTGCCTTGGTTTTTTCTGGGAAAATTCATTATTAATTCTATGTACAGAAACTTATAATTATTGGTAGGCATAAAATAAGTCGACAAAATCAAGGCTAATCTATCAGATCTATCCACCTTCACATAATTAATTAAACCCAGTGTTCCTTTGCTGTCTGAGCAATAGATCCAAACTCTTAATTATAGACCATATATATATATAATTATTTTACTTTAATTAGATCCTTCTTCTGGTTTTCATTTTCGGTGATTCAGATCATCCCTTATGTGTTTCAAAATTCAAACACCAACGATGAAACATCATTAATTAGTCTTAACCAGAATTCTTTTTGTTCTACGTTTGAGAAACACTTTTCTATATGACCTATCTGTAGCCATGTAGTATCGAGCATCTACGCATGGCTCGGCCGAAAAGAAAAAAGCATCTATTGGTACTTTGAAAATATAAGTGTGCATTTATTGTGTCAAATATGTTTATTAAAAATATTATTTGTAGATATTAGATATTTTATTGAGTAAAATGATTGCAGTTCACAGTTATAAATAATAGGTGTTGGGTGTGCTTATTAAGTAGCTCTTTAAATTTGGTATAAACATTTTAAATTTTATCGTTAACCTATTCCTACATCCCTTTGCATACATTTTCTTAATTAATTACTCAAAAAATAATAGAGTGATAATCTTATATATTTTCTTAAGAAGATCATATTTTTTAGTTATAATGCAATTGATAATTCAATATTAAATAATATTTTATGAAATTAATAATAATAATAATAATAATAATAATAATAATAATAATAATAATAATAATAATAATAAATCTATTAAGGTAAATAAAACATTGTGCTATATTTAATAATATTTCATAATTAATTACATCATACTTAAAAAATATTATATTTCCGAAAACATATATATAATTATCACTCAACTAAATAACCTGACTCAAAATCATTTTCATGGCTATATGGGAAAAAAAATTCCACTATATATATATATATATATAGAGAGAGAGAGAGAGAGAGAGAGAGAGAGAGAGAGAGAGAAAGAGAGAGGACATGGCTGAAGAAGAGTGATAGAATTGATGAATGAAGAAGCAGTAGTTTATTGAAATTGGGTTGGGAAAGGCATGCGTTGTGCCCTAACTAAGGCACAAGCCGTAAGAAGGTAGACCCACCCCACTACTTCTCATCATTTTGCCTTTTTCATTTCATACTCTTCTTCACCACTCTATATATAGATATATATATAACATTAACATCATAAACAAAACTATCTTATAATTATAATTTATTCATTATGTGTCAACTATTTATATATTAATTAAACACAATACTAATATTGTTTACGGGTACTGTATATCTGTTATAGTTTGTTATTCTTACCGACACACTTGCTCCATTCATCAACTTACCTTCATCTATCATGATGATTCAGCCCCATACCAGATTCTCTTTTCAGAATAAATCCAAGAAGCTGCATAATAATTACTGGACATATAATATTCTTTCTCATCCCTCTCTAATTGTTGCTGTTTCTTTGTCTTCTTGTTTTTTCCTTGGCTTCTGTCTGTGTTAGTTCATGGTTCATGATCAGTGTCTAATGTTTCTTTTGCGCTTTCTAGAAATTAACCCAATTATCCTCTACCATTATCATATGCAACATGGTCCTTATTAGGAAAAGTAGAAAAGTGAGCATCAAGGTTTAATAAAACAACTAACTAAGATCGAAGGGTGCACAATGTGATATGATATATCATCAATGGGATCTCTCAATATTGTGCATTTTTTTTTTTTAATTTTCAAGAGCATCCTTTGGTGTATCCTCCCTGAATTTAATTTAAACAATTTTAAATGTTATATTAATTTAAATCATTTATTATATGTGTTTCAGATTGTCAACTCTTTTTGTTAGATCAGCACTAGACATGGACGTTAATTATTAATTAGCATGAAACAAATTTTCAAGACAAAATTTAAATAAGAAATACATTAAAAAAAATAATAGCATATCACTATCCAAAAAAAAAAACATAATTGTCTAGGACAATTTTTGAGTGACAACCTAAACGTTATCACTAAGAGTGTGCTATCGATGGTGACTTTTTAATGTTGTCACAAAAACTCAGACTTTAAATGTTACCCCAGAAAATATGAGACTTTCAATAACGGCTAAACTAAGTTGTCAGAAAATCTTGCCGCTAAAGCATAATGCATTTTAACCATGGAGTAAATTTGCTAGCAAAAGCTTCTTAATGGCAACTATTTCTTATTGATAACTTTTGGTGACGACTTCTTGTTGTCACTAAAAACTATGACTAACAGTTTTTATGTCCGCAAATTACCTCCAATTACTAAAAAAAAATGTATTAGTAGCTGATTTTTAAACTGATTTTTGACTATATGTGATCGCTTTTTATATTTATTATACTTGTAGTTATTACAGGAAATTCGCATTCTAGCTTTGATTGCCGAAGTTCTTCAGTATAAAAAAGTGTTAAAATAAGAGAAAGAAGTCATGTGGTTAAATTTGCTAGATCTTGGACTTTAAATGAAAATAGAAACAAAATTAGGAAGTGAGAAGAGGAATATAATAACTCACATTTTTGGTCCTCAATATTTTCTACTAATTTAGTATTTTGTAGGAAAATGAAAAAAATACTAATCAAAACAGAAATATTAAATATTATTTAATGGTTTATATAGATTAACTTACAGATCCACTACATCTTCAACATTTTTTTAGAATCATCTTGTGTTTTAAAGTATTAAAATAAGATATCTTTAATGGGCATAGACCATGAACTTATTCTTCACTTATTTCGCATGAAACACTTGTTCCATAAATGATGACTAATCACACTTATCATTACTGTTCTTCTTTTTTTTTTTTCTCTTTTTTTTTTTTTGATATTCTTGTCCTTCCTAACAATGTAATATATCGTTAAGAATCTGAAATATTCAGTATGATTTTTATTGATGCAATGACTCAAATTATACATAGTAACTAATTAATAAACTGAAAGTGCCATAATACTACCCAACTAAAAGCTCAAGCATCAATCATTATCATCATTTTCACCATTGACAAGTAGTGTAAGAGCTTCCCTTTCTTCCATTTAGCATGACTAACTCAAACTCAGGGAGTTTGAAATGCATCCCACATTATATTTGGGCAACTTCAACAACAAAGGTTTAATGTCACCACTAAAATATAATTTTAGTGCAACTTTTTCTTCTGTTGCAGTTGAAATTTTAAAATATTGTTAAAGGTTTTAGTGGCGACTTTAATCAGCGGACGAAGTTCGGATTATAACAGCATACAAATTTAACTGAAAAAAATTAGCTTTGAAATGCCACTAACACGTTTCCTTCAATTCAACCAAAATGGTTGCCACAATAAGTGATGTCCTAATCTCCAGATTCATATATAAAATAATCACACTCACATGTAGTTGTTGATAAGGCATGACTAGAAAATAGTTGGGTCATGTGGGGTCCAAATGTTGTGGAGATGACATGTGTCACTCGCCCAACCACATGCAAATGCTTCTTAGTACGATCTGCTATATATAATGCTGTTTCCAAGTAAGTGCAAAGAATCTAATGGTCACTTTGTGATTTGACTTGCTTAGGGATCAGTTATTGATTAGCTTCTTTATTATTATTTTTTTAATTTTGATTAATGGGGCTTCATTATAGGCTTCTTATAGCTAGCTGGTTCATTAAACAAACCATTGACTCCAGCTATTGAGCCTTTTTCCTTCTTGAGCATGCCAAGCTAAAGCCTACTTTTCCATTTCATTGATTAAAGCCAAACCAGCACATTGCTTCAGATAAAGGTGCTGTGAGCATCATGCTTGCTTTATGTCATTTCATTGATCTCACTATTTTATGGTTATCTATCTGCTTTGTAATTAGCATCTTCCTTTTTGAATTACAATTCATTATCAGAGGGAGAGAATGATATAATCATCTTGTCTTTTATTATAATTATTTGATATTTTTGTCTACTTTAATTTGATCTCCAAAATTGATCTTTAATTTAAATATCATGTTAGTGTTTGAGCCTCGACATTTTATAAACAAATTTATTACCCCCTTTTAATTAATTAGTTAAACAAAAAGTACCTACAATTTTTTTATACATTTATTGTTGAAATTTTTAATTAAAATATAATATTTTAAATTAATTTTATTTAATTCATTCTTCTGAAAATATTATTAATATATTATATACAATTAAAGAATTACAGTAAATATAAAATTTGTATTTAAACCTTCTTATCTGTTATATACAAAAAGAAAAGTATGTCAAATTAATGCACCAATATAATACAACTTATTATTAATTAGTTCTATATAAATACTGAAAATGATACCTGAGTAGTTTGATTTAAGTGCAAATGTGCCAACTATTGTACTAGGAATATCCAAAACATGGTGGATTCTATGATCTTCTGACATGTAGTTCATGACAATGCACCACCACCTAAATAAAAAGGGAGATTTTTTTTTTTTCAAAAATGTGAAAATAGAAGGAACATTAGATTAAAAGAAGCAAGCATGATCATATAAAAGAAAAATATTGAAAAGTTTGCGTCCATTTGGGCTTCCACATTCAATGCATCAGATTCGGATATGACTTCTCCACCAATAAAATAAAAATATAAGCATAAAAAATAGAGAGATGATTAGGTTTGGATATTTAAAAGGACAAAAGGAATCTCTTCATTTTGGGGACGAAAGCTTATCTTCTCTGGATCCAATACCATCTATCATTTTATAAACAATTATTCTAGTGTCAATTTATATTAATACTTGCTCTTAACTTTTTTTAAGAGAATAATATCGTGTCCACCTCTGATATATTATTAAATTATTATTTTAATTTTTTACTTAATTAATTTTTTCAAATAATCTTTCATGAATTAAAAATGATCATTTTTTGTCATTTTACATAAGTTAATGTGGCTTAACTCAAGGAATTACATAAGGTAATAATGTCAAAAGTGGAAGAACCAAAATGACATTATCTAATTAGTGAAGGGTCAAAAGTGATTATCTTCAATCATTAGGGACTAATTTGAAAAATAAAATTAAAGAAGAGCCAAAATGACAATTCAATAATAACTTAGGGACCAAATGATAGTTTGTTCTTTTTTATTAAATTATCATTTTGGTCCCTTATTCAATTTATTTTTCAATATGGTCTCCCACCAATTAAAAATTATTGCTTTTTATTCATTTACGAAAGTTAATATGAGTTAACTTAATAGATTATGTACGGTAATAATTTCAGAGGTAGAAGACAAAAAGTGATACTATCCAATCGGCAAAAGGACAGAACTGACCATCTTTAATCAGTAGGGACTATTTTTATAAATAAAATGAATGAAGAATCAAAATAATAATTTAACAACAAGTTAGGTACTGAATGGTGTTTTGCTCTTTTTCCTATTCCCTTCTCAATTATTGTTCTCAAAACCATTAAATTAACATTTCCCCTCCTTTGAATTTGCAATTATATATAATATCAAGTACAATATGGCTGTACATGTTGGAAAACAAGGGAATTCTTTACTCACAGACTGGCACTGACGTTTTTTGATTTTCTTAATGATTATATATTTGGCCACTAAGAATCTCTTTCCCCACCCAATTTAGTTCTAATCTAGTTTAATTAAGGATAGATCTTTGTTAACTAACTTGATTCTTGATAATCCCATGAATGAAGTCACACCAAAGCATGAACCTTCCTTCTTTTGCATTAGGAGTAGGAGGCAAATCTTTCGGTCCAACAAGGAAAAAAATTAACAAATTAATAATTCACATGACATTGATCAATCCTTTGCCCATTTTCTATTTCTTTTATCTCAAATCATAGATCTCTTATAGAATAATATAAAAAAGATATAACATATTTGTTACCAAAAAAAAAAATTCTTTTAGTCCTTATAGTTTTACTCAATTTTTAATTTGGTCCTTAAAGTTTAAAAATTTGTAGTTAAGACCTTAGAGTTTAAAATTTTTTTAATTTTGTCCCTATGATTATATTTTTACTAATATTTTGTCATATATATGAGTTAATTTTATTTTACAATCCATTTTTTTTATTTTCTATCAGCATAAGTCACATATATTTTATGTGTTAAAACAGTATACAGTTAGTTATATTACCAAAATTTAATATGTAATTGTAAAATTAAGGACTAAATTAAAATATTTATAAACTACATTAGGGATTTACTTACAATTTTTAAAATTATAAGGACCAAAATAAAATTGAATGAAACTATAGGGACTAGAAGTATGATTTGCTATTTTTTGAAATATGCAGCTCAAAGATCCACAGAAGTTGGTACGTACATTAACCATCACATGGAGGAGCATTTAGTTATAATTATTATGATTTAGAAACGAGGAAACAATAGACAAGAATCTGAACGATTGATTGCATTGTTCTTTTGTTCTTAAGGGAATCTATCTTGTTTAGAGGTAAATGAAATATTTAAATCTCTTTATATGACAATCTGTCATTGTGTTTGGTGAATAATTCTTAATTACACTTTAATCTAAATCAATTCAGGAGGGGAAGGAATGTTTAGGTTGCGATCTCTTCATTTACATGAAGAAAACGAATTTGTCCTTTTTCTTTGAATTATTCACTTTTGATTCAATAAAATAAGGTATTATATAGTTTATATTTACACTACTCTTCTTTGTTAATAATCATAATATGATAATTAGTACTTCACCCAAAAAAGAAAGAAAAATTAAACTTAGAAAAATGAGAGAGTTCTTATTACTTACATAACTCAATCTGTATAAATTAATTTATTGCTTAACTATTTTTCTTTTGTAAATTTTCTTATTCATGGATGATGGAGACTTAAAATGAGATTTAACTGAGTATATTTTTACCAAGCAGATGGCCTATCTGGTTTAACTTGGGTGTGGGTAGTGGGTGAAAAAAATATATTTGGTATTTCATTAAGTACAAATTTGTAATAAATAATTATTATATATTACAAGTGTACTTAAATATGTTCATAAATATATAAAATGAATTAAAATTTTAGATGCTATCATTTTTATAATGACTATATAATAAACACGTTATTAGTGTATTTCACTCGTGTATGAATATTTAGAAGTTTCTAAGATAGGGATATAAATTATAAAATACACTAATTTAATTTAGCTAAATTACATTTTTTTTTTTTAAAATCTGATTTCTTTATATTTAATACTTATTATTAAGTAGATTTAAATCTCCAATTGAGACTATGATCTTAATATAAAATAGGAAAAAATAAGGTAATTTAACTTTAGAAGCAGCATTGTGTAAAGAAATTAACTCCTTGAAAAAGAATAATTTGAGGATAGGTTTTGAAACATAAGTGCGATTTAATTAAATAAAAATTAATATTATTTATTCTAAATAAATATGTGCTAACATATAAGAGTAATTACCAATAAAACTAAATTAAGGCTTCTTTAAAATTTGATCAACCTCTTTGTCTTGGAGTTTGATAAACAGTCTTTGGTAAATAGTTAGAGAATAGTATTATTTTGGATCCTCACTTTTAGTGTCAATTTGATTTCTCATAGATTTAGAGTACTAAAATAGTTCCTCGAAAATTCAATATTAATAAAAAAAATAGTTCCTCAATAAGCTAATTATAATCCTTTAAAGAAACTATTTTTCATTAATATTAAATTTTTAAAAGATTATTTTCACATTATAAATTTGTAAACGACCAAATTGGTATTAAGGTAAAACATGAGGAACTACAACCAAAATGGTCATTTCTCGTAAATATTTATCTCAATCACATGGAATCTTGCCAAGTCTTGGATGCTTAGAATAATATAAGATAGAGAGAAAATAGTCCATAAAAAATATTTTAAGAAAGGCTTTAGAACAGTAAAACTATGTTTGGATGGATGGTTGAAGTGACAAAAAATAAAATAGTCAAAATAGACTAGAATGTGTGTCCTTTAAATGGGGGGTTAAGGATGGAATGAGTAGTCTAAGAAATTAAATTATTAATATATCCATCATTCATGGAGTATTATTTCAATTGTTACAACTTTATTTAATTTCTATCATTATGATTATAACCTCTCTCTTTATTTTATTTTATTTAACATTTCAAAGTAAAAATAAATAGAATGAAAAAAATCTACAATGTAGATTAGTTTCATCTTTTTTTTTAAAAAAATTTTGTCCATAAATTTTCTTTTTGGTTTTTTAAATTTGTATTTTAAAATTTTTTGAAACAATATAGATATTTTGCAATAAATATATTAGGCAGAAAAAATAGATAGGATAATTAGTAAATAAAAAAAAAATGGACAGGAGAATAATGTAAAATTATACAATGAACAATGACAAAATTATTAATTATGTGTTTATGTTATAGAGAATAATATTAAAAAAAAGAATTAATAAGTCATTTCATTCTATTTATTTTATTACAAATTTTAAACAAAATTGATAGGTATCCATATTTTTTGTCATTAAAATTTTAAAATAATATATCTACTCAAATCATTCTAATCTATTTTATATCATTTCATTAATAACTATTTTATTTCATCATTTGATTAAATAAATAGACAAGTGATTCCCTTACTTACACGTATTTACAACTTACAAAGTAATAAAAAGTAAAAGAACAGAGATAGCTATTGAAAGAAAAGATTAGATTAATGAAAAGAGAAAAAAAAAATCTCAGTATTGTTGTCTAGTTGTGACTTACCTTTCATTTGATGCAATCATGAACCTAAAATGACAAAGAAAAACCTTGAGAAAAATTAGGGCATTCTTGTGTTTTGTTTAATTTTAGATGACAAGACCCAAACACACTTTCTTTTGGTCGGATAGGATAGGGTTGCTTTTTTCCTCTGGTCAAAAACCTTATCTGCAATTGGAGTCTTGTTCCTTGACTTACATTATCCTTTGTGTAATATCAAAATTTGCCGAAAAAAAGTTCGAATCATGGAGGTAAATTTAATGGGTGGGCCTCTTCTTCTCCCATTGTGCTGTATAATTAAGACAATTTTGCATAATTTCATTTTGGGTACATTTGGTGTAGTAGAAATCAATAGATTAAACTAATGAAAAATGAATTTATTCAATGCACTTATAGGTAGATTTATTTTTTGTATGTCTATACATGTGAAGATATTTCTAAATATTTTATTGTAAAAATAAATAAATCAAGTTAATTAGTAATGACTATTAAATATGTTAAAAATAAAATATGACTCGTGTATTTTCATATTTATTCAAAAGTAATTTAATCTATTTATATTTTTAGACAAAGCTCAATTTAAATTTTTTTCCTTTCACTCTTCTATTTAAACAACAGTTATTATCATACAAAGACTAACTTAATGAACCATGCAAATGCTTATTTGCTCTATTTTTATTTTAATAAAGTATTTACTTGTCAAACTTTTCCTTTTGTTTTAAAAAGTGGCTGGATAGATAATGTTAGCTTCAAAACAAGACATGCCATATATAAAATTGATGAATGTTTATGAAAAATAAAAATCATCAGCAAGAATTGAATTGAAAGTGTTAAAGTATTGACATGAATGAATGCTACATACCCCAATTATATACTCATCTTTGATGTACCAATGTTGTTGCTTGTCACTCACTTTGTTGGTCGGTTTGTGGCAAACCACAGTGGGCAATAGAAAGAGTGGCTATTGCTGGCTTGCAAGCACCTTTGTGCCCAAATGCTCTTACTCTTTAGTCTCTATCCTCACAGCACACACCATTTATCCCATCTTCTAAAGTTTTTGGCGAAAATTTTTTTATAAAATTAACGATAAACCCAAAAAAAAGAAAAAAAGTCTTATACGTATACTTTTTCCTCTCCCTCTTCTGTGTCTTTGTCTTTCCCAAATCTACGAATAAAAAATTTAAAGAATTTATTTTTCATTATTTCTCATGCCACCAACTCAACCCACCCACTGACCATGGAAAGTGAGAAAATGGAATCTATGACCATCACTCACTCGCTCTCATGGATATGGAATCCAACACTCTGTTTCAGAAGACATGATGTATCTATGATTTTGGTCCTATAATCACTTTTCTCTCCTACAATTATTATGACTGTTGCTGCTATCTTGAAATTATCAAATTTTGTAATGTGCTTGCTTTGAGTTTCACTCGTTATATCATGACATGTCAGACCTCTGGCTTGACTTGATGGCTCATTTGTACTCCTCCTCTTCAAAGTGCACAGGCCTGTCCTTCCTTCTCAAAACTCATCATATGGCTACATTTTTTTTCTCCTTCAATTTTGGTTGTCATTTCAAGCATTATAATTAATGATGTCTATTAATAAGAAAAATATAAGTAAAAAAAGTAAAGTCATGAAATAATTACTATCATTAATATGACAAGGTTTTTCTGTATAAATTGTTTGTGATTAGGCATATTGTTTCATGGGCCAAGAATACATATAGGTCCATCCTATAGGACTTAACCTATTGGTTGATCCCAAAAAAAAGGGCATTATTTTGGGTTCACCTATTTTTGGTCATTCTTTTGTTTTTAGTGGGTTGAACATAAAAGAGTAAGACTCAGTATAATTGTTTAGGCCTAAAACCCCATATGTAACCCAATCCAATTGGTTTTTCAGTTGTGTGGAAACTAGGTCTTGAAAATTGGCATGGACAAATTTTAGGATAGATTCAATCAAACAAAAGATAACGAGGCAGGCATATTCTCTTTCTACAAATAATAGATGCCTAATTTTAATATATTTATGTGATTATGCATAATTAACACTTAAATACCTAAAGGCTGGAAGAGTTCTTGGGTTTATGTTTTGAGGTTCCTTCTGAGATTATAGAGCATACCTTGTTAGCTGAAATGGAGCCAGGCAACCAAATTTGTAAACTTTTCTAGAGAGAAATATTCTAATAAAGTTGGTTACGCAAAGTGTTAGTGACACTGACACTGTCTTTATTCTATTACCCAAATAGAACATCGAAACATAATAAAATATAAAATGTCATGCATAATTCAGATCGTATCGTATTTAACATGTATTTGATATAAAATAAGAAAGGGCACTCTGCTCTTTCAAAATTATTATTTTAAAATACATCATATTAATATTTTTCTTATATATTTTTTCTAGTGCTATTGGTCATCTTCACCTTCATTTCTTGACCCCCAAGAAACAAAAACAGAGCCATAGTTTCAAATCCACCTCTAATACCAATTATAGAATGTTACACCATTACCATAGCCATAACCACCAACTAGAGGAGAAGACATCTGGATTTACATAAATATTGGTCCTGCCAATTCAGAAATATATTGGATACAAGGCTCTCCAAAAGAACATAGGTAAAACATTACAACTCACGGTTATACAAGTAATGTAATATTGAATCACTAATCCAAAGTTCCAAATCACTGTGATAAGAAGGAATAACTGCTACACCTTCCATTTTTTTTTCCTATGTCGTAGAACACACATAGGAGCTAGGTTCAACAAAACATTGGGCTCATGAACAGATTGAATTACAGATGCCACATTTTAGCCAAAAGATATCACAAGACTTGGTCTCTTTACTGTATACAAGGATGTTTACTGACAATTTTAGCCATAGTTCAAAGGGTGTGATCAACTATGACAGAAAAAAGATGAGCTTAAGTCACTTTTTATGCATCATTATCAGCATTCAAATGATGAATCCAGAACCAGAACCCTCTGCTCAACATTCTTGAAGCCCTCTTAGACTTAAATCCATATCAGTAATTAAAGAATGCGCATATAACTAGGTAGTGGCTAGCTTTAGTAGGTATAGATATAATAATGAAAGCTAATCAATTTCATAGAAGTTAAGAGCTATGGGGGTTCTCATACCAAGGAGATTCTTGAAGGTCATGCTTTGGATTTCTGGGTCAGTACAGAGAGGAAGCTTTAATCAACTGCGGCCATGCATGGTGCAGGAGATTTCTACGATGATTCAGTGTCTTTGATTTGTTACTGTTTCCTCTGTGACTTCTTCTGCAAACGTAGAGTGTTGTCTCGTCTCCGATATATTGGGCCACCTTTGTACGGATTCAGGCTTTAACGTTTATCCTGATTCTGAAGTTGTTAGGTCTTACAATATTGTTGGATGAATCAAAATTTCAAGTTGCCAAAACCAACTGGAATATCATGTAGTTTTCAAGTTGCCATGTACTTGCTCGTGCTTTAAAACCACCCAAAAGTTCACTCAACTTTAACACCTCTGTTTAGCACAGGGTTGAAAAATGACTACTATAGATAGCCTAAGGGGCTTCAAATTCAGACATACTCTCATATTACTTACGCACCCTTTCAACAATTACTCACAAAATTATGTGAGTGTTTACCTTAAAATAATTACCCAAAAGTTCACTTAATGCACACCACTCCTTAATTATCTGTCAAAAAGTAAGTTACTGCACATTAATTATCTGTCAAAAAGCCATCTTGTAGCCTTAAGTATATGATCTGATATTTCTCTCCGTCATTAAATTGCCCTACGGCTAATTTGTCTACAAGTCAGCTAATCTATCCTTTCAGTCCAATGTAATTAACCTTGTTCAATGGTTAAGTACGTATATTTTCATTTTTATTTATTTGTGTCTGTTATTTTATGAAAATGAATATATGATATTTGAAAGATTGTAAAATGAATCAATTAGAATATAAGTTATATCATGTATATATTGGGTGATTGTTGATCTACTCTGTTAAACAAGGGTGATATTATTGAACCAATCCAATTTTTTTTAACGCTAACTCAACTCTTAATTATACTTATGAACGAGTCAAATAAATTAACCTGTATTGACAGCGTTAGGACATGTTTGATTTGAAAGAAAAGTGAGGTATGAAAGGGGAAAAGTTAAAGGAAATGGATGGAAAGACATGTTTTGTGGGATAGAATGGCTTTTCAGAAGCCATTCCTATTCCCTCATAGGTAGCCAAAATCTTTCCTATTAATGGAACGGCAAGATATTCCATGGTATTAGACAAGTTTTTATCATTTGATCCTTTCTACATGCTTTTTTTAATTGATTTTTACTTTTTAGAATTGAATATTTTATTCTTTTTCATATTATTGGCAATTCGAATAATATTTTTGTCAATTAAAATTAAAAATTAGATATGTTAATATTTTTTCAGTGTTCAATTAATAAATTGAAAATCAATATTTTAACATTTTAATACTTAAAAATACTTCTGGAAAAAAAAATAAAAACAAGATTAATTATTATTTTAATATTTTTGGGCCAAGGGTATTTTGGTCATTTATTAATTATTATTTATTTCTACATTGTTTCCATCTAACCAAACATAGGCCTTTTAATGTTATATCAAAGGTAATTATGAATTTTAAGATTTCATTCCATCAACTTTTATTCTTATTTTTATTTTGATTCCCATAAAAATCTTTTTGTGTATCAAACATAACCTTAGTGAAAAGAAATGAGTATCAACGGATGTTGGCTTGAGTAATAAAGAGCTCAATGTCCCTTAAGTAAAGTTTTAGATTCTATCCCTATCTTGTGTGTGGAGAATGCAACGTTTGAAGGACTACCCTCAATATTAGATTTAACAATACTCAATTTTAAATTAATCAGTTTCGTGCCTTTAAAAGTTGAACCAAATACCGGAAGATAGTATCATAAAAAGTGTAAAGAAATGAGAAAGTCAAGATGATCAAAGGTGTGTAAATATGCTTTCAAACATACTGTAGATTCATTTCTTTGAAATTTTAATAATTAGAGTAAGAATAATTTTAATTTGGATGAGGAAATTCTATTATTAAAATATAGTGTACCTTATATTTTTCCCATTATCTATCTTTTTTCCATTACTGGCTAACATGACTTGGTGGGTATGGCTAGTTAATACACATTAAACAGACCAGAGAAAATAATAATTTTAGTCCTACGCTTTTATCTTGGTGTCAATTTGATCCTTCACAAGTTTGTAGTGCCAAATAAGTTCTTCATAAAGTCAAGATTAATAAAAAAAAGTTTCTCAAAAGAAATTTATGATGGACTTAACGAGGGATTACTTTCAATCAATGTTAAATTTTTTAAGAACTATTTTAATACTCTAAATATTTGGAGACCAAATTGACACTAAAATAAAAAGTAAGTGACCAAAATAAAACTTTTCTCCAAAGAGAGTGATTTCCCCTTATCATAGGCCATCAGTCCATCACTATAAGATTATCAGCTTTACAAACAAAATTGCGTCTAAGAAATCAATCTTCTCTATTTCTCCTTATTGTGTTCTAAGGTGTTTGGGTCCATGTGTGATAATTATAGTAGCAAAAATAGAATCAAATGAGAGAAAATTAGATGTTATCTTGAGGGAAAACTCCATATGAAAAATACAGAAACAAAACAAGATCCTTACATTTTCCTTACCTAGCTTCTCCTCACACCCAAACACCTAAATACTTACATACCATTTTCCGTAGTGTTTTTCCCACTTATTCTCTCATCATTAGTATAACTAACTATAAACATGTCTTCGTACTGCACAATTAAAAACTAAGAATACTGCCTGCATTAGGAGATTCTATCTAATTATTCTTTTTAACAAAAAAAAAGGATAGAAATGTGTTCATTGCTACAAGACTTATGCTTCCATATTTGGAATTCCAAAAATCTTTGGTCCAATATAGTGGTTTGCTAACCTTTTAACCCATTTGCTCAACTTTCTTTTGGGCCATCTCAGCTCTTGGCCCATATCCCCTTTGATTTTCTTAATTTGGGCTTCCAACTTTGATGCATAATTTCTGAACAAAACTTACATGAGGATGAGAATTTTAGTGATTATGAATTTTGTGAATGAATTCTAAAATTGAAATGACTATATTGCATGCGTTTGCTCTATCATAAAAAGTGTTATAGTTCCATCTGGTGGTAAAGATCATAATAATGAAGCATATGTACGGCTTTCTTATCTTTTACTGGTCCCAAAAGGACAGTTCTTTAAAATGCGTAAATAAGGCCAAAAGCAAGTGTTCAGATAAGCAAAGGGGAGCTAAAGCTATATGCAATACCCCTTTAAGTTTGAAGTGTAAACTGTGAATTTTTTTCCCGGAAAAATGAAAAATATAGATTAATTAATTAATTAATTACTAGCAGTTAGCTTCACTGATAAAATCTTTGCTGGTCTAGCTGTACAATTTATATTCTATTTTGATCCTTGTCAATTTGCTCTCTCAAAAACAAAATTTAATATGGATTTATCCCATT
The DNA here is from genome assembly GCA_037074485.1 of Delonix regia. Taxonomy (NCBI): domain Eukaryota; kingdom Viridiplantae; phylum Streptophyta; class Magnoliopsida; order Fabales; family Fabaceae; genus Delonix; species Delonix regia. The sequence continues at coordinate 14,564,764 of CM073462.1, read as the reverse complement.
AGAATATTTTTGTCCTCAAAATTTTAAATTTTTTAGCTAGAAGAATGAAATTTGGATCAGAGCTATACTTGAAAGTACTGAAGTGATGAAAAAATATATATATACCAAAATGATAATAAGTACATCTGACAAGTACCAAAATGAAATTTAGTCTGCATTATTTGCAGGGATTAGAGAATAATTAAGAAATTGGCTTCAGTCTTTGAGTGAACCTCCAATGAATATGAATGTATGGACTATCGATTATTAGATGAAGAAGATTCAAACTCGTATTCATTGCAAATACCAATTAATTGAACCAAAACCTAAACATTTGAAAATCGAAAACTTGTCATGTGGAAGTATTAATTAAATTGCAGGAGAGAGAAGCTAAGCTACTCATTGTCGCCTTCTTTTTCTTTCTTCCCCCCTTCTTTGAAAATTAAAATGGCTAATTAAGTTGAAAAATGTACACAAAACCATATTTAAATACACGATAAACTGTAGTTGTTGTTGACAATATATTGCATGAATTAATTTCACAGAAGTATTATAGGCTTATAGCTATATAAAACAGCAACAGAGAAATAAAAAAATCAAGGTGTTTCAGCCAGGCACTGAAGAATTTTCACCTGCATTTGCAAGCACCTTATATAACTCTCCAATTCTTCAACCATTTCTTCATCATCGCCGATCTCTTCTCCACCTGGTATCAGCCTTCTTAACCTCCTAAACCCTTCTTCTTCTTCTTTATTGTCCTCCATGCTTAAACCCTTCTTCTCATGAACCTGAGACTTTGAAGAACTAATAATAGGGTTTGCAGAGAGATCCAATGGTCCGGTTTGGTCATTTCTAACATCGACATGGTCTCTTTGAAACTTGGCCTTGAGGGCATTGCTCCATGCAAAGCCTGGTGGGGCCGAGCACACCATAGCCATGCCCACTTCATGCTTCACAACATTAACAGTAATGTTCTTTTCTTCTGAACTACTAGTACTTTTTTTCTCCTTTAGCCTCATCAAAGCTGGAACTAAATAGCTCACGTAGACTTTTGCGAACTCTGCTCGGGCTATTTTGCTCGGTTCAAGAGAGTAAATACGTTGTTTTTTGGTTGGCTGCAACTCCATTTAGACCAGAAAAAACTGGACAATAACTCTGAACTGAAGATGTATATTGAAATCTAAGAAAGAGGCAAGTTAAAGGGAATCGAAGAAGAAGTATGAGTATGAGAGAAGAAACCAAAGAAACGAGAGAGAGAGAGAAGAGAGAATCACATGGGTGACAAAAGAAACAGAGAGAGAGAGGAGGAGAGTGGTGGGTTTAGCACTCTAAAAGGGAGTTGATAATATAGGCATCAGGAACTCATAGTTCGCCAAACAAAAGTTTCCCTTACATCTGGAGGCCAGCCCACAAAATAATTGGAGTGACAAGGAAATCCTATTTTACCATGATTTAATTTTTTTTACATTGTTTACCCTAAAAAGAAATAGATAGTTTAATTATATGTATTTATTGTGTTTGGTCCATCCTTCTTAAAGTCGTTTTTGAATGGTACTAGAGTTTATTTTTCAAAGGAGTTGAAAATTACAACTAAAATTCCTTTCGTTATAAAAATATTATTTTCTACTGATAAAAAAATATTGAATTATAATTACAATTTTATTTGTAAATTTTTATGTACTTATTTTAATGTATTTATTTTGATTAAAATAATTTTTATATATGAATTTTATATTTTAATTAAATGAGAATTAAAAACTTAATTAAAGCTAACAGTAATAAACATTTAAAATCATTTATTGATTCAAAATATATTGATTGTAAGTTGACTGTGAAAAACATTTTTCCCTGAAAGATTGGTTAAATATATAATATTGAAAAAAAACACTGATCACATGATTTTGCTAAATTCTAGTTACTTCTTTGCTATTTTCTGTTAAACACATTTAAAGAAATAGGTGGGCAAAAAAATAGTTTCACAATAAGCAAAAATTTAAATGATCCCCTTAAATAAATTCGTGTACTAAACCAAGTTGATCCACGTAAATTAATATCAATTTTAGAACACATTTCTTTTGTTAAGGCTGAACAAATTATTATACATATAATGTATTACTTGATCGTACAATAAATTAATAAAAATTTAAAGGGAGCATTTTAAGTGAAGGAGTCCTCAAACACATTCATTTGATTAAATTTCTACTTGCTCTAATTTCCATAAGATTGGCAGATTATACGATTTACTATTTTTCATTGATCAAGTCTATATAAAATATTTTAAATAAGTCCCATCTACTTCATAGGTTATTTGTAAATTTGAGTATGAGCCAATATTAGAAAAATATATATAATATGCCCCCTTATATAAAAAAATTATATCAAATTTTTTTGGGCAACCACGTACGTATAATCAATATATTGAGAGTGAAACTATATACATATTGAGGGTATACAGAAAGGAGTATTGTGTAATTACATGGCATGGATGCAGGCACACAGACACAAAGATTACCACAGTGACACAGATCGAGTTCGAGCTATCTATCTGGAACTAAGAGTTGTGTTGTGTTGTGCATGAGTGATTAAAGAGAAAGAGAGAGAGAGAGAACAAGATGTGAGGGAATAGTGTATTTGAGAGTGGGCACATGGGCTCACATGGAAGCTATAGTTGCTTTTACAACTACTCTCCCTCTCTCAGTCTGAGAGGAGAGACTATCACTCCCACGGGCACTACAAAACAAACAACACAGAAGCCCCACTATAAATGCTCTCACATGCACTCTCTTCTCTTCATCAAGTTCCTCTCTCTCACTCTCACTCTCTTTGATCTTTTCTTCTTTGTAACTCTCTAACCAATCAAAAGAGACACATAACATTAACCCCTTTGCTTTGCTTTGCTTTGCTCTTCTCCCTCCTCCTCCTACTCATAACTCATAGCCTTTTCCTCTTCATTTCAAATCATCCAGCTCATCCCTACTCCTTTAACTCTCTCTCTCTCTCTCTCTCTCTCTCTCTCTCTCTATATATATATATATGGATTTTTTTCCTTTACATTTTGTTGTTTTCCTTTTTCCTCCCTGGACATTTGACACCCACCATCTAATTGGGTTGTGTTGTAAAGAAATCTAGTGTTTTAGAGTTTGAATTTTTTGAAAGTTTGTGTAAATCATTATACATTTTTTTAATTTGTTACAAATTTTCAGAAAATTTGGCAATAAAGAATTGGATTGTTGTAATATACTTTTTTTATTATATAGTTTCATAAGAAATACTGTTGAAAAGTGATTTTTGTTTATCAATATTTTCATCAATATTATTTTGTTTAGTGAATTTTTCAAAAAAATTTATTTTTACTATCAAATTAATAAAAGAGACATGATCATAATTAAGAAAGTAGATAAAAAAAATTATAGGTAATTATAATATTTATAAGAGCATGTCTCTTTTTATTATTTTGATAGTAAAATAATAATTATTTTAAGTAGGGTTATGATTGTCTTCGAAGCATATGTAATTTTTGTATCCTAATCATCTAAAAAGAAAAGGAATTATTTTCTAAAAAAATCAAGAAAAGCATGAACAACCTTGAGAGAATAATTTTCTTAAAACAATTAATTCATATAGGCTTTCTTAATTTCTTAATTTCAAATCTTTTAAAACAATTTGGCAATTATTTGAAGAACAGTAAACAAAAAATAGAATTAAACCAGCTGATAATTTTCAGCTTCTTCTCTTATGTCAAAAGAGAAACTCCAACTAGTGAAACTGTTTCGGCTAATATTACAAAATGAGTAACTTTTTGAAAAAGTAATAATAAGCAACTTTTTTCCTCAATTGAAGCTTCATTAAACAGGCACATGATTGCCCTTTAATTAATTATATGCCATGTTGTATTTATCCACTCTAAAGTTTGTCTGAAATTGTACGTCACATCCAAATTATTGAAAAGTTGTAATTATCCTCTTGATTTCATTATTATCATTATGACCTTTTATCTTCCACATTAGACCTTAAACTAATTATGTTGAATATATTTTTGTTGCATATACGTCATCGTTTATCATTCTATGTGAGAAGTCTCTTCTATGATCCTCCCATTCTAATTAGGTGTCTATCATATTTGCTAGTTGGTGTAAGATTTTAAAGAGAACAGAAACATCGGGAAATTAAACTAATATTTTTGTACAGAAAAAAGCATACAATAAAACACATATGCACATTAGTTTAATTCAGTTAAATATAACATTTGATTTGGATAATAAAATGTTATAGCAAAAAGAACGAATAATTATAAATAATTAATCTCCCAAAATTAATTTATTCTATCCAAAAAGTTCCGTACACACAACGATCTTGCGCCACTTGAGAAAGAGGTATTCTATATACGATTTGAAAGATACAAAAGAATCCAAACCGAAAAAGGGCCCACTTAAATATATTGATGGGTTGATTGGAAAGCAATAATGATAAACCTTAAGCAAAGTCAAAATCTTGCATGTCTATATTGAGAAAAAGCAAAGCAAAAAGGGATTTGATCCATCAGGTATATAGATAACTGAGTCATTATTTTCTGAGATATATCTAATATGCTTGTTAGTTGCTAATATAATCCCTCGTCCTATGTGTGAAAGGAGAATAATAGGAAAAGAAAACGGAAAACGAAGAAGATGAGGAAGAAAGGTAGGTAATAGGTGGCTCGAAAAGTGCCTCTGGTTTCAGAGGATTGAACAGAAGCTGATGGCTTCCAAGAGTGAAGCAAAATACTAAATGCCAACCACTCCTTCAATGTCTGTGGGACAAGCATGCATGTGCTGAGACTGAAGAGTCCTCAGAGCTCACGTTATTAATATTAGTATAAAGTACGCTTCTCATATTCTCGTAGTTAATAATTATTACAATGTGAATATTATTCTACCTGACACAGAGTAAAGGAGGGCTAGCTAGGTAGCTAGGTATGGTTAACAATTACTTGTGCATATATATATATATATTATAATATATGTGCATGCCTTGTGAAGGGTTACTTTTACATGGAAATGGCGGAACCGATAGGGTTTCGTTTGGCAGTTCCTGTGGCCATGTGAAAGTTCAAAGCAAGCGTGCAAGTAGCTTTGCCAGAAAAAAGGTCAGATATTAATGGAAGTATAAAATTTGAATAAAATAATTTGAATGAAAGATTTTTAATGAATATAATATATATATAAATATATATATATATATATATTTTTATTAATCATCGCACTGTTGATTTTTAAAATAAATTATTCATATTTTTATGAGTATATTAAAATTACGATAAATATTTTAAAATGATACATAAATTTTCTTTAGTACATTATACTAATCTTTTCCAAGTTTGGCTAAATGGCACATGTATTCAATTCTTTTATCATTTAATATTTATGACAAAACCTTTTTGAATGAATTTTACTAAACAATACTATAGTAAAGACAACTAAATGATATTCTTCGAAATATATATATATATATATTATGTAAAATATAATTTATTGAGAAAAACAGAAAACGATAACATGTATCAAATAATACAAGAACTAAATAAATTTTTATGTTAAAACATTAAATAAAATTTTACCGATCTAAATTTTTTTTTTTTTTCTAATTGGGTGGGGGAATAATGTTGCTTACTTGAGATATGAGAAAGCCATTGACGAGTCACAAACTCAATAAATGGGGTTAGTGATAAGTGTCAGTGAGATTGATTGAATGGTCTCATTGGTCTGCCGACCTTTTGTGAGCATCGACGAATAGACAACTCAGTTGTCAATTTTAAAATTATATCAAAAGTTTTATGACTAGATTTTATTTATGAGAGAAGAAAAATATTATATTTATTTTTTATTTTTATATTTTGTAATAATTTAATTTTTATAAATAATTGTGATAAATTAATTTTTTAAAAATTATATTTTATATAAAATTAATCTTTCATTAATATTAATTAAGAAGTTAATTTTGTACAAATTTAAATGTATAAAGGACTAATTTTATATAAATTTAAATTTATAAAAAATTAATTTATTACAATTAATTTATAAGGAATAAAATTATTATAAAGTGTAAAAATAAAAAACTAATTATATATTATGAAAAGGTCTTAGAGTTTGCCAAAATTATTAATCATTATTTTAAAAGGTCATTTATAGTAAATATATTAAAGTTATAGTATTTAAATAACAAGATTAAAAACAAAATTTTTTTTTTAGTTCCTAAAATTACTCATCTCTAAATGTAGTTCACTAAAAATAAATTTTCTCAACTTAGTCTTTTAAATTTTTCCTTTTTTTCATTTAATGGCTCTTAAGTGCAGTAGCAAGTTCATGTTATTAAAAATTTAATCATATATTTTTCTGTCTAATAAAAAAAAACTATTTTGGTCGAAAAAAAAGTATAAAATATCGAATTAAAAAATTATCTTGATCAAATTAAGAGATATATGAATCTTTCAAAATGTTATATCATTAGTTTATTTTAATTTTCAAATATTAATATCTCTTAAATATAATTACATTATATATGCATCTTGTAGTTAGTAACTGAATGTAAATCTGTAATTAGCGAACCTCATTAATTGATGAAATATTTATTTTTGAGATAAATTGTTATACGTTATAATTTTTTGTACATAAAAATTTATTCTCGGACTACACAAATTAAACCCCAGTAAAATTAGAAGGTAAGGTAAACGCCAGATAGAATATATAATTTATTAAAAAATAAAATAAAAAGGGCATATTATTCTCCATTTATGGCACTTCATTATATAACAAGTGATGTGTATATGAGGGACACCACATGGGGTGACTTTAATGATTCAGTTGGGATTTTGTACTCATGTACTGTACCCTGATTCGGAAGCATTGTGGAACGGTAGCATCAAGTGCAAGTAGGCATCGATAAAAATATTTATTCATTATGAATATTTATTATATTTTTTGTTTAAATTTAGATATAAAGACTTTTATGAACATATTAAGATTTAAATAAATAAATACTTACCCCGTTTTGAAGTCATAATAATATGTGTGTGAGAGCATATATAAAGTTTTAAAGAAATATGATGTTTTCTTACGTAATGCATAAATTAACTTCTTTGTAAAAAAAATTATGCAAAATGTTTTTTTTAGGTAGTTACTTTTTTGGTTTTTGTTAAACAAGAGACACTTTTATCATTATGGATATCTAATTTGTCAAATATAAACTACACTTTTTCTTTTTAAAATTTCAAATTAAAGTTTAAAAAGAAAAAAAATATTTAAACGTGCTTGGTGTAATCTGGTTCGGTCATAAACTAAATCTCACTGACAGAGTCCATGATTGGGCCAATATTTTTGGTTCGGTATGCCTTGGGTTGCACAAAAACTTAGTCCAACTTGATTTTTGTCTGCCTATTGGGTAGGTAGGACCATATTCTCATTCCAGGTTATATCTACACCTTATAAATATTTGTTTCTATTTTTATCTTTTTAAATTATTTTCTTTTTTCTTTTTCCCCTTCTCTTGCATGTGCTCTCGAGTAACCTAAGTAAAATGAAGGTCATATACTTGTTTAACATAAGTATCCTTATGAACATGTGCTGCAGGGTACGTCACCTTTCCCACAGCCTTTTAAACTCATTTATTTTAGTAGGCCACATATCTTTTTTTTTTTTTTTTCCATAAGTGACTTCTCAAAATTTATCACTAACTATTTTGTGACAACTTTGAAGTAAATTAATTCTTGAAATTATTTTTACTCTTTCTTTTTGTACCATTGGTGTCGTACTCAACCTTTAGATGAGTTGTCTGTGACAATTGTTTGCAAAATTATACATTTGTTACGATATTATTATTGAAAATTATTAAAATTTTTATATTTTAATTGAAGAATTTGACAATAAAAATATATGTTCAAACTTTTTTGGTTCCAATGTGTAATTGATAAGTTAAACCCATTCCAAATCTAACATAACTTTGAGTCTTCCACCTCTTGTCACAACATAAGTTAATAGGGTGTGATTGACACAAAGATGATGTGTCATTTACTCTTGCGAACTCATCGAAACTCTCATAACTACATAATTTATATAAATTCAAATTAAATAGTATAAACTGCATAACTCTCTATACAAATGTTTTATGACATATCATAGCAATATATCAAACATCTAGTATACATATAAAGGAGCGATTAAACAAAATAATAATAATAATAAAAAACATAACTTTATCAGTAGGTTAAGTTCACCAAAGAATTAATCATTAATATTAAAATTTTGAATGTGAACATTTTGGAGCGACAAGATCTGAAAAATGTTAAATAATAGAAGTGAGTAAAAACTCAGTGAACATGTAATTCTAATATTGCAAAAATTAAAACAGACTTACAATGGTATTCGCTAGTAGGGGTGAAGTGGCTATCAGTGGGAGGAAGCAAAAATTTGTATACTCAAGTGTGAAAAACTTACAGATGGGGGAGTGGATATCTGATGAATAAATTTACAGATTATTTGAGAATATTAAGCGTAGGTTAGTTATATAATTGGACAATAATATGAGTTAGGTGGAGTTAGTAGTCATAATTAAAAATTTTAAATTATTTTAAATGAAATATATATTTTTTATTATATCAAAATGTTTCTCACAGATACTTAGTTAATATACTTAGTTGAGTTATAAGTGTTAAAAATGTACAGAGTAAGACTCAAGTACTAACTTTGGTTACAATCTTAAATAAAATTTTATCTACATCTATATTAATTTATAATTGAGTTCCCTTTTTTAAAATAAATTTTATAGATATTACACCTCTACTCCTTATTAGCACACAAAGAATCTCAAGTAACAAATAGGTTAACTCCATTAGAAAAAAATTAAATAAAAATATCTATTCTTTTAAAATATGAAAAATCTAAAATCTTAATCTGCAATTTCAACCATTAAAAGGAAATTACTTGTAAATGACCAAACTAAAGATCTAGAAAGAATTTACCATTTTTTTTTCTTACGAGAAGTCGGAAAAAATTGCAGCATTGCATGATTCAATTAAACGACTGGCATGAGTTGCTCCACGCATTGCCTCCTCTTTTGGATCACAAAGCTGGCTGTACGGACACTTGCTTTTTCGAAGACCAACGCTTTAAGAACAACTGCCCTTTACTCTGTCACTACCTCATCCCCAAAGCCCACATGCTATATATATTGCTTCCCCACCTTTTATTTTGCGTGTGCACATAAATTATGCCATCTCTTATTAAGTTGAATTTCTTTCATAAGCATATAATATGGAGAATAAAATTTTTAGGATCAAGATTTTGGCTTTCAGAGGAATTAATGATAAGCTTTTAAAACCAATGGAATGAAAAAAAAAAAAAAAAAAAGAATGGAGAATAGTGTTTATCTATTTCATTTTGCTAAATAGACAAAGAAATCTCGGTAAATGATTACTAAGGAGCATAAGTAACCAATTTCTGGTTGAATATATGTTATCTATACATTTACTTATAAAGGAATCTGTTTTCTTTCTTTTATTTTTTGTTTAAATCAATATCAAGTATTAATCTGTTTATTGTTCACTATGAGACGGATTTATTATTAATTAGTAGAGTGTTATAACTTTTCTTAATTAATTCCAATTAATTTTCAGGTTCATTTTATATATATAAAGGGGAAATGTCACACATAATCATGTACAGTCCAAAATCTCACGTCAAAAACAAAATTCCAAGTTATTTTACATTTTAGTATAGATAAGAAAAGATATATATAGATCACTAGCTATCTTTAATTAAATATGAAAAAATAGCTATCTAGGACAATAATTCGATGGACAAGACTTTAAGGTCAAGCACATCCTATTCCGTTGAGTTAAGACTGTTGAAAGAAATAACATGCATGAAAAATCAAGACAAATTAATCGTCAACGATCTCACATGTTGAGTCTGATCTTACTGGGAAAACTCCAACCAAAAGTTGAATCTTTCCTTAATGATTCACTTTGATGTATTCAGTTCAACAACTATATGAGTCAGAGTAGGGTCGCAAAGATTTATTCACAAGGAGGGTATTGGGTTTTTTTTTTTTTTGGCATAAAATAAATGATCAATTATCCCTGCCAATTTGTAGTTTAGATACTAATTAACATAATCAAGATTGTATGTTAAGCCATTCAAACTCATTTTTTGTTTTTAATAATTGTGATGAGATTCGGTGATGTTTGAATTAGTTTGCGTATACTTCAATCGATTTATTACTTTACACCTCTTTGATAATGTTATTATATTTATTTTTCTGAAAAAGATTCTATCTGTTAGACTTGGTCAATTCCAAAGAGATTAATCTTTGGTTCAAAATAAGTGAATAGTATCCTTAAAAACCTAAGAAATATATATACATCCACTTTATTAATTAGTTCCTCTTCTCCCTAATTCAGTTAAAGAAAGATTATTTATTTCATATGGCCTATTCTATTAAAATATGAGACAATACAAATATTTACACATAACAAGCTCACCACCATCTCTAAACCAATCTTTTGGGCCCTTTTTTTTTTCTTGCCCTAAAGGACTAACACCATTTTAACGAGAATTAATTAATAGAAAAGAGCCCTAGAAAAGAAAATTTAAAATGACTTCATAATTAGAAGTCAGAATTTTATATTTCTGACAGAGGTCCATGCAAAAACTCTTTGTAAATGGGCATGAACAAAATTTTCTTTATATTCGTTAAAGATATCTTTTTTCCCCATTGATAAGAAGGCAAGTCAACGGGTAGAACAAAGGAAAAAGGAAAAGGTAACATACATGGGGCAAATATGTTGAGACTTTGTATACTATGGCTTTTAGAATGTGATATCTTTTATGTGCTTCCATCTCCTCCACTATTGTTTGTATATCGTTATGCAATTAAGTATATTATTATAGTTTAAAAGTTTAACTCGATTGATTTCTTGATATTAGATCATGAAAAATGTTTTTATCAACCTGTTAATTTAAATGTGAGAAACTTGCTTTATGAAAATGTTCTACAGCATTTTGTAGTCTTTATCAAATTCGTGTGGTAACCAGAATCTTCATATGTTCTTCCTGTGGCAGAAAAACGCAAAAGCATTCAGAAAATGTTTAGTCCCTGCCACGTTCTGCAGAATCATATATTTTTCTGGGGAAACACAGAGAAATTAGATGGGAGCATAGTGAAGAAGGTTTCTGAAATTTGCGTGATGTTGAGGAAACTTTTGTAAATTCTTATTCTCCTACCTCAATAATCCCAATATGAAAGTGAAAAAAAATATTACATGGAAAATACATAGGAAGAAGGACCCAAACCATATTAAAGGCTATGGGGAAAGCGAGGATTGAAACTAACACTATTTTCCTCGCATCAAAGTAAATAAAAAGGAGGAGGCAAAGACATTCCTCTTCACCAGAACTCAGAAATACATGAGAAACAAGAACAAATAAACAGAATGGGAGAGTTATGGCACAGATTTTCTCCCCCTCCCTATATAGTTAAAATTAAGTAGCTAGGCCTTCTCATATAGTCTCTTCTTGTTTCAGGTATTCCATTGGTTTGTGGCCCTTCTGCTAAATACAATGTTTGTGCCTTTTTCTCACACGGTGTAGTGCTGCTGGATTGTGTCAATGTCTAGACCTTTCAGCTTCACCACTGACTCCACATGTCCCTTAAGTGTGTGAAGCTCGCGAAGCCTGCAAGTGAAAGTGGAATTAAAAAAAAAAAAATTCAGGTTTTTATTACGATAACTTTGACTTAAATAAGGAAACACGAAATAAGAGAAATTCTTACGTAGACTCAGTCTAATAAAATTAGAAGGCCAATTCAATCATAAATAAACACGTTTAAATGTCTCAAAGGGTGAAAAGTATGCCTGACATGTTTAAATACATCTATGCATAAAATAAAGCTTTTTGTTGTGACTTATCAGTTATGATTAGAATCTCAAAAACCTAAGGTATGTATGGTTGCATACCTTGCAACTTCAGCTCGTCTCTTGGCCTGCTCAGCAATCTCAGATAGCTCTCTGTAGCTGTTCTTGTCATTGAAAATGCTAGAAGCTTCTGGGGGTTGAAGCCCATGCAGGGTCCTCTGGGCAAGCGCCCATTGAGCTTCCCTCTGTTCCTTCCCATAGTCTTTCTTGGTAGTGAAGGCAGTCTGTAAATGCATTTTAAGAACAATGAATAAATTCTCCATCCTTAAAGAACTTACCGCTCAATATGCCCATTTCATCGTGTTTCTGTTTTCATGTTCTTTTTAAAAACAATTTTTGAAGACAGAGAACAAAATCTGTTCATAAAACTGTTCTTTAATTTCAAAGTAGTTCATTGTTTATGAAATGGTGATCAATAGGGGCTCTAAACATACCTTGTTCTCTAGCAGATTTAGCCAAGCCTTGCCACTTAAGATGTAGCGGATGGCAAACTTCATGAAGTCAAGTGGAACATAGAACACAACACTGTAGAGCCAGATAACTCCAGCCCAACCCCAACCAATTCCTTTGATCCTTGCAAAGCCCCAGTTTGCATATACAGCTATTATTGTTGCAATCTGCAAGACCATAAACTCAAACATGTTAATTCACCCTTCTCTTATTGAATTCTTACTAGAAATAGGCAAGCTACATTACACCATATTTCAAAATCTCATTTTCATGTCTAAAAGTTTGAAAGTTAAATGGAGTAAAGGAACATTATCCTCACCAGCTGAGCAATAATGAATGCAGTTACTAACAGCAATCCGGGGCGTTCGACGAAGGACCAGCTGCGAGAACGGGTCACAAAAATAAGAGCCTGGCTCACGATACTGACTTGAAGATACAAAGCTGCTGTCAATTCATGTGGACTGTCATGGATGGGTCTGACTCCAAATTTGTCCTGGAAAAAATAATCAAAGGGTGTCAAAAGTTTTGGCCTAAATCAAGAGCTTTAAAAGAGTATGATTAAGTATAAATGGTTCATACAGGGAAGAATCTAGTTTCTTTAATTGCCCAGAAGAATATGACAGTCATCAGTGCCAAGTAGCCCCCAAGAACAATTCCAGTAGCAAATATTTCTCGAAGTTTCCAGCTATCAGGCAAGGGAGATGGCTTCACCCTGTCCTTTGAAATCGTCATGATTGTTCCTAATAGTATGGCGATCATTGTGTCAAATCTCAGTTATCAAATTAATGAAGCGAATTAGGATATATTTTATATGTATTTGTCAGAAATCTTACCATCATTAAGAATGGCAATAATCAAAACCATGAAAGGGGAGAAGTCGAATTTCCATATCAGTGCAATAAACATGAAGCCAAACTGCATTAAAATATAAAGAAAATCAAATTAGTTGATCTTCGCTATTCCTTATCACAATTAATCACATGAATTTCCATAAACATGACATCTACTTACCACTATACGGATAGTGATAGATACTGCATAGATCTGCAATACGAAAAACACAATGTCACTTGAGTTCATATTAAGCATAAAGAACATATTTACGAAGAAAGTGGAGAGTGGCTAACTGTGTAGTTTTTCATTCTTTGGAAAATAGCTCTGCTTGTTAAGACAGCACTGATAATAACACTCAATCCGGGTTCTGTCAAGACAATGTCAGAAGCACCTCTTGCAGCATCAGTAGCATCAGCAACAGCAATTCCAATATCAGCCTTCTTCAAAGCAGGTGCATCATTGACACCATCACCGGTCATTCCACAAATGTGCTTTCTCTCTTGCAACTTCTTCACAATTTCATATTTGTGCTCTGTGGGATAATAAAGAAGAAAATGGAGTTAACAAGGTAGAGTTAAATGCTAGCACACATCTAAGAAAAATGAAATGAGAAATTCTCTTCATAGGATTGAGATGGTAAAGATTGCAAACCAGGAAATACTCCAGCAAATCCATCTGCCTTCTCGATCAGCTCTTCTACAGGAAGTGCAGCAATACTCGCGTCTTTGTCTTGACCAAGCAAGGAAGCAGATGGATACATATTTGTTCCCATGCCCAGCCTCCTGCCAGTCTCTTTAGCTATGGCAAGTTGATCACCTGGAGAGAATAAAGGCCAATATGTTATTTGAGGAAGTTCAACGCAAACGCCATTGTAAAGTCTAAACTTTCTTCCCTGACGGATGAGTGAGATTAGTTACCAGTAATCATCTTGACATTTACACCAAGATTAAGAGCTCTTCGAATGGTTTCAGCACTGTCATGCCTTGGGGGATCAAACAATGACAACAAGCCAACAAACTGCCATGGACCACCAGGACTTTCTTTTGTTCTCTCCGGAACTTCCTGAAAATGATGAGATTGGCTAAATAAACCTGTCTTGCAACAGCTACAGTTAAAACGTCAAAGATAAAGAGAAATTATATAAACCTGTCTAGCAACAGCAAGTGAACGAAGCCCTCTCTCTGCAAACTTGTCAATCATACCATGAACCTTCTTCTTTGCATCATCCCTGAGGTTACACAGGGTCATGATCTGTAGGCCAAAACAAAGATATTAGTATCAATCCGTAAAAGTAGAAACCTCACAAATTATAAACAAATTGAATCATAAAATTACCTGCTCAGGAGCACCTTTGCTTGCCCTATGCCAACTTCCATCAGATTCAATGTAAGTCAAAGCAGTTCTTTTGTCCACAGGGTTAAATGGGAAGAAGTGTACCTCTCTAATCCCAGCCCGTGCCTGCACAAGAAAATGATATGTACAACATATTCAGTTCAAATCAACAGTCCTCTAATAATGAACTTGGCAACAGCAGAAAGGTAATTGGCAAAAATTTCAAACCTCTTTAGGGTCAGCAAGCATTCCAACAATGGCAGCGTCGATGGCATCCTGGTTTTCAATTCTGGATGCCCTGGCAGCAAGGAGGATCACTTGCTCCTTGTCCACACCCTTTGCAAAGACCTCAATCAAGTTCTTGTCAACACTGAGCTTGTTAAGGGTGAGTGTCCCTGTCTTATCACTGCACAGGACATCCATACCAGCCATCTCTTCAATGGCAGTCATTCGCTTGGTAATAGCACCTTGCTGAGAGAGCCTGTGAGAACCAATGGCCATTGTCACAGACAACACAGTCGGCATAGCAATGGGGATTCCACCAATCAACAGGACCAAGAGGTTGTCAATTCCATCTCTATACTTGCGGTGCTGAATTGGGTACATCACTATGATCTCAGCCACCATACCAACTGCAATGGAGCAAATACAGAAGTTCCCAATTGCTGTGAGAACCTTTTGGAAATGTCCAACTTGGTTGGTGCTGTCCACAAGATGAGCTGCCTTCCCAAAGAATGTGTGGACGCCGGTTGCTATAACAACAGCTTCAATTTCGCCTTGTTTACAGGTTGATCCTGAGAAAACTTCATCCCCAGGATTCTTGGTCACAGGGAGGGACTCTCCAGTAAGAGCAGATTGATCTACCTTCAACGGATCACCGTCGAGAAGACGAGCATCTGCGGGAATGATATCACCTAGTTTGACGCTTATTATGTCACCGGGTACCAGAATTGCAGCCTCTTCCTCCGTCCATTTACCATCCCTAAGAACCTAAAATTGAGCCAATATTATGAGTCATCAAAATAAGCTTCATCTTGGCGTTTCTTCAAACAGCTCAATAGCATATATTCTTGAACTAAAACATAAACTTTATCATATTACCTTTGTTTTTGGAGCAAGACCAGCCATGAGAGCAGCAGCAGCATTTCCAGCGTTATTTTCTTCAATGAAACTGATAGTGGAGTTGATCACCAATAAGCAAACAATACCCACAAAGTCTTGCCAATCTGGGGGCTTCCCGTCACCATTTGCAAGGACAATCGCCATCAAAGCTGCAGCTTCCATGACCCATGAGAGGGGATTCCACATAAACCCAAGAAACTTGAGTAGTTTGCTTTCCTGTTAATTATCATTACCACATATCAGCAAACTGCAGCTAGAAATTTGCATTTGGAAAAAAGACAGCCACTGTATCAAAAAAGAAGGAACCTTCTTCTCCTCTAGCTTGTTGGGTCCAAATATCTGAAGCCGATTGGCTCCTTCCTGTGAGGACAATCCTTCTCTGGTACATTTCAATTGCTCAAACACCTCATCAATGGGAATACGTTCCTGCAAAAAAAATGAAATTAGAACAACTGGATTTGGTAACACATCTCCTCACGTTCCAAGACAAGAAGACAACAAACCTTTCATGCGTCTAATGAATATTGCAACTTTTGCTTCCTCTTTTCATGTGATTATTATTACAAATTAATAAGACTTTGAATAATATGCAGCCCAAGGTTTATGGATTACTCTGAATCAATGGGCAATGTAGACCCCTTATTTCAAAAGTATTTGCAGATCTCATATAAATATATATATATATATATATATATATATATATCCGGGCCAAAAGAAAAAATGGATTTAATTAGCATTGCTGACTGAAACAATATTACAATAACTAAATAATCTCATTAAGCGAACTTTGACTGTATATTCTCCTCTGCTAAGAAGTCCAAGAATGGGTTCGCACCTAAGGACAACTTGAAGAATAGCACATGGATATATATTTAGGACCCGAACACATAACCCGAACACATAGCAGAATCTCAATTGAATAATTATGTTTCTTTTACACCTAAGCAAACACACCAAATTGCAAGAATCATTTTCTAAAAGAAAGTGCTTAGCCACTGACAAAACAATTACGATTAGAATTTCTATGGAAAGAGATGATAATTGGTATGCATGACCTACTTAATTTATATCCTTTTGAAGAAATTATACTTGTATTTATGAAAAAAAAATCAATAAAATTGGGTGAAAATGAATGTTGAAAATATATCCTGAATTTCTAATTTTCTTACAAAATCTCTACTTAAGGCTAAATTCAGTTATTGACCAATTAAAATTGCCCCTAATTTTATTCAAGTAATCTTCTTTTGAAATTTGAAGTTTAACTTCAAGAATTTAAAGATAATTTTCTAACAATTATACTGACTAAATTAGTAATGAAATTTGGACAAATTCAGAAATTTACATCACACGACATGCGCGTGCTAATTTTGTCAAACAAATAACAAAATAATTTGATAAAGTACGAATACGATAAGTCAATTGCAACCTTTTAAAATACCATAAAAAAAGCAAGATATGAATCCTTTTAATTTCATGCGTCTTTTTCTCATTCCAAATTAAGAGAAAATTGAGGGGAGGGAAATGCGAATTATCCAATTCCTACGTGGCACCACCCTATTGAGCCTTCGAAGGCTAGCCAGCCAATCACGTACAAACAGCAACCCGAAGTGTGTTATATCAGATGCGACCTGACAAGTTGCCAACTATCTTCCCATGTGATGGCGCGTGTAGTTAACTACCTCTTGGGTACGTAACAGCTTTCGCCACATGAATGGCTCGGAGAAGTTAGGACCCCCTTGGTTTGGTCACTGTTTTCAAGTTTTTCTATTCTTAAATCAACCAATCTTCTTGATAATTTCTTCAAATTAATCAAAAAACAAATCAATTTTTTAAAAAATTAAATTATTCTAGAAGATTTAAGAACTTTTGATCTAAAGAATCCTGCCCTGGGATTCTGAAATATTGCCTTTAATTATATATTAATAATATTTTTTGAAAATCATATAAGTTATGAATAAATTAATATACAATAAATTTATAATAGTTCTAAAATGATTAACGGTATATTGACTCACTTTTTAGATATCTATTAAAATAAATTTTGGATATAATTTTTAAATATTTTAATCACATTTTTCAATGAATTTATGACAACTAAAATATTTTACAACTCAGACTCTTCTATAAACTAAAAAAAATACATGTCATATTTTTATAAAAAATATATATATAACAAATAATTAAAAGGCAAATTGGAGTAATAAAATAACCGAAGCAATAATGAAGCCGAGGTGTGGACCCAGATGTGTCAGGCAGATTCAGGACCGTTGAACATGAGAGCTTCCATAAAAACGGTTAATCAAAAGGACAAAGTTTCGCAAATATGAAAAGGCTAAGAGTACCACGGAAAAGTACTCTATATCCCCTCCCGCCAAACAAGGCGCAGACAAGGAGAGGGACAGATGGTGCACATTAAACAATTTGATTTTCTCCCTTTTAAATCCAAATGGAAGCTTATTCAACTCCTTCTCTTATCTGTCTCTCACATGATCAGATCCAGCTCATAACTTCCCCAAATCATTCTGTTTGGTCGCCCAGAAAATGAAGCAATAGTAGCCTATGGTTGTAAATTATAAGTGATCGCACATGCTCGAAATTTATTTTTTTTCAAAAAATGAAATCTCTGATTTTAGTCAGTCTCTAAAAGTTGTTATTCTGTCAATTCAATTTTTCTAAACTGAAATTACTCAATATCATTGTCGAACAATTTTTCCTTGATTAGAATGTCCTTTGAAGAAAGCTACAAATGCTTAAAGAATTATTTTGATTAAAAATTAAATTGAAATGAAGCAGATATGATTTTAAAAAATCGCTGAAAACAGAGAGGGAAGCGTGAATCGAGTTGGGCAAAAGCATAAACAGAAGCTAACACACAACCAAATCAAAGAAACCAGCAAGGTGAGATCAAAGCTCAATATGGTTTTCGAAACGCAGAAACTTATGATCACTTAAGAAAGATCTCGTTTAATGCAGTGTAAAAACGAAGAGAAACAGAGCAAGCACAGAGTCTCCAGTTAAAAAAGCAGGAAAATGAGAGAAGAGTTAGGGATCCGAGTCGACGTACCAGATCAACAGCCTCGTTTTTTATCTCCTCGAGGCTAATCGCCGCCATCTCCGTTGACCGTCTTCGCCGGAGAACTCAGAAACGAAAGAAAACTAGTAGAGGACAAAACGCAGAAAAGGCTCTTCGGCTCTCACAGAGATCAATGGAGAGAAACTAGAGAATCATTAAATGAGAATTCTGTATCCCAAGAAGAAGAAGAAGAAGAAGGAGAGGGTATGAGATCACGAGGCATGCCTATGTTTTTATACTCCTTTGGGCAGACACACAGCCTCACAATTAAGACTGAGAATATGACCTATCTCTCTCTCTCTCTCTCTGTAATGGACTTTCTCTCTCTAATTACCGGTGACGTGTCAGTTGTCAGTCGTCTTAGGGTTCAAACTTCAAAACCATTCACCTTGTGGGTCCCACACCTAGTTTATAACTATTGTTGAGGCGGCAAAAAAAAATCTTGTGTATCTCACTCCAGATAATTTTCCGTTTTTCACTCTTGGATTTTACTATTTTAATCTTTAATTGATAAATAAGATAAAATTTTCTCTTTTTTTTTTTTTAGATTTTTAAGTATATCTCTTTTCTTGGCAAAAAAAAAAAAAGTGTATATCTGTTCATTTTAGAGAGAAGACTAGCCTTTTTTTGTGTGGTACGGTTTAATTTACATCAATCTTTTCACAAATATGGTTTCTGCTTTTTTTTTTATTATTTATAAAATCTATATATGCATATATTCTGAATGAGATTATCTAATAATAAGAGGTGTAAGTAATTAATAAAAGATGTTGAATTTAAACCGTTGGTAGGTAATGTAAACAAATTGTAATTTAAATTTTCTTCAAATTCTTTTACTCTTTTTGTTTTTTGAGTCAACGAGTTATCTGATTACTGTTTATTACTAATTGGAAAGGAGTTAAATATCTATAAATGTATTATTTATTTATACATATAACTTTATTTTTTTTGTAAAATATTGAAAATAAATTTTACTGGTATTGTATGACTAGAAAATTTAGATAATTCATAATCAGATTTTTCTACGAATTTACAAGAATAATTTGACTTCAATCTTGTGTTCCTTCTTATTAAAAAACAAAATCATAGTCTATAGTCCAGCACACACACATTAAGTTTCTTGGAAGTACGAACTGATTGTGAACAATCTAATAATATATACAACGAATATTGTTATTTATAGTAATTGATTGTTACCTCGAAAGTTACAATAATAAAAAATAAATAAATAATGGCTCTTTGACTATTCTTATATTGTAATGCATGTGTAAGGTACATTATAAAACTATAAATCTCTGCCTTGTCGATTTTTGATGCGTTTTTCATATTTTATATGAAGTAATTACTTTATAATTTACAATTGAGTTTTTTATATTAATTTTTTCGATTGAAGGCGTGGGTCCAACTTCTGATTCGCGATATAAAGATAAGCCATTGACAATTGAGTTTTTGAAAATGTGTGCATGGCGATTGAGAGTGAAAAGTCAAAGGCTGCAAAAGAAAAAGAAAAATTTTGCTACGATAAGTAAAAAAAATGAAGAACGAAAAAAGGAGAGAGTGTTTAATTTCTTTTAGGTAAGTTCAGAGTTTGGACGCTTTGAACTTTTTATTGTTGAATGTGTTTTGAAGTTTATGATAAATAATAGCTTATAATTCTACATAAACTTCAATATATATGTATTATAAAATAAAGTTGTTATTAATAATTGCTTGTTTAAATTGAAAATTTAATACATAGATTCTATTTTCCTTACAAAGTACTGTTGAGATATTTCGATTTTATTTCAATTTGTTTACTTTGTCCTAGTCTTTAGATATTATTTTATTTTAGGAGTTTGAATTTTTTTCATATTAATTAATTTATTTTATCAAATATTTAGCTATTAGATAAGTTTATTCCTATATTTTAGTAATTACCCGTTAAGTTTTACCCTATATAATGAGTAATGAGGAGAGAGGATCCTCTCCTGTTCACGTGGGAATAGGAGAGGATCCTGTTTTTTAAAATTATTTTAATATATATTTTAATTTTAAAAATTATTATTATATATAATATTTAATAATTATTTATTTAAAAAAATAATTCTTTTTAAAAAATAGAGACAAAACGCGGCCTGAATTCCCTGGGCACAGGAGCCTCTCCCGTGCCAGGCTCCAGTAACGAGAGGTTCCTCCATATCCTTTGTCTACATTCTTTATTTTGTTCAATTATTATATATATATATATATATATATATATGTTAGACCTATATACATTTCATTATGTATTTGTTATGCTTTTTTAATTAAAATATAATAAATATTTAGTCAATCAATAATAATTCATAATTTAATTTAAAAATAATATAATTATTTAACATAATTGTGTTATAATATAATTAAAAAACTTAAACACTTATTATATTTTAATTAAATAAATATAATAAAAATATAAATAATTAGATATGGATTTTTGTCTTTTATATATATATATATATATATATATATATATACGATTATCACAAACAAGAAGGAAAAAAAAAAAAGAATAATCTATGTAATGAGGAATAAAATGTGTTATTATTATTTAATTTCGGAGAATATAAAAAAAATGAAGAATTTACTTCAAAGCAGGCGTCCCACAATAGAAAGTCACCGACGCTTGGCGACCCGAAATGAGGCGAATTCTGATTTTCAATAAACACAATGATAGAGGGAGGTGGGTCTTACTTAATAATTAATTTACAAATAAAAATTACAATGCAACGAAAAAGGTACAAAAAGAAAGAGAATAAAACTAAAATATTGAATAAAATATATATAAATAAAAGACACTCTGCACCTAAAATTTGAAATATTTGATCCAATTTATAATAAAATAAAAGGTAAATTTATGTTTCATTTTTAAAATATGAATTTTAAGAAAAAAATTTCCATAAAATTTCTTATAACTGTTAAAATTTTTAATTAAAATATAATAAGTATATAATTCTTCAATAATAACAGGAAAAATATATGATTTTAATAAATTATAATTTTTACATCTTAACATAATTTGATTGGATTTTATAATTCGATATCAAACGTAAAGTATAATGTTTAGACCATTTTAAATGGTATAATTTTTCTTATGAAGTATTTTAACGGCAACTAAATATTAAATGGGAAAATTATGCTATTGACCCTTATAGTTCCAATCAATTTTTAATTTGGGATATATAGTTGAAAATTTTATAATGAAATACTGATAGTTTAGATAATTTTTAATATAGTCTATGTTATTATGTTTTTATCATTATTTTACCACATATACGAATTAATATTAGTTCATAATTCAAATAATACAAACGGACTACGAATCTAATCATAAATCTTCACATGCTTCTGTCACAACGTACTTCAGTTTTCATCTCGTGCGGTCAAGCCCATCGTAACTTACACGTCCGCGGCTGGATCGATGGCTAAGATTATACGGGCCCCACCAGCCGACTAAATAAATTTTGACTGTTGACTAAAAATTTATTTTAATCATTCATACATAAAATATATTTTAATTTTTTAAAATTTATTTTTTTAATTTAGTCCCTTGTAAATGAAATATTTTCGACTTTAGTCCTATTATTATTTTATTAATTTAATCACTCGCACATGACTATTTCCCAAAAATAACTGTCTCGCTTTTGTGAGATGAAATTAAAAAAGTAATTTTTTAAAAAACTAAATAAAAAAATTACTCAATGGGATTGAATACTTGCACCTGCACCTCCTCATAAAGTAACCTTTTTTCTATTATTATTATTTTCAGTTTATTTGACTTTTGACTAAAATATACTGTACACATTCAAACTCCTCTGTTTATAGTCTGCGTTTTCTGTTTTTCTCGCAAAGTTTGGGAGTCTCTGTCTGGTGAAACAAATTCCATTATTTCAAACTTTATTTTGCACGTGGGCTTTAATTATTTAGTTTGCCCATAATCTTTCTTTTTATTATTTAGTTTGCATCTTGTCTTTTATATTTTCCTCTTTTAAATCGATATCTCTTATATCTTCAAGATCAAAACTCAAAAATATCACCTAATTTTTTTAAGAAGCAAAAGTTTTTTTCTTTTGGGGCTTAATAAGCATATAAATGTGTATTATTATATCTTAATTCATAATATTTGTTTTCAAGTTTAAAACTATGTGCAGCATCTGAATGTATTGTTAAGAGCATTTTGGTCAATTAATCTCTTTTTTGCATAATTATTCTTACCTAAATGCATACAAACATGGAAATGAATCTAAAATCTATTCCCTTTTCCTTTTTTTCTTTTTCTCAAATTCCACGAATTAAACATGTCCCTAATAAAGAAATTATCACCAAATGCAAGCGAGAGCTGTACAATATATTTATGTAGTGTTTTGTAGAGACATATTTATATAAGTTTAAGTTAAATATTTTATGTCCTAATGTATTTGAAAAAATATTAATATAACATTTATTAAAACATCTATAACTTTAGAAAAATGATAAATTAAAAAAATAATTTTACAAATTTTGCTTATCTAATTTCTTTAAATAAAAACTGTATAAATGATTTAATTGTGATTAGTTGAAACCTGGATGATTGATTGGGTTCGTGCATGTGATACAGAAATCGACTCAAAAGAAGAAGAAACATTGGATTTGACCGAGATTAGGTAGTATATATACGTCAACGTAGTTGATTCTCAAATGTATTATTGCTTGCGTACAAAATGAAAAGGTGTGGAATGAAATATTATCTATCATTATTATTATTATTATAGTTGTTAAATAAAAGACAAAATATAAATAATAGCAACATTTGAAAATATGAACTCGAGGCGGCGAGAGAGAACTAATAACAAGTAAATATGCGTGCCGTGAATTTCAAAACTCCAGAGTAACAAACATGTTAATATATACACTGTTCCTAATCCTTTTTAAGATAGTATATTACGTTATTTTTCTTAAAAATTTCATTAAATTGTACATATTATTTTTTTTATACCCACTTTCATTGACATTTTAATATATATTGTAAGAGCATCATTTCTATTTTTTTTTTTATAAAGACGTACATTTATAGTTTTGAGTGCACCAATACACTTATATATAATATAAAAATATAATTATAACATTATTATTTTTTGAATTAATATTATTAAAATTATGTCTTTATATTATAAGTGCACCCAAAATTTTACTTAACATTTTTACATAATAAAATATTATAATTTTATTCTTAATATGATAGTAAAAACAATTCAATTAGAAAGAAATGCATATTATATAGGAAGTTAAGTTCATTAATAAAAAATAAAATAGGAAAAAAGTTGAACGAATCTTTAAATAAAAAATATCTAACATAATTTAACCAAATTTTAAAAGAAAGAAATTTGATTTATTTGTGGGCAAAATAATATTTTGGTTCTTTAACTTTAGTTATTGTTTTTAATTGATATTTTTAATTTGAAGTGATTCAAAATAATACATGAAATTTGTCTTTGAGTGCATTATATAAGAGAAATTTAAAGTAAATTTGATAGAGGATTTTAAAAGACTTCGAATTTTAAGGACTAATTTAATATAATATATAAAATTAAAAGGGTAGAATTTATTTTAAATTTATTTTGTTACTATGTG
Source organism: Delonix regia (assembly GCA_037074485.1). NCBI lineage: Eukaryota > Viridiplantae > Streptophyta > Magnoliopsida > Fabales > Fabaceae > Delonix > Delonix regia. Next base: position 14,540,405 of record CM073462.1, on the reverse strand, counting down.
ATATATAACTAATTTTCTTCTTTTGATTTTTTTTTTCTTTCTATTATGCCTCCTTTCTCATTCTTTTCCCTTCTTTTTTCTCTTCTTAACCTTTTCGCTTTTCATCTACGTTATTTCCTTGACGTCATTCTCATCTACCAAATGAATGAACTCTAAAAGGAATCATCTCCATTTCATATTTATCACTTTTATTAAACGACACAGTACACTATATGAGGATACATAATAAAGATATGTATACAAAATACAACAAGCATAAACCCAAAAAAAAAAAAATACAAATGAGAGATCTTTTCTTAATTTTATGAAATTTCTCCCAATATTAAATTTAAAGCAATCTTTAGATTTAAAAATTTGAAACAATAATAAAGCACTCAATTTCATTGAGAAAACAAAAGAGAGAGACAGAGAAGAGAAGAGAAAAAAAAATGAATTAATGAAGAGAGAGGATAACAGATTAAAAAAAATTAAAAACATATTTTGATCCCTGAATTTTATTAACTATTTCAAATTTATTTCTTAAATTTAAAGTGTTTTAAATAATTATTCTAAAATGGTTATTTTGATATCAGATTCATGTATGTATAATACTTGAAGGACTAATTTGAGACAAATTTAAAACTCAGAAGTTCATTTTTAAATAATTTAAAATTTAAAAAACAAAATAAAAATAAATAAAGTCGTGACACTATAATAAATTTATGACCTTTATTCTTTATCAATAACTTCGCTATCCTCAGAAGTATATGTCACAATCTGTTCTACGATCTTGGGCATCATTATCACAAAGAGAGGAAAGAAATCAACTCAATAATTAATTAGAATAAAGGAAAAATACCATTGCTTCAGGATTTGAAAGCAACAGACTAAATAAATTAAGAGCTGATATTGTTGTGACTTTTGACTAAGGTTTTTTAAAGCAGGAACGACAATATATGTTTTTTAAAATTTTGATGACATTTTTTGAAAGTTAATTACAACCATTTTGAAGTACTTGAAAATGTATTTAAAAGCAGATGATTATTATAAATGTAAAATGTTCAACTTTTCATTTTAACTAAGTTTTATATGAGATTTTGCATTGTTTGATTTTAATTAAAATAGAGGCGTTGATTCAAAATTTGTCAAAATCATGAAAATGAAATGAAAAATAAAACCGAGGAACATTTTCCGTCTTGCCACATGGTCGTTGAGCAAAAGTGAAAAAAATGTTTATCATCAATTTTTGTTTTTTAAAACAACAATATATAATAATATTCTTTAAATATTGTTGTGACTTTTGACTATGTTTTTTTAAATTTTGATGATATTTTTTAAAATTTAATTTCAAAATTTGTCAAAATCATGAAAATGAAAAGAAATATAAAACTGAAGAACATTTTCCGTCTTGCCACATGGTCGTTGAGCAGTAGCGAACAAAAAATGTTTATCATCAATTTTTTTAAAACAACAATATATAATAATATTCTTAAAATATTCAGTCATATAGTGTTTTTTCATTTATTTTTGAATTATGAAATATATCCACTCGTTATATTTTTATCGAAATAAAATGAATACTTAAAAATATACTTTATTTTACGTTTTTAAAAATTGTGGGGTTCAGATGAAGGTGGATAATGGGACCACTCCAGCAGCTACCGATTGTTGCGCCATGTGCTAGAAGTAGAGGCTACCTAAAATAGTAATAATAAATTATTTAATAAGAATTACAAACATTGTTCAGTGAAATAAAATAATGAGAATTCTACGAGGACCGTTAATGTACATAAATTCGAAGTGTAAGATAAGGCAATCTATTTGATCGATTCTGCCGTTTTCACTACGCTCAATTGCTTATTTTCTACTTACTTAGGTTATAAGTAATATTTATAAAGTTTAACTCTACTAACCTAACTATATTTTATTATACATATAAAAAACATACCTAAAGAACTATAGATCATAAATCATGACATTTTAGGGGCTTAGATGAAATAGTCAGATAGGTAACTAAGTCAGTAGTAGGCAATAGTATCTTTCCTTTATATATACACTAATGCAAAAGAATATGTATTTAAGATTGTTTGAAAAAAAAAAAAAGATTGTTTGATGGAGGAAAAAAATTGATTCCATGCAAAAATCAAATAATGTACCCTAATTATGACAACTAAACTTTTTTGTTAAAAAGAACTTATTTTTCTAAATTAAATATATTTTCATTTCTTGAAGAGTTTTTAAAACCTATCTCACATTTATTTTGAGTTTAATCTGCATAAGAACTTCTTGTCTATTAATATACTTTTTAGCTGAACTTATACTCTAGAATCTAGACACATTAGGTGCATTCTTTTCTACTGGGAGAAATTTTCAATAGCATAATTACTGGGGACCTAATTTTTTATGCTAATGTTGAATTTACAGTACTATGAACCTGTTCTAACTTAGACATGGAAATTTCTATAATTAAATTTTTTTTTTGTAGATACGTAATATGGTATTTCAAAACTCGTATGGATTAAAAGTTATAATTCTTTAAAATCAGATTGCTTGTTTAATGACTTAATCTATTTTATGAACTCTAAATTTTCATGTCATTATGAGAATATAATTTTAAATGAATCAAGATAATAATAGTGGCCCTTAAATTCTTCTCTAACCGGAATATCATAAACAAAATAATATCTCTTATGCAGATTTCTACAAGATTTTCTTTTAACCCGTTACACGATTTTCGAATTTAACCACATCCACTTTTAGTAAATTTTGAATTTAATTAAAGCCTATCACTCCTTGTAAAAATTAAACTAAAATAGTTAGGACTCGTGTTTTTGACTAGCTGAGATCATTAGTTATGAGAAATAAAGAAGAAAAATATAAATTTAATTAGATGTTTTTTGACCAAATTTAATATTGAACGAGGTTTTGTCAGAATTTTTTTTTATTAATTATGCATTAATTTCATAAAGTACATCATTTTTAAAGCTAGCCCCAGCAGCATATTCTTCTCGTTTCATTCATATATGCATGCATATGCTTCAAATGTAACATTTGGACAAATAACAAGAAGCATGGCCCTCATTACTTCACCAAAGAAAATTTTAAGAAAAAAAAAAAAAAAAAACAAAGAAATGATCGAACTGAGCACTCTCTTCAATCTTCATAAAACGTGACTGATATATATAATAATTATAAAACCAAAGCATTCGTCTTCTTCTTATACGTAGAATCTGGTTCAAATTATGTGAATGATAAAAAAAATTATGACTTAAGGATTATATAATTCCTGAGTCAAATCACTTACTTGGTTGATTCCAAAAGAAAACAAAAAATAAAAAATAATTACACAGGTTGCAATTCCGTAATTAACGAAAAAAGAGAAAAAGAAGTGGAATTATTTCAAATTCTCCTAATTAAAAACTTCTCGGAATGAGATGACAAAATTCACAGGCATATATAAATATATATATATATATGTTGACTAAAGTGTATAATAGGAATTGTCTTATGACAAAGACTCAAATGTATATTGAGTCATAATCAAAATGTAATACTTATATTATGTTATTATTAAAAAAATAGAATTATATCATAACTAATAATTATATAATTTTTGATCTAATAATCAAAGCTTGATCCTAGAATATATATATATATATATATATACACTTCACCCTGACGTCAGGGGAAGTCTTTTGTTTTAAACAATGACCTCTTTGTTGGGTTTGTCAAGCATATTAGCAGAAGTTTCCTTTTCTATAATATTTAATTTAAATTTTGTTTCTACTGTTCTTGATCTTTTAGTTCACATCCAAATTACGTTGATTCTATATTTTTGGAGTTAGAGCCACCATGTAGCCTACTTTATTTCATTAAATATATAAGCATGAAATTTCTTGGCCGTTGAATCCCAGACCACTCATGGAACAACACGAAGTTACTGGTCCAAGGGGTAGGTAATTACAATTTAATTTTTTAAACATATGGCCAGATTTCATTCAAATCACCTTTTTCTTTTCAGAAAAAAAATTATTAACGTAGTTTGCACAACTTAAAATAATTTTTATATTTTCAGTTCAATGTGAAACAAACAAGTTATCAACTTTGAACTAAACAATTGAGTTACATATTATTTTAATAGTCGATTTATTTATTTATTTTTAACTTAATTCTTTTATTTATTGATTTATTTTTAATTTGATCTATTACTAATTTGAATATTAATACATGTAGTCTAAATTTTATTAAAATTAAGGTACTACATGTGTTAACTTTTATTTTAATAAAAAATTAAATTAAAAATAAAAATTAGTGAAAAATCAAATAATAAATGGGACTAAAATAATGTTAAAAGTTAACTTACCTTTGAGGTTCATATATATTACTTCTTTTATGGTCAATTTTTGTGGCGCATCTATAATATAAGGTCAAGTTCGTAAGTCTCTATGCTACCTTAAACAAAGGAAAAAACCCAACATTTTCTCAGACTCATATCGAAAAAAATGACTAAAAAGATTCAAACTGAAATTAATTCAGGAAAGTATCGTCATACTTGATTTGAGATATGATCAAGCATGTATACTTTAATTACTAAATCCATAACCTATATTCTTTCATTTAAGGTTCTTAATCAAGTGACGAATGTTCTTATCTTTTTTATTTTCAATCGTTAAGGGGTTTTCACATTTGAATATTTAATGTTTGAAGTCTCTTGCAGGCGATATTTTACTTCTTCCCTTAACTTACTTTTGTGATTTGTACGAAGTCACAAGCCATCGATCCTTTATTGAATTATAATTTTGTTCAACTTTGTTGGCCATTATTTAATACGAAGAAAAGGTCGAAATGATGACGGCACTCACATGTACAATTTAATATTTCCTACTTGATCGCTATGTTCTTTGTGTTTGAGCTTTTATGGCGAAAAATAGTCAAAAAGAGGAACCTAAGTTCCCATATGAGAGTTCATTAATGTTCATTGTGGTCCAAAACCAAAACCAAGGATTTTCAATGGCTTTGTGCCCACTGTGCATTAAAAACTCAGAACATTGAAATCTATTATTATTTGGGGCTAAAAGGTTATTTCATTTATTTCCAAAAGAAACCAAGACTAAAATGATTCCCCAAGCTTCGCACGTGTAGAATCAATTATTAGTTACAACATGGTTTCAGCTCATCGATCAAATATGACAAATTTAAGAACAGCAAAGTCAAAAATTTTAGCGTCTTAATAAACCTAATCATAGAGCAGCGTAAAAAAGTAAACAATGATACACGTAAGCCTAAAGAATAAAACACTATTTTAATTATATACTTATTAATTTTTATTTTTAATTTGATAACTTATTTATTTCTATTCTCAATTTGGTCTTCTATTGATTTTAAAGTTAGCACATCTAGTTTTATAATTTTTGTTAAATGAGAGGAACTAAATTATGAATGGACTAATAAGTGATGGATTAAATTAAAAATAGATTGATAAGTAAAAGAACCAAATTTTAAGTAAAAAATAGTGAGGAGCTAAATTGAAAATAACTAATAAGTGATGCTTAAAATATATTTTTTGAAAAAATAAATTAAGAATTATCTGATAAAAAATAATTAAGATAATGTTTTGCTTTAAGCCTAAAGTTAAACTATCCGCATTAAATTCACTTCAACCTTAAAGTAAACGATGCTATGTGGCTTATAAGCTAAAAAATTATATTAATTAATGTAATATGATGGGAATGCAAATATAGAATATTTATTTAATATATTATAGTATAATAGTTATCTGAGAATTAAAAATTTTAATGATTGAAATCATTAAAATAAGATTTATATTGTTGGATTTAAAATTCAATTCACTTTTAGGATTTAAATTATATATATACACATATATGTATGTGTGTGTATATATATACATATATATATATATATATGTATATATTATATGTGTATATAATCAGTTGTAATCATCACATTTATTTTATTAATATTAACAACTTTAATATTTAAATGATTTAATTAGAGTGTTCTTGTAGTATATATATATATATATATATATATATATATGTATATACTCTACTTTGTCAATGATTCTATCTAAAAGCGTTGCTTCCATAGAGGAATCAAGGCCAACTACATAAATCGAGGTTGGCCAATAACGGCTCTTGAACCGCCATTCAGAGAACATGGTTACTATTTTGTAGGTCAATTTAATAGAAAGATTAGAAAAAAAAAAAAAAAAAGCTTTAGGTCGTCAATTCTATAAAAATACATATTCAAATATTTCATTTATTTTATCAATGTTGTTTAATAAAGAAAAATTATATAACTCTTCCATTTTTTATTTTTCATAACATGTTATCATTTTAGATTTATCATTATAATATTTTCTATTACAATCCAAACACTTAGTGTAAATATGACATGATATGCACATAAAGCTTTGCCAAGTTAACGAGCCCTAAGAGACTAAAGAATTATGTAAGACTTCTTTTAGTTAGGCATATTGACAGAGAAAAGGAAAATATTTAAATAGCTTTTATAGGTCAAGGAATTAAATTAAAACAAATTAAATTTTTAAAAAAATTAAAATAAAACTATATATGTGTCTGTGTGTGTGATTAATTGTCTACTCTCCGAGCCTCACGCAACAAAATACGCACAAATGATTGAAGTACTAATAGTTAAATAACATAACATGCAAGCATGTGAGGAGATATGAAGTTGATGATGATTATATATCTCATGAGATGCTGGAAACCTATATATTTACACTTAAAGGCACACTCTTCATATATTATTTTATAGTAAATTGTACAATTATGCACCAGGATTTATGCTTGTTCTTTAGTGGATTTACATATTGGGTTGGGTATCCTAGAGATTAATATGACCTCTTAATTAGTTTTTAGTTTCCCCTCTCAACCATGCAACAATGAGGTCAAGTAGATCAATATATAGGCTCTCGACTTTATTTGTTGTTTACTTCTATTGGTTTACTTACAAAAATATTTTAAAAGGGTGTACTTTGAGTAGTTTGGCTTCTTTTTTTGAAAATTCAGTAAGATTTTCTTAAAATTATAAATATAGAGTAACGAAGAGAGTGAAAATCAGTTTGAGACTCACTTGTTCTCTTTTCATTCACTTGCTATTGTGTTTTTTTAACATTTTCCCAGTTCAAAAATTATTTTTAATTTGATCCTCACATATAAGATATTTTTCAATTTGATGCTTCATAGAATTGTCTTTATAATTTAATTCCTCATATATGTATATTTCTCCTTATGATTCCTCACATATAAGATACTTTTTAATTTGATCCCTCATAAAAAAATAAGTTAATTTAAAATACGATTTGATAGAAATTTTTTCCAATTTGGCCCCTCACTTATAAAATATTTTTGAATTTGATCCTTCATTGTCTTCTCAATTTAGTCTATCACAAAATTATCTTTTCAATTAAATTTCTCACATATGTAACATTTCTCCACATGACCCTCATAAATAAAGTTATCATAAATAATATTGTTAAAAAAGTAAGTCAATTTGAAAAATACGAACTCAGAAATTATACTCAATTAAATCCTCATATATAAGATATTTTTTAATTTGATGTCTCATATAATTGTCTTCACAACATATACGTACATACCTCTCTATGCTTCCTCACAAATAAAATTATCATTAATAATATCCTAAATAAATGCTAATTTAAAATGTGAACTAATAAAATTTTCTCAATTCGGTTCCTGAATTGTAAGGTAATTTTTAATTTGATCCCTCATAAAATTGTTTTCACTCTAATCCCTAATAGAGTTGTCTTCTCAATTTAGTCATTAATACATTTACATTTATTTATTTATCTCTCGCAAATAAAATTGTTATCAATAATATCTTAAAAAGGTAAGTTAATGTTATATTGTATGAACTCGTAGAGGTTTTTTTTTTAATTTAGTCCTTCACATATATAATATTTTTAATTTAACCCTTCATAGAATTTTTTTTTAATTTAGTCCCTCACAAGAGTCTTCTTAATTTAATCCCTCACATATGAACATTTTTCCATTGTATCTCTCACATTTAAAATTGTTATAAATAACATTCTCAAAAAATAGTTAATTTAAAAATTATGAAATATATTATTGAGAATATTTTATTTGTGAGAAAACAAATTCAGAAATATCTATATTTAAGGAACCGAATTGACAAATATCTTATTTGTGGGGAACTAAATTGAAAAAAAATTCTATGAAGGATCAAATTGAGAAATACTCCATATGTGAAGGACCAAAACGTAATTTTACTCATTTATTCTTTATTTAAAATTTTAATTTTTCCTATTCTACCTTATATGTATATTGATATATTACAATGAGTATGAATGTGTATCAGTGTAGGGAAAAAAATCAAAATTTTTCTTTCAGCATTTTGATGAATATTTTTTTAAAAATGAAAGACATTTTTCTCAAAATCTTCCTTTTTATTCAATCTAGTGTTATATACTATGTCACCAAAAGTATAATAATATTATCTTATGTAGTACTATATTTTATATAGTGTAGCACTAAATATCACATAATATTAAATTCATATCATGTCTTACTCAATCAGGCCTTATATAAAGTTTCAAAGGGATCCTATATGTTTTATACTTTTCAATATCCAAAGTCAATCTTGAGAATTCATACTCTCTCAATTATATTTTTTATAAAAATAATAATAATTTGGAGGGGTCATGCTTTTCCAAATTGTATATTTGGTGGATTTGGTACTGAAAACATCATACGTTCCTAAATATGCTGTCATACAAGGTAATGGCTAGCTGAGGTCAGGTTTGGATTTAGTTGAAGAAATTAATGAACCAGAAAAGATGTTGATTAAAGATACATGTATGTATCTAAACAAAATAAGGAAGAGCAACAAAAGATGTTGACTAAATAATATGAAGACAAGACTTTAGACTTTACCTCATTTTGAGACCATTTGTACGCGTGGCTAACCACTACTGAGGAAGACAATATATGTACAATAATGGCAGAGTTAGACATGTATTTACTTTCATTCATGTATCACAATATAACTTTATATTCAACTCTTCGGTATTTAATAATATACTTTAATACCTTGTTAAGAATTGTTTAGGTAAATTTGAATATGTATTATTTATAGAATTTGCAGAAATCCAATTGGTTATTGCCCCTATAATTAAGGATGTGTGGCATAAAAAGGAAAGCCAGATAGAAGGACTGGGAATTATTGCATCTATGGAGGTTTCACTATTGAAGATTCCTTTATTTGGGTATATGGCAATTTAATAATTTAGAAGCAAAAAAGAAAATAAAACGATGATATTTATAATTCATGAGAAATCATTGGCCTTCTCTACTGGAGCCAGCAGCTTCTTTATATATAATTCTGGCTTTTCCATGTGCGCTCTCTTTTTCTTGCACGCCTAGGTTTCAAAACTCCACTTCTCTTAATTTTCAAACATCTCAAAAAGAAATGGAATATATATATATATATATATATATATATATATATATATATAATCATAGGTTTGAAAAATTCTTTTTATCTAATTTTTTTAATTGAGAGAAATTAGAACATAATAAATTTAATATTTTAAAAAATTTAGATAAAATTTAGAATAAATTATATTCTCCTATTCTAATAGTGTTCAAATTATACGTTCCTTTTTTTTTTTTTTTAATTTTATAATTTTGCACTCTTATTCTTCTCTAAAATTAAACATGAGTAAGAATTATATTTATTTTGACCAAAGGATTTTTATATTTATTATATATATGATAATACAAGTATTAAATATGTAATTGGCTATTATGAAATAGTCAATTTTTAAAAATTAGATTAAATTAAATTTATATTTTTCAATAGAAAATAAATAACATTAAAATGAAATTTTTTAAAAATTATTTTTTAACAAATTATCTCTATAGTTAAAAAATTATTACCTATAAGGGTATTTTATTCACATATTCGTTAAGAAAATTTGTGAACATTTTTATAATAGAGGAGGAAGATGTGCAATTTAAACATCTTCCAAGAAAAGAAAGAATATTTTACTTAAGAAATTAATTATTATCCCTCTCTCATTATCAAACTCCTAAAAAAAGTTAGTTTATATTTCCTTTACTTTCCCTTCAATATTATCTCTCCTTCAAATATAACTATTAAAACCCAAAATTATTGGTCATAATAGGCACATAGACTAATCTAACCTAACTTAACAAGCCTAAAACATTATTATAAAATTCATAATATATCAATAAAATGCATTAAATGCACTTTTAAATTTTAATTTAAATAAATTTATTGAAGGTTGTCTAAAATCTAATAGCACATCTCCAAAATTCAATGTTTTCTAACCTTGTACAACTAGTCATGTTTTAATAATAATCAATAAACCAGTTTAAAAATATCTCAAATTAGACATTTAGTATGGTATGGGAATAACTTACAACACTTTATAATAATTATAAATTTAAAATAACCTGACATTTAGTAGCCATACCCTTTGAGTTAGACGTATATGATGATTAACCCAAAATGACATATTAAATTATCTGAGTGACAAGAAAATCCCAACTTAATTTATCACTTACTAATATGTAAAATGTTAAAGAGAGAGGTGTAAGTCTACCATTGACTTAGTGCATAAATCATAAAGTAAGTGGAAGGGAAACAATAAAAGCCTAAGAATTTTTAACAAACATTTATTTAAATGAAGAAATAATTTTTCAATACAATAAAATATCATTTCTAAATCTTATAATTTTGTATAAAGTGAGTATCAATAAAAGAACCAATTAAATCATAGTCATATTCCTTTATCGAATATGTTTTAACAATTCATATGGTATTCCTGTACCGGATATGTCTCAATATCTTATACCCGTATCTCTTCACCAGATACTTCTCAATAATTCATACTCATATCCCTTAACTAGATACATCTCAATATCTCATATTTGTATTCCTTCATTGGATACATCTCAATATTTCATATCTGTATTCCTTTACTAGATACATTTCAATAATTTATACTCGTATTCTTTTATTAGATACGTTTTAATAATTCATTTCAACAAGGTGCACTAAGGCTATTAGCCCTGCTAATAGCTACAGAATTCTTATACGAATTCTTATCCATAATTTAAATTATAAAATCCATTGAATATAAATAAATCATATAAATAAGATACATAAATAAATAATTTTATTTAAACATATTTATTACCAGAAAGTAATTTAAATAAAAATAATCTTAAAGATAAAATAAAGAGTGGTGAGGAGATAAGTGACAACAATATAAAGGATTAAAATGGGAAATACAATAATGCAACAATCATATAAAATAAACTTAGATAAATTAAAGGAAATAAAGCAATTATAATTAAGAATTTTACCATAATTTTTCTCATTTCATATAATACTACTTCCTTATATTTTATAATCTTTAATTTGCACTTCTCATATACTATGTGTCTTTCATAATAACAATAATTCATAAAATTTAATAATATCATTTATTATTGTATTATTTTTATATCTATACATATTATATCACATATATATATATATATATGCAATTACAAAGTTCAAAAGAATATAGATTTATTTCCCCATAAAATGCAAACCATGGAATAAATAAATTGAAAATTGGAATAGAAAATAAAAACATTCGATAAAATGAAAAGTATTACTTTGCTAATTTTAAACTTACCGATAAAAGAGGTCTCCGCAATACAACCTGGATTAAAGAGATTTTCGCAAAGCTAATTCTCATAAATATGAACATTCATTCCATGACTTTTCTTTCTAGTTTGAATGAGAAAATTAAAAAATATTTGTATTATTGATAGAAAATTTTAAATTACTACGCAAATAGTAGCTACATGTTTTCGGCTGAATTTGCACAGTAATCCACGTTTTGCCGAAATTTGCACCGTAACCACATGTATTGTCGAAATTTGCACAATAATAACATGTTTTTATCGAAATTTGCATAGTAACTACCGAAATTTACTATGTAAGGATTAAAATTATATTTGTTCCCTGAAAATATTTTTCTTTTCATTTTAGTCCATAAAATTCTATTTTATCTTTATAATATTATTCTTAAAATCCATTATATATACATATATATGTATATATATATTTGGGTTATTACAATATCTTTAACCACACAAGCTTGCTATTATACGATATCAATACGTTGAAGCACAAGAAGCAGTATATAGTGAGCATGTTCAAGCTTTATGCTTGTTAATTACTCATATCTGCCATTGCTTTGTTCAAGAAATTTCTTAGTTTGAAAACTGCTTGTGATTTAAGGTTTAGGATTTAGGATTTGATTAATTAGAATAATACAGTCTCAGGTTTTACAGAGAATATGCTCACTAATATTATACCAAATTCATCATTTCAAATTATTCGTATATCTGTATATATTTGAATCATTGATAAAACTTAAGAATAGATTCTCTACATGAGAACTGTAAGTGTGCAATTGAAAATAATATTAACAAAAAAAAAAAGAGTGACACAAAAACATAACAATGCATAGAAGTTTCACTTTCTCTTTCTACATTCTTCCTTTTTTTTTTTTTTCTTTATTTCTCTCAAACTAATCCATAAAAATCTGTAAGTTTGGCTTTTCTTGAACTAATCCTATGACTGGCTGTTTCAGCAGTTCATCGTCATAAGCTAAGATTGTGCTGTATGCCAATACAAACATACGAATTGGGAAGAAAGAAACTGGTGATCTAACCAAATGGTATAGACTCGATGAAAACAAAACTTCAAAGTTGAAGATAGAGAAAAGAACATCAACTTACTAGGACCTTGCTTCATTCAAAGAGAAAGAAAAAGATTAAAAATGTTATGATATCTGTCAAAATTTTTTTGGTATCTTTCTAAAACTAATAATGGTCTTATTTATAAATACTTTAATCACCTTATTAAACAATTCTATTAGTTAAAAATAAGCTCAATAAACTCTATCTTTCTTTTTTAATAATTTAATGAAATAATTATTAATTAAATTTGAACTATAAATTGAGATTTTTATTCAATAAACTAGTAGATAATTCGACCTATTATTAATTACCTATTATTAATACGGTTCCAATCATTCTTAATTTAATCTAAATATATTAATTACTTAATTAATTAACTTGGATATATTGATTTAATAAAATTAATGTTAATTCATAAATTTATTCTAACAAAGATATCATTATCTTTGAGCTAGTGGTGGTCTAAACAGGAGAAGAGACGAAGACACATTTGCCTACATCAAATTCAAAAAACTTTAAGAAAAAGCCAATGAATTACTCGTGGTAGGAAACCATGTTTAAAAACTTGATTGGTTTCAGACGGCAGCCAATAAATCTTTGTTTTTCTTCCCACCTTCTTGCAACTAGTGCCATTGCTATGTATGCACAAGTTGAACGAAGACCATAAGATTGACTTGGACTTGATAAGAGTCTTTGAGTGTTTGTCAATTTTGGTTCATTAGTCATAAGAGAAATAAAGTGACACCATTATCTTACTGACCATAATTTGTTTATTTACTAAAATTTCTTGAGAGGGTGGAATATCAAAGAACTAGGGTTTAGATACAGCAGACTTGAGTTTTGTAGTTTTTCTATAGTCAATCATAATTTATACACGCTAACAAATCCCAAACCAATTGAGTGGATGAAACCAAAAAAACAACTTAAATTTCTCTTTTTGATTTAGATTTAGGTGTACTTCTTTAATTTTTTTTATTATCAGATTTTTCAACAAAATTATTGTAAAGTATTTTTTTAAATAATAATATGACAAGTGTATATGCATGGTAAAATCACACACATGTAATGCATAGTTTGATATTTTTTGATTGAAAAATTTAATAATAAAAATATAAAAAAACTGTTTTTCCTTGTCAAAAACCTACCGAAATGAAGAGGCAAAAGCTGTTTAAGGGCTGGGTTTGGGCTGTGCACCCACGTGACGAAATTGGGTGTCTGGGTCTATGTCCAAACCAAGCCCAAGCTAGAAAAGGTCTTGTATAGTGGGCCTATATAAAGCCCAAGATAGACCAAAGTCTTGTATACTAGGCCTATATTCATTCATAAACTCAAACATTAAGTGACTTCTGACACTCTGCACATATCTACTTTTAAGTAATCAAATGTATTCTATGACAATTGTCACTTTTTTTTTTTTTTTTCCTTTTAAATTTTTATAGATACAAATGATAATAGATCAAATAATAATTACCACACACGCATACATATATCTATATCTATATGTATATATATATATATATATATATATATATATATATGTCTAACATTGGTATGACATCCTATATATTTGTCAGCTTAAAAAGACAAATTCTAAACTTGATAACTTATGTATGATATGAATTAGAAGTGAAATGATTGGTAGGGACCTAATTGAAATGATAATTAAACCAAAATACTAATCTAACCTAGATTAAATGAATACAGCCATGTAATTTATTAGGCAATTTTTAGTAGGCCTACACTTTTGGCATGTCCACATGGCTATATCTCATTGGTCTAGCACACCTATATCAAGTAGAAATTCCATCCAAAAACTTTTTATGAGATCTCACAGTGAGACTTTTCCTTTTGGCCATCTTCTTATCCAGGGTTTACTGTAGAAGGATACCACAATACTGTTATACATGGTTCAAATAAACCAGGATTTAAGTGCTTCCATTATCCCCAATTTGAAATAAGGTTAACATAATTTTCAGTTTCAGGGAAGGAAAAACGGACTAAAAGATATGACTGTAATCACAAAAATCAATCAGCCTCATGATCTCAAAGGAGGGATTGGGTGCAGATGAACCAAGGAAAAATTGATGGCTATTCAAGACAAGTAAAACTCAAATCTGATCCTAATTATCTTGAATATCTAAATTCCTGAAATCAATTGAGGAAAAAATAAACCATCTTATTAACATTAAAGATAGAATTAATTACAAACAAGAGATCCAAGATGCGCAAATATATCTGAAGATACTTGTAGAACAGGCTGAAGAAGCTTATCAATGGCAAATTGAAGCAGCGATGAGGGTGCCCGACAATGGATTTAAATTACAATCATAAACATCACTTTCACACTACATCACATCTTTTTCTCTTATTGTTTCGTTCCAAACAAAGGATAAAAGAAGATATATCAGAAAACTATGTACAATATACACATTTTACAGCACTCTAACCTCAACCCGTACTGTACCTGCCACACACAAGGTATTAACTGTGATGTAGAGCACACATACTCAATGGATTGAATGATGATATTTCGACAAAAAATTTAATTTTGTCTCTCATTTTTAGTCTCAAGATTAACATGTTCTTTTAAAATTAAAACCTTTAAAAAATTAGTTCGTTTTTTCATATTTAGAGGATTATTTTGATAGATTTCACTTTTAGAGGACTAAATTGATCTTAAAACTAAAAGTAAGAGACCAAAGTTATATTTTTCTCATGATATCTATAAAGTTTCTTGTTCTGGGTGATGAGGTGAGAGTACAAAACTTCAGTTGAAGGTTTGATCTCGAGGTTTCATGGACGGGAAGAGGAGAACCTCTTGTCATGGAAGAGAACAGAAATTGTGAGTGATTACACATAAAAAAGCAAAGGACAAACAGACAGACAGAAAGTGAGCAGCAACCTTAATGTTCTGTGAATCTGTCAGCAACATGGTAAGCCTGTCTATGCCTATACCACAACCACCAGTTGGTGGCAAACCATACTCCAGAGCTGTACAAAACGTTTCATCAAAGGCCATTGCTTCATCATCACCTGATTGCCGATCTTGATATCCAAAACATGCAGACAAAACAATTTTTCATCAACTAGAAAACATGTCAAACAATTTGAAAGTTGTCAATTATGGTTGTATCATATCTCAGTACCTTGAGTTGTTCAGCGAATCGCTGACGTTGCACTACAGGGTCATTCAGTTCAGTATATGCATTGCAAAAACTGAAAAGTGATAGGAAGCATGAATTACCATGACTAGGTATATTTAGATAATAATAATTTGAAGTTGTATATGCTTACTGCATGCTTATTGACAAACAATTCAAAGCGTTCTGTCAGTCCTGGTTTAGATCTGTGCCACTTTGCCAAAGGACTCATTATCTCAGGATGGTTTATGATGAATGTAGGATTCACACACTTTTGTTCCAAGAAGTGCCCCACAAGCTGCAATATGATGAATGTACCATCATATACCCTGGACCTCAAAAGAGGCTTAAAAATATGGAGTAAAGAATCAGATGAACAATATGTAACGTCTCAAATTTGCAGCACTTGAAAGTCCAACCTACGCCCATACTTAGGTTTCAAAAGATTAAGTACAGGAAATCAAACAAACAAGGAAAAAGAAGAGTAGCCTGTTACTGGAAATTACAGTTAAAGTACTGAAGTCTGAAACAGCCGGATTTTGTTTACAGATAAACACTAGAATGGACATACTTTGACCCTTTTTTCTTTGGTTGATTGAAAAGAGTGCATATTCAACTTCTGACGAAATAGAAGCAGATTTCTATTCCCATTTATATCATTCTGACAACTTTAATACAGAAAATCAAACCCTATTCAGCACAATATCTGAAATCTTCTATAGTTCTTTATGGTTTCGTAAGCACTAAAACTTGCAACTCCCCCATAGATATGACATGCATGCCAATGGTACAGAATTGCACCATTCCATTAAGGTGTAGTGAAGAAAATTATACTTGCACATAACTGTGACTAGTTAAATGAAAGGAGACTATGAGCTCAACAAGAAAGAAGTAACAGGGATTACTTTATCCAACAGTCGAGCTGTTGTTTCAGGGGGAGAACATTTACTGTCATACTTCAAGCATGCGTCCTTCAGATATTGATTAGCATCCTCACTAGACAAGTCCTTGGGAATAGTGAGGCCTTCTATCTTCTCTAATTCTTCTCTAATGTCAATCCTTCTGTAACAAATAATGAATTCAAATGAATCTTTTGAAGATAAAGAATTTCAAAACCACCATTGATGACCAGAAAATTTACATCACTTACCTGAAAGAGGGAGTAAAGTCGATTTCAATTGGATCCTTATCAACACCTTCTGAATGATATTTAATTTTATAGCTTCCATTTGTAAACTCCTTACCAATTCCTATTTGACGGTTTCCACAGCAGAAGAATAACCAGTTTCACTTGGAGATGACAATATACATGAAGATAGAAATGAATATGACAAAACCATGAGACCTATTACATTCTTACCACTCAACAATTGCTCTGTAATCTCCATTAAGTCATTATAGTCCTTATATGCCATATAGAACTCGCAAGTAGTGAACTCAGGATAGTGAATCAAATCTATACCCTCATTTCTAAACTGTCTTCCAATTTCATAAACACAATCCAGCCCGCCAACAATGAGCTCCTTGAGGTAGAGTTCTGGTGCAATTCTAATGTATAACCTCATCTCAAGTTCATTGTGATGAGTTACAAATGGCCGGGCAGCTGCTCCCCCAGCAATCACATTCATCATTGGTGTTTCAACCTGAAAGTGGACAGTAAAGTGAGTAAATGGAAAGAAAGAAACAGTAGACAGTTGGCGCCAGAATACTGAAATTGACAACAAACGTCCAGGAAATCAAGGTCATCAAGGAACCTCCTGATAAATAAATGATTTTGCACCTGGTCTTGAATAATTCTCGAACCTCTGGATTGAGAATCAAATCCAAATGAAGTAAACGATATCTTGTTTCCTAGAAAAAGGAATCAAATTGGAAGATGAGAAATCACTTACTATGGAAAGTAAATGGACAATGGACATGATGGAAAGATGAAGCAAACTTGAGTCAATGCAGAAAAATCTTTTGATGCAACTTCAGTAGAGTTATAAAAGCATGATCTTGCTACAAGTTACATTATGGTAGAAAACCAGGGTGAAGGCTTCTAATTTACGATTCACAAGGTCATTACACTATTACAGAGGCCTATGACAAAGGTACGATTTACTATATGATTGACTGGACTCACTTGGGTGCAAAAATAGGAACTCACAACTTAGGCTGTCATTTGAGTTGAAATCAAAGTGCAAACTTTATCACATGAAAATTTAACAGATTGACTAGCATTTTTTCTTTTTCAGGTCGGGCAAACTTTGAACATTATATATTGAGGTTGTGTAAATCTGGATGACTTTTTCTTTAAAAACTTGCATAAAGCCATGACATGTGTCAGACTAACAAGGATTTTTGTCTTTACAAAACAGTTATAAAAAATGCATGAAAATCCCCATCTAGACAGATCAATCAATTAAAATTGATCTTCAACCGCTGAGAGAGCCTTATAACCAAGCCAATACATAATATGGAACTACATGAAATGAAAAATAATAGTTATTTGTTAGAAGATAATACTGAAATTACTTTACTGCAACAAATATAAACTTCCAAAAAAAAAAGTAAAAGACAATGCACACAAGAGAAGTGTGCAAGATGATGACAAGAATCCTTCTACCTCCTTGATTCATTCCCCACCCCAAACCCCCAAACGAGGAAGATAAACTACAAACAAACAGTTTCCAAGGTAGACTGCAAGTTAAAAGTTTCTCAGCAATCTACGTATTTATACCTAACTACAACCTTTTAAAGCTAGTTCCCGGAACACGAGAGAATATAGCACAACTATTATTATTTTTATTAAACAAGATAGGATAATGAAACGTACGTTTCAGGATTCCTAGTACTTCCTGGTACCCATATGTTACTCTGCAAATCAGTAAAGAAGTAACATTGTCGCTCTCATAAGAACTTCAACAACATCAGAAACCCAGTGAAATTACGTTCACCTTCAAATTTGCATTATCAGCAGCAGCGGCAGACTTTTGTCTTGGCATCATATCTAGACAATAAGACAACACTGTACAAGTCTTGGAGAAAATACTAAGCTCTCCCTTCTTACTTTTCCCTGGAACAGCAAAGAAGGGGAAGCAGAAACTCTGCTGTTTATGAAGTGGGCAGATTTATGATTGGGAACATGATTCTAAATAATGCATCACAACTATGAAAACAGGAACATAGGTCAAGATAATCTTGATTAACAGTATTTTTGCCTTCTTAATTAGCATAAAAACAGTTAATGTGCCTTCCTAAATGATAGTAATATGCTCCTTCATAATTCAGATTTCAGAGCAAGTCTTTGCTTAACATGGAACCAAAATGCCTTGAGAGTGGAGTTAAAGGTAACAGCATAATCTCATATGCATATTATTAATACAAAAATGGTGGCCTTTAACTGCTTAGAACAAATTTAATTGTAGAAGTGGTAACTTGTAAATTTAAAACTTGACTTTGAGCACCACTCCTAGAACAGGCCCAAAGGAAGCTGTGGGAATTTAATGCTTCTCATCCACAAACTCCTATATAAACCAATCATCTGAAGGGGTTCAGCAGCAAGGTGGAGGAGCTTGAGGCATTTAATTGCAAGCTTGTGTTTAAGAGAGTCTCCTCTTTTGTGTATATTGTGTGAAGATCATTCACACCTTTTGTGAGAAAAATATTGTGAGGTATTTGAGTGCTTAGTTAAACTACTGTTGTATCTCCATTTGCCTCCTTTAGTGGAATTTCCTCCTTATATTTGTCCATAGACGTAGGCAAAAGGCCGAATGACATTAAATATTTAGTCTATTATTTCTCATTTCTTACCACTTCATTTAGATTTTTTATTACTGATCAAAACACTTTTGTCCAAACAAAAATTCCTTCTTAGTTCCTATTACCAACCTATAATCATAGGACGGGACGAGAGTAAATTAGAGAGAGTAATTTATGTGAGAGAAACCAATAATATAGGAACAAACTGAAAGTTTGTAGCCCCAACCTGGAAACCCAGTGACGCCAACAATATCACCACGCTTCACATTAGAATGGCATTTGATAAAATCAGCCTCATCCAAGTCAGAGTTCCTGCGCCAGAATTATGAACTGTTTTAGCCGAATTAAAGGCATACAAGAGAAGTGAAAAGGACACAGGAGCTATTAGAAAAAAAGATTCCAAAGTATATAAAAATTATAATTTTTAACAGAAAATCATGTAGCTGCATCTGAGTAAATCACAAAGGAAATGAGATACGATGGAACATGATGATATGATGTTCTTTAAAGCAACTTAATCAAGAGGAAAATTGCACAGCTGCATCCAGCTTAGTCAAACACCAAGGTAGCAAGGCACACCTTAGAGTTTGATGTAATCTCTAAGAGTTATATTGGTTCCATTTGCATCAATTGGCATTACATATCATTGATCCATCATACCTCTTGCGCCTGAGAGAAGGTTGCATGTATCAAAGCTCTACAGTAAAACAGTAAATAATGCAAATGCAATACACCAACTCTTGCAGATGAGGTAGTTACTGGTTTCTCTATGTAATGTTCTTATAAAAATGGTATACAACTTTCTACTTCCCAACTAACCTCATATCCTAGTATGCTAAATAGACACTACAGTATGTACAGAGAGACAGAGGAAAAGAGGACTCGATATCCCCAATACCAGGAAAATGTCATGCTGAAAATTAAGCAGATTAAAACACTCAGCTCTGTGACGACCAAGAAAACAAGATTTTACAATGACTTTCCTTAGTTAACCACACTAGAGATAAAGTATAATATGGCGCACCATCTTCATCTCATACGTTTAACAGAAGCCTTTCAAATATCAGAGATCAATGGACTAGAAAACGGGTTCATTATAACATGGCTTTCTCATTTCTAATAATGTTAGTAGAAGGAGGGAGTATTGGATACCTTGCATCAGCCATTACCTGGACCTTGAAAGGATCACCATGCAGGTCATAAAAGACTAGCTTTGTACCTGAAGAACGTTTGTGCATGATTCGGCCTTCAAAAGAATAAAGATCATTAGAACCAGCAGTTACAGCAAGAGAAGAAGAAGAAGAGATAGACGTCAACATGAATAATCTGTTAAAGAATATTTTAAATTAATAATAGATTAACATTAACCCAATTATTAGAACAATTATGTATAATTATTAATTAAACAATTAATATTAATTTAAATCAAGAATAGATTGGATCCTTGTTGACATTGTAAATAATTCTATCATGGATTGGATTATTTACAAACTCGGAGACCCCAACCCATAATATAATATTAATTAATAAATATCTCATTAAATTGCTAATACAAAATCAATAGAGAGAGAGAGATTGCTTTTATATGATGATCGAAACATTATTATTCCACTAATAATATGCCTATCAACTATGATTATCCCTTTAATCATTATTATCTACTCTCCATTATCTCTACAATTATTTTCAACCACTTTCCAATTATCTCCACTGTCAATTACTCCATTATTAACAAAATAATTTCTTCTCTATTGGCATCTACAAAATGAGTGCTTCATTCTTCATGCAATCTCAAAATTGCTAAGTTGTGTATTTTTTATTACTCTCTCTCTCAAAATATCGGATAATAGTAGGTCATAATTCTCTACTAATTTATATCAAATGACTGGTATTTTTTCATCCTCAGGTTAGTATATTATATTTATTCTATATCAATTTTAAACATATAATAATATGTTATTTTATAAAATTTCATTTCTTACACATATTGCGATATTTTATTCTAGCAAATTGCATCATAGCAATTATAATATGTTATTTTAGCTGATTAACTTTTACGCTACGATAAGATGAAATTTAGGCAGAACAATTATGAAGTTGTAAGATTTGATATATAGAATCTAAACCCAACCAATATTCTAGTAGTTTAAATAGAGCAATCCAAAAAATTCAATTTATTATAAGGACTCAACTCGAAATTATGCTAGTTCTTCAAGGACGCTTCCCACGTGGGTTAGAAATCCAAGAATCTTGAATTTTTCAGATTGAAAGTTTGGACAAGTTATAAGACTGTGACCTACTGAAGTTCAAAAAAAAAAAAAGTGAACAATAACATGTGGGAAGAAATATTTTACAATAAAGATACTTCCAATCTATAATATTTATATCGTAAAAAAATGATGCAGTGACATTAATTGGCGTACAATATGTGTGTCAACTTCTTTACATATAATTCACGTTCTTGCTTTGCTTTCTTTTTTTCAATAGTACTTCATATTATAGTAATTCACAAAATTTGAGGTAGAATGGGATTAATGAACTCATCAGATGTCGAGCCAAATTTTAAGAACTTTGTTGTTGAACTTGAAAAGGTTATCTTAGTTTTAGCTAGTAAAATGATATTATTTAATTTCTAAAACACTAACTAGCAATTAGGATTTAGGATAAGTCTTAATATATTTCAAAAGGAGAAAAGAAAATAAAAAGAGCCATGTTTTGTAATATTATATAATTATATGGTGGCCGTGTCCATTTCGATTCATGCACGTCATTTCAATAGTTTTGAAAAGAAAAAGTTAAAAAAATGAAGTTCACAAGTACGAGATATATATATATGAAAATTTTGTAACACATGGCAGCACAAAATTTAAATCTAAAACTTGAATTATCCAAACTATTTAAGTTTAATTCTCTTACCATTATGAAATTAATTTATGAAAAATAAAATTCAACTAGTATTCTGACACCAAGTAAAATTAGTTTTCAAGTGAGGTTCGAAGAGTTTTTATATATATTAACAATGGATAGATCCTATCGATATGATATTACTAATATAATATTATAAATTACATTTGTTTATGACTTGTTAGTAGCATTTTTTTTATTGTTTTCATAGTTTTTTGTATCCTATCAATATAGAAACTGTGAATGCATTTTGCGTGATTCTTATCATGAGTTAAATCCAAATTGATATGAATGAGTTTTCTTTGGTTTATTGTAATATGAGGCTTTTAGGCGGAATTGCAATAAACAAATTTGTATATATAGTTGCATGAACTGAGTTTATGAAGAAAACTATGTGTCATAATTATGTTATTATGACATACTTAATGTTTCTTATTTTTTGTCATCCTCAATTTCTGCATTCCAGTAACTATCTTTAGTGAAAACTTTTAATGGGATGAATTATGACAACTTGAGTGAGTCCCTGGACATGTATTTGGTAATCATTAAAGAGGATTTAGCTCAAGAGTCTTAAGGCCAACATAGCTCACAATTGAGTCAAGTGCTACTGACAAAACTTACTACAGCAGGTGGCATGAATCAAATAAAATTTATCTGACGATCATGAAATTCACCATTGATAAGACCATCTGGTAAAGTATTTTTTAGAATGATATTGTCATAGATTATCTAAAGGCTATTAGTGAAAAGTTCAAGAAATTTGAAAAGACTCAAAAAGTATATTATTTTTCACTGCTGGATAATACACATTATGATGGAGTCTCCAATGTGCGAGAACATATAATGAAGTTTATTAACTATTACAATATTGAAGTCATATAATGTAGACTTAGGGGAGAGTTACCTGATCTATAAAATGTTACAGTCTCTCTCTGCTAAATATAGGGTCCTCATGACCACTTATAATTCTCAAGAAGTTGAGTGGAATATTGACCAGATGATTTCTATAATAGCTCAAGAGGAAGAATCATTGAAGAAAGTCAGCTTTCACACTCATAACATTAATTATATTTCTTAAGATTCAAGTAGTAAGGGTGGTAATGAGAAGCATAAGGGTAGAAAGCAAGATAGAAGAGTAAGTGGCAAGAAATTTTTTGGACTTAAAAAGAATGGAAAGCATCATAACGATCAGAAAAAGAAGTCATTTAAGGGTGATTGCCACTATTGCAAAAGGCATGGTCATAAGATATCAGATTGCTTCAAATTGAAGAATAAGCATGAAGAAGAAGGTAATTGTTCTGAAATTGCTCCTTTAGATCTAGTATACCCCCTAGCTCTAGTATGCTTTGAGTCCCACAATTTTGAAACTTCTCTTGATTCTTGGTGGTTGGATTCTGGTGCGACTGTTCATGTGACAAATTTCTTACAAAGACTCATAAACAGAAAGACACCAAGTGAGAAATAAAGAACCATTCTTGGAGTAGAAGGAAGTTCAACAGTAGTTGATAAAATAAGAACTATCCTTTTAAATTTAAAATATGAACATTATTTTGTGTTAAATGATGTTGTTTATGTCCCCTATTCTATGAAGAATTTGATTTCTAGTTCTATATAGGACAGAAGTGGTTATTCATTCTGGCAAGGAAATAGAAAGATTGATATATTTTTTAATTTAATTGTGGTTGGATCTGCTTTGCTGTTGAATGTTTTATATTGTTTAAATATGAATGCTTGTCCAAATTTGTTCCATAATGCACCTATTAATGTTGCAATAAGGCAGAAATGTCGAAGATTTGATAAAAGTTTCTTTATGTTGTGGCATCGATGTTTGTGCCATATACCTATAGAGAGATTAGAGAGGATGATCAAATAAGATATATTAAGGAAGTTGGATTTTTTTGACTTGGAGACATGTATGGATTGCATAAAGGGAAAACTTCCCATTAGGGCTAGGACTAAAAGGGCAAATAGGTCTAGAACATTTTAGACTTAATCCGTACAAATATATATGGATCTATTACACCAATTGCTATTGGTGGATTTAAGTATTTTATCACTTTCATAGATAATCATTCCAAGTATGGATGGATTGATTTATTATATGAGAAATCTGAGGTCATTAAATGTTTTTAAGACATTTAAGGTAGTAGTTGAGTTGAAACCTGGAAAAGCAATTAAATATGTGAGATCTAATAAAAGATGAGAGTTTTATGGCAAATATACTGTAATAGGTAAGAATCCTGGTCCACTTGCTTTGTTTCTACAAGAACATAGGATTGAAGCTCAATATACAATGCCAAGTACACCTCAACAAAATAGAGTTGTTGAAAGACGTAACCGTACTTAATGGATATGGTCAAAAGCATGATCAGTCACTCCTCCCTGCCAGAATTTCTATGAGGTGATGCATTAAAGATTGCGATCTATATTCCAAATTAAGTTCCAAGTAAATAAATTCCAAAGACATCGTATGAATTATTTTTTGGTAAAAGGCCCTGTTTGAGGCATCTTCAAGTTTGGGGATGTAAAACAGAAGTAAGATCGTATAATCTCCAACTCAAAAAACTTGATTCTAAAACCATCTACAGATTCTTCATAGGATATTGCACTGGATCGAGAGGGAGCAGGCTTGATTGTCCTACTCACATTACCAGGTTTGTTGAATCAAATAGGGCATTCTATTTTGAGGATGACTTGGATAGTGGGAGTAATGTGTCCAAGATAATTAATCTGCATATAGAAGAAAAAACATTACCTTTGCCTATTTCATCTTCACAGTCATTCCCTAATCACTTTAATCCAGATGATGTTGCTGGAGAAAATCCTATAGATTTTGACATTAAACAACCTACAGAAGATTTAAAGGTGGCAGCTAATGAATTGAGACAGTCTCAAAGTGTTCGCAGGTTTGTCATTCCCAATGATTATATAGTTTACTTACAAGAATTTGAATCTAATGTGATTGATGGAATCTCTTTTCAGGAGGTAATAACAAGGACTCATTCGTCTGAGTGGTTAAATATTATGAATGAAGAGATTACCTCTATGTGTGATAATAATGTTTGGATATTTACTAAACTATCATACGAACATAAACTAGTTGGTTCCAAATGGGTTTTTAAGACTAAGAGAAAGGAGGATGGTGAAATTGAAAGGTATAAAGTCAGACTCATAGTTAAAGGATATAATCAGAAAGAAAGCATTGATTATGCAAAGACATTTTCTCCTGCATCTACTAAGGATGCTCTTAGGGTGGTCATGACTCTAGTTGCACAATTTGACTTGAACTTTACCAAATGGATGTTAAACTGCATTTCTAAATGAAATTTGGATGAGGACATATATATGAAGCAACCTGATGGATTTGTAGAATTAGGGAAAGAACATCTTGTCTGTAAATGAATATGTCTATCTATGGACTGAAGTAAGCTTCAAGGCAGTGGTATCTAAAGTTTGATGAGGTGATTAAGGCATTTGGATTCATTAAGAACATCACAGATTAGTGCATTTATCTAAAATTTAAGGGGGTGTAATTTTATAATTTTTAGGCTTTATGTAGATGACATCTTGTTAGCCAGTAATTCTGTAGGTCTATTAAATGAGACTAAACAAACACTGTCGTGCCATTGATATGAAAGATCTTAGTAAAGCTTTTTTTGTTTTGGAAATTCAGATTCACTGCGATAAATCACCTGACATTTTAGGTTTGTCTTAGAAAGCCTATATTGATTGAGTGTTGAAGAAGTTCAACATGTACTCTTACTCCCCTTGTGCTGCACTTGTACAGAAAAGTGAAAGATTGTTGAAATCACAATGTCCTCAAAATAATAATAAAAGAATTGCAATGGAAAGAATTTCATATGTATTTGCAGTTGGCAACCTTATGTATGCTCAAGTATCTAGAAGTTCAGACATTGCTTTTGAGATTGGTGTGCTTTGTAAGTACTTGAATAATCTTGGCCATGATCATTGGAGTACTACAAAGAAAGTCAGAGGCATCTTCAAGGTATAGTGCATCATATGTTGACTTTCAAGAAGACTAAATCATTGGAGATTGTGGTCCATTCTGATTTGGACTATGCATCATGCATTGATGATCGTAAATCCACTTTGGGATACATCTTTATGATGTATGGAGAAGTTGTTTTATGGAAAAGTGTTAAGCAATCAATCACAGCTACCTAAACTATGGAAGCAAAATATATCGCCTATTATGAGGCTACCTGTCAGGCCATATGGTTGAGAAAATTGATATCTAACATGCATCTTATTAATTCTATATGAAGACCTCTTACCATATATTTCGATAGTTCATCTGCTGTTTGTTTTTCTTAAAACCACAGGAATTCTAGTCATACAAAGCACTTGGATGTTAAGTTTCTGTTTGTTAGAGAAAAAGTTGTTGAATTTTAGACTCGTTTGATTCATATTTTTAGTGAAAAGATGCTTGTGGATCCGTTGACTGAAGGTTTCCTATAAGAGTCTTCAAGAATCATGTGATTCACATGGGTGTTGAAAATTTTAATGTAACATTGATTTAGTAGGAGTTTGAGTTGAGTCCATAAAGGACTTTTATGATGTAAATGTGACACTAAGTTATTGTTTTGTAATCCATTGGAGTCTAAGTTGAGTCTATAAAGGACTTTTATGATGTAAATATGACACCAAATTATTATTTTGTAATTTATTCTATTTAAATATTGGAACTGAATCAGTGACAATGTTGATTTTATTTGTTTTCTTATCGGATTCAGTAATCCTTGTATGGTTTCTTTTATAAACTTAGTATGGTTTAGTATATACACCTATATGTGTGTTGTGATGAATATTGATTGTTTAATTTTGTTGATTAATTTAATTGTCCTAATAATTAATTAATGTTATCCAAGTGGAGATTTTTAGAATATTTTAAATTAATAACATATTAGCATTAACCTAATTATTAGAAAATTATGTGCAATTATTAATTAGGTAACTAATATTAATTTAAACCATGAATGGATAAGGTCTTTGTAGACATTGTGAGTAATCCATGATAGGTTATATTGCTCACAAGCTCGTTAGGTAAAGACCCTAACCCACAACCCAATATTAATTAGTAAAAATTTCATTAAATTGCTGATACAAAATTGATAGAGTGAGAAAAAGAGATTGTTTTTGTATAATGATGGAAACATTATCATTCCACTAATAATATTAAGCCTATCACACCATGATTATTCCTTTAATCATTATCATCTACTCCATTATCTTTACAATTATTATCAACCACTTTTTAATTATCTCCACTGTCGACCACTCTCCATTATCAACAAAATAATTCGTACTCTATTGGCATCTACAATATGAGTGCTTCATTCTTCATGCAATCTCCTTCCGTAGCAAAATTGCTAAGTTGTGTATTTTCCATTATTCTATCTCTTTCTCTCTCTCTCAAAATATTGAGTAATAGTGAGTTGTAATTCTCTACCAATTTACAACAAATGGTCGATATTTCTTTATCCTCAAGTCAATATATTATATTTATTATCTCTCAATTTTAAACATATAATAATATGCTATTTTGTAAAATTTCATTTCTTGCACATATTATGATATGTTGTTTTAGCATAATTGATCATAGTTTTTCTACCATAATAGATATTGAAAGTACCTTCTTTACCTTTTGCTTTTCCTTGGACCTTCTTTCTTCTTTTCTTTGTTTGTTCTTGAGTTCCCGCTTCAAGGCATTGTAAACAAGCAATAAAAACCAATCCAATCATTATAGTGAACTCAACTTACGCAGAGCTAAGCTCTTTAAGTACTCACTTCTTTATTAAGGCTTCTCCGGTCGGCAGAGCCATCGGCTGAGATGGACCTTCCATGGTCAGAGGAAGAGAGACGCTGGCGAGCAGAATTTTTCAGTGACAATAAGCTTTCTCTGAAAGTCAATACTAGAACAAGGACACGATTTGATCTACTATGTAATTGTTACTTTACGTTTGCTTGGATCCCAAGAATGCAATTTTTGTCGTATTGATTTTCAACCCAGTTTAACTTGGAAGCACTTTTGAGTTAAAATTCCTTGCAACGCAAGATGGACGTTTTATTCTTTGTATTGTTCTTTGTTTTCTTTTTTTAAGCCCGAAGATGCACCACCCGAAATAGAACCATGAATTTGACAATACAATTTGTGTTAGAAAAATAGGTTTGTTGTCTAGAAAAAAGATCAGAATATGATATGTGAATGTCGAGATGTCATACTTTTTCATGGCATTTCATCTTCTGAAGATGAATTTTTGCTTAATACTAAGCCATTTAACATCAAGCTACTGCCATTACTCCAAATTAAATGGGGTTAACCGTTATGTTTTACATGTTGAGCAGACCAAGGAGAAAAAATAACAACTATGAAAGAAACAAAATTCCAGTTTAATTAGATTTGAATTGTAGAATAAGCAAATTACTTGAACATTTTCAACTCAGAAAAACATTTTGTGCAAAATGTCAAATAAAGCATATTGAGAAAATCATTTTTGTGCAAAAATTGCAACCAAAAACAATTAGTGGGCGTTTTTGGCCGAAAAACATATCGCGATTGTGCATCTCATGGGCTGAATCGTTTTGATTTTAGACTGGTCCTAAGTATTATGCTTGTAAGGTCAAAATAGCATTTGTGTCAATGGGCTAAAAGTTTTAGCAATTGTTTTGGGCTTTATTCATGTTCATTTATGGACTTTGTAATCCAGTTTTCACAAGGAAAAAAAATTATCATCAACATTCATTGCAATTAAAAGTAATACATTAAAATGCTGTCAATGTACATTTTTTTCATTTGATTATTAAGTTTGAAAACACATGAGTCCATTAAATAAAAATTTTAATAATATAAAAATAAAAGTATACAAAATTGAGCAAAAAAATATTTATTCATCAACATAGTGGCTTATACTGCTACCCTAGCCCTTCTTCTCGATTGTCACAGTTGGCTAAACTTCTCCTCACTCTATGGGCAAGTTAAAGAAAGTCTTTTGGACACGATTAGGGGTGTTTCAATTTAAAAATAATAATTATTATGATATGTGCATGGATATGAACCAAAAATATGGTTAATTAAGAGGATAATCCAAATTGTATTCAAGCCGATTTTGAGTATATAATGTTTTATTTTCTTAAGTTAATAGATACAGTCGAGTAAATAAAGTGTGAATATTAATGAAAAATACTTTTAGTTATATATCTTCTTTTTAAGTGATTAGACTGTTAATTATTGCACATGGACCATGTCCACAAAATGAGACAGAAGTAGGAAGAAAAATTTTGGTTAAAAAATAAAGAGTGATGGAAAAAAACTACATTTACTTCTATAAGAAAAAAAAAGAGTAAATTAATGATCTAATTTATAGAAATTATTTAATTTTTTTAAAAATAAAATATCTTAATTTAGTCTTTGAACAAAATTTTTTTAATTTAATATCTTAAAATCAAAGTTTATTAATTTAATCTTCTAATATTTCTGGATTAAAATGATTATTTCAGGAACATTTGTGGTTTTACGATGTAGCAAAATTTAGCTCTAATACATAAATGACGTCGTTTACATGTTAATACATATGAATAAATCCACGTCATTAGTTTAGAATCTTATTTATATTTAACAAAAGAATCATTTGAATGAAAAAACAAATAATAAGAGAATTAAATTAAAAATATATTATTTTTAAGGACCTAGAAGCCATTATGAAAAAGGAACAAGGGAATGTGTAGTACTAGGAATCATGGACGGCATCACATGCAGCATTTACCCGTCTTAAACCAATCCATCTACTCCCTTTGTCTTCATAACCCTTTTAACAATAAAAAATAAATAAATAAAAGGATAATTTTCTTTTTTACCAAGGATGCTTAAAAATATGTGTGCGTGTATACATACACACACAAATTTTTAAAATCAAAATAAATATATTCTAAAAAGTAATGTTAATTTTTTGGTTAAAAATATGACTTGAGAAGAAAAATTGAATTACTTAAATTTTTACTTTTTTGGTCCAGTATTTAACTTTTATTTTAATTTTTTATATTTTTTGGTTGAAAAATATACATTTAATTAATTTTAAATTTAAAGAATAACTATTTTATATTAAAAAATAGATAAATATTTTTTTATAATATGTAAGTAACAAATATAAAAATATTATAGTAAAAATAAGTATAATTTCAGTTTATTTTTATTGTAACAAAAGTTAGAATAATGCATCTTTTGATTTAAAAATATATTTTAAAAAAAATTCATGTAATTTGAACATCTCTTAAAATAAAAGACAACATAGTTTATCATAATAAATTTTGATCATGAGTTCTTTTGAAATAGTTTCTTCAAAGTAAACTATACAATAATTTTGAGATTTAAATATTAATTTTTTTGGTTGACTTAGTAATTAATAAGTGGTATTTTGTTAATAGACAGTCATTTTCGATGCTAATACATGTGTGTATATATATATATAATATTATTTTTTTAGTATTATTATCAATATCATTTCAGGAATTTTGCCTGAATATAGATTTTACTCTCTCAAGGGCACACTACTTTGATAATCTTAATATAGACTATTTTGGAAAACAAAATACATATATATTATTTGTAGAAAAAAAAAACCTTAAAAAGGTTCAACTACCTATTGCCAAATTCCCTATCATGTACTTGAAATGGCATGTGCAAAAATTAATTTAGCATTGATGCTGAGGCATCATTGTGGTGGTAAAAGAAGAGTCCACCCCCCATGTGATTGTCTTTCACTCGCCAAGTCTTACCAACTTTAGATAATGTCAAACAAAATTTTAAAGAAAAATTTAAGTACCTTGCTTTTAATTTCATTAATAATAAAATTGAAAACATAATTAATATGTTCAAATGGAATATCACATAAATAGCAGAATTTACATAGAGAGACCAATCCTGTAATTGCTTGAGTTAATGCACGATCAAATTATCAGTTATAGGATGATTTTAATATATAAAAATTTATTTATTTATTTAAAAATGAATCCTACTTTCTTAACTCATTTAAATAATTAAAATAAGCTTAAATATATCTTTTAATAGTTTGTTAATAGTTTAATAGGATAATGATTAACAAACAATAAGTTATAAGTTAGGATCTCTACTCAATAAATTTGTGAATAATTTAATATATAATTGATTATTTAAAATTAATACATACCAAATTTATTTTTGATTTAGATTAAGAGTAATTGTTTAATTAATTAACTCAAAAAATTGTACAAATAATAAATTAAAACAAATCCATCATATAGTTTAAAAGTTATTTTAACATAATTAAACTACAATCCAAAAGCTTCGATAATCTCTACCTTAATTACTTGTGTTTATCTTCCAATATTCATAGAAATTTTTCATTAGAAGTGATATACTCCAAAATGCATGACACAATTTAGACAATGAATTAAAATATAAATAAGTATATATTCTTGATGGAAATTATTAAATACTAAGTTATACATCGCGCTCAAAGTGAATTGATTCCTTGCTTAATTAACAATAATATCGACTATTACATCTGGATTTTATTGAATAATTTGCAAAGTACTGATTAGTTTTTGTGCATCGAAGAATTGGTGTTACACATATCATTTAGCTAATTATTTGTATTATATAAATTTAGATATACAGTTAAATTTGTTTCATCGATATGATTACGTATTTTGTCCTTTACTTCTGAAAATACCCACATTAATTACGAAGCTAGATTTATCCTAACATGTGATATATACACCTACCATCCAATTTGCATATATACAAGGGACTGGTCATTGATAATTATCAACGAGTTGATAAGGAAAAAAATATTCAAATTTATAAAATATGAACGATTTAAAAACTAATAATTAATGAGTAGAAAAAATATTTAATTTTTTTCTATACATTTCTTTTCTATACTTAGTTACCTTTTGTTGTTATAATTGAATTGAATTACCTTAAGGTGTGGTTGAGTTGAGTTGAAAAGAAGAAAGATGAAGGTTTTATGAGTACCATATTCTTACAGCTTTAAAATAATTCAATTTATATTATTAAAACTTAAAGTATTATGATATTCTTTTGTCCAGGAAAGCAATTAATTCGAAAGCTTAACATTTTCCTTTGTTGTCGAAAATATTATGTAAATTGGTGGTCACTTACTGTCCTCTTTTTGTAGTGCTCTAAATGACCCAGATTTCATGCTATGCCTACTTTTTTTTTATTAATTCGTAAAACATCCCTTTAAATTTAATGTCTTAAGGTTTTGGTTAAAGTCTTGTATCATATTAATATATATATATATATATATATATATATATATATATATTAATATATATTCTTTTTTCAAGTCCCACTAAAGAAATTCTCCCTCAGTAATATCGAGACTCTCCAAGCTGCCGCTCCAACAGTGGTACCAAAGTTTGGTTAAATAGATTTTAAATATTAAAACAATGACCCAAGCTATAAGTATAAAGACCATAGTTTAAATCCAAAAAGATAAATACTCAGTTGTTGGAGGCTCATAAAAGTTCATTACATTTGAACTAGTTAGTGATGAATCAACAGTTTAAAATGCTTTTTCTTGAGTATT
Organism: Delonix regia; assembly: GCA_037074485.1. Taxonomy (NCBI): domain Eukaryota; kingdom Viridiplantae; phylum Streptophyta; class Magnoliopsida; order Fabales; family Fabaceae; genus Delonix; species Delonix regia. Next base: position 14,507,219 of record CM073462.1, on the reverse strand, counting down.
CTTAGTAAGTTAGCGTTAGAGAAGCTTATCTTATGTGATAGTGTGATGAACTCACACTCAAAAGGAAAGATTGTTAGGGTCAAGAGTGAGTGGGACTATGATAAAGTCTTACATGGGATAGAATTGGACAAGAAGAGAGATATATATAATTAGAAATGATCCATATTCCCAAAACCTTATATTATTATGTATATTTTTCTTCAAGTTCAATCAAGAACACCTACCAAAAAGGATAAAAGAAAAAAAAGAAGAAGCTATCTCATGATATTGTTGGCTTTCTGGACCACCAACCCAATAATATACAGCATAGCACTGCAAAAAAATCCTATCTCAAACAATACATCATCTCTTAATTGAACTAAGCTTTCTTATCGTTATCTAGCCATGCTACTAAAACACTAACAGACTAAATAAGAGTCAAAAAGTTCACTTCCTTATTAAAAATCAAATAACAACATGTAAGCTGTCACATTTATGATATTATATCAGAGATATCCTTGAGCTTTAATTCAAAATAACGATAAGGAGACACACACTGACATGGCATATTTAAGACAATACAATCTATGAACTTTTGTAAGAGCAGAAAGCAATGAAATCACATGGAGGCGAGGGCTTGGCATGAGACGACAAAGCTGGACTTCCCAGCTAATAGGAGGCAATGTGCTTTCGGATTATGACCAAAATCATATAGTGTTTGATCATCAAAAGGTGACGTGGGGTTCATAGGGCGTGTCGTTTAAAGCACGTGATGCTTACCAACTTCTGCAAAACTCCACTTGCATTTGGGGTCCTATTGATCTTGAAGGTCCATGAAAATTAGTACCTACTACAGTGGCCTAGCTTGCATCATTGAATTACATTACTTGTGCTCAACGACACTGCGTCGAGGGGGTCCACGCATGGTGAGATCAACGGCACAAAGTAAATGCATGGCAATGAATTGGAAGAGGACTTTTGCGCTTTTGGATGGCTTTATGTGGTAATGGAAAAATTAAAAAGGGAAAATTAAAAGAAAAAATCCTTTAGATTTTGGGTTGTAAAAAATATGTCCCTCATTTTTCACTTAAATTTTTTTTTCAAAAAACTTTTGTCTGTTTTTTGAAGAATAATAATCATGAGCTATATCAAATTTTTTCATGATTAACTTCATAAGTTTTATTTAGGGAAAAACTTATGTGGAGTGTTTTTTTTTTCTTCATATATTTAGATACTATCTATTTTGTATTCTTTTAATTTATTCTTCAATTGCATAACATACATTTCAAGCAAAAAAGAAAAAGAAAAAGCGAGAAGCAATAGATAAATAGGTAGGGCCCTATATACTCTTTTATCGTCTGTGCTATTTTCATTCCTATTGCACATGATGCAGCGCAGTAAATGATCTATTTTACTCAATCAATTAGAGCTTTTTTAATTAAAACATACTAAGTGTATAATTTTTTAATAATAATATAACACATATTTGATTCTTTTTAGACAACTGAATAATTTTTTTACAACTACATGATTGAGTTTTTTTGAATAATTTTTAAACACATTTTATAAATTTATCCAACAAAATTGATAGCAAATATATAAAGAATTGTCCCTAAATTCTGAATCCTAAAACTTCAATTTAAATAGTCTTATTTATTCTAAATGCTAACATGTCTACTAGAAATTGAAATAAACCAAAACACCTTTGAATTTTGCATAAAGTCTTTATTTTTAAATTTAAAAAAATTAGTTTATTTATCATTGCATGGGTCTTAGAAAATAATTAATTTATTTTACTATAAGTCAATGCATTTTAAATTAATTATATTTATAAGCGCTAGTTAAAAATTAAATTTAATAATATATTGTGACATAAAAAATATAATAAATTAAAAAAAGTCTATAAAATTAATTATGTGAGATTAATTAAAGAAAAGTGATAATAATAAATTTATTGAGATGATACAATTATAAACTATTTAACAATATATTATTATTTTTTGTTTAATTTTAGATTATATCAAATTATATTTATAATTATAGATATAAGAAACGATTAATTGATTTATTAGTTTGCTCGCTTGCTCCAAAATATTTTTAGATTTCAAATAATAATTTATTATTTTTTTTGTTTAAGCTAAAAAATTCTCACACCTTGAAAATTTTTTAGATGGTTAAGTAATTTAGTAATTAGTGATTTGATTATTTTTTTCGTTAACTATAAAAAATTTATTTAACAAAAATTATCGTATAAGAAATTAAAAGTTTGTTTAACCAAACTTTCTTATATATGAACGGAGCTTGGAAACTTAATATAGTTATATATAATTGATTTTTCATTAATCGAAAATGTAAAATTTTTGCTTATTCAAACAAAAATCTAACCAAACGGAAAAACAATCTGAACTTGCCATAACATAATCCGTAGAAGGATAAAAAATAGGACAGTTTTTCTTGGAGTGCAAAAACGATGTAAGTGCTAGAAGAAAAACACTTTCGGGGTTCACTCATAATGAGGTTGGCATTCACACACAGGACTTGAAACTCTTCACGTGGGAACCCCATAAATATTTAGGACACGTATGTGGTGGGATCGTTGGTTTCTTCATAGTGACTTTTCGTCTTCCTCATACAACAATTGATTGTGCCAGGGAAATGTTTCTGTCGTCGCACTGTATTCTGGGTCTTGCACTTTTCATTCTGCTTGAGGTATATGTGAATGGGGAAGTCAGATTTACAACTTTTTGATTGCTTTGTTTGGGAAAATGCTCTGATTTAATTTAGGTGAAGATTTAGGTCTTCATAATTAGAAATCACACTTCTCCTCACTATCAATAGAGTTTAAACATTTATTATTATTATTATTATTATTTGGGTAAAATGTTTGACTAGAATATTTTTTTTATGGTTTTTGATTAACATCTAAAATATTTTATAATAAAAATACTATGCAATTAAATCATTTTGTGCAAGAATAGAATGTTTTGCTCTAATTATTATTATCGTTATTGAATCACGGTTACAGTTATAAGTAAATTTGATTATTATATATGTAACTTCATTTTAATATTTACAAATTTAATAGTAGAACGATCAGATATGGTTTTGGGCGTTTAATAAAAGATTAAAACAAATTAAAAAAATAAATGCAGGAGGTGAGTCAACAATAATTAATTTTTTATTGCTTATTTTTTTTAAAGAATAAGGTGAGAAATTAAATGATTTTAACATTTTATTTAATATTTAAAGTAAAGAAGGATTTTTTATTTAAAATAAGTTAAAAATTGACACCTACTTTAATGCATGCCAAATCGCTAATATGAATAATTCATGAAAAAAGAAAACGAGAACAAAGTTAAAAACTAAGAATTCTTTAAAAGTTTACTTTGTACATTAAATAATACTTACATAACATCCCACTAATTTTTTGGGGTCACTTTTAAATTCAACAATATTATAATTTATTTTAAAAAAATTAAGGCTAAATTGCACATAACTCTCATTAACTTTAGATTGTATGCAAATAATGTTCTTGACCTTTAAAACTTAACAATAAGCTTCCTTAAACTTAGAAATTAGGTGCAAGTAGACCCATAACATTAGTTAACCAATTATTTCATTAATAGATGCAAGATAAATAAAGAAATTATTTGTATATTACTCAAAATTCACGAGAATGATCAGTATATATTTAAAGTTCATAAGAATTATATGCATTTAATCCAAAATTTAAGAGAGTAAGTTTCACAAAAGGTTAAACTTTAGGAGAATTCATTTAGTAACAATAAGGTTATCTACACAAATTTAGAAGTTTCACTAGATTTAATATCAAGTTTTAAATGTGAAAAAAATTATTTACACATAAGAGATATTCTGTACAAAGTATAACGAGAATAGTCTAATAATATAATTTTATATATTAATATGAGTGAATAAAAAAAAGAGAAAATCTGTATAAATATATAACTTCTTTTACACCTCTACAAACGAAAAAAGAAAAGAAAATTTAAATTTTCTGCTCATTAAAAATATGTGATCATCAGTGACCTAATGATTCAAAATTTGTACTGCGCCAATAAGCAATTATAATATATATATATTTTAAAATAAAAGAAAAAAAAGTGATACCACGTAAGGCGCTACCCATGTCCGAACTCCGAATCCAACAAACCCAACCGAAACCCGTTCCCAGATTTTTCCAACTCAAAAAAAGGCACAGTGTCGCCTCCCACGTCTAATGCGAACAACAACACCGTCGCTCTCTCTCTCTCTTTCTCTCTCAAGAAGCCCGTCCCTTGCTAGCTATATTCTCACCACTCGTTCTTACACATCGCAAACCCCTTCGTACTCCCATTTCCCCGCTCTCTTCTTCGCCTCTGATCACTGATCATTCAATCATTTCTGGATTCTATCTCCGTTCTTTCCAATTCATGGGTTGAAGGGGATTTCCCATTTTTCTTCAATCCAAGAATGGAGTGGGACAGCAATTCGGATCTCAGCGGGGACGAGGACGAAGGTTTCATCCTCAACGATGGTGGCCCTCTTCCCTTCCCGGTCGAGAGCTTGCTCCAAACGGCGCCCTGTGGCTTCGTCGTCACAGATGCACTCGAGCCGGACCATCCTATTATATATGTCAATACTGTGTTCGAGATGGTCACTGGGTATCGGGCAGAGGACGTGCTTGGTCGCAACTGGTCAGTGTTTTAGTTCCTCTTTCTTTATTCTATTGCCTCTCTTTTGCTTTCTCTCTTGTTCATGAGAAATGAGTACGGTTAGCTACATTTTGTGGGACTGGAAAGGCGTAATTTCTTTGGGGCTATGGCTGCAATTTCGTGTTTGACGTCTGAAGATGAAAAGTTTCTGATCAATTTTTCAGTGGTTTTCGTTCGATTACTTGTTAGGTTAAGGTTGGGCGTTTCTGGCTACATGATGCTTGCGCAAACCCTAGCCCCTTGTTCGTGTCTGGAAACGTCGAGCAGTTTTTTCCTAACACTTCCATGGTATAATAAGTGAAAGTCTGTTTGTGCGTATGCTGGATTGGATGCATTAGGAAGAATTTTGCCTCAAATTACTGCAGAGCTTGTTAATCTTATCTCTAGAGTCTTGATGTTTTGTGGCAGACTGTTTCTGAAACTGTAGAATTGAGAGAGGAGTTTGGATTAGTTGTAGTTGCTGATATAGAATCTATTAACATACTGAACATCTGCTAGGGTGAGTCTTTAATCATTAGAGAAATAAGTCATGAGGCCAAGCTTAAAATAGTTGTAAGTAGTCTGTTAACTATTTTGATCATTTAAAGGAGTTAACCTTATTGCTGCTATGAGAATCAAATCTGTGATATTTGAGGTTATTCTAGAGGGCGGCTACAAGTAGAAAAATACAATTCTGATTAGGAGTTGGAGCTAGAGAATGGGAGAAAGGTTATTGACATATGACTGTCATCGTGAAAGGAATCATATCCTTTTTTTTTTTTTTTTAATTTCTACATAGAGGAGAATAATTTAAGTTTGTTCATTGACTGATGTCATATTACTCATGATAAACCCACTAGGGTGGTTAGCAGTTTGAATGGGATGTATGTAAAAGATCCATTTGGAGCATGGAGAAGGCTTCTTGGCCTGATTGGTACACTATTGCTTTCTTCCAAAATTGTTGTATAATCTTAAGATGATATTGCAAAAGTTCTTATTGAGTTTAATTGTAATGGTTGGATTGACATTGACATGAGTTCTAGTTTTATCACTCTTGTGCCCAAAATGGATATTTAGTATTTTTGAGTGAAGGATTACAAACCCATCAGTAAGATTATTAGTGTCTAACTGTGTATAAAATTATTGCTAAGGTCCTTTTGGATGACACCATATCTATTGATCAAAGTAGTTTTACTGGAGACAGGAAGATCTTAGATGTTATCCTTGTGGCAAATGGGGGGAACTGATTGGCAACATTGAAGGCACACTGTTCGTGTCTTTGACCTGGATTTTGTTACGTTAATTGTGGTCTTCTTGATCAGTTTCTTGATAGAAAAGGCTTTGGTTCTAGATAGAGGTGGGTTTTAGGTTGTTTCTCTGCAATTGCATTTTTCAGCAATTTTAGTAGTGATCCAGGTCATAATTTCATGGTTAGAGGGGAGCTAGGTAGCGAGAACCCTTATCTCATTCTTGTTCACTTCAGTGGTTGATATGCTTAGTCATCTTTGGAAGGATTTTTGATGGATGACTCTCCTATCTTAGAGGCTTTACCTTACCTATATTGACCTTTGTCTTTACATAATGGTCCTATCTAGAAATTCTTTATTTCTATTATGCCATTTTCTTGCAAAACTTTTATTTTTGGTGAAATTTGAGTGACAGAGAAATTACAACTTATATGCTTCTACTTGATTCCTTTCATGTGTCCTCCAATTTGGATAGGAGGGGCTGTACTCTTGTTTCTGCAGGTTTTATTTCTGTAAGTCTTATATCCTGTTTCATAATTCATACCCAATCATTGTGATCAGTGAACTTGCTCCTTGAGAAGCCCCTTCAGAAGTCCTAGGTTCCCTCTGTAGTCAAGTCTTTCATTAGCAGTACTAAATCAGATTAATACTAATTATGTGTTGCAGGTTTGTAGACCATCTAAATGTCTTTGTCTAGATATGTGTTTGTGCAGCTTGGAAACATTTGCTCACTGTATTTCTTTTGACAGCCACCTATTTTCAGAATTATTGTTTTAGAATAGTTGATAAGAGTTGGATGCAGTTTTGACATATTACTTCTAGATGGTTTGGTGTATTTAATTCGAGCAGGACAGAGTGCTTATGGGATAAGATTAGTGTTACTAAATTTGCCGCTACCTTCATCAAACCCTGTTCCAGGTTGTACAATCCAAATTGTGGGCCTTTCCACACTGCAAAGTAAAAATCATCAACCCAATAAATTGATCAATTCTGGGTTTGTTACTTGTCCAGTCAAAGGTGGTTCTTGCCGGAGATAGACAGAGTGCCCAGCTGATCAATGCTGGGTATGTTACTTGTCCAGTTTGTTAATTGTTTAAGACTTGGTGTTTTCCTTTTTCTTTTTGCTGTTTTGTTTTTCTCCGTTAGGAGGATATCTTATCCTCCTCTAGTGTCTCTCTTACTTTAGTTAAATTTCAATTCAGCTATGCGTGTGTATTTTATGTTTATTGCAGTAAGATCCTGTGGTCTTTGTAAGCAAGTTTAATTCTTCAGTCTCAATTTACTTTTTGCTTCTCCTTATGGAAACACACTGTGTCATGTCTTCTTTTACTGCAAATTGGCTTCAAATTATGTGCGCTTTGTAATAAATTTAGGCATGCCTTGTGTTTCTGGTTGTTAGAATAGCTAATGTGAGAAGCATACAGAATGATGACTTCCTATTTACCTTTTTTTTTTTTTTTCCCACTTTAAAGGATGATGATGGGGGTCTAGAGATCCATATCCATTTGGAGTTAGCCTGTCTTGTGTTTTTATGCTGAAAATAAAGGATAAATTTAGGCATGCCTTGTGTTTCTGGTTGTTAGAATAGCTCATGTGAGAAGCATACAGAATGATGACTTCCTATTTACCTTTTTTTATTTCCCCAATTTAAAGGATGATGATGGGGGTCTAGAGATCCATATCCATTTGGAGTTAGCCTGTCTTGTGTTTTTATGCTGAAAATAAAGGATAGAATTTCTTCACAGCAATTTGTTTTGAGTTTGATTTCCTTTTTCATTATCCTGCTACTGTTTCTTGCTTTCAATCTCAGAAACGAACAGAGAAGGGCTAAATGCTGGGGTAGGTGGATGTTCCCATTTATTCTGTTAGATTCTGGCTTGTATCTCATGGGGCAAGGGTTTCTTGGTGAATTAGTCACTCATGTCATTCCTCATGTAATTAGGGTTCCTTCATATCATACATAGTTTTGAAGTTCTTGTGTTCTTCTCGGTGAAGAATAAGTAATCTGTATGCTGGCCTGAGTAAAATGAAGGATTAAAAAGGGTAGGCAGAAGAGTTCTCTACATAGGCAAATATGCAATAAACTCTGGCGCTTTAGCATCTATTACTTACATCAGCCTCTATTGCTTGGTAATTCTAATTCAATGCGCTTCTATTATAATAATTTCAATGTATTTTGCAGCCGTTTCTTGCAGTGTCGAGGTCCATTTGCAAAGAGAAGACATCCATTGGTGGATTCAACAGTAGTTTCAGAAATTAGGAGATGCCTTGATGAGGGGATTGAATTCCAAGGTGAGTTGCTGAACTTTAGGAAAGATGGATCTCCACTGATGAACAGATTGCGGCTGACACCTATATATGGAGATGATGAAACTATAACCCATGTCATTGGAATCCAGTTCTTCGCAGAGGCAAATATTGATCTTGGTCCCGTTCCAGGTTCTACAATCAAGGAATCTGCTAAATCATCAGATCGGTTTCGTTCTTCAGTCCTTGCCTTATTACGTCCTCTTCCAGGGGGGGACCGTAATGTATCGCGTGGAGTTTGTGGGATATTGCAATTGAGTGATGAGGTATTGTCTCTCAAGATACTTGCTCGCTTAACTCCAAGAGATATTGCTTCTGTTGGCTCTGTCTGTCGGCGATTGTATGAGCTAACAAGAAATGAAGACCTTTGGAGAATGGTGTGTCAAAATGCATGGGGCAGTGAGACTACACGTGTTTTAGAGACTGTGCCTGGTGCGAGGAGACTTGGATGGGGTAGGCTGGCAAGGGAATTGACGACTCTTGAAGCAGCAGCATGGAGAAAGTTGACTGTTGGAGGTGCTGTTGAACCCTCACGCTGTAATTTTAGTGCTTGTGCAGTCGGTAATAGAGTTGTCCTGTTTGGTGGCGAAGGGGTTAACATGCAACCTATGAATGACACCTTCGTATTAGATCTCAATTCTAGTAATCCCGAGTGGCAACACGTCCAGGTGAGCTCTCCTCCTCCTGGTCGATGGGGCCATACACTTTCTTGTGTTAATGGTTCTAATTTGGTTGTATTTGGAGGATGTGGAAGGCAGGGCTTGCTTAATGACGTATTTGTGCTGGACCTGGATGCAAAGCCTCCAACTTGGCGTGAAATTTCTGGATTGGCACCTCCACTTCCAAGATCATGGCATAGCTCATGTACTCTTGATGGAACTAAGTTGATAGTTTCTGGTGGCTGTGCAGATTCTGGAGTGCTTTTGAGTGACACATTTCTGCTTGATCTGTCAATGGAGAAACCTGTCTGGAGAGAGATACCAGTGGCATGGACTCCGCCTTCTCGTCTGGGCCACACACTGTCTGTTTATGGTGGTAGAAAAATACTGATGTTTGGGGGTCTGGCCAAGAGTGGGCCCCTGCGGTTCCGTTCCAGTGATGTATTCACGATGGATTTAAGTGAGGAGGAACCATGTTGGAGATGCGTGACCGGGAGTGGAATGCCTGGTGCTGGAAATCCTGGTGGCGTAGCTCCTCCTCCTAGACTTGATCATGTGGCTGTTAGTCTTCCTGGTGGGAGAATTCTGATATTTGGAGGGTCTGTTGCAGGTCTTCACTCTGCTTCCCAGCTTTACATCCTGGATCCTACCGATGAGAAGCCTACTTGGAGAATTCTAAATGTACCTGGGCGCCCTCCAAGATTTGCTTGGGGACATAGTACATGTGTTGTTGGAGGCACAAGAGCTATTGTACTGGGTGGTCAGACGGGAGAGGAATGGATGCTAAGTGAGCTCCATGAGCTTTCTCTGGCAAGTTCTGTTATCTAAATCCAGTGAATAAACAAACTACATGCTGTAGTGAAGGGGAATACTGTGATGCTCCGATTAGAAGTTGTGAAATCATTTTTTGAGCATCAGTTGTCGGCAGAGGTATTGGTCACTGATAACTATTGACAAGCATTGCTCCAGTCAGAACGTTTGTATTAACTTGTGTCCACAACGCATTTTCTTTTATGGATGGTTCTGGCTTGAGAAGAGCTTTTCAACGAGTGACCTGAGACCATGTTTGTTTTTTGTGAGGGTTGTGTGAGACTTTGCCCTTCAGTACGCGCAATGAATTATTCTTCCCAAATAGATTGTTTACAAGTAGGGTAATATATTAGGGTAGTTGCTCACTTGTTTCCCTATGTTGTTGTATAGTTCAAAATCTGTAACTTGAACCATGAATTGGAGAGGGAAAGTCCATGTTCATAGTAACGTCATTAAATTGGGTATTTATGTTACGAAAGTTTTTGAACATAAATCAGTTGACTGTTATGGATAGAAAAACCACCATTGTGGGACAGGAGCACTCGTGGAAGGTTTCTGGCAAGTCCATAACACGTTCTGCTATTTTGTGGAGTTAAAATTTTATTTTGGTCCCTCATTTATGGGGTAATTTTTAATTTAATTTTGTAAATTTTTTTTTTCTTTAGTGTTTCATAAATAAAATATTTTTCAATTTAGTTTGTTATAAAAGTGCCTTAGAAATTTGTTTTCTCATATAGATATTTTTAATTTAATTTTTCACAAATAAAAGTATAATCAATAATATGTTAAAAACTGGTAGTTTTGAAAATACGTAAGATATTATTAATAATTGTTTTATTTGTGAATGATTAAATTAAACAATATTAATATGAGCAACTACATTGATAAGATAATTGTGCTGAGAGATTAACTTTAAAAATGTCATATTTCATAGTGTGGTGTTTAGGGTTGACAGTAAATAGTTTTCAATTAACCCTTTTTGGCAATTTTTTTTTTGTTGGTCTGATTTCTCGCCGAGCTTTAGAAAGCTTTAAGAGAGAAGAGCTGTGATTAACCTTCGTTTTCTCCTACATTGCCCTTCAGAAGGTCACCGGTGGCCTACGGCAGCTCTCTACTTAGCCAAAAACCATTCGCAGCCTTTTCTTCGAGAATGACATGTGCAGGTCGGCTGCCTGGGAGAAGAAAAGCAAGCTACCTTCGCCAACCTCCCATTTATATCTATAGGCGGCCATGGTAAGAGCACTAATTTAAAAAAAAAAAAAATAGAAGGGGCTAAATTAAAAAATATTTTATATATAAAAGCTAAAATGGAACTTTACTAATTTGCTGAAGTTGGCCAAATGAAGAATTGGGGTGAAACCTCCATTCCATTACATTGTTGTTAGGTAATCTATGACATGGCTGTTTAGAGATATGTGGATAGACTTTCCGAAACTGTTCCACTCCTCCTACCTCTGTCTTAACTTTGCACGTTCACTACTCTGGATTCCAAAGAGGATGGTAGGAGGGGCATAAATGCTTTCGAAGCTACAGGTATGGATGGTTTTCACTTGGCCTTTTACCAAAAATGCTGGTAATGCCATGAACCCTTTGCGGGTGGGGCTACATGCCATGTCTATAATGAGTCCTTTCATGCAGTGATGGACCGTGAGCCTCACAAATTATTATACTATAAAGGTCCAAGGCCTGAATTAGGAATGGGAAAAATTGCCAGTCTTTTAAATCTGGATATGGCTGTTCTAGCATTTTTGGATCCTCTGGTGTAAGTAACTAATGTTTTAAAATATTGGAATGGGAGATAAGTGGTTTACAATTCAATAGTTTTATTAGAGTCAAGTCGTTTATTTAATATAAAAAAAGTATATATATATATATATATATATATATTATAAATAATATTTGAGATAGATATAAAATAGATAATTTTTTTGGTGTAAGGGTGTAATATGCTGACCATATATTAACATAAACTAATTTATTATATTTATATTTTAACTTTCTATGTTTTAGATTTTATTTATAAGCTCAAAATTTTTATTTATTTATCTAATTTTTATTTTTTTAGTAATCTTACTAAATTTAAAAATATTGAAGTCAAAATATAAATACAATAAATTATTTTAAATTAGTATACCATCAATATATTTAATGTGTCACTATTATGTGTATTCCTCATAGGATATGTTACATAATAATTATATTAGTGCAACTATTCTTAACATTGCACCAAAGATTTTTACTATAACTATATTTAAGTATACAAATTAGTTAACATATTTTTTATTAGTTAAATATCATATATCTCTAAAAATAAAAAATTAATTTTTGACCAGTTGATTGGTTCAGCTGATTTTTTTTGGTAAGTCAGAACGATGGTTGGTTCTCTAATCCGGCCGTCCAGTTTGGTTCGATTTTTTAAACAATGAATGTAACATTTTCATCATGGAAAGAATGACTTTTTAATTCTAAACTGTAAAAATTAATCTATCTAAATATTATAAAATGTACTTTTTATATTATTATTGCTAACCCTCGCATATATTTTTTAGTGGCGCGTGCAATAAGCTGGCTGAGATATGGGAGGGCTGATGAGATGAGAGGGAAAGTGTGGGGTAAGGTTGGTTTTTATTTGGTTTCAATTTGATTATTTTCATAATTTAATCAAATATATATTTTAAATTATAATAGTACCCTTTATATTTTAAAAAATGTATAATTAACTCCTTTAACATTCATTTATATATATATATATATATATATATTATAATTTAAAAATATATATTAAATCAAATTATGAAAATAATCAAATTAAGGCAAAAAATCCCACTGTAACTCACGCTTCCCCTCTCATCCCACTACCTCTTCCTATATCTCAGGCTGCCTCATCACATATGTCCCCTGGCCCCCAAAAATACATGCTATCCTTATAATTTTTGTTTTTTAAAAGACACTTTAATGACCCATCAAGTATATCAAATTATACAAATAATATAAGAGCGAGAAAATATTGTTCCACCAGGATTTGGATTACTAATTACCAAATGCACTAATTTGATACTATTTGTACTTTGAAAAAGTTGGGGTTAATGGGAGCTTAAAGAAAATAACAAAAGCAATATTGTTTTTTTTCTTTAATCTTTTTTTAACAACAATAACAATCAAAGTTATAAGAAAGCACAAATATTAACAATGATTAGAGATTTGATTTCACTTAACAGTTCAATGAACTTTTAAATTTCTATTTAACAATTGATGGTTAAATTGTCAAATTAACTAGCAACCAATTCTTTGGAATATTAATCTTTTTTTAATTAAAAGAAATTATTTAATCCCTTAGATAAATTTCAATTAGAAAAGACTTTATCAAAGAATAACGAATTTTTCAAAGACCACACAATTAATATCTCTATCCTGATAAGTTTAGATTATGATGTTTATTACATGAGTAAGAATACATATAAATTTTTTAATTTTATACATGAACCATAAATCAACAAATGAGCGGCCAAATTATAAAAAATATTAAAAATCATGATAAACACTCAATCAATGAAAATAAAAACTCGCATTAAGTAAAAACACTAAAAAAAATTATCAAAGTTAAGTTACATCTTCACCTTTAACTCTAGAAGTTTTGCTATACATGGTTAAAGAACTACAAAAAGTGAGATAGAAAAATAAAAGATAGATGGTTGTGGTGCTTCTAAAATTCCCTGGAACCAATATTTTTCCTTTTTCTCCTTGTTTCCAAGTTTATTTTTGGCTCTTTCCTTGCAAAGTTGCCCTAGAAAGTAAAAAGTTTTTATTTATAATATAGTTTTTGGACATGTAAAAAAAACAACAAATGTTTGAGCATTATTTTGGATGTTTAACATTAAACAATTAGAATCACTTCTCCAAAGTTAGAATCTAAGTCCCTTATGCTGTCAAATTTAAAATTAGTTAATAAAATACTTAAATTCAGTCTACTCAAGTCAATAAAAGAAGAATTTACTAACTTGAAATTAAATTTATAATGCTAAGAGTAAAAACTTAAAATTGATAAACACTTTTTGTACAAACAACTATTTTTAATGAGAGAAATTAAGGATAAAATCAAAGTTATCCCCTTGTAATTCAAAATTATTAAAAGTACATTTTATAATATTTAGATAGATTAATTTTTATTGTTCAAAATATTGCTCATTATTATTTTATACTATAACAATAGGATTAAAAAGCTTGGAAAGAGCACAGTTTTTTTTGAAGTTAAATTTTTTTGTATTTATCTCACCGATTATATTATATGAAATAGTCTAAATCTGAATTTCCTATATTTTTCTTATTTACTATTTTTGCGGGCCACATCTTACGGTTTGCCAAAAGCGAACAATAAAAGTGCCTTTGCAATCCAATGTCTTTCTTTGAACTTAGCCAACTCTTCAAGAAGAATTCAACAAAGGTCTAAGCCAAGAAACGCCATTAGCTTGTTCGCAATTTCTCTCTTCTTGTTTTCTGCATACAAGAATTCTAAATTTACCATTTGTGTGCTTAACAAAATGAAAATCTGAAACATACAGGTTCAAGTAGTGGTGTGTACTGTGTAGTGTAACAAAGGCCATTGCCATTGACATTTAATAGTGCTATCCCTAAGCACATTTTTTATTTTAATATTGACCAATTTTTTAAGAGAGTATCGACCAGGTAGGTAGTCGAGATAACAAGTCAAAAGTATTGACAAAAACATTTTAACAAATTAAGTTTTGTGAAGTAAGTGAAATTATGCAAAATAGGACATATAAATCTTTTAAAGGAAACTTTTTTAGATCGTAAATGAAGTTAAATTTAGACACTAGTCACTTTGTTGTGTATGAAATGCAAAAGGAATTGAATTGTATTGATCAGAAGTGAATTTTACATACAATATACATTGACTATAGAAAAAAGAATAGTAAGGTGAATTCTTGATGATATTTTCAGGTGTCTTCATTTATCTTCCATTTGCCTTTTATGTGTTCTTTGAAAACAAAAGGCATATTTGCCATGTTTTGGCCCAAGGCTCATGTTATGGTTAAATTATAATGATTGTATTACCAGAATTTGAATCTAAGTGCTAGTGTTATGTAACACCATATGTTGTGTATTATAAATCGTTAAATTCTTAATAATATTATGTTATTGTCATAAATTATTCTAATCATATGATTTATAGTAATTCAAATTCGTTCTCCTTCCTTTCCCTAGTAATTAATGGTACCCTCATTCCTAAATTTTTGATAATTTGTTAGGCTTTATCGAAGGACTAATAGCTTAAATCATATTTTGTTGTTTATTAAACTTAGAATCGTCTTCTATCAATAACTCTCAACTAAGTAGAATTCCCGACTAACCTTTGATATGTAATACCCGGACTTAACTGTACAATAATGAGCTAAGCTTGCTTGACTATTTTTCATTGCTAAAATTTAATTATATTAATATTAAAACTAACTTTTAAAGCTTTCAATAGCCTTATTTCTTCAGGTATGTTGGGCTTCTCTTAATGTGGGATTAGACCTAAAATCAAAGTTTGTGCAATGTATTGGTAAAATAGTTTTACATGAAAAATAGATCCTCTATATTTTTTCTTATAAATATTTATAAATTTTTAAAAGAAAATAAACAAGAAGTAAAAAATGTGTATAAAATCTACTTTTCTTTTCTCTTTTTTCCATCAAAATTTACAAAAAAAAAAAATGTAGAGAATGATAATCCTAATTCTTATATGTGAATTCTTCGTATTTTCCTTTTTAGAAGACATTGACTGTGTCGATTCTACAAAGAAGAAAACGACGCGATTCACACTTGAACGACAAGTTTGGTCTCTTAATTGTTGAATTTGAAGTATTATTATCAGTTAATCTTGTAAATTTACAACTTATATATCTTTCTCCACGTGCATTGAAATGCATATAGTATCTCTCATTTTCTGACCACATTTATTCTTTAATTAAATTATTAGATATTTTCATATGATATTTGAGTAAATATTGTAAATTTTCAAATACTTAAAATTAATTAAATAATATTTGAGTATAAATTTTTATTTATTTGTAAGTGCAAGAAAAGTACCAAGAATTTTTTATTTTTTATTTTTTTTTCTGTTTTTCCCACACCTCTCAATTGTCTAATTAATAAATGTACGTTCTCATTCTGGACCTTGAGTTTAGAAAAAAAATATTTTAAAAAATTAAATATTAAAGTACATTGGAAGACAAAGATCCAGCTACTTGAGCTGCGTGCTGCGTGTAGTTCAGTGTTCACTCCATAGCTCGCTTCCTACCCACAAAGCCCAATCGGATCCTTCCCTTTCTCGAAGCCATTTTCTAAGAAAGTTTCTCACTTTTTCTCTCATTTCTCTCAATTTTCCATCAATGGCTATCAACAGGGAATCCACACCACCGCCTGTGATCGGCAAAATTGGCCCTTACACTGTTTTTATGACGCCGCCTTCTACTCCGAAACCCTCCGACGCCGTTTTGGATTCGCCGAAGAAGATCGTGCCTCCGCCGGTTCAGCCGCCGCCGGTACAGTTGGAGAAGGCCCTCGCTGGGAAATCCGTAGCAGATGGGTCTGTTTTGGGGTTTTTCAAGAATGCTGTAACGAAGGTGCAGACTGGTACGTAGATGGCATTGTGGCCAATGCTTTTGTTTTTGTTTGATATTGATCGTTGTTAATGTGGTAGGAAGTTGGAATGGAGGAGCAAAATTGTTGGTAGAGAAAAGCTCAAAAATAGGGGAAAAGCAGATAAGAAATAAAACCTGTCTAAGTCGGTTAATACATTTAAAATGTTGAAAATTGACAATTTAGATGTAGATTCTTTTCGTCTTTTATTCTTATTTTTCTTGACAAAGACAGATAACTGGAGTAATGATATTTGATGATATACTTTTTGTTTCTAGAAGGATATGGAACTAAACAATAATAATAATATTCGACTAAGTTCATAGCCGTGAAATTCGAATCTAGTGGATCTGAGTTTTGGTTACTGAGATGCCTGTTAGCTTGTGAAAAGGAAAAATACGTCTTGTTTGCTCTTTTAGACTAAGGGCATCTATTTTTCTTTTGGGGTTCCAGTTTCCTAGATTTTTCTGATGTTCTTATAGTAGCTGACAATAAAACAAGTCACACATTAGCTGATAATTGAGTTCGTGCTGTGGTTTTTCAAATTATTGAATAACTGGGTCTGGAGAGTTTTGTGTATTTTCTATTTTGGGTATGAAAACTTAGAAATATAGTAAATTTATAGGTACCCTTTCATTTGTTGAGAAGATGTAGTGGACTTAATCATGGATGCGGTCTTCTCTGTATAAATTGAACACAGCCCTTAGGTTGGGATTGGGTGTATTAAAGTGGGAACTGTGACTGGAAAATTATTAGAAACACTGCATGGTTCCTAATGCCTGAAAAGGGAACAACAGATCTAAGTTATTCTGCGAAAATCAGGGATGGTTTTGATCTGGTTAAGGTGGTGGCGTAGTACACTATCTATTTCTGGTGTTTTTTGTTCTCATAAGCTCTATTCACTTGCATTGGCATTTTCTTATGATTTTAGAGAATACAAGACAGTAAATCCTCTATTCACGTTTTTGCTTAAGTTTTTTATTTATTCTTGGTAATTAAACTCATTTTCTTTTCCTTGTACAGCACACTCAAGTTTGGATGATCATTTGGCACGTTGGTTTGGGTTGGATCAGTCAAAGTACCAGTGGGCACTTGATGATTATTATGAGAGCAAGGGAGTGGTGAGCAATTAATTGGATGCTAATCATTGCAATATTAGTACAGATTAAAGCTAGTTTGAAAAAGCATATATACATTTTGAATTTGGATACTCTTATGTTTTCATTACTCCTTTGAGATGTGTTTCCCTTTGTTTTGTACAAATGTATTGATAAGGCTAATTTACTTGTATATGTTCTTTTCAAGGAATATTGTCTCTTTAACTACTTTTTTTATTTGAGTACTGTTAATTGGGGGCCTCTAATTCCTTTGTGTCTTGATGAAGTTTTGACATTGTATGTGATTGATACGTTGTACATCAAGTGTCCAATTTCTTTAAATATTTGCTTGCAGTAATGCTTGAGAAGTCGTGCAATAATGCGATCTCTTTTCAGAATGCTATATGAACAGCCCTAAGATGTGTACAACATAAGTTCCCTCTTTTTTTTTTTTTTTTTTTCTTCAAATAGGAATTTAAATTCCCTCTTCCTTTTAGAATTTGTGCTTTTCTTTACATATTACCCTTAAAGTTGGGATCAATATGCAGTTGAGTTGAGTGCCAAAGAGGAAGGATATTACAGGTACTGAAATTGAGTGAGAGAAAGGTTTAGCAGTGAGTTTTACCTGCTTTCATGTAACAAAAGGGAGATTTTGGCTTTCATTTTACAAGGTTCTTGTCATTCTCAGGTTTATATGACATACAACTAAAATTTATCATAGGGTTATGACCGAGGAAGTAGAGAGTGGGAGCTCTGGTTTTAGGTTACACTTTTCAACTCATGGACATTTTAGCATGGAAAAATCTGAATAGTCTATGTAACATTGCTTTAGAAATAGACACAACTCCTCTTAGAAGAGTCCTTGCTTTTTATTATCTGATAGTTTCAAGACAATACTATTGAGGGAGGTTTTTTCTTTTCTTTCTCTTCTTCTTCTTCTCTGGTTACTACTCAACATTGACATCCTTCATGCTCCTGATTTTGAAGATTCCTTTATATGCTCGTTGCCTACCTTCTGTAAAAGGGAGATAAATTTTGTTACTCTCTTATGTTATAATCCAGTCCCATCAAACTTAGCTTGTCAGAAGTGAATTGATAGGAAAGCACTTCTGTAATATGTTTCATTTTTGCCTTATTTTGATCTTCTTTGCTTTTCTCTCTATGGACGGTTTACTTGGATGCCCTGTTGTTTGGTTTTATTGGAAATTTGTGGTCATAGAGTTCATGATGAATCATCTTCACATGACATAACTAATGCTTTTAGGTTTTATCGTACCTTCAAATTTAAGAATAACAAATGAGGGAGACGTACTTCCTCAAACTGAAGGGTTTTGTCTTTTATTAAAAAAAAGCGAAGGAAGTAGAGGCACTAAGGGTTTGGGGGGGTGGGTTGTGCTTAGTCGCTTAGACAACTGCATGACAATAACATTTATGAGATGTATCTTACTTTGAAGAACCTGTCCAATGCCAATTTCATATGATTATGAATGTAGGTTAAAATCAGAATATTGATTAATGCATATATGTGTTTCACTTTAATGCAGGAACATGGAGATATCAAAGTGAAAGAAATATCAAGCAAAGTACAGAGTGTTTAACACATTATGGGCTGGTAATGTCTTTGATTTGGTATATTTGTAACTCTTAAACTGTTTGAGAAGTTTTCTTTAACTGGGCAATTGGTATTAACCTGCAGGATTTATCAGGAGTGAGGTATGAAGACTCTTCTTGAGTATATTCCTTTATACTTGGTGTGGAGTAGAAGAACTGCATTTGATGTGTCAAACAGTTCTTTGACCAACATTCATTGATCCCATGATCGAAACCAACGGCTCTTTTCCAACTCCAGCGGCCAAGTCTGATTATTCCAGACCGTTGGATCCTGTAATCTTATTATTAAGTTATATCCCTGGGGCAAACTCTTTTTTTTTTTTTTTTTTTAATTAAATTATTCTTGTACCTTGATGAGTAATCTCTGATCATCCAAGTTTGTGTCATGTTTTTGGGTTCTGTACGGTACAACTATTGATGTATTTGTACTTAATTGAAAACCAGAAAGATTGTAGTTGCATCACCATGTTCGCAGAGTTGTCAAAATGCCCTTATGTTCTATTTAGGCTTAAATAGATTTTTTATCCGTATAGGATTGAAGAATTCTCACTTTGTTCCTTATAGAATTGATGGACTCAATGCTCCCTTTTAGCATTTAAAATTCATGCAATTAAATCCTTTCCTTTTAGTTAAGCTTTTGTAACAAAAAAATTCCCGTTAACTGATTTATGTAGGTACAACTTCAGCTATGTGGATTCACTCAATGATAGATAATGAAGTGAAATCATGTTTTAGTTATATGATATCTCATCCTCAATTGATTTATTTTAAAGTAAAATTTTAAAAGGTTTTATTGAATTATTTTTTATATAATGAATTCATGTTGTTTAGACTTTAGATCATACTTGAGAATGCAAAATTATTGTAATTTCATCGTTCTTTTTGTTCTGATGAAGGTAGAAATATTATGAAAGAACTTATTGCAATATTTTTAAATATTGAAGAATAACATTGACTTAATCAGAATAAGAAGAAATCGAATTAAAACTTATACAACATTAAACGGACCTAACGACTATTCAAGCCTATAGTAGGGCCTCTTTTGGCCAATTTTTTTGGAATTTGGAAGGGCAGTTATTAATTTTTATTAAATAAAAAGTACTCGTCATTAGAAAATGAGGTGTATGAAACGAAAGATTAATATTATTATTTTTAAAGACAGTCGTACCCAGTTTAATCATTAATCATCATAATCATATCTGACTGTCTTATCTATCTTTTAAGTATATATATTTCTTAATAATTTAACAGTCAGAAATAATTTTTTTAAAGACTCCTCAAATACACTAATATTGATAAAACCGCTTATTAAGTAACTTTACCAAATGCATCTGTGTAGTGGGCAAATTATTATTATCTATCTTTTATAATGCTTCTCACTAAATTCAATTTAAAAAATAAAAAAAATATTAAATTAGTCTTTCATTCTTATATTTTTTGACAATTTGATCCCTCACGAATTGTCACGGCAAATTAACCTCATAAAAATTTTATTTTATACAAAATTAATTCTTCATTAATCTACAAAAAGGCTTTTTTTGTACAATTTGAATTTATGATAAATTAGTTTATATAAATTTGAATTTATGATAAACTAATTTGTCACAATTAATTTGTAAAAAATTAAATTGTCACAAAATGCAAAACTAGATAATCAATCTTATACTTTTATGTTTAAAAAATGTTCTTTAAAAATAAGCAGTAATTCCGAACCCACACCCTAATTGCAAAGTGATTTCAGCCTATTATCTTCGAATTGTTGGAAATTTAAACTTAACCTGATGTATGAATGCTATGAAACTGTTTCTTTCTAAATGAAGTTGTCTAATTCCTAGAAAAAGAAAAAATTACTTTTCAAAAAACAAATTATACAACTGTTATCTCCTAATAACTAGGCCATAATTACGGGAAATAAAATTCTGGATTGAAACCTTAGTAGCCGTTTTCTGCGTATTTTATATTCATACATGTTCTTGCCCACTACACAGAATGTCAACTTGTGCTTATACTATTAATGAGTCGTAAGCACGAAGACTAATTCATGCATTTTTTTCTTAATAGAGAGTCAACATTCCAGGAATTCCCATACACACCAAACAGTGGTTATGGGCTCAAAAAAATACTGAGAAAACCAGCAACATAACAGTTTTAAGATTTGTTTTTGTATTTTCGCATGAAGACTATAACGTTTGTTGTGGCCGGCTCGTACAGCTGTCCCACTCGGCTGGTAACATCATAGACCATGAAATTTTGCATATAAATTCAGTCCATACGTTGTCTCTTTCCTTCACTTCGTTGCATACTATCAGTTCTGAATTCTTGTGTAGCTTTTGATCGATCTCTGTGTCAGCCATGGACAAACTTCGGGAGGCTATTGTCATCATTGCTCTCGTGGGTAGGATTTAGAGCTCTGATATATTAATTTCTTCTTGTTTTCATTCTCACAAATTAAACCCTAGTGTTAAGTGTTCCTGTCATAAGCACATACCATCGTATCTTAAATCCTATCTTAAATAGGAGACGTAGCTATATTACGTATGTGTTTACACAATATATTTGTATATGCATTGAAAGACTTATTTTTTGGTATGATGCACTTTAAATTATATTTAAATAACAATAAATTGACGTTGAAATATTTATGTTCATTTTCTTCTTATAGTTGGGATATTTTTTTATTATTATTTTGATTATGTTTCACTATATCCTTAAATTTTTCTGTTTATCATCATCATTTATTTTGTTTGTCAGAATTTTCTTTCATCACATATACCATTTGACTAGAGATTGAAAAAAGGTCGATATCAAATTGTTAGAATATATATACACACATATATATTCATATTTGTATTTTAAAATTTTTAAGTTATTATATCTCATATCATATTATATTTGATAATCATATTTGTATTGATGCTTTCTAGTTCTTAACAAAAATGTGTCTTGTTATGAGTTCTAGTTCTTTAAATTTTGTAAGTTGTTGGTTTGATTGCAAGATTGTGTGACAGAAATATTAATCCATAATTTTTACATATTGCAGTTGTTGGAGTGAAGATACTTGTTTTTCTGGTGGCATGTTTACAATGCTGTTGCAGTGCTATATTCAGCAAAAGCAGTGACACATGAACCATGGATATGGAAAGAAGAGAAGCCAATCAAGTCTATTCCAAGCAGTACATGAAGGGAAAATAATTAAATTGTTTATTTGCTGAAGTAGTTAATTAGTCATTTCATTTTAAGTTTAATTCAGGTTCCTAAAGTTTGAGTTGAGTTTCGTCTTAGAACTCTTTGTTCGGATTATTTTTGTCTTATATTGTTTTAAATTTTTAATGTTTTCCTTATCATGAGTGACCAAATAGAGTCAAAACTCATTTTGTTTGATTATAGGAACTTGTTCAGCAACTTATCTTTGTTTTCTAATGTAATCAGCTTTAATTAGTAGTAACCCACTTTAGGAGATTACTTTAAAATTTAAAATTATTTTAAAAAATTGTGAAATTTGTACTTTGAACTACATTGCTATAAAACTTTTTTTATTTTATGCTTGAATAGTAGGTCTCAGTGGCCGAGCTAGGACCGAAAACCAGTGGAGGTGCAAATTTTTTTCAAACTTTTTATATTTTATTTTGAATAATTATATTTTAATATTATGTTTTTTAAATAAAATTCTTTCATTTAAACTTTTGAATTAGACTAAATGATGGTAATTTATTAGTGATATCTTGATTTTCTCATTTTTAAATTTAAAAGTAACTTTAAAGTATTGTAGAATATATTACTCTTCATTTTAATATTAACTTCATTATCTAGGTACCCATAAAAATATTTATTTTTACTCATTACTTATGTAATACATAACGAGGATATACTAACCAAAATATATTATTATTTGAAAACACCAAGATAGTTCAATAAACAGTCCAAACTAGTATTTTAAATGAATTAAACAAGTTTATCATGTAAAACACTAAAATTTATAACTGTCCATTTGTAAGAAAAAAATATTTATAGAACATTATAAATATTATTTTATTATCAACATTTCAAAAATTTGTTTTAGCATTTATAAGGCAATTGTTCGAGGTCTAATTAAAAATAATATATTAATGTAAAATAATGGTAGATATTGTATTGAATCTAATAATTTGTACATGACACTTGGCTTATATATATACAAAATAGAGCCACAAGAAAGGATACAATATACAATTGGTGATCAAGACTAAGCTAACGTAATTGTTTCTTATTGGTGGTCACTATACAAAGAATTGTCAATGGAATAACACTACTGAAAGGTTATTATAACGAATGCATGCAAAAGATACTATAATGATGCATGATGAGAACGTTAATTAGTTTACATGCCCTTCTAAAGTTGGAGAAAGGTAATCTACCATTTCCAACTTGGAAACTAGGTGATGGAAAGGGATAGTAGCAAGAGTTTTAGTGAAAATGTCTGCCTTTTGGTGTGAAGAAGGAACATGCTTGAGGACGATCAAACTATTTTTGTATTTGTCGCACCCAATAGGACAGTCAATCTCAATATGCTTTATACATTCATGAAAAATGGGATTCACAGTAATATGGATGGCAACTTGATTATCACACTATAAAGAAATTGCCTTTTTAATTAGTACAAATAAGTCTTGAGGAATATAAGTGACCCATTGCACTTCACAAACAGTAAAAGCTAAAGCTTGATACTCTGCTTAAGCTGAAGATCTTAATATATTAGTTTGCTTTTTAGTCTTCCATGAGATAAGAGAAGATCCAAGATATAAACAACAACCAGTGATGCTTCTTTGAGTATCAACGCAAGAAGCCCAATCTGCATCAGCAAAGCAATCAAGTGAAAAAGACTGTTGAGGCTTGTAAAAAAGTCCTTTGGAAGGAGTACCCTTAAGATACTTTAAAATGTGTAAAACTGCATCCCAATGTGAGTGACATGGTGCACTGACAATTGACTAAGTTACTGGACTGCGTAGGATATATCAGGTTTTGTGAAACCAAGATATAATAATCTGCCAATAAACCTCTTGTAAGGCCCTGGATCATCCAACTTCTTTCCTAGTTCAAATAAAAGCTTATGAGTTTTGGTTAGAGGAGTAGTTATTAGTTTTGTACCAATCAAGCTAGCATCATGGAGGAAATCCAATGCATATTTTCTCTTATGAATGTACATGCCAGATGAAGAACGAGCAATTTTTAAGCCTGAGAAATATAGTGCAGTTCCAATATCTTTGATGGTAAACATCTAATAAAGGAAAGATTTAGCGTTATTAATAGTAGTAGAGGATAAACCGGTGAAGAGCACATCGTCAACATACATAAGTAGTATGAGAAAAACTGTATCTATGTGAAGTGTAAATAAACAATGATCATTTGTGAACTAAACAAAACCAAAGCACTGCAATTTAGAAGCCAATTCCAAGTTCCACTGTTGAGAAGCCTGTTTCAGGTCGTATAAGGATCGATAAAGTTTACAAACTTGACTTGGAGAAGCCTTGGTGTAACCCTCTGGAGATAACATCTATATATATATATATATATATATATATATATATATATATCTTCATGTAAGTGCTCGTGAAGAAAGGCGTTATTGATATTGAGTTGATGGAGTGGCCAATTCAGAGTTGCAGCAAGTGCAAGAAGAGTACGAACCATGACCACTTTTACAATAGGGGAGAATCGATATGTATAATCAATTCCTTTGCTTTGAGTGTAACCCTTCGCCACTAGTCAGGCCTTATATCGATCAACAGTACCATCTGGCTTAAGCTTTACTTTCTATACCCATTTACAACAAATGGATTTTTTGTTGAGAGATAAAGTAGTAAGTTCCCAGGTGTGATTATGTTCAAGTGCATTAATTTTGACTTGCATAGCATCTGTCCAATTCCTACATGACTTAGCTTCATAATATGTTAACGATTCATTGATATGAGAAATGTTAGCCACAAAACTGAGATATTCAGTAGAAAACATATAAGGGAAAAAGAAGGGATAAGTTAGAGGTGTATAAGGAGATGTATGAATTGTATTGACTAGATAATCTTGCATCCAATGAGGTTTAGCTCAGGATTTAATACTGCATCAAGGTGAAGAAACATAGATTACTGGAGGGATAAATACGGTGGTTAGGAGAAATAGCGTTTGTAAATACAGGGTTAGAAAAAGAATGGTCATCTTGATTAACAAAGACAAATGGCAGAGGCATGGGATCAAAATTATGGGGAAGATTGTGATATGGGAAAGAGTTCTCATGAAATATGACATCATGAGAAATGAAGATATTTTGCTAGTCAATATTAAAAAGTATATAGGCTTTATGTCCTGTGGCATAACTGAGAAAAATAGATCGAGTAACATGAGGCTCAAGTTTATCTTTGTAGGGATGAACATTTGTTGCAAAAAAAGGCATCCTAAAGTGCGCAGATAATCATATGATGGTGATGCATGATATAAAACCTCATAAGGAGTTTCCAACACAAAACTTTTGAAGGAAGTCTATTAATAATGTATGTAGATGTGAGTATGGCTTCTCCCCAAAACATTTTTGGTAAACCTGATTGTATTAACAAGGATCGTGCAGTGTCTAAGATATGTCTATGCTTCCTTTCCACCACCCCATTTTGTTGGGGAATGTATGAAGATGTTTTTTGGTGTAAAATGCCGAGATCAGAAAATAGAGAATAACATGTGTTGTTTACATATTCAATTCCATTGTCAGTTTGAACTCTCTAAATACGAGTTTGAAATTGAGTGTGAATTAGATGGAAGAATTGTATAAGAATAGAAAAGACTTGAGATTTATGTTTTATTAAGAATGTCCATGTCCCTTTTGAAAAATCATCAACGACTGTTAAAAAGTAATGTACACCAATTATGGAAGCAAGTTTGTATAGTCCCCAAACATCAAGATGTAATAATTCAAAACATTCTTTTGTATTAATAAAACTGTGTGGAAAAGGAATTCGAGTCTGCTTAGCTAATGGACAGGTGGTACAAATATGATTAGTATCTTAAAGGAAGTGTGAAATCGATGATATATGTTTCATGGTAGAAATGGAAGAATGACCCAATTAGTTATGCCACAAATTCTGTGAAAAAATAGTAACAGTGGTGTGGATATGTGGAAGTCTGCCTAAAGTGGTTGTGGTAAGAGAAGAAACATGGAAAGAACTACTATCAAGCACATACAATCGCCCAATAAGTTTTGCTAAAGCCAGAGGAGACCTAGTCTTGAGGTCCAGTATCATACAATTAGAAGAAGTGAAAGTTAATGCTACATCATGATCTGCAATAAGCTGGTTGATAAATATGAGATTATATTTGAAAAATGGTATGTAAAAAACATTAGTAAGTGTAAGAAAAGGGTGTAAATGAATAAAACCAATGCAAGAGACTTGTTAGTGGGTTCCATAAGGTAAATAGACAAAAGTAGGTCGATTAGGGATGTTAGTAATGGAAAAATGAGAAAGAATAGAAGTAATATGGTTAATGGCACCAGAATCAAGTATCTAGGAACTAGTAACAGTATTATGAAATGTTTGAAATTCATAATTAGATAAAATACCTGTAAAATCAGTAAATTGGGCAAGATTGACATAATCAGTAGAGGTGATCACCCCTTTTATAACCTTAGATAGCTCTTGTTGCACTATATCAGTAATTTTTTATTTTTTAAGATCAGTAGAAGAAAATGTGAGTAAATCCAGAGGAGTAACAGGTTCACTAACAACAGCATTAACAGTAGGTTTACTTTGCTTCGCTTTAAAGTCTTTGTACTAATCAAGAAATCCATGCCTCTTGAAGCAATTATCCTCAGTATGCCCTTTAGTATTGCAGTAATGACAGTATCGATCATCCTTTTTATCTTTCTTCTTATTTTGGTATTTAGATAAATTAGGCTTAGAGGGTACAGTAGTGGAGGAAGTTAAAAGAACACTGTTATCACTAATGTTAAGATCAAAAACAGTTAATTGTTTATGTTTTTCAAAGCTCAGGAGCATGGAATAAATCTTATCGAGGCTTGGAATAGGTTCCATCATAAGAATTTGATGGCGAACATTATCAAAAGAATCGATAAGACCCATTAGAAAAATTGTGAGCTTCTTATGATCATGAAGTGCAATAATCTGGGAATTAACACCACAAGAGTATTTGCCACAAGTGCAGCGAGGTAAGGGATGAACACAGTTAAGTTCATCCCAAAGCTTTGTAAGTTTTGTAAGATACAGAGATAAAGAAGCGTTACCCTAGGTTGTTGAAAGGATTTCACGTTTAATGTAGTGTCCTAGAATTCCTTCGCAGAAGTGAGTAAACAAAGGAATCGTGGAGTTCTCTGGATAAGAAATTCAAGATATATGAAATGACCATAGAGTTGGCACCAATCTAGTCTTTGTATTTGTCAGAATTAACAGCAGGCATGGGAAGAGCTCATGTGATGAAGCCTAACTTATGTTTAGCTGTAAGAGCCATGCGCATGGATTGACTCCATGTTCTATAGTTATTGCTAGTGAATGGGGCTGTGACAAGAGAGGCTCCTGGGTTATTGGATCCATACAAAACTAAAGGGTCTTGAGCAATATGCTAGCGAGGACTTTCTTTAACCATGATGAAAGCTAAGAAGGGAATATTACGAAGAAATTAAGCAAAGCGATCGTTGCTCTAATACCATGTAAAATAATGGTAGATATTGTATTGAATCTAATAATTTGTACATGATACTCTACTTACATATATACAGAATAGAGCCACAAGAAAGGATACAATATACAATTGGTAATCAAAACTAAGCTAACGTGGTTGTTTTTTATTGGTGGTCACTATAAAAAGAATAGTCAATGGAGTAAAACTACTTAAATGTGGTTATAACGAATGCATGCAAAATATAGTGTACTGATGCATGAGGAGAATGTTGATTAGTTTACTATTAAATTTGAACTTAATTATTATAAAATTACTATTTACAAATGTGTATTAAATGATTACACAAAAATTAAATATAAAATTATATACATAATATATATGTGAGACTAATGAGTTCAAATGAATGTGTCAAATAATGAAATAAAATAATATGACCCAATCATTTAAAATCATTAATTTCAGTGGATTCAAACAATCCAAATATATAAGGCATAAATTTAGAATTTAATACAGTATAAATAAAAAAAATTTGAGAGGGGGCAAGTCCTAAGGTTTTAAGCCAATAAAATAAAATTTGTTCTCTGGGTCCTTTAAAATTATTTTAAAATTTAAGATCATTTGTAATAAATATATTAAAATTATATTCTTTAGATGTGATTTTTCCTTATTTTAAATTGCATTACGATGAGACAAGAGTATAAGTTCAGGGTTGAATGGGAATATGAGTTTGATCTTGCGTTCAACGTCCAAGTATAACCCATGTGGTAACTGGTAAGCTTTTGGGGTTTTATTTTTTAATTTTAATTTCTTTTTTGCAATAGAAGCAATTCTTTTTAACCCAATATTTGAACGAGATTTTCTTCACCCAATTAACATGGGGATACTTAAAAAAGAATATAAAAATAGTAGTCCCCTTACTATAGTTATCAAGTGACAGGAAATAGAATTTCTCCGTCGCAAAAAATAGTTTTTTTTTTTGGCACAATTTATTTTATTTTTATTTTTATATATATCCACCAGAAGGAATGCCAACTTCTGCTTACTCATGCTGATTTGTTAGCATGAAGATTTCAGTTATCTTGAAATATAAAAAATCCGGAATTTAGCCAAAAGTAATTTTATTAATATTGACAAATCTTAAATGAAATGGTAAAACATAAAAAAAATTAGTGTACACAATATTTAATGTGGTTTGACTTTTCGTGTCCAATAATTTTTTAGAAGTTTATGGGGAAATATATTGAATTAGTTTTTTATTTTTATAATTTATAAAAATTTAATTTTTAATAAATTGTTCATATTAAATCAATCCCTTATTATTTTTATTTTATGTGGAATTAATTTTTCATTAACTCCTAATTAATAAATTGACATGATAATAAATAAATTAGTTTTATACAAAATAAAAATTATTAAAAAACTAATTTCATACAAATAATATATAAATAACCAAATTGTTACATATATGATTTAATACTTTATCTAGCTTTATATAAAAAGCTGAATGTTTCAAGGCTCCCAAACTCCTAATGAACCCAGCAATTGCTAGTGTCATCTTCATCACACTCAGAAAAAGTTGCAGACACACAAATTAATCACTATGGATAATTAATTTTCCGAATGAAATATATAAAGAGATAAGTCTTCGGAACAGTAAATAAAGGAATTATGAGTCCTGACTGGTGAAATATCTCAGTTTCTTCTATTAATTTAATTCTGTTGGATCTATTTTTTAATTTATCTCTGTATATATTTTATTTTGTTTTTCGCCCTTTTAAAATTATAGGAATATATATCTATAAGTCCATAAATTTAGGAGATAGTAAATAAAAATTGCATGGATATTAAGAAAATCACTATGTTGATGTGTGATTAATTATTAAATTATTATTTTAATTTTTTTATTTATTTTATTATCTGAAATGGTCTATTAGTGATTAGAGACTGTCATTTTTAATTTCTTTAATAGTTAATTGAATTTAACTCAAAAGATTAAATATAATAAAAATCTAAAAAATAAAAAACCAAATTAATAGAGAATTATTTTAAATAATTAAATCAGTGAATAATTAAAATAATAAATCTAAAATAAAAATAATTCAGTCTAAAAAACGATGACTGAGACTCAAAAAAGACATGTTTGTCCCTGTTCACATGAATCTCCTGTTTTTTTTTTTTTTTTCCTTTTCTCTTATTTTGGTCACACGCATTCATAATTAAAAAAGGTCAACGGAGGCCTACTCCCATGGGCCAGGATTGGACCTATTTCTAATAAGCCTGCTTTTATCTGGGTTGGATATGGGACTAGGTTTAAATAAAACCGGCCCATGTATACCCTATAAATATAATAAATAAGTGTAAGGGAGAAGTCAATATTTTATAATATCTTGTTTTTCTATAACAAGTAATAATAATATATAATTAACTTTAAAAATAATGTAGTTATTTTCAACAGTTATACTGTGATATAACAAAAAAATTATATATGTGTCATATGTTAAATGAAGAATAACATAAAAAGTTTATATAAATTTTTTTCTACATGTATAACCTCAACTATTCTACTCCATCTTGGTCGTCAATAATCATTGGCTAATATTTTCACCACGTAGCATAAACCTGAAACTTTTTCACATCACAACTGAGAATTAATATTGAAGCCTGAAAATAATTAAAACTTTTTCTAATTGCTAGAAAACTTAAGCAGACATATCAATGTTCATTCTTCTAGGAAGACCTGGCAAAGTATTTCTTGGAGTCTTAAGCAAATCTGTTCAAAGACCCCAGAATGCGACTCTCCTTCAATGTGTGCTTCGAAATTGGCACATAAATTGCATTGCATTTCATCTATTCCTTCACTTGGTGCACACTTTCACTTCTAAATACTTATCTCCTCATCATCAACCACCGAACGAAGGGATCCAATTAAGGAGACATTAATCATTGGCGTCATCGTGGGTAAGATTTATGGCTGGGGTTTCTATTTTTTTTTTCTTGAGGTTTAATTATTACATTAGTCCTATAATTTCATTTCATTTTCAACTTGTTCTTTATGATTCAAACTTCCCTTCATATATCTCGTTGTTAGCATAGTCAACTTATTGTCAACTTCTGTCTCTATCAGTTCTTTGTTAATTTAGCGATTGCTAGATTTATGACTGAATCGTTAGTTATATACATGCAGTTGTGGTTGCTGCAAAAATAGTTGTAGTTTTGTTATGTAGAACTTATCTTCAACGAAGTAGCAAACCCGCCAGACTGGTCGGTGCAGACAATGAGTTTCTTACATAGATCATGAATAAGTTTCTGCATGAACTGGAAAGAGAGAAGCCTATCAGGTTCACTGCATATCACCTAATGCTTGCAACTAACAACTACTCTGTCAAGCTGGGGTTAGGATTTGAAAAGCTTCATGAGATTGCAATTGGAACAGCCAAAGGAATTGCTTACTTGCATGAAGAATGCCAACAAAGAATCATCCACTATGACATAAAGCCAGGGAACGTCCTCCTGGATGGTAACTTCTGTCCCAAAGTTGCTGATTTCGGTTTGGCCAAGCTTTGCAATAGAGAAAATAATCATATTACCATGACACGAGTGTGATGTTTACAGCTTTGGAATGCTGTTAATTGAAATCATAGGCAGAAGAAGGAACCTGGACATTAATCTCTCAGAAAGTCAAGAGTGGTTTCCTAGGTGGGTCTGGAAAAGATTTGATGGTGGAGAACTAGGGGAGTTGACAAGAGAATGTGGGATAGAATGTCATTTTGCTCGTTTATTGGACGAGTTCTCTATATATATTAACTTACATATGATATGAATGTCATTTGCTCAATTATGTGAAATTGTTTCAAATTTTTGTTTGCCTAAATCACTAATAATTACTTTCTTTATAAACTTTAAAGAATATGAATGAGGATCCACTGCAACATAGCAGATTTTGCAAAGAAAGCTTTTAAAAAAATAAATGTGGAAAAAAAATTAAAGTAGGATAGCACCACACTCCAAAGAATATATCTTTTTTCCTTTTGTCCCACATTTAGGTTGTATGCAGTAGAGGATATTGTAAATTTTTATAGTTTTAAATTGATCGTATGTGGTTTAGAATAACTACGTGCGATTATTTTTTAAGTTAAAAAAGTTATAGCATCTTTTACCTTTACAACAAAGAATCCAGATTAACTTAACTATTTCAATAATTGAGAAATAAATTGTTTAATTCTTTTGGTTAAAAAATACCAATCAAAATTTTGTTCGAAAATCTTTTTATATTAAATTAATTCCCTCAATTAATTCTTTACTCTTAATCATTGCCGAGTTAAATTATTTTGAATTAATTATCATAAAAATAATAATCATTATATTTCCAAATCTATTACACTAATTAATTATAATACTGATAAAATTTGTACTAAAAAAGAGAACTCAGTCAAAAACAAATATAGATAGAGAAAAAATTTTATTTAAGATTGTAACCAAAATCAATACATAAACCTCACCCTATACATTTTTAGTACTTGTAACTCAACTAAGTATCTGTAAAGAAAATTTTGATCTGATAATATATATATATATATATATATATATAATATTTTTCATTTAAAATATTTTAAAATTTTCAATTATTTGCACTAACTTCACCTAACTCATATTATTGCCTAATTATACAACTAACCTCCACTTATAATAAT
Source organism: Delonix regia (assembly GCA_037074485.1). Lineage (NCBI taxonomy): Eukaryota > Viridiplantae > Streptophyta > Magnoliopsida > Fabales > Fabaceae > Delonix > Delonix regia. The sequence goes on along the minus strand of CM073462.1, from coordinate 14,474,830 downwards.
CAAATCAGTTGCAAATTATACATCAGATGTCATTCACACCATTCTTGCAAGACCCTTCCTCACACAAGTCATGCCTTCTCCTTCCGGCAGCCACCTCACCATCGTCGGAGAGCACCGACGACTCACCAACAATACTTCAGGCCATTCTCGACCACCAGTAGTCTCCCATCAGCAAAAAATCAACAGAAAATCATGCAACCTGTTACCTTTATTGTGCAAATATCCTCACCGGCCACCAGTAACTCCTTTCTGCCATAGCAGCCCCATCGACCCCCCAACAACTGCCATATCACTGAAATTTCTAAAATTTTCTGGCGGCTCAAGGATCCGAAAAATTGAGCTCAAAATTCACAAATTTGGTGCATATTTGCTTCAATTTAGCTTAGGGCTTTAGTTCTATGATGTTTTTCAACCCTTTCTCCCTTATTCGCACTGATCAATTTAGTTCAATTTGCTCGGAATCGAGGAACCCTAATTTTGAAAATTTAGTTTGAATTTTTGAACAAATCTCAAAATTTTAGTAATTTTCCTAGATTTTTCATGAAGAAAAAGAAAGGAAATTATAAGGGAAAAATTAGTATGACTTGATTGGATAACAATAAATATTATTTGAGATTAGATGAAAAATTTGGAATTTATTAGATGACCCTTAAGTGAAATTTGTGCTATGATAGGTGTTAAAAATTTAATAAGTGTATAATGGAATAATTGAATAAAATAATAATAATGATAATTTTCCTAGATTTTTCATGATGAAAATTTGGAATTTAATAATATCAATGATAATAATAATACTAATAATGGTAATAGTAATAATAATTATAATAAGAATAATAAAATAAAATATCGGTTATAAGTATTTAAAAATATTCTTTAAGTGACCCATAAATTTAATTTTTAAAATTTTAAAAAGAACGAAATGAATTGGATAAAAATAAATAAGAAATAATTAATTAGGTATGTGACAGAATTATATAATTAAAATTATTTGTAAAGACTGGATGGTAAGAATATTTTATTTAATGTTTTAAATTATTATAATTGTATTTTTCACTTGTGTCTGCTTTGGTTATTTGCTGGTTTGTTCGCAAAAACTCTCACTGAAATAATCCATTTCATACCTGTTGTAGTTGCTCTAACTGTGATTTTTTGGGGTTTAACTAAAAAATATTACCCTCGGAAAGGTAGTTCCCAGCTTATTGCAGACACAGAATTTCTGACATACACCATGGACATGAACAAGAAAAGGAAAAGCCAGTCAGGTTCACATTGCATCACCTAATGCTTGCAACTAACAACTACTCCTGCACACTGGGGTTAGGAGGTTTTGGAGCAGTTTATAAAGGGAGTTTTAGTTATGGAACCACTATGGCTGTGAAGGTTTAGTATGGGAGTTCTGACAAGAGATTGGAGGAGCAGTTCATGGCAGAAGTGGGTACAATTAGGAGAGTTCATCATTTCAATCTAGTTCGCCTCCATGGATTTTGCATCGAAAGGCATATGAGGGCTCTAGTTTATGAGTACCTAAACAATGACTCGCTTGAGAGACAAATAGAAAACTCATCACCTTCTCTATTATATGCACGAAAAGGAACAAAAATAAGGTTAAAAAATGTGGAGAAAATGGTAGAAGAAAGAAAAACATAGAAGTCGATTTTTTAAGGTAATTTCTTCACTTTTTGCACTCATGATAGAAGCCTTCTATTTCATATTAAAAAATCCACTTTTCCTTCTACCATAACTGCAAAAAGTGAAAAAAAAAGAAGAAAATTACCTTGAAATATTCACTTTTATGTTTCTTTTTCTTCTATAATTTTCTCTACCATGTTTGCGCCTTATTTTTTTCCCTTTTCATGCATATAATGGAGAAGGTGATGAGGTATCCATTTGTCTCTCAATTGGTTGGAGGGTGGTGGAAAAAGTTAAAAAAAAAAAAAAACTTATTTGGTGAAAATTAGACATTTTATCCTTTATTCACAGTTTTGTCTTTTTCTGTGGTATTTTCTAATCCAAAATAGCACAAAATTCCCTAATCATATTTTTGGATCCTTTGATAATTCTAAATTTAATTTTTAACTAAAAAAAGTACACATTTACCCCTATTATACTAAAACTTTTCAATTAAGTCCTTTTGGCTTTTCAATTTGATCTTTCTCTCTTTGATTAGTTTAATTATTATCTTAATAAGGTAATTTTGAACCTATTACTGAATGAGAGTTATTATTTAAGATGTTACATTTCACCACCCTTAAATAAAATTTTGTTCTCAAAATTTAAACATACCTTAAATAAATAAATGAGGGTACTTCTTCTTCATTTCAAGTTTCATCTCCCATATGGCTTCTTCAGGTGATAGACATTTCCATACCACTATCACCAGATGGATTGTTTTGTTCTTAAGTTGTTTAATCTTCCTATCTACGATCCTATCCAGTGTCACAACAAAAGACAAATAGTCTTGTAATGCAATATTCTCATATTCAATGATATGTGAAGGGTCAAGCTGATACTTATTTAATTGGGAAACATAAAAGACATCATGTATTTGGGCTAGGTTAGGAGACAAGGCTAAGTGGTAGGCCACAGGTCCAACTGTGGCTAGAATTTCAAATAGACCAAGATATTTAAGACTGAGCTTTTTTGTCTTCATTGATCGACTAACTCTAGTGATTGAAGACACTTTAAGAAACACATGGTCTCCTATTTCAAATTCTAATGGCCTCCTTCTTTTGTCTGCATAGAATTTCTTTCTAATAGATTCAATTTGTCTTAAGGTTTGGTAAACAATCTCAGGTCCTATCAAACTTCTCTCTTCAAGCTCAACCCAACAAACAAGTAACCTACATTTCATCCTATACAATACGTTAAATGGGGCCATTTTAATACTAGATTGATAACTGTTACTATGGGTAAACTCTAGTAAAGGTAAATACACATCTCAATTTCCTTTAAGCTCTAAGACAGAAGCTTTTTACATGTCTTCTAAAATCTAGTTAATTCATTCCTTTTGCCCATCAGTTTGAGGATGGTAAGCTGTATTAAAACTTAATTTGGTTCCTAAGGCTTCTTGTAAAGACCTTTAAAAGTTTAAAGTAAACTTAGGATATCTGTCTGACATAATACTGCTAAGAATGCCATGAAGCCTCATAATTTCCCTGATATATAGCTGGGCTAATATGTCTAAAGTATAAGTGGTCTTACTTATAAGAATATGAGTTGACTTTGTTAATCTATCCACTATTACCCAGATAACATAATTTCCAGAAGAAGTCCTAGGCAATCCCATAATGAAATCCATAGATATACTATCCTATTTCCAGACAAGAATGTTTAAGGACTGTAATAGTCCAACTGGCTTTTGATGCTCAATCTTTATCCTTTAGTAAGTTAAGCTTCTAGCCACATATTCAGTAATATCACCCTTCATACTTATCCACCAAAAAACATTTTTCAAATCATGATACGTTTTGGTAACACCAGGATGAATGGTATATTTACTTTTGTGTGCCTTATCCAAAACCCTATTCTATAACTTTTTGTCATTAGGTACACAAACTATCTTGTGAAACCTAACCAAACCATCCTCTCTCATATTATATTCTTTTTCTTTTTCCCGATTCATTTGTTCTTTTACCTTGAGTAGATACTCATCATACTCTTGAGCTTCTTTAATATGTTTCATGAATTCACTTTCAATCCTCACCTCATTGAAAAACAATCTACCTAATTGCATCTCTCAAGTCAGGTTCATATCTCTTAAAGATTCAATTAACTCATCTTCTTTAATCATCATCATGGCCATATGGATTAATTTTCAGCTAAGTGCATTGGCTACCACATTAGCTTTTCCTGGGTGGCATTTTAAAGTAACATTATAATCTTTCAAGTATTTCATCCACCTTCTTTGTCTCAGATTCAACTCTTTTAGTCAAATAGATATTTCAAGTTGTTGTGGTCTATACAAACTTCAACTATAGCACTATACAAATAATGCCTCTAAATTTTTAAAGCAATAATTACTTATGCTAATTCTAGATCATATGTGGGATAATTTTCTTCATGTGGTCTCAATTATTTGAAAGCATAAGTTACCACTCTACCTTGCTGAATAAGTACACATCCCAAACCTTTTTGAAAGCATCAGTATAAGTGATAAAAGTGTAACATGGATTTAGGATGATAAGAACTGGTGCAGAGGTGAGTTTTTGTTTCAATTCACTATCCCACACAAATGGTCTTTCTTTTTAGGTCAATCTTTTTAACGGTAAAGTTATTTGAGAAAAGCCTTGTATAAATCTTCTATAATAGCCTGCCAAACCTAGAAAACTATCACACACAAATGATCTTTCTTTTTAGGTCAATTTTTATGTTCTTATAATAGTTTTGTGAAATTGTTTTTCATTATAGTTTTCAAAAGTAAAAGCTTAAAAAACTTGTTTGAATTCTTTATTTTTAGAAACATTTAAAATTTAAAAAAAAAACATGGTTTAAAAAATAATTCAAAAACAAGTTTTGAAAAGGTTAAGACTTTGTTTAGTACCAACAATTAAATTTATAATGTAAAATTATAATAATAATTCTAATTCCATTAAAATTGAAATTAAATAAAAAATTTTAATTTTATATTTAGGCTTTGCAAAGAATTAAAACATAAAATTGTAATTCCAAATTTAATTCTAACTTTAATATTTAGATGAAAGATAAACATTTGTTCTTGTATTTGTGTGCGTTACATGTTCAGTATATATGTACATGTGTACGTGTGTGCATGCGCATGCATGTGTATGTATGTTTATGTAACAAATTTATTATATATGTATTTGTGCGTGTAGGTGTACATTGATGTATATTTGTGCGTGTGCATGTGATGCGTGTGTATTTGTGCATGTAAATGCATATGCATGTGCATTTATACTACATATTCCAAATATGTATTTTTGTGTGTTAAACATATTTGGTAATATATATGTGTGCGTACTTGTATACACATGCATGTGTATGTATATGTATATAACAACTTCATTATATATGTTATTATATTTGTGCATACACCTACATATGTGTATACATATTACATATTCAATAAGTAGGAGTGTGTATGGAAGTGTGTGTGCACATTTTAATTAGCTTAGACTACGTATTGGGTTTATTCAAAACCGAGTTATGTATTATTTTTAATATTAAATTATTTTATTTATAATCAATTTTATTTATGACAAATCTTTAAAATGTTAATTCTTTTTAAATTTTAATTATTTTTCATTTTAAATTGTAATTTTTATTCCATTCTTTTCATTTTAAATCTTGATTTTTTTATTTTTTTTACAAATTATTTTTCTAAAAAAAGGTTTTTGTAATAAAAATAAAATGTGACCTGGTTTGACTAATTACTAACTAGTTGGATTGTGTCTCGAAACTTATTCAAACTTAACCCAAAACTCTACTTAAATCATATTTACGGTGTTACAATTTTGGCATTAGTGAAAGCAATATTGAGAAACACGAGAAAACATCTAAAACTTGTTCTTGTTTTATTTTATTCTAAAAGCACTTTCTTATTTTTTAATTTTTAGAACAATTGATAAAAAACACATTACCAAATGAATTTTTTTGTTCTTTTATTTTTAAAAATAAAAAATTGATTTTAAAAACAACATTCAAACGAGCCCTATGGCTTTGGAAATTAGAAAAGAGCTTGAAAACATGGATTTCAACTAGATATAATAAACATTCTTCTAAAATTTGTAAGATTTCCAAAATTGAGAGCAGCATCCTAAATACTAGTATGATAAAAAAACGATTTCTTTTAATCAATGCAATAAATATATAAAGATCAAGTTAAAAAAGAATCACACCAAAGATTTATAATGGTTTGGATCAAGGTGAATCATACATTCACTCTCTAAGCACATAGCTAAGGAATTTTACAATCAACAAAAAATCATAAATACAACTAGGAAACTCTATCCAAAGGCTCAGCCACATTCAACTTTTACACTTTATCCACAATAACCCCCACGGATCACACTTTTATGTTTTGCATACTAAAAGCAATATCACATTACACCTTAGGATTAACCTTATGCAACCTCTACTTCTTATCCTTGAAAATCTTAGTATCACAAGACTCACCCACTCAGAGTTTTACTTTATCAACTATTAAGATTACAACAGGTTCCTAAACAGCTTAAAAAGACTAGAATTACAATAGGTTCCCAATAATAGGGGTATTCAAATACCAAGTTAGGCTGTGTTTGAACATAACCTGGGACCTGACCTGGTAAAAGATCAGTGCAGAAAAATTTGATCCTAGACCTGGCTTAACCCAGTGTGGACCGGTAAGTGGCTGGGTTTATATTTTTTGAAAAAGTTATTTTTATTTAAAAAATTTATTTTTAATTAATAAAAACAGTTTTTTTTAATAAACAATAAAAAAAAATAAGATTTGAAAGTGAAAAAAAAATATAATGATAAAAAATTAAAATTTGACATGATAAATAGTCAAGATTTGAGACGAATTGATATGTTTAAAATTAATTATAAATTAATTAATTAATTAAATTATAAAATTAATATTTAAAAAAATAAAAATACAACCGAACTAAGTAGAGGTTGAATCCAGGAACTGGCTCAAATCAATAATTTTACAATTTTTTTTTTAGTTTAACCGGGTCAAACCCAGCCTAATATAACCAAGCTAAGCCGAGTTGGCTTGGTCACCGAGTAACACCCTTACTTAGCAAGCTAGATTGATATACATAAGGGCAAAAATAGACTCAACTTACTCAGAGCACACAAAACATAATTTAACAATTAAGCACAACAATAGAATGGTAGAGAGTATTATTGATTCGCTTCAAATTAGGTTACAAGACTCACAAAGTAACAAGTTGAGTCTAGGTTCACACAGAGCTCCACTAGATATCTCACACAGACCAATTTCTTGCTTACAACCTCATCAGAAAATTGATTAATGAAAACTCAACAAGCAACTAGGTTGATAAAGAGATTGTAAGCCACTTAGTATTTATATATTCTTCTTCATGTTTATCTCTTTCACCAGTACCTTTCCATCTGAAGCTTCCACCTTTTATATAACTCATTTTCTACAGAACAAATGGCTCTAACAGCTAGTTTATCCTCTTAAAAAGTTAACCCATGTTAATCTTCTGAGCATATTTGTTTTCATCCTGAAAGATCAAGTATTCTGAGCCTCCTGCGTGTAGGTCTACAGATCAACAATAATTGTTTACCTTTTGGAAGTTTTTCTTTCAATTTTTCCAGTCCAACAATTGCTTTGATATGATTATGGCAGCAAATCTGTTGCATTTCTCAAGGTACAAAGGTGAAGGAAGTTAACAGACAGGATGCAAAAATAACAAATAGCTTTAAACACAGGGCAGCTGATAGACAAGCTCTTTTTTCGTAGAAGACAACAAACTCCTTTTTTTGATAGCTGCATAAAGTAAATCTTGTCTGTACATAGTTATGGAAGGGACCTGAGTAATTTGAACTTTTGGGCTTGTACAACATATGACTTTGTTTCAGCCCAACTCAGGTTTCTTCTAATCAAACCCAATTCAATTTAGCTCATTTCAGAGGGTTGTGTAGGAACTCAATTAGGTCTAGCACAAGAAATATTCAACCATTCAATTGAATGCCATTTTATCCCAAGTCACACATTTATTTGGCCCTAGATTAACCCTGGACAAATATCATCATATGGACCAACTGAAATATTTACAATATATTATTAATTAAAACTTCAATAAAATATATATTAGAAAATTTTATATCAACCAAACCAATGACTTTACAGGATTAGAGGATTGCCACCAAAAGTAATGTCTGGTCCTGCAAGCAAGAGAGAGAATTCAAACCCTTGTATATAAGCAAGCAAAATCTTAAACTGAATCTCTTCTAACATGTTTCTAAGACGTCCATCTACGACTAGTTTAGTCCATTAATATTTTCTAATACTGGTCCTAAGAACTTGTCAAAGTGACATATTGAAGTGTTGATCCGTCTTAGATTATCTATCAATGCATGTAATTAAGCTGGGTGGCATGACTAGTGCATCAAGTGAGATGAAGAAATAGATAGAAACAGAGAGAGAGAGAGAGAGATTTTATTTGAAACTGGACAAATTCTGAAACAACATGGGAAGAGAGAAGCCAATCAAATTCACCTCTGATCTGCTAAGGTCCAGCTTACAGAGGAAGTCTCAATAATGGAACCATTTTAGCTGTACATGTGAAGGTGAAGGTTCTATCAGGGAGGTCTAATTTGAGGATTGAGGGGCAATTCATGGTAAAGGTGAGAAATAAATAGATTTTATAAAAAAAATAAATTACTGGTAAACTATATTTGGGCTAAAATCTATATAGGGTAGTAAAACAATATTAAAAATGAACTATCACACCAACATTGGTACCGCTAGGACAAGTTTAACCCTTATATGAATGGAATTTATTTACATAATCTGAAGCTTAAATACAAGATTATTTTAATCTAAACTACTGTAAATTTATTGTATGCCTTTTTTTTTTATCTTACTTTGTTAAGTTTTTAGCATTATTCAAAGTGTGAATTTTGGAAAAACTCATTTTCTATATATCTTACTTTTTAATTAGAAGATATTTCATTAAGTGATTTTCCACACTAGTTATAGACTTACAATAATATAACATCAACAAAGATATTTCTAAAGGCGTCAAAATGGGCTCAACTCGATGGGTCAAACCCGTCTAACCCACCTAAAAGGTGGGTTGGGTTGAAGGGTTCATTTGAGAACTTGTTTAGTATACTTCTATCAATTCGGCCCATTTAACCCGCGAGTTAAACGAGCCAACTCGCGTGTTAAATGAGTTGCCTGTTTTTTTTTAAAAAAAAACATTTCACTCACTCAGTCCAGCACCCTAACTCACTATACTTTCCTATTTTAAAAAATTAATCATAATGTATATGTTGCGTTGTCTCTATTATTTTGTAATTTGTCAAATTTAAATATTCTGCTCATAATTATATTCTTATTATTAATGAATCATTGAATTATTGAATTACTATAATTGTTTTAATATGTTAAAACTTGCTTTTTATTTAGTTATTTTTTTAATTTATTTATACTGATATGAAAATTCATTAATTAAACAAAACATGTGCTTAAAGAAAGACACATTTGAATTTTTATAATTTTTTATTTTATTTTTATTTTTTTTAATTTTTTGGTAGGTTAAACGGGTTAGCTCGCTTAACTCACCAAGTGGAATAGATTGAAATTTTTAACTCACCACTTTATGATAGGTTAAACGAGCTGACTCATTTATCCCACCAACTTGAATGAGTAAATGAATCAGGTTGACCCACTTTGACAACTATAGATATTTCTGAATCGTAGCCTTTGATCATCAAGTAGCCCAAAAAGTGTTTAAATGAAATTTGAAGAATATTCTCACTCGCTGTGCTCGCTGAAAAGCCAACCACAAGTTAAAACAAGCAAATGTAGGATGTGGATGTTATTCGCGTTCACACTTTTGGATGACATTTTGCTTATTTTTCAATATTGTGGATTTGACACTAAGCACATATTATTATATAATGTATCTCATTCTTGTACGCCACGAACTGAATTATGAGGATATGTTTGCTAGATGTATAATCATTGACGAGGTGTTTGTCTTTCTTTTAGTTTCTCTCATTAATTCGACAAAACTTGTGTTTACACCTATGTTGTTTTCCAATATATCAATTTACATACATATGATATAGAATCATTTGCTCAATTATGTGAAATTTTTTTAATTCTTTTCTCGGCCAAATCATTAATTAATAATTACTTTCCTGTTAAAAGTGAAAGAATATATTAATTTTCTTGTTCTGCACCACATTGTTGAGCAAACGCCTTAGATTGTAGTAAAATGTTTGTCCATGAAAATTTCTACCTCTTTTATCGGCACATCTTAAAAGTTCCTTGTCACTTGAAAAGAAGTATTGCCTTATGAAAAGATTAGGAAGTGTGTCATCTTTATGAACAAGTACTGGAGACCATATAAGCGGATGGTACTAAGAAATTAGTATAAATCCAAAATTTAGTATTCACTTTGTTGCTCATAGTTGCCAACATTCATGACAATTATGAAATAATCCATTATCCCTCAATTAAACTAACTGAGCGTTACAATTTATGTGAGTTATGCGGGATTTTTTTAGTGCCTTCAAATTGCTGCCTTTAAGAAGGTAGATAAATGAGATATTGAAAATTTAATGCTAAAATTTAAAAATGACCCCAAATTTTTTTATTTTTTTATTTTAGCCCCTAATTTTTTTTAAAACAATTATTTATTATCTCAACTCTTATAGATTATTAAATTCGAAATTTCACTTCTATACTTTATTTATTTCATAGTTAACCCAAACTTATCCTCTTATAGAAAATGATAAAAATTATATGATGTCTTCTAGTCCCGAAATTATTATGTGTAAAATTTTTTGTTAAATGGTAAAAATTTTGATGGGCAAGTCATTATAGAGGATAAAGATAGTTAACAACAAGATATGAATGAAGGATAATGAGAACGATGGTATAATAATTTTGGGTTAATGGTAAAATAAATGAAGTATAGGGGTGGAGTTGTAAATTTTATAATTTTTAGGAAGTTGAGCTTATAAATGAAAATTTAAAAAAAGTAGGGACTAAGATATAAATATAAAAAATATGGAGTCTCTGTAATTTTAATATTTTAATTATCACCTTAACTCAGTTGACAATATCTCATTTGTCCAAAGGCATTAGTACCTTCAAATTTTTGAAGGGACTGAAGAATTCATCATGAGTTAACTGAAACTGGACAAATTCTTAGACAAGAATCTATTCAGATTCACCTCTCTATCTGCTGAGGTGCCCTTTACAGAGGAAGTTTCAGGAAAGTAACCATTTTAGCTTTGAAGGTGAAGTTTCTTTCAGGGATGTCTAGTTTGAAGATTGAGGAGCAATTCATGGCAAAGGTGAGAAATAAATTGAATAAATTACCAGTAAACCATGTTTGAAATGACATCTTTAAAAGGTTGTAAAATAATATTAAAAATATGAACTAAACATACTAACACTAGTATTGGGCCATGTTGAAATGACATCTTTAAAAGGTTACAAAATAATATTAAAAATATGAACTAAACATACCGGCACTAGTACTGGGCCATGTTTGAAATGACATTTTTAAAAGGTTGCAAAATAATATTAAAAATATGAACTAAACATATACTGGGTCATGTTTGAAATGACATCTTTAGAATGTTGCAAAATAATATTAAAAATATGAACTAAACATACTGACATTAGTACTGGGCCATGTTTGAAATGACATCTTTAGAAGGTTGCAAAATAATATTAAAAATATGAACTAAATATACCGACATTAGTACTGGGTCATGTTTGAAATGATATCTTTAAAAGGTTGCAAAATAATATTAAAAATATGAACTAAACATACAGACACTAGTACTGGGCCATGTTTGAAATGACTTCTTTAGAAGGTTATAAAATAATATTAAAAATATGAACTAAACATACCAATATTAGTATTGGGCTATGTTTGAAATGACATTTTTAAAAGGTTGCAAAATAATATTAAAAATATAAACTAAACATATCAACACTAGTACTTAGCCATGTTTGAAATGATATCTTTAGAAGGTTACAAAATAATATTAAAAATATGAACTAAACATACCAATACTATTGGGCCATGTTTGAGACGACATCTTTAAAAGGTTGCAAAATAATTGTTCGTCGCCTTCGACCATCATGCGCCCCAAAACGCGTTTGGATGACATTTGAAGAATCTTCTCAAGTGCAGTGCTCTCAGAGAAACCAATAGCAAGTCCTAGCATTTTGAACTGTAAGCATAAGTCATATGTGGATGACATTTTGCATACTTTTCAATATTGTGAATTTGACAGTATTAATATATAGATACAACGTATCTGATTCTTTCCATTGGTTTATCTCATTTACCGGACGAAACTTGTGTTTATTGATGTCATTTTCTCAATTACGTGAGACTTCTTTTCTACCAAACCATTAATGATTACTATCCTTTTAGAAGTGAAATAGTACATAACTTTTTTGTTCTGCACCGAAGGAAACGCCATTGACTTGTCTAAGTCAATGATCAAGGAATGACCCAGTTTGAAATATTGCGTACAAATGGAATCTTAATATACACACTCACTCATCGGTTTTGGATCCTCTCGATCTCATCTTTGTTTCTTACTACCATTTTTGAGTTCTTTACGTGCTGCTCTGTGTATGACAATATCCGTTGCCATCTTCAGAGGTAGGATTCAGAGCCCTTATTCGCTACTTGCTTTGTGTTCTTAAACTTGTGTCTGCTTTGGCTTTTGTTGCTTTGTTCGCAACGTCTCTGACTGGAGTAATTCTTTGATTTAATGTAGACAAGATATCTCTGCATCAGAATTTGCATTGAATTTCACCTCTTTCTTCACTTCACTTGGTGCGCCCTATCATTCTTTAACACTCGTCATCAATGTCAACTACGAACGAGGGAGCATCAAGTACGGAGACAATAGCCATTGTCATCGGAGTTCGTAAGATTTAGAGATTTTTTTTACTTCTCTTGTCTATATAGTTTCATTTTATTTTTTGGTTTTGGCCTTTATAATTTTAACCACATATTGACAGAAGTTTAATGTCAGGCACTAAATTAAGAATATTTAAGACTGTTGGTTTGGTATTTGCAAGATTTCCAACTGAATCATTATGCCTATTGCAGTTCTGCTCCCCGTGAAAATATATGTTGCAATTATGGTATATAGAAGATGTACTCGCCGAAGTAGCGAACCAGCTAGACCGGTTAGTGCAGTTGCAGACACAGAATTTCTGACATACACCATGGACAAGTTTCTGCAGGAAATGGAAAGAGAGAAGCCTATCAGGTTCACTTCGCATCTCCTAATGCTTGCAACTAACAACTACTCCTGCACTCTGGGGTCAGGAGGTTTTGGAGCAGTCTATAAAGGGAGTTTTAGTGATGGAACCACTGTGGCCGTGAAGGTTCTGTATGGGAGTTCTGACAAGAGAATAGAGGAGCAGTTCATGGCAGAAGTGGGTACAATTGGGAGAGTTCATCATTTCAATCTAGTTCGCCTCTATGGATTTTGCATCGAAAGGCATATGAGGGCTCTAGTTTATGAGTACCTGGACAATGGCTCGCTTGACAAGTATTTGTATCATGAAAACAAGACCTTAGGATTTCAAAAGCTTCATGAGATTGCACTTGGAACAGCAAGAGGCATTGCATACCTGCATGAAGAGTGCCAACAAAGAATCATCCACTATGACATAAAACCAGGTAACATCCTCTTGGATCAAAACTTTTGTCCTAAAGTTGCAGATTTTGGTTTGGCCAAGTTTTGTAACAGGGAAAATACTCATATTACTATGACTGGAGGAAGAGGGACCCCTGGTTATGCCGCACCGGAACTTTGGATGCCATTTCCTATAACTCACAAGTGTGATGTTTATAGCTTTGGAATGTTGTTATTTGAAATCATAGGCAGGAGAAGGAACCTTGATGTTAAACTTACAGAGAGCCAAGAGTGGTTTCCTAGGCGGGTTTGGATAAAATTTGATAGGGGAGAACTAGGGGAGTTGACAAGAGACTGCGGGATAGAGGAGAAAGATAAGGAGAAGGCTGAAAGAATGGTTAGGATAGCTCTTTTGTGTGTTCAATATAGGCCTGAATCAAGACCCTTAATGAGTACAGTGGTGAAAATGTTAGAAGGTTCAGTGGAAATCCCAGAACCTTTAAACCCTTTTGGGCACCTGATGGATGGAAGTCACCCTGCTCATCCAATCCAAGCAACCCAGGACGATACCAGTCTTGGTTCTGACTCTACTCTGACTGCATCTGGATCTAGCATTGTTCGTGCTACTCCTATTATAAGTAAGTATGAGATTGAAATAGCCTCCACCCAAGATTAACTGAAAACATCTCCTCCTTGGATGGAAGCTTCCCAAGGTCCTGAGTATAAGTTGTGGAATATCTTAATTTCTAGCAACTTGGATTCTGTTGGATTTTTCCTTTTTTTCCATATGTAATATTTTAATTCTTTTATCCTCTGAAATTTCTGGGGTAAAGGGAAACGCTGATGAAACAAAGACACCTTTACAAGAAGTATATAGGACTTAAGCAGCAATATCACATCATCTGCCTCGTATCATACAATGGTTCTACATCTAGGTGCATGGCTTGAATACAGTTAAGTTATGCTTCGTATCTGGTAGTATGTATAGCAATAAAAATGGAATAAGTTTGATTTTGTTGAAGGTGGTAGATGCAAAATATTAGCGACATACATTGGATACAAATATCCATTGATTCAATTGATTAAAATCTTCAACTCTTTATTTAGTGACACTTTCTTTGAATTACAGTTTGCTATGATATCCGAATACAGAAGCTCCAATACAATTAATTAAACTACAAATTATACTTGATTGTTTCAGTTTTGTTTTGTTGCAGCCTTAATGTATGTTCCGTGTCCATTTTAACGCTTATGCTTCTTAGATTAGGAATCTCTTGCCTGCATGTTTTAAATTTAATGGGTAGGTAAATTTTCCAAACAAATGATAGATTTATTTTAAAATAAACCCTTTCTTCCTCACTCGAAAGTAATGTAATGAAATGAAATTGCCTCGACCTCTCCTAAATATTAAGAGAATATTACCAAAAACTATAAAACATTTCACATCACAGTCATGGGATCCAGATCACCATATCCTCTTGTTCCTCTAGACTTTCTGGGTTAAATGACAGCTCCATTGACTTTGATGAGCAAAGAAGCTTGCCAAAGTTCACACGCATGAGCTTGTTCAACATCATATTGAGGGTTGGGAAAACCAGCATAACCAGAATTGGTAGACTGAGTTCTCAAAGTCAATAGCTTAGGAAGTGAGAAATTCTAAAATATATATAATGTACCATAGTGATGAGCCAATGAAAATCAGCGTGGGTGTTGCAATTAGGTCTACAGATAAACAAACTCTTGCTAAACAATATTAAAATTGAACTACACTCATCACACTAGTTCTGGGCGAAGTTTAACCTTCATATGAATGGGATCCATTTATTTGATCAGAAACCTATGTCTAACATTAATATCTTAATCTGAACATTCTCTTTCTACCCTGATTTTAGCGTTATTTGAAGTGCCAGTTTACGACTTTACCCTCTTGACTTTTCATGACTAACAGTAATATAATATTAATGAAGATAATTCCGAGTCGTTGCCTTTGGCACCATCATTTGCCCCAAAGCGCGTTTGAATGAGACTTTGCATAATTTTTCAGTACTGTGAATTTGTCACCAACCTCTGATTAATATATAAATATGATGTGTCTAATTCTTGTTCACCAAATGAACTGTGTTTTGGGGGTATGATTTGCTGTGTAATCATTGACCAAGTGCTTGTCTTTCTTTTAAGATTATCTCGTTAACCGAACGTAACTTGTGTTTGGATCAGTGTTGTTGTAAAATGGAGTGACGGTATTTTGTTCTTAGTTAGAGAGACTATACTTTTTAGTTGTGATGTAATTAATTGTTGAATATTAAATAATATTTTATGTTTTAATTATGATAATAAATCTAATATTAAATTCCTGGCTTATGCATCAATAAATCTAAACTCTAGTTATTTACTTAGTTTACCTCAACTCACTCTCTGATGGCTTATGTATTAACATTTTCTATGATAAAATGCCCAAAATAAGCATTTTATTTAATATCTTTCTTGTTTCTGTGCATTTTATTATTTTAATGACTATGCGTTACTGAACACTATATCGAGTAAGATTGTAAACATATGTTACTTAAACAGTGATTCAATAAAATTTATGAGTGCAGAATGATTAGCAATTTCATTATCATTAATTATTGGTTTACTCTGCACCAAGTATATCAAAAGCGTTTACACCGACTTTGACTTGTGAGTCAATGATCTGCTGCAGAATAGGGCAGAATAGAATGGCCCCTATATTCCATCTTTCGTATACACACTCCATTGATTTCGGTTCCGCCCTCCACTTTGTTTCTTACTATCATTTGTGAATTCTCATCTCCTGCACACTAACATTATCGTATCTTTTATTTAAATATGTTATTATCGGCGTTTTTTGATCTGTTTGTTTTCATATTGTTATTTCATTTTTCTTTTCGTTTTTATGATTCTACTTTTGTCTCTTTATAGTTGAATTTTACTTACCTATGTACAAACTACACAAATAATGCCACCATTGTAAGTCACTTGGATGAATAGACTTGGACAGCTGGTAGGTCTTTGGAAATTTAAATATATGTTAAAAATAAAGGTTTTGCTAACACATGTTTTAAGAGTTCTCGCTAAAATTAATTTATTATAATAAATAAACCTTAAGTAATAAAATTATTCTGTAAGTATTTATTATCATTAATAATGGGTAGAATAAATAATTGTTGACTAATTTTATTAGTTAAAGATAATTTATTATATGCAATAAATAATTCTTAACTAATGTCATAAAGGCACAAAATCCTAAAAATAATATAAGTAAAATTAATATTAGTTTTTTAAAATTATTATTAGCAATATTAAAATTTTAGATAATTTTTTCATATAAGATAATATCTTATTAAAAAAATATATAAGATATGTAGAATAAATGGTAAGCCATTAGAAATTATATAATTTCTTTTTTCTTTTCAACAAGATGTCATCATGTATAAAAAATCATCTAAAATATTAACATGGTTTATGATAAATTTTTAAAAAATTAATATTTATTTAAATTAAATTGTTTTTAAATACATATATATATATATATATATATATATATCGGCAACTGCCCTAAATTTATAACAAGAGATCCATAGGCAAAATAGTACATATTCAAAATGCCAAAAAATAGTATATAATTAATTATATTAATAAAATCTATTGACATGCTGTCATAGTTGACAACCTGGTCAAGCGTGACATAGATAACATGAAAAGAAAAGGGAAAACAAATCAACTCTCAAAACAATTTAAAAATTGATTTATTTAGGAGTCGCTACCATAATTTTTAAAAAGAAAACTCTAGAAAACCAATTTAAAATAAAAAGAAAAGGCAAAATGGTCTACGAAAATAGAAATAGGTTTGGCAGTCTGGTTGAGTGTGGAAAAGGTATTAGGTACCCCACAATACTTGTTTGTAAGGACAGCTACCTTAACGAAATATGGCTTTGAACTTATATCGGTCGCCTTTTTCTAGCACGTATACACATTAAATAGAGAAGACAAAAAAGACTAATGAAAACAAACAAATGGATTTTTACAAAGGGCAGGCTTGACCTGGGATGAAAGTCTAGGGCCTACGTACCCTGCGATAGGGATCAAAGTTTACGTAATTCGACTAAAAATGCATGGCAGTTAGTTAGTATCTTTTAATTTTTGTGAAAAAAAGAGATAGCAAGAATCAATTTGATTTTGGTAAACAAAATAAGTTTGACATTTGGTTGCTGTGTTTTAATTAAGAAAACTATGTGATTTCACTCTCTAACTCTCTTCATTTTCTCTCTTTCTAATTCTTTTGGACCTTTAGGATTTGAATTTTGATCTTAATTTTGAAAGTGAAATAAAATTCTAATGGAAAAGGATCTTTTAGGATCTTTGAATTTTATATTATTTTTTTTTTTGGATTTTTGAAGTTGGAATTTTTATTTTGAATTCATAAAAGAGCGAAAACTAGTGAGGTAAAAGGGTTTTCAAGATTTTTGGAACTTTGTTTTTTGGATTTTTGAAATTGGAATTTTATTTTTAATTTCAAAGATAAACAATATTAAGAGGAAATATTTTTGGGATTTTTTAATTTATATTTTTGAGGAATTTTTGAAATTAACATTTTTGTTTTAATTTTCCAAAGCTTTTTTTTTTTCTTTCTGTTTACAAACTACAGGCAAAATAAGCAGTCATCAATCTCTAAAATGTTTGAGGAGACTACAATCACACGTGGTAACCACTAACATGAAAAAACTTAAAGATAGATTATTTTGGTTAACTCTTTATATGCATGGGGAGACTAATGAGCTCATGCAACCACTTTTTAAACAAAGACAAAAATGAATTATTTTTTTAGAATATAAAAATTATTTCACTTTTTGTGTTTTTGAAAGTTTGATATTAACTTTCAGGCTTGGGGAGATTAAGGTCTCACATGACTTTTACTACTAATTAACCCTATAATACTTGTGGGAGATTAACGATCTAACACTGTGAATTTTAAGAATAAAGATAAATAAATAAAAATTTGAAATTAAGAAATTAAAATTGTTTTTAATTGTTAATTAATTTATTTTTATTTATTAAAAGGAAAAAAAATCACTTTCAAGGCCATACAAATTCCAATTTGGACAAAGCAAAATGTCTTGATGTATATAAAAAATAAATAAATAAATAATAAAGTAGCATCACATTAAAAGCATGCCCATCTTCGGCAGTCTTACCCATATGTATCCCATAAGCATGCATATATTTTATTAAGGAGTGCTGGAAGACTCAGAGGAAATCAAGAGGAAAATATCCTAGTTGGTATCTCGAGACTGACATGCATAGCATACCCAAACCCAATAGCCAAATCTAAAAAGATGATAAGAAAGGAGAAAAAAGAAAAACAAAAAGAAGAATACATAATTAAAATAAATAAATATATAAATAAGAGAATAAAATGTTTATGCAAAAGAACACTGAAGCAAAACACATCACTGTGAAAATGAAACTGAACCCACATCCCTCAACATGATTAGTACATAAACAAGTGAAATTGGAAAAACAACACGAAATAGGACGGCCTAGAAACTTACTTGTTCGAAGCAATAAAAGGGGTGCACTCTTAATCCTTTCCTGTGGATTTGCTCTACTATTGCAGTTCATCCTTACTTTAATGCACTAAGAATAAGGACTCTTCACATCACTTATCTCTTGACCCACCTCTTGCATTCTCCATTCTCTGAGTAGTATCAGCACCTCTGTTTAATAAATCCAAGAACAGAGATATATGCCCAAGGTTTAACCTTTCTTTCTCAAATTTTCTCTTCCTCTGTTGGTTCTTCTCTCTTCGTCCCTTTCTCAATCATTCACCCTGCCTCTCGAGGCTTTCTCGATTTTTCTTATCTTCCAACTCAAAGTTATATCTTCCTCTCTCTCATTCTCTTGGTTTCTCTCCTTCTTTTTCAAACTTTTATTGCTCTCTGAAAGGTTTTCCTTCTTCCAGCTCTTTTTCCATCATTTTCAGCTCACTTGGTCTTGCCCTTCTTTGTTCGAAGCTCTTTTTTGTCCAAAATCTCTTGGATTCCTTTTTCTTCTTGTTTATGCTTTGAAGCTCTTTTTCTGTCAAAACTCTCTTGGACTCCCTCTTAGCATTTTTTTCTCTTTGCCCTCTCTTCTTTTCTATTTTTCCTCTCTCTTTTCTTGTAACACCTCTTTTGATGCCTCTTTATTTTCCCTTGGATTCCCCATTTTGTCTCGAGCCACTCCCTTTGTCTCTTTATGTAACATCCCAAATAATAACTCTCATTCAATAATAAGTATAAAATTACCTTGTTAAGTTAAACCAATTAAAGAGGAAATGACCGAATTGAAAAGCCAAAAGGATTTAATTGAAAAGTTTTAGTATAAATAAGGTAAAAGTGTAATTTTTACAAAGTTGCAGGACATGTTAAAAATTAAATTTAGAATTATTAGAAATATGATTAAGGAATTTTATGCAATTTTGGATTAGAGAATACCATAAAAGGGGGACAAAACTGTGAGTAAAGGATAAAATGTCTAATTTTAGCCAAATAAGTTTTTTTTTCTTTTTTCACTTTCTCTACCACCATTTAGCCAATTGAGGGACAAATAGACACCTCATCACCTTCTCCATTATATGCACAAAAGGGAACAAAAATAAGGTTAAAAAATGTGGAGAAAATGGTAGAAGAAAGAAAAATATAGAAGTGGATTTTTCAATGTAATTTCTTCACTTTTTGCACTCATGATAGAAGCCTTCTATTTCATATTAAAAAATTCACTTTTCCTTCTACCATAATTGCAAAAAGTGAAAAAAAAAAAATTACCTTGAAAAATTTACTTCTATGTTTCTCTTTCTTCTACCATTTTTGTGCCTTATTTTTCTTCCTTTTCATGCATATAATGGAGAAGGTGATGAAGTATCCATTTTTCTCTCAATTGGTTGGAGGGTGGTGGAAAAAGTAAAAAGAAAAAAACTTATTTGGTGAAAATTAGACATTTTATACTTTATTCACAGTTTTGTCCCTTTTTATGGTATTTTCTAATCCAACATTGCATAAAATTCCTTAATCATATTTTTGGATCTCTGAAAATTCTAAATTTAATTTTTAACTAAAAATATTACACGTTTACCCCTATTATACCAAAACTTTTCAATTAAGTCCTTTTGGCTTTTCAATTTGATCTTTCTCTCTTTGATTAGTTTAATTATTATCTTAACAAGGTAATTTTGTACCTATTACTGAATGAGAGTTATTATTTAGGATGTTAAATTTCACCACCCTTAAATAAAATTTTTGTAATAACTCAATCAATTAAGAGTAATAACTTAACTGATGGTATATTATTTTGCTATGTGTATCAGTATAACGAGATTGAGGCTGGCTCAGTGGTCAGGCTCCAGGCTTCATTCCTCAGGTTGTGGGTTCGAGACTGGGAAGCTAACCTCCCTTGTCTTTTTTTCTGAAGATGCCACGTGTCCCCTCCTACAGTGAAATGACAGAAATACCCCTCAGAGTTTAATTTCTCCCTTTCTCCTTCTCTCAGCCGAGGCCTGCAAGAAGGAAGAGCTGAGAGTTGTGCAACACCGAAGAGCCACCGTGACCATGCCTCAACCTTGTCGGATCTGAGCCGCGTTCCCCCGAGCACCACCAGCCGATCACTGTTGAAAGCCCGCCACTTTTCCGGCTGGAAACCGTCATTGCCGTCGCAGGAAGCAGTGGAAATCGCGGCCTTAGTTGGCCGTCGATGAGCTGATTTTCCGGTGAGTCTCGGACAGGTTTTGTACCTTGCTTCTTGGCCGGCCATTTCCACCTAGGTTCGAGCTCGGTTGGCCGTCGGTGGGGCTGTTTTTCCAATGGGATCCGAAGAACTCGAACAGTGGCGATTTTGGATGAATTTGGTACGTTTTTACCAGGTTTCTCTTGAGATTGAGGTTAGAAGTAGCATTTCTGGCACTTATACAATGAATTTGAGCTCTAAAACCATGAATTTTGGTTGCTTGTAAGAAGAATGGCTGACAGGGACCAAAATGAAAATTTTTGAAAATTTTGGGTTCTTGAGAAAATGGAAAAATGTTGACTTGTAATAGGTTCATATTGATTCTAGATTAACACTTTTAAGTTGGTGGGCATGAGAACTATGAATTGTCTTGAATTGCATTAGAATGGAGGCTAGGGTTTGAAATTAGGGACTAAAATGAAAAATTGAGAAAATATGTGGGGCAGAAAGTGTAAATTTGCCACAAGTTTGGGAAAGATAGAGATGGAGTTAAGGAGATGGGGATGGGGGTTAAGTCCTAAATTGGGATAATAAATCGGAAGACGATTAATTCCTGCGTAAACGTTGGTGCAGGTGAATTGTAGGAGCGATTCCGGCACCCCAGTAGGGTAGCGTATTGCTCGTGACAACCGGAGTCCAGGTGCGCAGATAGCCCCCCCCCCCAAAACTCTTATTATACTTGGGTTGTTCTTGCTTCAATTGTTTCTAAATATAATCAATTTCGTGGTGATTATGTCTCACCGGATTAGGGGTTAGAAGTAAGGGACCTTTTGTATATGTTGAATGACCTTAACCACAGTATTGGACTCGTGAGATGCTTAGAGGTGATCATTAAATACTTAGGATCAAAAACACAGATGATTTTTTGCATATTTCCATCTTTGTATGCATGTGTGACTTAAATCCTTGATCGCTAGGAGGACTGATAGATGATAACTTTCGTGAGATATACTCACGCCTGTTGGTTACTTGCCCTCGAGGATTGTGTATCCTCGCCTGTTGGTTACTTGCCCTCGAGGATTGTGTATCCTCGCCTGTTGATTAGTTGTTATCGAGGATTTGTGTATCCTCGCCTGTTGGTTCTTAGCAGTCTTTCCCTTGAATGATTTTCATAAGTTGATCGTTTACCTGTGAATGGCTTCTTGACTTAATGTTTCAGAAAAGTGGGTTAATTAGCTCAACTGTTAGATTGCACGAAAACGGATTTAAACATTATTGTATTGTATTCAATTCTTGATTATGTTAAATTTCTATTTATATATGAAATTGTTTACTGACTTGGGATGCTATCTGTTGGAAAAATAATTTGGTCCCAGATAGAGAGATAGACGACCTTCCGGAGCCAGCGAAGCACTGACGGGAAGTCGTGGTGAGCCGCTTGGTCTGGCTGCGAGGCGTGTTCTTTTGTTTAGATGATAATTCTAACATTATCTTTTTGGAATGTATATATTTAGATTGGTAGCCATTATTGTATATGGGAATTATTTTGTGACCACAGCTGAACCCGCCACATTTTTGTCTCTTGTTGTAAATTATTGGACTGGGCTAGTGGGAGCGGAGCTCCCCTATTTATGTATTGCCTTGCAGGACCTTGTAGAAATTTCGGGATGTCCTATTTACAGGGGAGGTGCTGTCGAAATTTTTACAAATTTCCTCGTTTTGTATTGAAATTCTCACTATATATATTAAGGCAAACGGTATTCATAGGGATTGGAATGACATGATATTAATTGTCACTTTAGTGTTAGGCTTGCAGGTTAGGGGAATTTCCTTGTGATCTGTGTTAGTCCCACTCCAAGGATTTCGGGGTGTGACAATTTTGTTCTCAAAATTTATATATACCTTAAGTAAATAAATGAGGGTACTTCTTCTTCATTTCAAGTTTCATCTCCCAAATGGCTTCTTCAAGTGATAAGCCTTTCCATACTACTATCACCAGATGGATTGTTTTGTTCCTAAGCTATTTAATCTTCCTATCTATGATCTTATATAGTGTCACAACAAAAGACAAATTGTCTTGCAATGCAATATTTTCATATTCAATGATATGTGAAGGGTCAAGCTTATATTTATTTAATTGGGAAACATGGAAGACATTATGTATTTAGGCTAGGTTAGGAGGCAAGGCTAAGCAGTAGGCCACAAGTCCAATTGTAGCTAGAATTTCAAATAGACCAAGATATTTAGGCATGAGCTTTTCTGTCTTCATTAATTGACTAACCCCAATGACTGAAGACACTTTAAGAAACACATGATCTTCTATTTCAAATTCTAATGGCCTCCGTCTTTTGTCTACATAGAATTTCTTTCTAATAGATTCAATTTGTCTTAAGGTTTGGTCAACAATCTCAAGTCCTATCAAACTTCTCTCTCCAAGCTTAACCTAACAAACAGGTAACCTACATTTCAACCCATACAATACCTCAAATGGGGCCATTTCAATACTAGATTGATAACTGTTACTATAGGCAAACTCTACTAAAGGTAAACACACATTCCAATTTCCTTTAATCTCTAAGACATAAGCTCTTTACTTGTCTTCCAAAATCTAGTTAATTCTTTCCTTTTGCCCATCAGTTTGAGGATGGTAAGCCGTACTAAAACTTAATTTGGTTCCTAAGGCTTCTTGTAAAGACCTCTAAAAGTTTGAAGTAAACTTGGGATCTCTGTCTGACATAATACTGCTAAGAACCCTATGAAGCCTTATAATTTCCCTGATATATAGCTGGGCTAATATGTCTAGAGTATGAGTGTTCTTAATTGGAAGAAAATGAGCTAACTTTGTTAATCTATCCACTATTACCCAAATAGCATAATTTCCATAAGAAGTCCTAGGTAATCCTATAATGAAATCCATAGATATACTATCCATTTCCAGATAAGAATGTTTAAGGGCTATAATAGTCTAACTGGCTTTTGATGCTCAATCTTTATCCATTAGTAAGTTAAGCATCTAGCCACATATTTAGTAATATCACCCTTCATACCTATCCATCAAAAAATATTTTTCAAATCATGATACGTTTTGGTAACACCAAGATGAATGGTATATTTACTTTTGTGTGCCTCATCCAAAACCCTATTTTATAACTTTTTGTCATTAGGTACAAAAACTACCTTATGAAACCCAACCAAACCATCCTCTCTCATATTATATTCTTTTTCTTTTCCTGATTCATTTGTTCTTTTACCTTGAGTAGATACTCATCGTGCTCTTGAGCTTCTTTAATATGTTTCATGAATTCACTTTCAATCCTCACCTCATTGAAAAACAATCTACCTAATTGCATCTCCCAAGTCAGGTTCATATCTCTTAAAGATTCAATTAACTCATCTTCTTTAATCATCATCATGACCATATGGATTGATTTTCAGCTAAGTGCATCGGCTACCACATTAGCTTTTCCTGGGTGGTATTTTAAAGTAACATCATAATTTTTCAAGTATTTCATCCACCTTCTTTGTCTCAGATTCAACTCTTTTTAGTCAAATAGATATTTCAAGTTGTTGTGGTTTATACAAACTTCAACTATGACACTATACAAATAATGCCTCTAAATTTTTAAAGCAATAATTACGTATGCTAGTTCTAAATCATATGTGAGATAATTTTCTTCATATGGTCTCAATTGTATGAAAGCATAAGTTACCACTCTACCTTGCTGAATAAGTACACATCCCAAACCCTTCTTGGAAGCATCAATATAAGTAATAAAAGTGTAACGTGGATCTGGGATGATAAGAACCGGTGTAAAGGTGAGTTTTTATTTCAATTATTGGAAACTCTTTTCACATTCACTATCCCACACAAATGGTCTTTCTTTTTAGGTCAATCTTTTTAGCGGTAAAGCTATTTGAGAAAAACCTTGTATAAATCTTTTATAATAGCCTGCCAAACCTAGAAAACTATCCTACATAAATGGTCTTTCTTTTGAAGTTTATTTTTATGTTCTTATAACATTTTTGTGAAATTTTTTTCAGTATAGTTTTCAAAAATAAAAACTTAAAAAACTTGTTTGAATTCTTTATTTTTAAAAACACTTAAAATTTGAAAACAAAAACATGGTTTAAAAAATAATTCAAAAACAAGTTTTGAAATGGTTAAGACTTTGTTTAGTACCAACAATTAAATTTATAATGTAAAATTATAATAATAATTCTAATTCCATTAAAATTGAAATTAATTCAAAATTTTTAATTTTATATTTAGGCTTTGTGAAGAATTAAAACATAAATTTGTATTTCCAAATTTAATTCTAACTTTAATATTTAGACAAAAGATAAACATTTGTTCTTGTATTTATATGTGTTACATGTTCAGAATATATGTACATGTGTACGTGTGTGCAAACGTATGCATGTGTATGTATGTATATGTAACAAGTTTATTATATATATATTTGTGCGTGTAGGTATACATTGATGTATATTTGTGCATGTGCATGTGAATGCATGTATTTGTGCATGTAAATGCATATGCATGTGCATTGATACTACATATTTCTCATATGTATTTTTGTGTGTTAAACATATTTGGTAATATATATGTGTGCATACTTGTATACACATGTATATGTATGTACGTGTATATAACAACTTCATTATATATATTATTATATTTGTGCATATACCTGCATGCACCTATACATATTACATATTTAATAAGTAGGAGTGTGTATGGGAGTGTGTGTGTGCATTTTAATCAGGTTAGACTACGTATTGGGTTTATTCAAAACTCAGTTATGTATTATTTTTAATATTAATTTATTTTATTTATAATCAATTTTATTTATGACAAATCTTTAAAATGTTAATTCTTTTTAAATTTTAATTATTTTCATTTTAAATAGTAATTTTTTATTCCATTCTTTTCATTTTAAATCTTGATTTTTTTTATTTTTAAGAAAATTATTTTTCTAAAAAAATGTTTTTGTAATAAAAACAAAAGGTGACCCGATCTGGCTAATTACTAACTAGTTGGGTTGTGTCTCAAAATTTATTTAAACCTAACTCAAAACCCTACTTAAATCATTTTTACGGTGTTACATTTTTGTCATTAGTGAAAACAATATTGAGAAACAAGAGAAAACATCTAAAACTTGTTCTTGTTTTATTTTATTCTAAAAGCACTTTTTTTTTTTAGAACAATTGATAAAAAACACATTACCAAACAAATTTTTTTGTTCTTTTATTTTTAAAAATAAAAAACTGATTTTAAAAACAACATTCAAACGAGCCCTATGGCTTTGGAAATTAGAAAAGAGCTTGAAAACATGGGTTTCAACTAGATATAATAAACATTCTTCTAAAATTTGTAAGATTTCCAAAATTAAGAGCAGCATCCTAAAGACTAGTATGATCAGAAAACGAGTTCTTATAATCAATATAGTAAATTTAAAAAGATCAAGTTAAAAAAGAATCACACCAATGATTTATTATGGTTTGGATAAAGGTGAATCATACATCCACTCTTTAAGCACACAACCAGGGAATTTTACAATCAACAAAAAATCATGAAAATAACTACAAAACTCTATCCAAAAGCTCAGCCACATTTAACTTTTACACTTTATCTATAGTAAACCCCAAGGATCACACTTTTATGTTTTACATACTAAAAGCAATATCACATTACACCTTAGGATTAACCTTATGCAACCTTTACTTCCTATCCTTGAAAACCTTAGTGTCACAAGACTCTCGCATTCAGAGTTTTACTTTGTCAACTATTAAGATTACAAAAAGTTCCTAAACAGCTAAAAAAGACTAGAATTATAATAGATTCCTAGTAATAGGGGTATTCAAATACCAAGTTAGACTGGGTTTAAACATAACCTAGGACCTGACCTGGTAAAAGATCAAGGCAGAAAAATTTGATCTTGGACCTGGCTTAACCCAGTGTGGACCGGTAAGTGGCTGGGTTTTTTTTTTTTAAGTTATTTTTATTTTAAAGATTATTTTTAATTAATAAAAACAGATTTTTTAATAAACAATAGAAAAAAAATAAGATTTGAAAGTGGAAAAAAAATATAATGATAAAAAATTAAAATTTGACATGATAAATAGTTAAGATTTGAGATGAATTGATATGTTTAAAATTAATTATAAATTAATTAATTAATTAAATTATAAAATTAATATTTAAAAAAATAAAAATACAACCAAACCAAGTAAAGGTTGAATCCAGGAACTGGCTCGGATCAATAATTTTACAATTTTTGTTTTTAACTAGGTCAAACCCAGCTCAATATGACCAAGCTAAGCTGAGTTGGCTTGGTCACCGAGTAACACCCTTACTTAGTAAGCCAGACTGATATACATAAGGGGTATTATATCACATTTTAGCTTAGACTCACAAAGAGCAAAAAAGACTCAACTTACTCAGAGCACGCAAAACATAATTTAACAATTAAGCACAACAATAGAATGGTAAAGAGTATTATTGATTCGCTTCAACTCAAGTTACAGGACTTATAAAGTAACAAGTTGAGTCCAGGCTCACATAGAGCTCCACTAGATATCTTACACAAACCAATTTCTTACTTACAGCCTCATCAAAGAATTGATTAATGAAAACTCAATAAGCAACTAGGTTGATAAAGAGATTGTAACCCATTCAGTATTTATGTATTCTTCTTCATGTCTATCTCTTTCACCACCACCTTTCCATCTGAAGCTTCTACCTTTTATATAACTCATTTTCTATAGAACAAATGGCTCCAACAACTAGTTTATCCTCTTAAAAAGCTAACCCATGTTTATCTTCTGAGCATATTTGTTTTCACCCTGAAAGATCAAGTATTCTGAGCCTCCTGCATGTAGGTCTACAGATCAACAGTAGTTGTTTATCTTTTGGAAGTTTTTCTTGGTACAAAGGTGAAGGAAGTTAACAGGCAGAATGCAAAAACAACAAATAGCTTATAACACAGGGCAGTTGATAGACAAGCTCTTTTTTTTGTAGAGGACAACAAACTCCTCTTTTTGACAACTGCATAAAGCAAATCTTGTCTGCACATAGTTATGGAAAGGACCTGAGTAATTTGAACTTTTAGGCTTGTACAACATATGACTTTGTTTCATCCTAACTCAGGTTTCTTATAATCAAACCCAATTCAATTTAGCTCATTTCATAAGGTTGTGTAGGAACTCCATTAGGTCTAGCACAAAAATATTCAACCGTTCAGTTGAATGCCATTTTATCCCAAGTCACACACTTATTTGGCCCTTTGGACAAATATCATAATATGGACCAACTGAAATATTTAAAATATATTATTTGACATAATTAAAACTTCAATAAAATATATATTAGGAAATTTTATATCAACCAAGCCAATGACTTTATAGGATTAGAGGATTGCCACCAAAAGTAATGTCTAGTCCTGCAATCAAGAGAGAGAATTCAAACCCTTGTATATGAGCAAGCAAAATCTTAAACTGAATCTCTTCTAACATGTTTCTAAGACGTCCATCTACAACTAGTTTAGTCCATTAATATTTTCTAATATTGGTCCTAAGAACTTGTCAAAGTGTCATATTGAAGTATTGATCCGTCTTAGATTATCTATCAATGCATGTAATTAAGCTGGGTGACATGACTAGTGCATTAAGTGAGATGAAGATATATATAGAAACAGAGAGAGAGAGAGAGAGATTTTTTCTGAAACAACATGGGAAGAGAGAAACTAGTCAAATTCACCTCTGATCTGCTAAGGTCCAGCTTATAGAGGAAGTCTCAATAATGGAACCATTTTAGCTGTACATGTGAAGGTGAAGGTTCTATCAAGGAGGTCTAATTTGAGGATTGAGGAGCAATTCATGGCAAAGGTGAGAAATAAATAGATTTTATAAAAAAAATAAATTACTGGTAAACTATATTTGGGCTAAAATCTTTATAGGGTAGCAAAACAATATTAAAAATGAACTATCACACTAACAGTGGTACCGCTGGGACAAGTTTAACCCTTATATGAATGGAATTTATTTACATAATTTAAAGCCTAAATACAAGATTATTTTAATCTAAACTACTATAAATTAATTTTATGTATGCCTTTTTTTAACCCTACTTTTTAAAGTTTTTAGCATTATTCAAAGTGTGAATTTTGGAAAAACTCATTTTCTATATATCTTACTTTTTTATTAGAAGATATTTCATTAAGTTATTTTCCAGACTAGTTATAGACTTACAATAATATAACATCAACGAAGATATTTTCGAATCATAGCCTTTAACCATCATGTAGCCCAAAAAAAGTGTTTAAATGAAATTTGACGAATATTCTCACTCGCTGTGCTCTCTAAAAAGCCAATCGCAAGTTAGAGAAATTTAAATGGCAAGCAAATGTAGGATGTGGATGTTATTCGTGTTCACACTTTTGGATGAGATTTTGCTTATTTTTCAATATTGTGGATTTGACACTAACCACATATTATTATATAATGTATCTCATTCTTGTACGCCACGAGCTAAATTATGAGGATATGATTTGCTAAATGTATAATCATTGACCAGGTGTTTGTCTTTCTTTTAGTTTCTCTCATTAACCCGACAAAACTTGTGTTTACACCTATGTTGTTTTTCAATATATCAATCTACATACATATGATATAGAAGTCATTTTCCCAATCACGTGAAATTTTTTTATTCTTTTCTCAACCAAATCATTAATTAATAATTACTTTCCTTTTAAAAGTGAAAGAATATATTAATTTTCTTGTTCTGCACCACATTGTTGAGCAAACGCCTTTGACTTGTCCAAGCCAATAGGGATGGCCAATCGACTCTTATATACACCAATTTGAAATATTCCATCTTTCAGCAGCAGTAGGAATTGTTGTTGCCATCTTCATATAGGTAGGATTCAAAGACCTTATTTGCTTCTTTGAATCCTGAATCAGTTCAAAATTTACTTTTCCGTAATCTTAAGAAACATGAGTTATTAAACTCAGATCTGTGATCAATTCAAGATAGTTAGACATCTATTTTGTTGGCCCAAATGTAAAATGGCTTAAACCCATATTTGATAAATAACAAACCACATGAAAAAAGAAAAGGTCCAACCCACATTAGAGAAATTAACAAGTCTAAAGCAATTTAAATCTCAACTCACATCCCAGCCTAAATTAGCAAAATAGAGTAAAAAATAGCTCATAAAGAGTATTTCTCAAACAAAGTAGAAAAAAACTATTTTGCAGAGACAAATATCAGAACTCCTCTAAACTCCCACTACCATATGCTGTCTGTGCCTCTGCTCTGCCTCCTATAATTGCCGACAAAAGTGGCCATTAATGGTACCCTCAGCAGACTGGAAACAACCGCGCCAATGGAGCCCAAAATCTGTACCTCATGGTGGTCAAAGAATGAGCAACTAGATCTCTTTCATCATCAAGATTTGCAACAATAAATGCTCTCCAACAACTCTTTCTAATACAGCTATAAATATACTGAAGCTGCTACCTTTGAAGAATAAGAAAAAGAGACAGAAAATGAAAAAGAGCTAAAAGGAAAATAGAAAACCTTGTGTTTGGAGTTAGTACGGGAAAACTCTGTGAGAAGTTGTAAGAATACTATATTTAGTGAAAAATCCCTTGGAGAAGTCAAGAGGATTAGAAGTAGGCATTGTAGTTGGCCGAACCCTAAACTTGCATATTTGATTCTCTTTCCTAATCTTTGCATTCTCAATTCATTTTTCAGTCGACTTCAAATTTTATAATTAACTGTTTTATCCATTCATTCTTTCTCTTCAAGTAATACAATTCACTAAAATATTTACAGTTAACTATCTTTTTATCTGACAAAGTGAACTCATAGCTGAAAGGTTCAGTTAACTTTATTTTATTACAGTTAACTATTCTTTGCATATTATAATTGACTAAAAAGATTTTCAATTAACTTGTCTTTCTTCTAGTAGAGTATATTTAATTTCAGTCAATTGTTTATTATAAATTATAGTCGACTGTAAAATTTTCAGTTAACTATATTGTTAAAATAGCTTTTTCGAAAAAAAAATTTTAATGTACCTTTTCACCCATTTCCTCTAGATGCACTGTCTTATCTTTCTTACCATGTATGGTTTTGAAATTGATTGGTTTTTCCATGTTGATGTGTTCATATTTAGGGGCAGCTGAATCTCAATCTTTTACTTAAAGAAAGAGAGAGGAATAGAAGTTGCAGATTCGTATGCTGATTGAGATGTAGACAAGATATTCGACTTCTTGTCTGAATCAAAATTTGCATATAAATTGCATTGCATTTAACCCCTTCCTTCACTTTCACTTCATTTTTCAGTAGTCATGTCCTCATCAACGTCAACTATGTCTTCGCCGCGTGTAAGTTTTAAGAGCAACTATTTTGAATTTTTGTCTAGGTTAAACTACTCTTTTGATCCCTTTAGTTTTACTTCAATTCTAATTTGGTCCTTATGATTCATTTCTGTTCGGTGTGCTATTATATTTTGTCAGCATGGTCAACTATATACGGACTGAAATATATTCATATATATAGTAAGCGATGTCACCTATGCAAGTAATGATTTGGATGAATTAGTAGAAGTTGTTTATATTTAAAATGTCAAAATGACCATGATTAGCTGCATTAATAAAATTTAATATACAGAGGTTTAATGGTAAGGACCAAATGAAGAATTTTTTAAACTCAAACGGTTCAATTACAAACTTTTAAATTGACTATGTTGAATAGTGAGCAAAATTATAAGAACCCTTAGAGTATAATTTGACCCATTTTTAACTTCTACATGCATTCGCTTTTTGTTGGTTTGGTGTTTGCAAGATTTTTCACTGTCATTATTCCTGTTGTAGCAATAGGTGCCGGGGCGCTATTGAGTGTCGCCATACGATGTGTAAAATATATTAACCAGCTTCCCAAACCTGCTAAAGCAGTTACTGCAGACACACAAAGTGCAGATACACAATTTCTCACACACACCATGGATAAGTTTCTGCATGAAATGGATAGAGAGAAGCCAATCAGGTTCACCTCGCATCACCTAATGATTGCAACTAATAACTACTCCTACAAGCTGGGGTCAGGAGGTTACGGCTCAGTCTATAGAGGGGTTCTTAGTGATGGAACCATTGTAGCTGTGAAGGTTCTAATTGGAAGTTCTACAGACAAGAGAATGGAGGAGCAGTTCATGGCAGAAGTGGGCACAATTGGAAGAGTTCATCATTTCAATCTAGTTCGCCTCCATGGATATTGCATCGAAAGGAATATGAGAGCTCTAGTTTATGAGTATATGGGCAATGGCTCGCTTGACAAATATTTGTTTCATGAAAACAAGACCTTAACATTTGAAAAGCTTCATGAGATTGCACTTGGAACAGCAAGTGGCATTTCATACTTGCATGAAGAGTGCCAACAAAGAATCATCCACTATGACATAAAACCAGAAAACATCCTCTTGGACCATAACTTCAATCCTAAAGTTGCTGATTTTGGTTTGGCCAAGCTTTGTAATAGGGAAAATACTCATATTACCATGACAGGAGGAAAAGGGACCCCTGGTTATGCTGCACCTGAACTCTGGATGCCATTTCCTATAACTCACAAATGTGATGTTTACAGCTTTGGAATGTTGTTATTTGAAATCATAGGCAAAAGAAGGAACCTTGATGTTAAACTTACAGAGAGCCAAGAGTGGTTTCCTAGGTGGGTTTGGATAAAATTTGATAGCGGAGAACTAACAGAGTTGACAAGAGAATATGGGATAGGGGAGAAAGATAAACAAATAGCTGAAAGAATGGTTAGGACAGCTCTATGGTGTGTTCAATATAGGCCTGAATCTAGACCTTTAATGAGTGTTGTGGTAAAAATGTTGGAGGGTTCCGTGGAAATCCCAGAACCTTTGAACCCTTTTCAATACATGATGGATGGAGGTTTCCTTCCTCATCTAAGCCAAGCAACACCGAGCGATACCAGTTTTGGTTCCAGCTCTACTCAGACTGTATCTGGATCTAATATTGTTCGTGCTACTCCTATCATGAGTAAGTATGAGATTGAAATAACCTCTTGCCAGGATTAACAAAAAAAAATCTCTTCCTTGGAGGGAAGCTTCCTACGGTTTAAAGTAATATTTTATTTTATTTTATTCCGCTTTGAAATTTCTGGAGTAAGGAGAAAACTTTGTTGAAGTATATATATGATGGAACAGAGAAGCAGCTTTACAAGAAATATACAAGATCAAACTGCATATCGCTTCATCTTCTACCTCGTATCACATAATGGTTCTACCTATTAGTGTAGCATTTGTTCTCTGTGAATCTGTGTATCATTTAGACGTTGGAAATCAATAAGCCTTTTTGCCATTTGATTTTCTTTCTTTTCTTATCAAGCCTTGAGCTCTATATATGTCTATATTTTATTATCAATAATGTATGCATTTCAGTTTTCTTCTGAAACAGTTTCAAGGTAACAGAGCAATAGCCACACGGCATCCAGATTGGTATTTAGCAATAAGGGACACTTCGTACACTAGTGGCAGAATTTACTGGGCTAATTAAAAGCAGAGATGAAGGTGAGGTAAATATCCGAAAAGATTTGAAAAGTGATATGAGTGACAATATAAGAAATCTGGACTTCCTACGTTTCTTCATAAATGTAGGATCGGACAGTGTTTCAGATTGCTCATTTTAATGGTATTCAAGCTAAAGATTAGGCCTCTAAAATACAAGAATTTTTTAAGGCTTTTGATGCTTATAATACCCTGTTGAACAGCGGAGAGAAATAGCTTCCTTCCCCATGAGTGGCCTTACAAGTGATTTTCATAAGGGGACTTGGTTTTCTCCTTGGAGGCATTCCTAAATGCTCTGTTCCAGAGCAGCCTTAAAGGATTGAAACAACCGGGAAGGATTAGCAAGCTAAATTTGAGGCTATTTCCACTAAGGGAACATACCTTTCTGAACCAAACCCCTGCATCTTTATTAAGCCATACTTAGCTAAATCTATAGCTTTACCTCAAACACTTTCACACCATTGAAGGTCGTGGCTGGAAGTGGGGCTTACCTAACTGAAGAATATATTTATTCCTCTTTTTGTTCTTAAGAGAATAACTAAGGGAAATAGCTGAGTAATATAGAGGAAAGGGAGACAAGTTATATGAGCATGGGCAATGAGACACAGAAATTCTAAAGTAATTTTGTCTACAAAAATTTGATATTGATGAAATCAATGATTACAGGGTTACAGGATTACCACCAAAGTCATGTCTCGTCCTGCAAACAAGAGAGAGAATTCAAACCCTTGTATACGAACATGCAAAACCTTAAACTGAATATATCTCTTCTAACATGTTTCTAAGACGTCCATCTACGATTAATTTAGTCCAATAATATTTTCTAATACTGGTCCTAAGAACATGACAAAGTGACATTTTGAAGTATAGATCCGTCTTAGATTATCAATGCATGTAATTAAGCTGGGTGACATGATGACTAGTGCATCAAGTGAGATGAAGAGAGAGAGAGAGAGAGCGAGAGAGAGTACAAAAGGAGGAGTAGCTAGCTGATCATCTGGAAAACATACAGCGAATTAACTAATGCTGGTTAGTTGGATTTAAGGGGGAAGCAGTGAGTTCCACTTTGGTCCCCTATACTTCCCGCAAGACATTGAAGTTGCCTTAAGAACATATATCGATATATAAACACACATCATTAATTGTGTTTATAACGACAGAGACGATTCCTATGCCACATATGTTAAAGATTATCTTCATTTAAATCAAAAGTTTAAATTATGTAAAAGATCCATTTATTAAAATTTTTAACATCTTAGCTAGAGTCTAGTATGTTATTTGTGATAATTAGGTGGAAGTTAATTACAGCTAGCGTTGATTGTTAAGAAAAAAAAATTAATTATGGGTTGTGTATTTTTTTATTTTCCTAGCAGATTTCATTGACCACGTATTGGCCAAGCTGGTTAATTTAGTAATACGAAATTAGAAAAATAGATAATCTATATGGATATACCTAACCACATTTTAATTAAAATAGCATTCAACTTTATCGAGAGATTCTTCTTATACTATACTCGCATTTATTTTTAAAGAAACTATTTTTCTTATGCTTTCAATATTGTCTTTGTTGTTTCGTCACCTCTCTTCTTGCTTCATCTTAAGTTAAACAACCATTCAACATAGTAATATTAAAACTAATTGAACTTCGAAAGTCATATTGATGATTTAATTAACTGATGCATGATATATATATATATATATATATATATATATATATATATATATATATATATATATATATACTCACAGAGCCTTTTATTAATCAAATCTGCATTGAAGTAATACCTTTGCCATCCAAAAAGTCTCCCCATTATTCCTAAACAGCCACTCCTTTTATATAGTTAATTATTTACATTTTTTTAGTATTTTTAAGTTTTAATGTTTTGCTCTAGTTAATTGAGTATTATTAATTGTTGAATGGATCCATTCTCCAACTAATACATTTATCCTCCATGAGTAATAGTTACACTATTTTGACTAAAATATCATTATGCCTATTATTTATATAATATAATATTTATTAAATATATATTTTATCAACAAATATTTGACCAAAACATATATATGTTTTATCAATATAAAATAATTATTTTTTCAGTTTATAAATTTATAAAATTATTTGATAAAAAGAAATAATTATTGAAGAAAAAAATATTCACACAATGATAATAATTTAATTTCAGCAATAAAATTTTTATTGTGTGTGTGTATATATAATAGTAATAATAATAATAATAACAACAACAACAACACCATATGTATTTACAATAAATTTAATAAAAGTTTCGAGTAAATTAAATCTATAATTATCAACACTAAATATATACTATTAAATTAAAATTTTATGAAATAAATATTTTTTATATTTTAATTTTAATAAAAATAGTTTATGTTATTCTTGATCTTAAAATTATTTTGGTCATATATTGATTTCCATAAAATTTGTAAATAATTTTAAAATATAAAAGACAATATAATTTATATATCCATTTTTCAAGTGATGGAATCCTGTCTTGTAAACCATTAATAGCATATAGAAATAGAGTTGTGTTTTCTAATAAATATGGTAATTGGGACTAAATCTGATGACCGATTGGATTTCGTGTATATATTAGTTTATAAAAAAAAAAGTTGTGTTTTTTCGTGAGTATGAAAAATTGAGACTAAATCTGATCACAAGTTAGATTTCCTGTGTATATTCGTTTATTAAAGAATTATATGAGTATCCAATATTAAACTTACAATAAAACAATAAATTATAAGTTTTTTGTTATCATTTTTTTATCATTATCTTTAAGTTCAAGTTTCAAATTCATTATTTAACAATGAGGTAGCTATTGACATTTATCATTAATTTGGTTAGCTTCTCTTTAGTCAATTTTCAACATGCCCCAACTATGAACAAGATAATAAACTATGATTATGGAAAGTATATTTTAGAAAAAGAATCTGTGTCCTAAGGTGGCTAAAAGTCTAAAACTAATACCTATTAGATGCATACCATATGTTATGGGGCCTCCATTTTTATATAGTACAATATAATGAATCTAATAGTGAACTCTATTATTAATACTAAATTAATATACATACCTACCTAGGGCTAGTGCATAATTTTTTTGAATTTCTAGTTGTGATTTTGTGGCACATGGGAACCCAAAATAAGCTTAAATTATTTTGCACTGTGCAGCCTGCAGAAATAATATTGAAGAATCCTTTATCTGCAAGGTACCTACAGAAAAACAAAATAGAACTAGAATAGATTAAAAAATATATAGCTTGAATTTTATTTTAATACTCTAATTGCTGTTAATTTTGATTTTCCTTTTGGATTTGAATAATCTTCATGAAAATAGTTTGTACATGTGAACCCCAAATTGGTGTATTTACTAGAATAATTAATGTTATATGCATTAATTCAAAAACACATGACAGCTTCATGGGGTCATCCAGTTTCCCAAATGGGGGTATTGGCATATGCCAACTTGCATTATAGGCAATGCCTTCTGTCACATTACTTGTGATCTTAATGCTCTATTATGGTTTATCATTTGTAGATCATTGCCTATGAAATCAAAAAATTTACCAACCATATATGCTAGTAAATTAAAAATGTAACTTTTTATTTATAGTTGACTTAATTAATACCATTAATTTTATATAAACCAAATGTACCAAAAAAGTTTCTACTTCATTTTTTAGGTTAAAATTTAGAGTGAATAAACATGTTGGTTGACACTTCCTCAAAATGAAAATGTAAAGTTCAAGTTTCTACTATCAAATTTTCTAATTAAAAAAAAATTACAGGTGGGAACCTAACCATGAATTACTAAATGTTGAATTCATTTATTGCTAAATTTTGAATTGGGAAACCTACCAACGAATTATTAAAGGATTTTTATCATAATCTTTTCAAATTTGGTCCTCCTAAATATAACTATCTCATTTGAGCCATATCACTAAGTTGCCATAAATCAGTGTATAGTACTTTGTCATATCATGTTTTTGTATTTGTTGGCAGACTTAACTCATTGACAATATTAACACCAAATATTTTTTTTCTAGAAAATGGGAGATTCAAATTCTGAAACATCAAATTTGAACAAATGGATATTTTAAAGACCAACTTTAGTTTTTAAATTTATTACCAATGCTAACAAAAGTTATAGCCATCATCAATATCAAACATATTTTCCATTGTCATCAACTGAAACTCCTTTTAATATTTAGTAAAACTTGTATAAAGTATATCTAATATGAATACTGTAGAGATAATAGTACAAATGTGAAATTCAAATATTATTAATTTTGAATTTTTTTCAAGACTCACATTAATTTTATACCAGAGAATAGCTAGGTACCAAATAATATCCCTCATGTTACATGCTTATTATTATTTATTAATCACATCATGAAGAAAAATTGACATTGGCTTTCCCTTTGGTCCCACTCATCTTTCTGCCTTGCTTCACGTAACTAAATCACTAAGGAATGACTAGTGCATGAAACCAACCCCCCATTAATCTTTTTCTTAGCTGTAATATTTTAACAAAGCATATATTATATAGTAAGCCATAGGAATTACCAACATAATAATGTTCACTCAGATAAATATTTCACATCCACAAAAAAAGGACAAAAATTTTTCAAAAAAGCACTGTTAATAGAGATTGATTGGATAGCAACAGCACAGCCACAAGAGCCTTCTCTGCACCTTACAAAGATATATTTACAGGTAGTTGAAAGTGATGCCTAACTGATTAATTTAAGTGCTTCCAATGGAATCTGGTAGAGACAGAGAGAATGAACTTTCATACTCATATTCCAGATCCTCAAAACCCCAGAACTCCTCCTCTTGCTCTTCTTCTTCCTCTGGCATTTTCCATTTCTCCTTGTCCATTTCTCCCTCCTCCATTACCTCCAAAATCTGCCAATTTAAAAAATAAAAATAATAAGACCATAAGTATCAATCAAACAATATATAAAGAAATACTGTTTCAAACCTCTATATTACTTTCAACAGAGATTAACCAGACTTTTAGAAAAATTTTTAAAAATTCCAAGCCTGAGCTCAGCTTAAATTTGAATGATTTCAACCTGAATTGATGGAATCAAGCTATATTGATCAAAGGGTCTTTAATTTGATTCTTGTTAATGGTAAGCATATATCAATCACAGAGCAACCTTAAATTTTTTATATTTCTTTTAATAGAAATTAAAAAAAAAAAAAAAAAACTCTGCATAACTGTTCACTCAGTGTTGTCCAGAAACCTAAAATAAAGGGTATCACTATGTGCATGGTGTCAAAAATGATTGCTTTATGTTATTCACAGCAGGAAAATGAGGCCCACAAGGGCTCCTATCTTTCATCCTCTTTTAAAACTAAAGTAATGAGCACAGTTTTGACCTGCTAATTGGCTCATTTGGTGTTTCTGAGTGGTGATTACAATAATGACCTATTAATTGACTTGCTTAGTGTTTTCAAAACTGGACCCTACTTTAATACTCTGATCAATTATGAGTGCCAAATTTTCTGCTGTCCTATTATTCTAAAGGCTAGATTTAAAAGTTAGGTGGTATAGAACATCAAACTGATTAATTAAATTGCATGGGAAAAACTAGTTTTTCCTTTTTAAAAAAAATAATAAGGTGCCATGGCACAGAGAAAATTGGACTGAATCTTTGTTCTTATATTGCATTCTTAACCGCGGAAAACGACATGAAAAATCATGTAACGAAATTGTAATTAAATAAAATGTCAGATTACATAATAGTGTTATATTTAAACACTTGCTTATTTGAAAACAGGGAAGTACTCTCAATATAAGTTGCTTAATTGTCATTATCCAGTCAAACTAAAAGGTAGAAACAGGATTACTGAACACGCCACATATTCTAATACAATATAACAACTTGATGAGCCTTATGAAGGAAGTGAACTCAGCAAGAAGAATAGTGTGCTAGAGAAATTTCCATCAAAAAAACAATTCTCAGTAAATCATCTTGACATTTAAATTTGTTACCCACCAACATATATAAAAGCAGTTGGTGTATTAGTGTTTCTTCCTCTATCTTTCTCTGGAAGAAATAACAATTTCAAATTTCAGACTTCAGACTACTTTTGCTAGGAAGGGGTTTCAGATTTCATAAATATAATTTTCCTGTACCATGTGACAGAAGGGAAAAAAAATACCAAGTGGACAAGTCACAGATTTTTCTAATAATGTGTAAAGGAGATATAATATGGTACTCTTCAATATAGTGCTTCTAATGCAATAACGTGGTGGTTCTGACTTCTACCATTCTCTTTATTTTCTTAGTTTGATAACCAAAATGAAGTTGGTAATTAGTTTCCGAGGGAAGAAGAAAAGCTAAAGAGGAAAAAGGCTAAAAGGCTAGTTTATCAGGCTCCAAGTTCTTCTATAAAAGATAGATTAGAGAAACTAATAAGAAATCAGTATTTAATTAAAGATTAAACTAGATCTACTTGCAGTGGTCCCAGAAGTAGAACCCGAGTCTGTGAACCCCAAGCTAATTTCTAACATCCTAGAAAAAATTTAAAGTCTTCATGTGTAATTTCAAATGTCGTGTCATGTTTAATATAAGCATCTAATACGTGTCAAATACAAACCTAATCCATTTCATTTAAGTGTATGTGCTTAT
This sequence comes from Delonix regia, assembly GCA_037074485.1. NCBI lineage: Eukaryota > Viridiplantae > Streptophyta > Magnoliopsida > Fabales > Fabaceae > Delonix > Delonix regia. The sequence goes on along the minus strand of CM073462.1, from coordinate 14,434,532 downwards.
CATGTATAGTAAAAATATTTAGACTGAGATAACAAAGTAAATAAAGAAATCCTTGAATAGAAAAGAAAGATTATTTTTAGAGTTATGCATCATGATGGTCCCTGAAAGATTTTAATAGCATCAATATGATTACTGAATATTTATTGTGATCAATTTTATCCTAATAAAGAACTTCTAGTACAGGACTAAAAAAATTGACGTATAACTTAAAACATAAGATAAATTTTGAAAGATTAAATGAATGACGACATGATCTTTTCAATGACTAATGCGTAGTTTAGTATTATTTTTAACTAATATGGTGGCAAATGCACTTGAGGTACCTGGCTCATGGTAGGTCGCCACGTTGAAGATGCTCGGATGCAGAGAGAGGCTGCAAAGGCAAGTCTCTTTGATTGTGTTACATCATAGGCCCCTTCCAGCCTTGGATCTACCAGCTTTTCTATCTCCTCTTTGTTCAATAATGGTTTAGCCTGTATGATTCATCAAAACAAGCAATCAAAAAAGGGAAAACTTCTATATGTGTTATTCTTTGTAGCCTAACTCTGGAAGAAACCAGAGCGGGATTTCCCTACAGAATACGGCAAGGTGAGGAAAAGAACAAGATATTGTTGTAATGACTTTACCCAGTTGTGTAAGCTTTGGTGAGAGCCGTCCACCGGTTTCCTCCCTGAGATGACTTCAAGCAAGAAAACCCCAAACGCAAACACATCTGTTTTCTCATCCACTATTCCATGCAAGTAGTACTCTGGTGCCAAATGCCTGCAAGAACGAAGAAATTTTGACATGTTCAGTTTCAAAATTCAAAGTTCAGACTTCAGACCAAAGTTTTTGTGTTTTTTTAGAGAAGAATGGTACCCAAATGTGCCTTCTATTGGGGCTATTGAATGATGAGTCCATTGATTTGGAAGCCATTTTGCTAGTCCAAAATCTGATATCTGTTATAGCCAAACCCGAAACTGTCAGAAAACTAGGTACATCAAAGTAAATGCAAGAAGACATTGAACATGGAAAAATTTCTACCTGTGGTTCAAAATCTGCAGTCAATAGAATGTTTGATGACTTGATGTCCCTGTGAATTATCCTCCTCTTGCAGCCTTTGTGCAAGTAATGGAGGCCACGGGCAGTCCCTAGAACTATATCATGCCTGGTTTTCCAGTCCATAGGAGGCAAGTTTTGATCTACAAGAAGAAGATTTGTAAAAAAACCCAGATGAGATAGCAAGTTTTTTATTTTCAGAAAATAAGGTAAGAAAGATTGGAATTTTACCATGAAGAAGAGAAGCAACAGAGCCTTTGGAAGAAAGCTCGAAGACGAGGTAAAGCCCCTGGTCAATACAACAACCCAGAAGAGGCAATACATTTGGATGGTGAACGTGACCGATAGTACCAATCTCTGTCAAAAACTCCTTCTCTTTCCTCTCATCGCTCGAAGTTCTTGTGAGCCTCTTCACAGCAATCTCGCCTCCATCTCTCAATGTCCCCTTGTAAACCTGAGCGTAGCCTCCTTTCCCGACCAGATTCTCTGAACCCACAGAAGAAAAATGTCAACTTTCGATAACACAGAAGGAAAGAAAAGAACCGAAAAAAAAAAAAAAAGGAGAGAAACTTGGAATCACCTGAGCTGAAGCCATTGGTGGCATCAAAGAGCTCCTCGTAGGAGAAGCATTTCCAAGTGGGTCTGTAAGAAGGTTGTTCAGGGAATGGAAGAATCTGCAAGCTCCCATCTTTCTCATCCCTAGAAGGAAGCCCATCCTCGAAACTGCGTCGTTTGAAGGAGAAGAGCCTCTTGAAGCTGTTGGTCCGAATATATTTCATTCTAGCGAAGATGGAACAGAGGGCTCTGTTTCATGAACAGAAAGCAAGTGACGGCAGGAAGCAAGAAAAGATAACAGAGAGTGTTGGACTCTCTCACTCAGAAGAGACAGAGACGCGAAGAATTAAGAGGGAAGAGAGTCAAAGGGGATGTTTGTAATTTTCCATGGTTGAAGGAAGAGCGTGAATGAGGGGTGTCTGTGTGTAGAGGATAATTCCCCAATTGTACTAGTTCCGTTATAGCATGTTCAATGCTCTGTCTCATCCAACAATAGAATGGCAGACGTAGATTGTCTCGTTGATCAGACAATATGGTACTATTTACCGAGAAAAGAAATAAACAAAGTTTGTCTGTATCCTCTCATATTCATTTTTGTTTTGTAAAAATTGTTTGAGGGACTTTTTTTTTTTTGGATATCCATGTATATAAACGAAACCATTAATAGATTAAAAGGTGTTAAAAATAAAATTCTAAAATAGTTTTTTTTTTTTCCGTGGTCGATTTGAGGAATTTCTTTATGTAGAATTCTTGGGGAAATTTCTCCACACTGTTATTAATGATGTCTCTTAGAATTTGGAAAATAAAAAGAATTTGCAGAAGTAATTGATTTGAAAATTGACTGGCTTAATCAAGAGTTGCGTTCTTGTGGGGTGGGATTAACCTACTTTCCATTTGGCTCCTCTCATAAATGTGTTTAATTGTAAAGGCAAAAAGAATTATATTTAAGTAGCTTTTTAAAACTTTTTTACTGAGATACTTAATCAAACACCACACACAAAAAATCTAGAAAAATTTAATTACATGATGCTAAGCTGCCAAGAAAAAAAAGTACACTTATCATCATATTTTTATGAAAAAAAACTTATATGTAATTTTTTATATATTTGTTATATTATATTTTAATTCAAACACGATAAATATATTTTTGTTAATAATATCACAAAGTGAATATAATTAATATAAACAATAGTATAATTTTTAAATAAATTATACACTTTTATGTTATTATTGATTAATCATATACTTGTTACGTGTTAATTCATAAACCTAAGAAAAATAGTCCAATTATTATACATAAATAACTAAAGCTATAGTTAAGTTTTGTTCCAAAAAATGTGTTTAAATTAGGTAGACGTTATTAATAAAAAAAAACTTAGCTAATTATAATGTTCTAATTAATTATGTTAAAAAATTTTAATTTTTTATCAAAATATTTAATTTGTAAGACTTACTATTAATTTTTTTTACGCAATCAATCACTACAAAAAAAGTATTGTTAAGAATCTCTCTTTACTAATTAGAGTGGGGAGACCCCATTGATAGCAAATGCGATGCTTGAAGTTGCTAGCAATTAACTTTGTAGATCTTTGTTCTTTTGCCATTTTTACTTCGAAGTTTCCATGTTTCCAAACCATTGCTTTTGGAAAAGAAAAGGGAAAAAGGAAAATGGAGGGAAACTTCAAACTTCATTTGGGGAAAATATATATATATATATATATATATATGATTCTCTGTGTATAATTCTGAGTACGATTATATTGGTATTAGGAGATATAATTAGTCATAATCTATAATGGGAATGGTTTAGGTAAACTACTTCGTCTTTGTGATAGAATATGAGCTTTTGAGAAAGTTGCTTCTATTACTTTCCCAATTATAGTTTCACACTAGCATCATGTTAAATCTAAAATTTCAATTTAATTAACCATCAAAAGGATATAATACAGAGAGAAGAATTTTATAAGTAGTTTTTTAGTTTTTATTATCACATTTTTAGAAAAATATTTATGATTTTTGTAAATAATTTATTAATTTTTACAACTAAAAATTACATAATTAGATTTTTTTAAAGAGAAATATTTTTCATATATTATAATTTTGAAGAAGATAATAAAAATATAATTAATTGCATATAAATCTCATTTTACAATTAAATTCGGTTCTTCCTTTTCCCCCTACTAAGGTTATTCTCACTGGAGTATCCGTAAAAGATTAAATATAATAATAACAGCAAGACTTATTGTCTGATTATTGCAAGTAAATATATTGTGATTTTATTTGGTGATACAAGTAAATATTTTTTTTCTTTTTTTTACTTAATTTTCATTAAAAATGTTGTGATTAAAAGTTCTGATATTTTTTTGGTGAAACAAAATGGGAGTTAAAATTTACGAAGGTGGTTGAAATTAAAGTGACCTAAATCTTCACTACTAAAATGGAACACTCTTAACAGTTCCATGTGCCAATGTTCAGAATTAGGTGGCCTTTCAACTCATTAAAATCTGATAATTAAACAGAAAACCAAAAATCAACGAATAATAAATAAACTATGTCCTTATTTGTGTGGTTATTCGATCTTGGAGTGATAATTTGTACGTGAAATTTTTAATTTCTTAATATTTTAAAATTATTTATAAAATATTTGAACATAACACATGCAAAAACTGTAAAGGTTATGTACTATATATGTCTTAAATGCTTTTAATTTTCAATATATAATATGCCCAATTGTTTATTTATGACTTTTTAAATATGTAACAAATTAAGATACTTTTACACCAATGCACCATCTTTCCATTAAATAAAGGAATTAAGTCATGACAGAGAAAAATATACTGGAATTAAGCATGACATAAATGAAAAAATTGATGGCAAAAAAAAAACTGAAATAAATCAATTCAAACACTGTTCATGAACAGTGGAAGAACGGGGACCTTAACCATTTATGAGATAGTTAAATCAGAGATAAAACAAAAAATAATAAGAAAAGAAAATAGTCGCTGTTACGAATAAATTAATTGAAATCAAACTTACATCACCAAATTAAACGACAAATACTACAAATTCATCACTAGCTAACCAAAATTAAGCCGAAGATGGAATTCAATGTAATCAATTTTTCCTTGTTATCTAGTGAGTCCAGTGCAAATGTAATTAATTCATTTTAAAAGAAAAAACAAGAAACATGTGGTCATCCTTCTATAGTCATAATTAATTAAGAAAGACAATGCATGGATGATCGCAAAAATAAAACAAAGATAGTTTATGTCATCCATTAATTTGATAATATATACTCTAATGATGATGATGATGATAATGTGTTGATCTTACTATATATATAATTTAGGAAAAATTATATTTTTTCTTTCCACCATCATCTTTATTTTCAATTACAATGTCTCTTCTGAATTTAAAAGGATATATAATCAAACCCTAATTTTTTTAGTCCTGTTATAATGAGTCTCTATTATATATCTAACTTTATATTTTTTTAACCATGTGAAGCTATCAAAATAGGAGTACTGAAATTAGGTAAGTAGATGGGGACAATGTGCTAGCTACCTATATAATCTTACAAAGTAGGACTTTGCAAGATATATTGGTTGTTTCTGGGTTGTCTTGTTGATAAAAGAATTTCTCATTGAAACGTTCGAAATAATAAGATGAAGTAGAAAGGGTATTGATTAATATTAAGGATAATTTAGTAATATCATATAGATAAAATTTTTAATTTAGAAGATAAAGGACTTACTATAACAGAAGTAACAAATTAGCAATATCAATTGCATTATTTTTTAAATTAGGAGGACAATTGAAAAGAAAAATGAAAAATGGATAAATGCAATTTCCTTTATAATTTATAAATGGTTACTTTCCATTAATTTAAACAATTGATTGAAAACCAATATATTTAGCTCCATGATCTTTAAGTCGTTTCAAAAACTATAGAAGATTTGAATTCAAACCCTTATAATTAAATAATAATAATTGATTGAGAGTTGAACTCACGAACTATGTGTTATGTGTAAACTCTTTACCATTAATTTAGTCTATATATTTTGCAAATTATTAATTGTACATCTACTAATATTTTATTAAAAAAAATAGATATTATATGCCAAAATTAATTTGATGGTGATTTGGCCATTCTTGAAATTGAATGATGGTTTAGGTGAGTGATATGGTGTGCATATCTTATGCTTATTTTAATTAGAGACAAACCAACAAAAACCTAATTGTCATGATGCAATTGAAGGCGTCAATTTAATTGTATGAAGGCCAAAAGTTGGTCATAATATTCCTCAATATCTTAAAACTTTGATTAATTTTGAGTCAACAAATGATTGGCTTGCTTATAACGTTGGTTTTGTTCTTCATTTGGGGGCAGAAATTAATTAAAATGGTAAGTTATAGCTTTCTAGTGTGATGTAACTCTTTTTTCATGTATCTTAAACCCATCATTGAGAGTTGCTTTCTTCCTTAAAATCCATCATTAATTATTTTAATATATATTATGTAAGATGATATTGTGAATTGTGATAAGAGTTACTACTATTATCGGTTCACATAGAATTTTTTTTCTTTTAAATTTTTGGCCTCAGTTCATAGAAGTTTATAATAAGTTATAATGTTAATTGTTAAAAAAGTAAAGGTGAGATCTTGACTTGGATACTATGTGTTCTAAAGTGAGATCAAAACTAAGCTTTTACAAATAAATCATACTCTCTTTTTTTTTTTTTTATCTGGTCATTAAAATATTTTAGGTCTTCTATTTATTCTAGCTTTTATATTCACATTTCCCTCCTGTGTACTTTGAACATGTTATAAATGAATTACCATCTTCTTTAGAACTTATTCATTTTAATAACTTTTTTTAAAAATATTTATATGCTCTAGGACTGGTAACATGTTCAAAAAATTTTAGTAAAATAGTAATTTAAATTTTAAGGATTGCTACTCTTCTTTAAAATTGGCCTTTCAAAAATATTTTTTTTTATAATTTAGTCCCTAAAATATGACTTTCTTCTCCATTTGATCCTCTTAAAAAAGGATCTCAATTTAATGTCCCAAACGTTTTTGTACCTCTCAATCATAATAATCCCTTCAGAAAGTATATGCAGGCTCTCATGATATACAAAAATGGCGTTGTCGAGGGTTGAAAACACCTAAACATGTTCATATTACTTATTAACAGTCACATGGCTTGCCATTTGTGCCTAATAGAGGAGTCATTTTCAATGGAAAAAATGTTTAAAAGTATAAATTTGTAATACCCGTAAAATTTATACTCGAAAAGGAAATTCAGTTAGAAATAAATATAGATAAAAATAAAATCTTATCTGAGATTGTAATTAAAATCAGTACCCAAGTCTCATCCTTTGTATTTTTAGCTCTTATAACTCAACTAAGTATGATAACCAAGCATTTGTAGGGAAAATTTTGATCTAATAAAAAACTAATAATAATATTTTCCACTTAAAATATTTTAGAATTTTCAGTTATGTCTACTAACACCACCTAACTCATATTATTACCCAATTATGCAATTAACCTTCACCTAATATCCTCAAATCATTTGTGAATAATACATCAGAATCATATTATGTTTCAACTATCACTGCACGGTCACTTCTCCTTCCTTCATACTATTGACGACCTCTAACCAATGTCACCGCCGTTGAAGGATCGTTGGTAAACTATTGGCACCCTACGACCCCTCAGCTAGCCTCACTGGCTATTGATTGTCGGAAAACAATGAGAATTTTTGGCGATATTCACGCTCAAATTCGAGTCAAATTCCGTCAGTTTGGTGCGTTTTTAATCCAATTAAACATGGGGCTTCACTTTCCTACATTGATTTCTCATATTTCTCCCTCATTTGCACTAATCAATTTGGTCAAATTTATTCAAAATCGAAGAAAACCAAATTCGGGTATTGTTCATATGTAAAAATCACTGTTCATGCAAGAAAGTAATGAAATTGAACACAATTCGGGTTGTTTGCTTCAAATTAAGTTAGGATTACACTTCTCAGATGAATTTCACACTTTTCTCCTTTGAAATTATTAATCAATTGTGAATTTTGACTTTCAGATTGAAAAACCTCAATTTATGGGTCTAGGGGCAATTTGGAAATTTAGTAAAAATCATGTTCTTATGACTTCTTAAATTTTTTTTATGCATCTAAATAGTGATTTAGAATTTTTAAAAATTTTAGTTTGAATTTTAGAACAAAATTTGAATTTTTAGTAATTGTTCTAGATTTTTCATGAAGAAAAAAGAAGGAAATTAGAAGGAAAAATTAGAATGGCTTGATTGTATAACAATAAATATTGTTTGAGGTTAAATGGAAAATTTGGAATTTATTAGATAATCCTTAAATATAGTTTGTATTATGGTAGGTGTTAAAAGTTTAATAAGTGCATAATGGAATAACTGAATAATAACTATAATAATAATAATAATGATAATAAGGATAATAAAATGAAATACAGGTTATAAGTATTTTAAAGTATTCTTTAAGTAGCCCATAAATTTAATTTTTAAATTTAGAAAAGAAAGAAGTGAATGGATAGAAAAATGAATAAGGAATAATTAATTAGGTATGTAACAGAATTAAAATAATTAAATTTATTTTTAAGGATTGGATGATAAGAGTATTTTATTTAATGTTTTAGGTGATTAGAAAATTTTCAACAAAAGAATTATAATCAAGGATAGACGAAAGTTGATATACTCTTCTTAGGTGAGTAGATAATCCTAATTATGCATAATATTATTTTAAATTATTAATGATGATTTTGAATATTGAATTATTAGAAATATTGAAATCTGAATTCTAAAGTGGTACGATTTTGAAATTTTTGACATTTGTACATGGATAATTATTTATCATTGAAATATTGGGAATATGTCTAAAACAGAATCTTGTAGTTAACAGCAGTTGATGTTAGCCGTAGTGCATTGCGATTGATATTCTAATAAGATTGGGTATGATACCTTTACCACTATATTTTGTTTGAGGTCTGGGTCATTATGATATTTACTAAAAGCCTATGGCCGAATGAGTGTAAGTTTTGATCTGTCATCACTAGCCTTGAGTTAACTCTGTATTTTGAAATTATGATTAGTTTTGTAGAAAATTCTCAAATGCATTTTGTTGATAATTATTCTCTATTTAATACTACTGAATTAAATCTGTATGATATCTGGTTTTAAATTTTGAAAGACATACTACTATAAATCTTTCTTAATTTCTTCAATATTAGAATTACCTACTTACTACGTTTCCACTCACCCCATTATTTAACATTTTTTATATCTCAGCGTCGATCTAAAACGTCCACCTTCAAAATTTTAATCTTGGTGATTAATTCCTTGGTAAGCCTAGCCTACTGTTAGAGCCAGATCTTTCCTTATTTTTATGATTAGTTCTATCACTAATGTTTGATGTATTACTATGGAATGTCAAAAAAAATTTGTATGGAGAGTTGTAAAACTTATGCTATTTAATTTGAATTTATATAAGTTTTATCGTTATAAAGATTTCAACAAGTTCACGAGAATAAAGACACCTCATCCTCGTGCTAGTCACGCCTTACAAGCTCAAGTCATGACAAAATTAAGAGAAGAATGAGCTCTTAGGGTCTAATTTGTAAAAATATTAATGTTAGAAAATCAAAGTTAGAGAAAAATAATCTTTTCAAAACTAAATTGTTAAACTACTCATGACTGAACTATTACTATCATTTTTATGATAATTTTAATGGTCGATCAAATCAAACACAAACATCTTAAATACAAGGTTAAAATAATATTCTAATCCCATAACTTTATTTATTATTTCATGTTAGTCCCTTAAATTTGTAACGTTTTAGGATGGTTCATTAAATTTCAAATTCATCTCACATTTGTCCCCTAAGCACACTGTATAGGAGAAATCTGAAAAGAAATTAAAACTTAAGGAATCAATTTGATATGCTTCGAACTTGAAAGGCTAACTTGAAACAAAAAATTAAATTAAGGGGCTAGAATACATTTTAGCTTTTTTTGTCATTATATAATATTTTATTAATATTTCTGTTTTTATTTTTATTTTTGCCTATTCTCTCTTTTTCTCTTTCTTTTATTTTTATTTTACTCAATCCTACCCGTTTGGTATTTTTATTTATATTATTTCTTTATTACCGCCATCATAAAACTTATAAAACAATCATCTTTCTTTCACCTTTTTTAAGTTTACTTGATTACATAACATTTAAAAAAAAAATACGAGATACAACAAGTATAAACAAAAGAACATGAGAAGAGAAATATCTTCAACTATTATCATATTTCTCATAACACAAGTTAAGAAAAATTTTCAATATTTGAAAATTTAAAATAATAACAAAGTATCTTTGTTATGTTCAAAGAATATAAGAGATAGAAAGAGAAAAAAAAGGAGGAAAAAAGGAGTTAGAAAAGAAGAAAGAAGAAAACAATGGGAAGAAATTAAAATAGTATTGTAGTCCATTAATTTTATATGTTATTTTAAATTGGTTAGTAAAATTGAAACGTCTCAAATTAATACTTTGAAATTTAAGACATTTCAAGTGGTGCCTTAAATTTTAAATTTTGTCTGAAATTTCTTTTAAATATAGTGCTTAAGGGTATGATGAATGTAAAAAAAAATATTTTAAAATACTTCAAACTTAAATGACTAATTTAAAACATTAAACAAATTTGAAAGACCATAATAATATTTTAACCTAAATACTAATAAATTTAAAATATATCAATTAAAATGATTATATCAATCAAACTATTAAATTTTTTTAATATCAACTACATAAATAAAATAGATTATGTATCATAAATACACTAAAAGCATCAAATTTCAAATGCATAAAATACAAATTGACTATTATTAATTTAAGATTTAGGGTTGAATGAAAACTTAATAGTTGAAATTTTTATTAATAACTGAATACGAATTCCAACAATAACGAACTCAAAATTAATTCACATTTGAAAAGTCACGAGATAACTAAAATAGGGCATTAAATGGAAGAAAACTGTGTGGGAAAGTGCATAAGAGGACCACTGATTGAATGAATGGTGCTGATTTTTTATTAGCCCCGAAGTACTGGAAGAGGCAAAGTCCATTTCACGCCAACTTACAACAACTGAACCTTTGCATTTGTGGTCCTCTTTCGCCATTAAAATCTCTGTCCTCTCTCTCTCTCACACAGCGAATCAGCATGTAGCCATAATCACTCTCCAAAGCTTCTTCATTCTTCATCTTCTTCACCATCTTCACAAATATATATTCCCCTCTTCACCTACCATCCAATATTTTAATCCCAAACGAACAAAACTTTCACACTCTCCAAAGGTAATGGACAATAACTACTCTATCCCCTTCATCAAATGAGCTCCCTTCTGCGAGGAGTTCTTTCACAGAAGCCTTCTTGTGTTCATCAAACGAAAGCAATTAGAAGGGTCTAGATTTTCAATGAATGATTATATATTATATGTGGGGTTATTCTTGCAGCTCATTTATATTAGTATTGATTTGGAATATCCCAAAAATAGTTTTATGTACAAAATCATATACTAAGGATTAATGAAGTAAATTAATCATCAACGATATGCTTGAATTTGATTTTTCTTTTTTGGTGTTAAACTGTTAATTCACTCTTTCAGTAATTTAAAGTTGTAAGTTTATGATAATTAAAAGTTATTTAAAAATCATATAAGTGTTATATTTTACAAAAGTTAATAAAGGTCAAAATTGTTGAGATATCAATAATAATATTGTATATTTTCAAACATTTTAAACATCACTGTATTGACTATGAATAATTTAAAATATCCGTTAACAACTTAAGTGCATATTGATATAAATACCAATGTATCAAACCTTTTCTTTTTTAAAAGATATACATCTATAAGGCATAGTTGAATCCAACAAATGAAAATTTTTTATATTATCAAGAATTTGAGCCTTCTTAAAAAACCTTGTGAAGAAGCATGCAGCAGAAACCACGAATCTCAAAACATCGCAGTTTCACACCTAAAAGATATGAGAATACTAGTGAAAATATAAAATATAGACGACCTTGAAGTATTAAAAAGTGATTAATTAATTAATATTCTATTGTCATGTTTAGCTTTTCCTTTGAACTTTAGTGGTCTCCAAGAATGTGTGTTCTTGTGTTTATCAAAATAAAACCAGAGAAGTACGTATGGTTGCTGTTTCTGCGTTGTGCGCATGCAATAAATCCACCCTTTTTTAATATTTTTTTATTTACATGAGTTCTTAATTATATATTTCATGGATTGGTGGTGGTAATAAATAATTAAATTACACAAGCACCTGATTACAAATTTATGATTTATTATGTCATATTTCTTGAGCTCATTTATATAAATATTGATTACGGGATCCCAAAAATTGGTTATGTACAGTGTCATGTAATAATATTACCAAGGATTAATAAATTTAATAAACCATCTTGAATTTCATTTTTTTTTTCTTAATCCTTTGGTGTTAAACTGTTAATGAACTCTTTCACTAGAAAGGCAAAATAAGTATAAAGATATTAGTATCATTTTCCTATTATCTTCTATGTCATGTGAATAAGAAAATGATCTCTTCCCTTTGTTTCATTAGAAGATTTTTTGGACAAAAAATGTTTTCTTACTTTATCTGAGAAGTAGATTTAAAAGAAAATTCCTTCAATTTAAATTTTGATTCAATTTTTTAAAGAATTGAAATAAGTGAAACACCACCCCCCCCCCCCCCCTAAAGGAAAAAAATTCTACTTTTTACGGCCATCACCATGAGTTTATCACAACTATTGGCACCTATCATAAAATTTACCATAAATTATGTTTCGGCCCAAGTAAAAATTTTTGTATGAGAAATTTTACTAACGTAACCCAAAAAAAATAACAATGTTTCGAAAATTTATTATTTTCTTGAGAAATAAACGGAGCCTAAAAATAAATAAATAATTGTTATTCAAAACACGAATATTAAGATTACCTTCCACACCAAAAGAAACCATACTCTTGAATTTTGTTCTACGGCCCATAGATTATTGATATGTAGTTCATAGTCAACCAAACCCCATATGTATTCTGTTACTAGGCCCAGTGAATTGTAAGCTCACATTTTCACTTCAATTTTTATAAATTTAATTTTTTAGTTTTGTCAATTTTCTCAGGTTAGAATTTATTGAACCGTTAAAAGATCATTTTAATTCAAAATTTCAATTAGTAAAGAACTGTTGTACTAATAGAACCCAAAAATCTATAAAGTATTAACACTTAATTATAATTAAAATAACGGAGACAATCATGAAAATTAATTTGTATTGTAATTTCTACCACTCATTAAAAAAAAAAAAAATCTAGAGACATAGTAATAGAATAGGGCAACTGGATGAATGGTGCCCTTCGCACAGGCAAAGTCTTTTTCAATCCAACTAAGAACATAACATGTTCATGTGTTGTGCAGTTAAAGTTTCTGAGCTTTGAGCATTAACGCTCTTCATTGCTTTTTGCCCCTTTTTTTCTTTTCTTCACGAGCTTCTCAAACCTTCGGTACTAATCCCATGTAACAAAAGCTAGAAATGGATAATTATCAATAATCAAATGTTTAATCCCATATATTAAAAATATTTGTGATAAGATCAAACAATTATCATTAAGTAAAAGTTAATATTAATTTGGACATAATTTTATTTTTTAATCATAAATAAGTACAAATGCTACGTTTTAACTATAACTTGATCCTACACGTAAGCCTCGAATATAGGATAAAGCTATCATACACCTCCGTACAATAGTTTGCACAATTTTGTAAAACTAAGGAATGCTCGAACATCACAAGCTGAGTTTTTTGGCTTAAATCACTTACAAAACTATGATATGAAACTCAAGTCTCATGCCTCCTAATTAAAATTTTAGCAGTTCATATATGAAAGAAGGAAAGAACCAGATGTTTTTCTCTCAATGACAGTTCATAATATGCGTGATTGCACTTATGTATCGGGTTCAGAATTTGAGAGGAGTGGTTGCAGGTGAACATTGGTAGATTCCACAATGTTCTATACAATTCAGAGTTCTATGTTACTAATTGTGCCAGAAGCATACGAAGGCCTGAAGATACATCTGTTTTCGGTTGGGCATGGACTAAAGCCCAAGAAATTTGAAAGTGCTGGTTTAAGCCCATCATTAAAGGGTTGGTAGTGGGTTGAGGTAAGATCTCATTTAATCATACTGTTTGGGATGGCCAGAATCAGATCACCTCGATGTAGTTCCAAAACATATTTCAATTTAAAAATTTAGTATATGTGAAGATTGAAGTTGTGCAAATTTGATTTTAGTCATAAATAAATTTATATAATTATAATTTATGTTTAAAAAAATTTTATCTAAAAAATAAATTTTGCCATCATTTTAATTCATTAATCATATCTTGTGTCCTGTAATGGTATTTTCGATTATCCTCATTAGTCAATCTCCTCTGTAATAGAGTCATGAAACTGGAGGATAACGAAGGAGGTGGGAGGAATAATTACGATCATAGCTCCCTGTGGTTTCAATGGCGTACTGAGCATGAATTAGCTTCAATGCTCACGTCCGTTAATAGAGCTTCACAGGGTTTGGCTCGCATATTACGAGGCATATAAGCAAAAAATATATAAAATCCCAATATTACGGAGTTGGTTCAGTGAGATAGACATCATGCCAATGATGCCATCCTTTGTAAGTTCAAATAATTGGGAAGCAAGCAGAGTCACACCAGTCAACCAACGGCCAATAACTACCAGTTCATATGTCAGTGAATATAAAGTCAAACATTCAATCCCTTTCTACACTCAATGCTTTGTGCTCTTCTTTATAACCGAAAAAGAAATTAAGAAGCTGAGAATCATCCCAAAAAGATATACACAAGGGCCCATCTTTCATCACAGTACAAATGAATTTATCAGATGAAGCTATGCATCAAGTATACTATTCTCTCTCCATATAAGCATGAATCTTATCAATGATTTCTACCAAAGAGTTCAACTGTATATTGTGAAGCAATTCCCAAACTGGAAAAATATCAGTTTGAAATAGTAACTGTATGATAAAAGGAAGTAAATCTACAAATCTTATATCATATGAATGACAATGCTGATATAAATATAATCGGTAACTGTCTAAATGAAGAATATTAGAGATCTAGAGAATACTGCATCATAAACCCTGGCGAGGTGGGGCTTCAATTCAAGGTAAAAGCAGCAGGACCTATAAATTAGTTAATGCCAAAGCTTCATGCAGAACCCAGCCGGCACCATAGATGTTCTCTTGCTTGATATACAGTCTGAGAAGGTGTCCACAAGCTGCTCAGCAAGAGATGCTGGATCTTCAAGAAAGGTATCAATATATACTTTGACTACCCTTACTTCTTGGGGTGTTGCTCTCAAGCTGTACCAAGTCAGAAATTTCTGCCTGAAGTTCTTCTCTATGTGTCCTTCACACTCTAGCCATCTAATCACTTTCACATAATATTCAAAATCCCTATCAGAGAACCCATCGGCAGCACAAGCCTCAACTTGCCTTTCCCCGCTTTTCTTAGACGTGCTTCCATCTTGGGGGCCTTGTCTCTTCCCAGAACCATTTTCTTGATCCTTGCCACTCAATTTAGACCTCCCGTTTCTTCCCAGCCCATCCTTTAACATGTCCAACTTGCACGGAGTAATAGGAAGGCCTGCTTCTGAGCTACCTACCAACGGCACACTCTCCCTCCCAGTCTGAGCTGGGGAATTAAGCCCATCATCAGTGCTCATGTCCTCAGTGACTTGCTCCTCAGGTGAGTGCTTGTTCTCAAGCTTCAGCCCGTCAGAAACAGGTATAGTGCCAGCCATTCCTACAGCATTTTCCTTGTCTGACAAAGAATCCGCATCTGTTGGCAGTCTATCTTCACCTATGTTGGAACAATTAACAGCATCATGGGATAAAATTCCAGAAGCAAGCTTGTCAGTGTCCTTGTGATAAGGAAGATAATTGTCTTCTCGATTATCAGCCTGATCACTATATGGATTGCTGTTATTAGTTTCATCTTCCACGGAAGAAGGATTAGAAAGGCTGCTACAGTTGGTTACTGGGCTCTGACTTCTTTCTGTTGCTGAGCAGTTGGGTGCTTCTTCTTCACCATGCTCGGTTGAAACATGAACTTCACACATGCCCAACTCCCTCGAATCATTGAAAGCAACAACCTTAAAAATGTATTCTGTGGCTGGAGTTAGAGTCCTGATACTGAACCTTCTGTCTGGCAGAAGCAATGTGCAAGTTGGGTCTAATGGATGGTTTACATCATGAGCATTGCGATGCCACAAGGTGTAACCAACAATGCTTTCCCCAGAAGGATCTTCAGAACCCAACACAACAGTGAGGGACGTTGCAGTGACATCTTCAAACCCCACCATATTTGGAGCAATCAATTTTGCATCTGAAAAATGACAACTCTACTCAGCTTAATTTGCCATAGTTGTATACTGACATTGAAACAAAAAAATATGCAGCTCAATCCGCAAATCTTTGAAAACCATATAAAAATAGTTGGTTCCTAATAACATATTTATGATGTGTCACACAGATCACTATCATATCAATGGATGAATTTTCAACTTTCTCAGTCTCTCCTATAATAATACTATGATAGAGCCACCAAAATAAAGAAATGATCACCTTGAATTGTAGGACTGGGTGATGGAGGCAACATAAATTTTGAAAGTGATGAATCCAGTGATTCCAAAGCAAAACCACAAAGTTTCTGAACCTCTGGCCCAGATGAAAGTCTGTTCACAATACCCCTACCAATCTTCGCCGGTGAGCCAGTCAATGGGCCAACATCAGGTTCAAGTTTCTTTACAGCTTCATCGATAATTTCATAAAGTTTTTTATATTTTTCAGTCCCTTGTAAAAGTCTTTGGCTTAAGGAGACACGATAGCAGAGTATGTCCACGCGTCTGGTATCCTTTGCCACCATCAGTTGTTTTCTACAGCATCTAAATACATTTTAAAAAACAAATAATCAGCTGCTTCGCAGACAAAGATTAATAGCCTTTGATTTTTGATAAGCTGCTTGGTTACATGAAAAAAATACCATTTCCTTAAAGGGGAAAAACTACAAAATCCTATACAAGTCAAGCATCATAAAAGAAGTCAGAAAGTGACTAGAGAAATGCTATAAGCACAGAAACATGACAAGTGAAAAACCATAAGGAAAAATTACCAGAAACCAGATGCAGACAAAAGTTTCTTACACATGCACTGGAAATAAAGGACAGACTTGAAGCAACTTCACTTAAATTAAAATTATGCCATATACCCATTCTAAAAAGGGTCCCAAAATAACATCCATAAATCTAGACCAAAAAAAAATTATCACTAAAACAATAGCTAAATACAAAAAGCAACTCCCATTCTTACATTAGGCATAGCATGGTAAGCAATTTAAAAAAAAAAAAAATCTCCATTGTCTGATCATATAATGTTCATTGTTAAATAATTATTAAGATGAAAGCAGGCAGTGGCCCTCACCACCTGCCTCAACTTGTGTTGTTAACATCTGGTAGTTCTGGCCAAAAAAAGATCCTGTGGTTGAAGTCTGTATAGCCAAACACATTTACGCATAAAATCTTAATTACAGACCCAAATATGCCCGCAGTAAGATAGTATCCAGTCCAGTTCATCAGTAGAGAAACATGCAGAATCGCAAACAGACACCAAAAGTGTATACATTACTGCTTAACCAGTTACTAAAACAGCAGTATCTAAGTAATGACAAGTTGACAACCTGGTCCTTTCTCCCACTGTACTTCATCATGAAAGCATCATCTTTCATGCAATTCAATGCAACCCCTGTTTCTTACTAGATATTTGCATACTATTCCTTAGTAGAGGTTTCTATTAACTTTCTTAAGAAGGCAATACTTGACTATTGAAGTGGTTATTTCCATATGGTCTGTTAAGACTTTCCATTGAATTCTTTATGTCTCCTGGTGTGAATCTTGAAAACAACCATTGCCAAATACAATCCTCATCATAATATAAAAATCTGGCGTAATTTAGAGTTTCTGGTGTGGTAAATACTCCAAGACGTTAGACAACAGAAAAAGTGGGCAGAAGAGGAATAATATATTTTAAATATTACACAAGAATCAATTTAAGAAACTGAAAAACATATATGCATAAATATAGACTATTACCCAAGCAAATCATTTATTTTCCCACATGAGATGCAGTAAAAGCCTCCGTCAACCTTGGGACGCTCTCCATCTTTAGCAATGCCAGAACCATCATGTTTTAAGGCACACTCAAGATGGCATGACAAGCCACAAGAAATACCAAGAAATGGGGGCTCAGAGTTGCATATTAACCACAGGCTTGGATCTTTATTGTCATCATATCGATGACAGATGCAACACGAGCATCTTTTGCAAAATGCATCTGCTTGACTCAGGGTAGCTTTGCAAGCTGAATTTTTACAGTATGTGGTACTACTACTACCTAAATCCCCACCACCATTAGTGGCCGGACTATTGTTTGCTGGAAGAGGTAATCGAGATGGATTCTCTGTTTTCCTCTGCCTTTTAGCAGGTTTCTGGCCATGTGCAGGAGAAGAAAGTGGTTCAAGGTCTATTCCGATTTCCTGGCCTCCTGATTTCTTTTCTGAGACAATTTTTAGAAGATTTTCTATAATTTTCAACTTTGTCAAGCCAGTGTACTTTCTTTCTTTTCCCATTTCTGCACACAGGATTTTCAAAATCTCTTGTCGACTCCATGTCTGTAACATCTCAGATGCACCATGTGACCACTTAGATATTTCATAGACAAGTTCTCTTTTTTCTTCCATACTCAACTTACTGCATTTTGACGGATCAAGCGTGACACCTGGAACACAAGACAATGAAAATACATGTTAGCATTTAGTACATTACTTATGGAGGACATGAATTAAGTCCAGAAGATTCTTTCCATCATTTTTTTTTTTTCCTCTAAAAACATATATTTTGAGAGGGAAACATTACTGAAAAAATTATTCCAAAATCATATTATATCATACCAGCAATCAACAACCTCTCATGAAGAAAGGTGTAGCTCAAATTTATTCTAGACGTGCCATAAATTAAATATATAATCAATAAATAGGAACATTGATGAGATTACAAGCAAGAACACTTGAGCAACTACATGGAAAATACTATGCAGTGGTTTAATCTTCAATAAAAATATTTCAATCTAGTAAGTTATTTGAAGAGTTATGCGCTCATTTCTGTTCATAGTTTGGAATGTTGAATAATTAAGATGAACTAAAATAAGCTTCATCACTTAACGTACAGAAGTGTTTGACTTCACCTTAACAAGGATGCACTAGCCAGATGAAAATACGCAGGAATTTACAGGAACTCTTGTAAATGACTTTCAAGTCAGCCAGTTAAACAACTAGGCTTACATTGCTTTGACTTTCATATGTGGCTCCATACTCTCCTAGCAGACAACCCCTGGACTACTTAATTTACTAGAACTCAAACCAGATGCCCCATCCAATTGTCATAACATACAAGCTTAATTCATTCAAACAAATGCATATAGCCAAATGCAGGTGACAGCTCATGAATCAACACCGTAGTATAGTGCTCATAATATGTATATATATATATATATGTGCATGTATGTATTGAATTTTAACGGAAGAAACTGATGATAATAGCTCTCTATTAAAGGGGAAGGTTACTGAGTAATATTCCTCCTGGTTTTGCTATGCTGGGAGATTCAACAAAGAAAGGGACTTTGGGACAGCATAATTGCTTCCCAGGATTCAGAGGGGAGCAAACGAATAGATCACAAAGAAAAAAAAATCAATAACGATAAAATCCAGAAATTACACAATGCTCCAGCAATATCGCTTAAATACCAATAGCTGGGCTCGTTACGTTATATCCAGACTACATCGCAGATAACAAATCCTTCGAAATCACACAAGTTTCAACAAATACCAAATTGAATACACAGAGCCAGCTTACCCTCTGAAGACGAATCCATAACCATAGCTATTCAACAATGAGAAACAACTCATCACATTAACACTTAAATCCGAGACCTTCTCCGCACCTGCAGGCCAGAAAATTCGGGATAAAGATATGATAATTATAAGATAAAACTTAAAAAAAAAAAAAAAAAGAAGGAAAAGGAAAATATGACCCAAAGACGGAAATAAAAGGAAGGGAAGAGGGAGACCGAAAGGGAATGGAATGAGAAGTACCGAAGAAAGGGCAACGGAAGAATCTATGAATCAAGAACTGGTTCTCAATCACTCTCTCTCTCTCGCGGTGGTAAAAGGGAGATTCGAGGAGGACTTTGCAGGTGGTAGAGAGAGAAACCGCTAAAAGGAAAACATAAAGAAAAGAAAGCGTCCGAAGATGAAATAAATATGGTATGCCCTACGATTGAGGAAGCGGCTGCATGTTCACACAACATTTCCTCTCCTCTCGCCTTTCAGTTAGCTTGCTCTCCTCACAGTACAACCCTCCTCATTTACCAAATTACCCTCCACACTTACCTTGGCGTCATGCAATTGTTGCCCTACGTTTCATGATCTTTATAGGATTATCCTAAGTTATTATAAAATTATTATTTTAATTTTTTATTTATTAAAAGATTTAAAATAATTTTTATTCATACAAAAATATTATACTGGATTGTTTTTTTTTCCAAAATTACTTAATTTAATTTATCTATTAAAATTTTAAATTTAAAGAACTAAAATTGATATTTTTTTAAAAAAAGGAGATATTAAATATCATATTTTTCAATTAATAGGAATCATTTTGAATATTTTAATAGGTAAAAGATTAAAATGATAATTTCATGATAAGTAAAA
The DNA here is from genome assembly GCA_037074485.1 of Delonix regia. Taxonomy (NCBI): domain Eukaryota; kingdom Viridiplantae; phylum Streptophyta; class Magnoliopsida; order Fabales; family Fabaceae; genus Delonix; species Delonix regia. The sequence continues at coordinate 14,414,008 of CM073462.1, read as the reverse complement.
AATTAAAATTGTATTTTACTCTTTTTATAATAGTCAATTACACTAACATGTTTCCTTAAATTATATTATTTATTTCATTTAAAAAATAGTATCTAACTTTTTCAATCCACATTATAGAAATTTTTTAAATGACATTAACTGTGTATCAATATAAAATTGTAATTTTGCTTTTGATATAGGAATAAAATAATTAAGTTGATAGGCAAAGCTCTTCGGTAGTTGGCGTCCAATAATTGCATATAGAACATAGGCGCTTCTCATAAATTTCTAAGTTTAAAATTTGAAAGAGAGAGAGAAAAAAAAAAAAAAAAAAAAAAGATCCTTTTCCTCATTCTACAGTTGATTGGGCACTCAATCATTGGCAGAGGATCAATAGTTTTCAAGTTAGGGATTTGAATATTTGAAAGTGCTCTGATATAAAGAGAATGGTAGGAGAAGTGAGAGTGTATGTAAAGTTTATTTTTTGTTCATTTCATCTATTCTCTTTTTTTTTTTTTTACATTTTTCTTTACTTTAAAAACATTTTACAAGTCTATATTTTAGAATATTCAAATCCTTTCGGTTGATGTAAAACTTTAAGACAGAACTATGATTTATTCTTAATATATGGGATAAAAAGACAAGTAAGCAAAGATTAAATTTTTATAACAATAAAATATCAAGTGTATTATAATTTAGCTAGCTAAATCTCAAAATGATTAATATAATTATTTTTTTATTAATTTCAACTTTGGTTAAATTTTTAAATTGGATATTCATTTTGAAGCTGAGTCCAATTCTCAATGCTCATGACGAATCAAAGTTTATTGTTGTGTATATAATGTCGTCATAATTTAATCTTCATAATCAACGTCTAATATGACACGTACAAATTTAATTTACACCATTACATACATACATATATATATATAAATATATATATACATACATATATATATATAAATATATATATATATATATATATATATACATGCAATGCGTAATATTTAAAAATATCTTACTGGCCATCACTTTGATCTAATAATATCTACATGTGGAACAACATATCTATAGTTCTATGTCATCCACATGTGCCATATCTCATTAATAACCTTACATCATAAATTATGGATACTCTGTATTTTTATTTTATTCGTACATGGAATGATAAGATTTTAGTATTAAAATTTGTAAGAAAAAGAATTTCTTATTTATGTGGGATTTATCTACTTAAAAAAAAAAAGTTAACTATATACCTTGTGAATTGCATAATATATTGTATACTATAAGAGGTACAATGACAGCTTTCCATTGAGGAGATTCTAGCTTGATCTAATGATATTATTAATTTTTTAAAATTAAAATTAATGTTTATGTTTTAGAAATTAATTATTGATTATCAAGTTTGGTCTATCTTATAATAAAACAGGAGATTTTTGTTGTATATTATTGTTAATAGACAAAAAACTTATTATTGGCAATTTCCTAATGGATTATTAACATGTTCACGAAAGATAAAATAAAAAATAATTATTATTATCATTCATTCTCGTGTATCAAATTTTGAGAAAAAAATATATATTTCAGTATATTTTTTATTTAATAGTCATTATTCATTACACTAATAAAATTATGTGTGGGTATATTTTTCAATAGGGAGGGGTATAATTGTCTATGTGCAATCAGCCCAGTACTATTTTTGTTGCTGCGGCACATGCGTGTCATCAGAACCAACAGAGGGACAAGATGGTAATTCCATAATAGGCGTCCCACAATTCACTGATCTGGATAAGGCAAAAAGGTTACACTTTGGTACATGAAATACGTGAAAGTTAGTTCATATCTCTTTTTTTTTCCTAAACAAATTTGATTCCCTGCTTTGGAGATTTGCTTTAAAATAATATTTTAATATTAAATTTTGAACCAAAAACCAAACAATTGAAAATTCCTATATATATTGTTGAAGGTAAAAAGAAAATTAAAAGTAAGATATTTATGTTCGACCATTTTTAAGATATTAAGACATATTAACAAATTTATCTGTTTTTTTGCTTATATAATAAAAAATTTTAAAACGATATTAATTACTCTTATAATAATCCGGACAAAATAAAATATATATTATATTAACTTATTGTACTTTCATTACATAGCCAAAATATATATATATGCTAATCTCGAAACATAATCATATGAAGTTTGACATATGGATGCTTAATAAAGATATAGGGATATTTTGGTAGAACCATATATGAGGTCGACATGCTCACATGCTCGTGAGTACACGTAGACTACGATATTAAAAGTTTACCGCAAATGACCATAATAAGATTTGAAAAAAAATAGGAAGGGAATATTAAAAGAGTACAAGGGAGTATGAAGATTGATATTTTATATGAACGTGGAGGATTATGAATGGTGCACCCAAAAAACCCAAGAGAAATAGTGGATTATAGTTGATGTGAAAATGACATTTGCCTAAACTATCATCTATGAGAAAAGAGATTGGGAATGCGTTATACCCGTGGCGCCGACAAATCAACAATTACTTATTATGTAAATTTGCATGTTATGAGTAGATGGGTCAAGCCTCTAAAAAATAATAGGTCAGGTTGTTGATCAGGCCTTTTTTTTGGTTTAGACCCGGGTTTAGACTCGTTATTTTATTTTAGGTCAGGTTCAATTTGATAAAAAGTTTGAAAAGCTCAATTTTGCCAGAATTTTTTTGACAAAATATTGTTTTCACTCTAATAAAAAAAATATATTTACTAATAAAAGTATAGTTAAAGTGAAGGATTTAAATTAAAATGTCTTTCATAACTATTCTACAACTATAAAAAAAAATTTCATAAGTTAAAGACATGACAAATAGATTTAATATAAAAGACAAACAAATATATCTTCTTTAAAATTATATATATATATATATATATATATATATAGAGAGAGAGTTCGAGTCAGGTCAGGCTTTGAAATGATACTCGAGCTGGCTTTTTCGGCCGGGCTTAAATTTAGGCTCATTAGGCTGGGCAAACTTTCAGATTAATGATTCAATCTAATCATGGGATACAAGTTTGGATGGTACAAATTTATATAATATAATTTATTTACGAGAGAAGTACTAAACCACTCCATCACTTTTATAATTTATAACAATTTGGTTCCTCATAAATAATAGTAACAAATTGGTCCCTCACAAATTTTATTTTATGAAATATTAGTCCCTCATTAATATAAATAAAGAAATTAATTTTGTACAAATTTAAATTTATCAGTGACTGATTTTGTATAAATTTAAATTTATAAGAGACTGATTTATTATAATTAATTTGTAAATGACTATATTGTCACAAAATACAAAAGTGATGGATCAATTTTATATTTTGCTCATTTATTTTTATTAGATATAATATATATATATATATATATATATATATTCTAATCCCAACAATCATTTCCTTTCTCTTCATGAATAGATGTCTAGAGTGTTAAAAGTTTATTAGGCCATGATTAGTTTCAGGATTCAGCCACATGGAATGGGAATATTATTCTTCATCCTTTGTTTGATGTGTAGATTGAGAACTCATTCCTTATCTCCACGGAAAGTCCTAACTCAATCCATTGGAAATATTCCCATGGAACTATAATGGAATGCCTCATTAGGATTGGAAATGAGTTGTACTTGTCATAATTACCTCTCACTCTCCATTTTAGTGCTCACCCCTCACTTTATGTTTTAGACCGATGAGAACCCACCATCGACGAGATTAGAGTTGAACGATCCTTTCTTGGTGAGACCACCGTTCATCATTCTACCTCTCTCCTCCATTGTTTTACCTCTCTGTCCTTTGTCTTTCTCTTATGTCATTACTCTCATCTTGTTCGAAGAATAGATTGATGTAAAAACCTTTAGACCAAATCACCGGTCTTCATTATAGTTTCTATAGTCGTCGATTTCATTCACCAAGAATAAGAACTCTTGTTTTGATATGAAGGTTTAGCTAGGTGAGGAGGAAGCTGTTGAAAAGGGAGAATGCAGGGAGAAGAAGAAAATAATATATTTTACAAATAAAAAAGTTAATTTTTTTAAATAAGGATATAATGGTAATTTAGTTTATCATCATTCTTATTCTTACTTTTTTCTTCTAATATGATATCACACACTATACGGGCCTAGATTTTCATTCTAATTCTTATTTCCTATCAATCTATGAGCCAAAAGAGGCCTTAAATTTTATTCTGTCTGATTTTATTTTATACAACATACTAGATGGTTATTTGTGACTGCTTAAAATGTGAGAAACTATGTGATTATTTTAAAATTTTATTGCCAATGTTATTTTAGATATTATAATGAATTGTTACCAGATAATATGAATTGTATTCTAATTAATAATCGGTAATAATATAATACTAATAATTACATATTTAATAAAACACGGGTATTCGAAAATTTTAGAGATGTCCATTGTAAGATTAAATGAGTTGTGTCTAATTTTGAAAAAATGACAATAATTTAGAATTGGAATTTTACATCTTGCATGGCTTGTCTCTACGCATGTACCATAAAGTTGAAAAATGACAAGACAAAGCTCATAAATTTGCCCCATGTGACCAATGTCTAACATGTAACACGTAAACGATAACATTACAAAATTATGTGAGTGTCTTTTCTTTCAAACTATAATATTGAAAATGTTAAATCTATGTATATCAAGATTAACTATTCTTATATCCTTTGCACTAATCCAGATTTATTATAATCATAAAAAATTTTGTAAAACACCGAGCTTGGTTGAGTTTCTGATGATTAGGGTTTTATTTAGAGAATTCAGTAACATCTTTTTTTAAAAAAAGTAAAACTTTGTAAATAATTGAAAAGCAATCATAGCTTCATGTGCTATTTGTCCATTCCTATCAATAATATGATATTGGTTTCCCCACACCAACAAGAACTGAGTTCCCTGCCTCGTGGGATATTGTTTAATCTTACCAATTGAATTTTTTTTTTTATGAGAAAAATAGTATATGAGTACATATATTTAAATCTTTTACATTTTTCTTGTTTTAAAACAGCCTTTTATATTAATGATTTTGAAAAAATTAGTTCATCTGTCAATTTACAAAGTCTGAATTAAAAGGTTATTTATTGATAAGGGATCAATTTTTTTAAAGTTCAAAATATGAAGGATAATTTTGAGACAAAGTAAACATAAGAAGACTAAATTGAAATATAGTCAACATATGGGGACTAAAATAGTAGTTTTTTTAAAAAATATATATATATTATACTAATTTCTTTTAGATAAATTTTTAGTGTGTTCACAATTTTTAGTGGATCTAATTATAATATAGGCATATAATTGTAATATTATTATTTTTAATTGATATTATTATAATTGTGTCAATACATTATAACTATGATATACTTTTTTAAATAAAAATTATTTTATTTTACATTAATAAAATTAATTTTTCCATGATATGAAACTATAATTTTATTTTTAATATGAGAATAAAAATATATATAGTCTAAGAAATTAATTTCATCCATAAAAAAATTAAGCTTGATATTTTCAATATATATATATATATATATTAATATTAAAGAAACTGAATAATATTTTAAAATATATCAAATGTAATTTTATCAAACAACAAATTAGTGTGATTTATTTAATTAGGAGAAGTGAATAGCCTTACAACATCAATGCATGGACAAAAATAAAAAGTTGTTTTTCAATTTGTGATAATTTTCTTAATTAAGGTAGATTGATTATAATTTTAAGCATTTAACAAAAAAACTTTCAAAGGTTATATTCTTTCTTTCATTTCTTGAAATTGAACTCGTTCCAAAAGTTAGAAAAAAAGGAATTTTTTTAAGAAATACACATGCGTATTTTTTTGGTAGAAAAATTTAAAAAGAAAAGAAAAATTATAAAGACATTAACGTGGGTAAATTTTGAAAAGTCACTTTGGCCCCCACACCGAACAATGATTATATAACATTTAAATTATCTTGTTTGAAAAAGATAAAAACAACATATTCTATAACATAGAATCATGATCTCTTGGTTCACAAACATGTGTCACATCTCTCAACTTTTTGAATCCAAAGGCTCTAAACCACTCGTCTAAACTACGCACGAGGTTTAGGCTATTATAGGTTTCCAAAAGGATTATTTATTTCTAGCTTATATCGGAGAGAATATGTATTTTCTGAATATTAACTTTTTTAAAAATAATTATAATATACAAAGATAACACAACTATTTTAGATCCAGAACAGCAATCAATTGAAGAGAAAAAACATAAACAACTTCTGACATAAAAAAGTTGTTAGACCCTACATCCAAAATAACTGTACTAATTCTATTTTAAAAATTTTGAATTTTGAACATATATTATTATTATTATTATTATTTTAATATATAATAATCTAGTACAGTATTAATACGTAAATAAGATATTATCCTATTGGAAAAAAAATGCACTACAAAGTATAGAGCCTAGATGTTTCTCTTATTAAAACGATGGTGTATTATAAAAAATATTTAAAATATTAATATTATTTTCATGAATTATGATAATTTTTTAAAAAATTTAATATTCACTAAATTAATAAAAAAAAACTTATATGTTTTATCCTAAGAAAAGAACAGGACCATTCCTGTTCGCGCCAAAAAAGAGCGTCCATATTATCCTCCGGTGGTCCTTCTGTGTCTTTCAGTTTGTGTTGATGCGGTGGTCCTTCTTGTCATCAATCATGGCATGAAAATCATTGCATTATGGCCCTGTGTTTCCTGCTCATTTTAAAGTAAATTTAATTTTAAGAATTAATTAATTATATGAGTTGTAAAATCAATAAGAGGCCAATTAATAACGTAACATAACTACTCCTTCATTAAAATTGTTTTTTTTGCTTATATATATAATTACTTTTTTATTTATTTTAATTTAGTTATCAATTAGTGATACAGTTTCAATCTCTCCCATTCTCATTAGTCAAATTATTTGAAAATAAGTAATATGTAGAGCTGTCAAAACGGTTCGATCCACCGAATCAAGTCTATTTAACCCATCTAAGAGGTGGATTGGATTGAGGGGTTCCTTTGACAACTCATTTAGTATATTTTTATCAACTCGACTCGTTTAACCCATGAGTTAAACAAGCCAACTCGCGGGTTAAACGGGTTGCCCGTTTTTTTTTTTAAATTTTTTTTACTTATTCAATCCAGCACTTCAACCCATTATATTTTCCTATTTACAAAATTAATCATAATATATGTATTGTATTGTCTCTTTTATTTTGTAATTTGTTATATTTGAATATTCTGCTCATAATCATATTCTTATTATTAATAAATTATTAAATATATTATATTACTCTACTTATTTTAATCCGTTGAAACTTACTTTTTATTTAGTTAATTTTTTTGTTTATTTATAATAATATAAAAATTAATTGATTAAACAAGATATTTGCATAAAGAAAGCAACATTTGAATTTTTATAATTTTTTTGTGGGTTAAACGAGATTAACCCACCAGGTGGGGTAGGTTGAAATTTTTAACCCACTACCTTATATTGGGTTAAACAGGTTGACTCATTTAACCCACAAACTTAAATGAGTCGAATTTACCCATTTTAACAACTATAGTAATATGTATATATATATATATATATATATATATATTATATTATATAATTATAGTATTTGTTTATAAACCCAATACCATTTAGATAAATATAAAAAACTCTTTCATTAAATTACTCCTACTATACTCAAATAATATATATTTTGGGCATTTGTCATGCAACCTTTCTAAACATAAAAGTCATAAGCACATGGTAGTTGGATTTAGACCACTACTTAATAATATGCAAGAAGATTATGGAAGGAAAAGAAGAAGAAGATTAAACCAATGAAACTAATTATATAGTTGAAAAATATTGATTGCATTGATTTCCCACTACTATAAAGCCATATTAATATATGGAACATTAACCAACCCATAAACGTAAGTAATTATGAAAAGCATATTTATATATGGCTGCAGAGCTGTACTTCCCACAGTGATGCCCATTACATATACTTTTGTTGGACACCGATTCAACTGCTTGACTTTATGAGATTATATGGATTTGTATTTTAAAATATTAATGAAAGTTTGCTCTAATGATTATTTTGGTCTCTCATATTAATAACTTATTTTATTTTAATTTATTCCTTTAATTTTTAAAATTTTGATTCATAATTTTTAGTTTGTACCATATTTATTTAAGCAAAATATTATTTTAGTTAATCTTTTATTAATATGAATATTAACATATATAATTGCTAAATGTTTTAACTTCTATAGGGTTTAAATTAAGTCTAACTCATAAAGGGAAAACTAAATTAAAACTAAAAATATATAAGAAATCGTATTGAAGCTGAATTCAAAGGATCAAAATGTATTTATTCTTTGACCTTTTAAATCTTTCAAAATAATTTATTTACTTTCTTTAATGTTCCAAAATAATTCTTAAATGATATAATAGAAAATGATAAATAACGTATAAATTAAAATTAAAAATTAATTAAATTAATTATTTGTTTAAATGACCAAAATTATCAGCATACCCCAAAACTTCTATGATGGAAAGGTCATTCTCAAAGAAAAAATGAAGAAGAAAAAGTGGGAATATTGTGAAAGTGCATAAAGATTGGAATAGACCTATCACCAAAGATGCATAAAAGTGAGAAGCAAATAGTGAAATTTGATCACTCTCCACTTTATACCAAAAGGAGCACCTTATTCACAAAGTTTATATCATGAATAAATAACCCAATTTAAACAAATATTTTTTTCAGTGCATGACACGCCAGAGCCCCACACTATTTGGCCAAGTGGTCATTACTGTTAAGTGAGAATAATATATATTGAGATAGGTATAATATATATTTTCTTTTTCATTTTAGAGATAAGAGTAGGAATCCAACCTAATTTGAAATAAAATAAAGTTTAATTTTGTAATTAATGTATATGGACCATAATACTTAATAAAATCATTTAGTATATGTGCATAATAATTATCGAAATTCTTTATTTATTTCATTCCGCAGCATTAATTTAATTATGGCCACATCAAATTTTTTTTTATCTTTTTACATTATTTTATGTTGTTCTCCTCTCTCTCTCTCTCTCTCTCCCTCTCTCTCTCTCTCTCTTTTTGTTGAAAGAATTAGTTATCTTTTCAGTCTCCTTCATAATTACGATTTTTTAATTGATTTCACTTTTCATATTTAAAAGTGCTATAAATATATTTTAAAATACTAACTCCGTCAGGAATTTTAAGACAATTGTCTCACTTGACATTCAATACTGTGACGTGTTCTTTTTTTTATTCTCTTCGATCTGTAATCATAAAATTCTTTCTTATTAAAAGTCAGGCCTTTTGCTGGCAATTTTGTGCTCCATTCATATTCCCTTTTTCTAAAAACTACATTGACCCTCACCTATGATATTTAAAGATATGTTATAATTAATTTATTTATTATAATTAAAATATTATTATCATTAGTAATCATATAATGTAAAAATATCAAATATGTATTTGATTTATACAAATATAGTTATTTTTTAATTTCATAATAAATTAATTCCATACTTTTTTACACAAACAAATAATATTACTATAAAAATTTTAAAATATTTTAATTCAGTATTTTTATTAAATAAATTAAAAAATTCATGAAAATTAAATATTATTCTTTAAAATATAATTTAATTATGTTTTTACAAATATATATATATATATATTTATTATAAATAAAATATTGGTAACTCAAGTATGTTTTAAAATACAGACAAGTAATTGACATACGTAAAACCCTAGCTATACAAGAAAGTTAGGTTGATTAATTTCATCTACCTTCTTGTCTTCACCTACTTCTTTCTTCTTCTACTCAATCCAAGGCATGACTTCATGTGGTTAGATATATAGTGTTCTTGTACACATACATTCAACTTAGAATAATCTAGTTAAAGAGTTATAATCTTGGTTAAGTGAGGATATTTAAACTCCATTTTTCAATGACAGAGTTGATGAGAGTGCTTTACCATTTCTTGACAGAGAAAAATATTATTTTGATATTTTATTTTTAAATTTAATTTTATTTAGTCATTCATGAATTGAAACCTCAAAAATGATATTTTACTTACAAATTTGTCTCATTTTAATTTTTCTTAAATTGAAAATCTCCAAATGACTATTCACTTTTTAAGAATTAATTTAAAATAATTATTCTCTAAATGATACTATAAATTTAAATGTAGAGGATCATATTTAATCACATCATAAAAAATAAAAAAATATTTTTAAATTTTCAAATTTTAGGAAATTATTAAGAAAGTTTACTAAATTTAAAAGTAAATGACAAAAGATAATATTTTTTAATAAAAATACTAAATTAGTCACTCACTTTTATATTTTATAATAATTTAGTTCTTTTCAACTTAATAATGACAAATTAGTTTTTCATTAATCTAAATAGATAGACCAATTTTATATAAATTTAAATTTTATAAGAAATTAATTTACTACAATTAATTTATAAGGATCAAATTATTACAAAATATAAAAATAAATAATTAATTTTATATTTTTATCTTTATCTCTTTCACTCTATATATATATATATATATATATACACACACACACATAAAAAAAACTTGTTTCAACATCTAGATTTGCTGACATACAAGAGTGATTTGTTTATTGCTTCCAAGACTTAGCAAGTGACCATAATTACTAGAATATTCTTAAATATTTCAGAATTCATAAATATAAAAAGAAAGGCTGGAAATTCCCAAGGCGAGGGCAGGACAGCGATAGGGTAACATGCAGCCATGTTTCGATGCACACAAATTGAGAAAGTGAGGTATCGCTATTGGGGACAGCTCACTGCCTCTTCCAATCATATTGGTCAAAATTCTCACCAACTATTCACCCACCCTCTTTAACCAAAACTTGTTTCATCAAACCGACTTAAAAATAATAGCTAATTTTTATTAAGTGTATTGATCTTTATAGAATCATTTTAAAATAAAAATGTAAATTATTGAATAAATAATTTTATTAAAATTGGTATATCCAATTAGTTATCATATAAATTATTTATTCAAATCATATCAATATGCAACTACAATTGTAAATATGATTTTACGAAAATTTACTTTTTGTTCTTTAATGCTAATGCATTAAACAGGTGTTTGAATTTTATTGTTATACCTCTGTGAATAAAGATTCAGTTGAAATTTTTATAAAACTTGGATAAGAATAAAATTTTGAGATTGAATAATTGAGATATGTAGTTTTGTGAGATGAAGCAACACATTTTGTTTGTCATATAATTATGAAAGATATGGATTTACTTAGCTGACAATTTATGTTTAAACTTTTACTATGTCATATGTTCCAAAACAATTGTGATTTGAATAGTAAATTAGATCATGTTTATACAAAATCATTATTAAAAAAATACTTGGATTTCTTGTTGTTTAATGTGGTAAAAAAAACCATTATTTTACTCACCGTTAACTTAATAGAAAATAAATGTAAATGTCTTTCTCTTCGACCAAGGTCATAAATAGCCCTAGTTTTACTGTTTGAACCCTATTTCTTGACTTAAAACAAAAAAAAAAAGCTCAAAAGAACATTTTGTTTTCAGTGAAAGTAAAGCTCTCATGAGGCTAGCTAGTATGCCAGCACGCTTTGCTTTTGTGTTTTCAAATCAAAATTCATGTTACTAGGATAGAGACAAGCATGCAGATACGAAAGGGATTCATTTAATATTTATTAAAGTTTAAATTATTGAATAAAAATTAATAATCAAAATCTCTTTAAAGATAGATAATTCAATTTCGTAATTGTTGATAGTTTAAATCCAGATTCTATTATTGTGATTTAGATGATTAAAATAAAAATTTATTAATTTAAATTTTTATTAATAGTCATGTTCAATTATATTTATTATTTATAAATTTAAATTATTAAATTTTCAACCAACAATTTGTATAAAAAAAATTGTAGAATTGATCATAATGACAATAATTGCAGATTGTTGGGATTGAAACATTGGATGGTAGATTAATCTTTCATAAGAGCTGAAATTTTAATTTATTATTTTATTGATCTGCTAATATGCTGGCAAAGTTGACAAGTAGGCAGAATCAAAGAACATGAAACATGAATTTAAGCAGATTCATAGAAAAGTACTTTCTCTGAGACATATTATACATATGTAAATGTTATTTTTGGATTTATAGCTTTTACGTACTCAAATTTTTGTCTTTCTTTCAGTCAATTCAAGCTCACAGAATTGGCGCAGGACATGTCCAAAACCCACTTTCTCAAACTAGGATCAGATTCCTTGTGGACTCAGTATACCATCACAACGTTCAAATTTTTTCAAAACTAAATTCGTTTTATCAAAAATTAATAAATCTAACAAACCATGAAAAAAATAAAATAAACAACTATTTAGTGAGTATCACTTCTGATCTATTGTTAAAATTAATCTATTAAATTTTAAAAATAACCGAGTCTACTTACTCATTAAGGTCAAAACATTTGGGTCAGGTTAATGCATGCAGCATTGAGTGTTAATTAGTGATTAGTTAATTTATCAGTGCAATTATTTTCTTGTGGTTAGTAAGCAGCCTTGCAGTTACATGAGCACTAACATGTTCTTAAGTTGCTAAGTCTTTGACAATTATTTTCTTGACAAGTTTCTTAAGATTGACTATAATCTTGTGGGAGTCATACACGTGTTTGAGTGGGTCGACGATTGTGAATTAGAAGACAAGTCAATTAATGTACAATTTGAATCCCTTGAATGTGTTCCTTATTAAATACATTTCCGATTATAACATATACCTAATTTCTTGATTCATGAGTGTTATAATAATGCCAACCACTTTGGTCCACATCATACTCTATAAAAATTCACTAATAGATCCATCAATTCCAAAAAGTAAACCCCAAAAAAAAATTACATAGCAGTATAGAGACTTAATTAAATTTAAAATCTCTTTTAGGTACGTGGTTATTATTTTGATACTATCATTCCTAATCAATGATAGAGCAAGAATCTTAGGATAATACATGTAATAAGTTTAGTATACGTTTCGAATTTTAAATAAGATAAAGATATAATATCAAAACTAATATATATTATGTAGATAAAATTTTTTAAAAAATATAAGAGAAAACATTTGTCCATCCTCACAAATATGTGGCATCCTGACTATCAAGAAGAAAACTCTCGTACAACTTCTTTCCTACGGCACAGGCTTAGCAATTTGAATCATTTAGGCTTTGATTTGTAATATTGGGCCTAAGCGCTTGGAAAGATGGTTTGGGCCAGTTTCACATTGTTGGGCTTTTCGATTTCCTTTAATCTCATATAGTACGTAGAAATATTGTATTATGTGTTGTTTTTGAATGAAGAATAGGTAACTTCAAGACCACTTTTATATGTAAAGTACAATTCTCTTCAAATTTGATAACTATAATTGTTGCATTATGTTATGCACTTTACAAAATGGGTCTAAACATATATTAGTTATAGGATTCTTCAAGCAATAATATATTTGGGGTGTTATTTTTTGTATAATTATAAAATTAATTATATTTGTACGATCATTATATAACACATTAAAAGGAAGACACGTGGAATTGACATGTCGAAAGGGAAATATATATTTTTGGTCCCTTACTTTTTGTCGTTAGATCAATTGGGTCCTTGAAAAATGGAATTACTAAATTAGTCTATCAAAAATTGCACCATGATCACATTTGGTCCTTCTGTTAAAAGCTTGATAAAATTAATCTAAGTTGGACCATTTTCTACTAATCCAACATGTTATTTGTTAAGGTGGAGTAGTGGTTTGCTCCGTCATTGAATCATTTGGTCCCTCATCTTGCACTACTAGATTGATTTAGTTCCTTATTTTTCACAAATAAATCAATTTGGTCCCTCAGTCTTTGACATTAAATCAATTTTGCCCATCATCTTTTGACACAAGATTCATTTGGTCTCTCGCCTATTGCCAGTAAATTAATTTGGTCCCTTGTCCTTTGTCAATAAATTAACACAAATACATGCATATATACATAGTATTTTACTTATATTTGTCTTAGAACCCCATAACACATACATGTGGATATCAATACCCAAATTTATGGGTCATTCATAAGTGGTTTTTCCTCAACCAACACAATATAATTATTTCCAATTATTAATTAATATTTTACTTCTTTTATTAAATTTTATAATTGTTTTCAATTAAATGAATTAGAATTATCTTTTTCTAGTATTTAGCTTTTTATTGAGTTCATTTAACTTAAACTCCCAAAATATTAATCAATTTCACTTTATTGCAAAAATAATTATAACGCGAAAAGTTTGAACACTATTATGAAAATTACTTTTAAAATTAGATTTCACTTATAACCTCATACTATAATTATAATAAGATTTAAAAGCTTACAATGTTGTCAAAAATAAATGCTTGTAGATTATTTTATGTGATTAATTTACTCTGCATTACATAAATAAATTGTGTTGGTTAAGGAAAAAATACTAATAAATGACCCATCAATTTGGGTACTAATAAGGTATGTGTGTTGTGTGATACTATAACAGGTATAAGTTGAATGATTTATGTATGTGTGTATTTTTGTGTTAATGTAATAGATAATTTATTATGTATTGCTGCTAAATCCTATATATATTCTTATTTTATTTTAGCTAACATAAAAAAATTTTTGAAAGTGACACCATAAATATTTTATTTTTACTGCTAATGACCAACTTTGATCATGCCAAAATTTTTTAGAGACCAAATTATTTTAATGGCAAAGGATATGGGGCTAAATTGATTTAGTGGTGATAGGTGAGATACCAAATGGATCTAGTGTCAAAATATGAAGGCTAAATTGATCTAACGTCGAATATTGAGGGACTAAATTGATCTATTTGTGAAATATAAGAGATTAAAAAGATATAGTGACACATGATGAGGAACTCAATTATTCAATGTAGGCAAACTATTAATTCATTTTAGCAGATAACGTGTTGCATCAACAAAAGATGATCCAACTCATATTAATTTTAATGGCCTCATGACGAAAGGACCAAATGTGATCACAATAATATTTGAGGGACCAATTTAGTACTTTCCATATTTTAGGGACCAAATTAATCTAATGACAAAAGGCGAGGGACCAAAAGTGTATTTTTTTCCATGTCAAAATATGTTGATTGCATGCTAACTTAAAATAACTTGTTGTATTTATATTTTAAACTCAATATCTTTATATTTTATTTATGAACTTAAAACTTTATAAAAAATTTTCAATCTACCCCTACTTTTTTTTTTTTTTTTTATAATAACCCCACAAAATATTAGGTCATAAATTGAAAATAAAAATAAAGTTAAAAAGTTATGAAGTTATTGGAAAAACAAAAAAAAGTATAAGAGTGAGTTAATAAAGTTATAAATGAGTATTTTCATTTGAGTTATTCAAAAATCAAATGTAAAGAGAGTAAATTAAAAACTTAAAAAGAATTTAGGGTTCATAAATAAAATCTAAAAATAATAGGGTCAAAGTATAAATACAATAAGCTATTTTAGATTTTACACAATTAATATAATATGACATGTCACTATCACATGTTTTATTCTTAATGTGCTATGTAATAATTATACTAATTTAAGGAATTTTATAGCTGCACAAAATGTTTGCTTTATTTTTTTAAAGGGCAGCCTATTATTTTACCAAAAGACAAAATTGAAAAAAAAAAAGACTCATTTTGGGATATATTGGGCCGATTGGGCTGACCTACATGGACTCAGTCCAACAACGGAGATGGGTTCTAACATTTTGATTAGATATCATAATTTGTCCCAAAAAGGAAAAAGTCATTAAATATCGTCATGAAACCTCAAGGGCTCTTGGAAGACAAATGACTCAATAAAGTCTCTTTTCTTATTTTATCATTGAATTAAATAAAGCTTTTTTTTTTTTCTTCTTATTATCAAGGAGAAGCTTGTAAAAGATTAGGTGACAAAATTACGAAGTTAAAAACCAAAAAAAAGAAGAATTACATCTTGACTATTCATTTGTCGATAGTTAGTCATTTAGTAATATTCAAAGAACAGTTGTAACATTTTGTAAGTCTAATTTTTTTTTTTTATAGAAGTGGCATAAGCAAAATGAAAAATTCTAAAAAATATGCTAATTGAATTATGGAAAAATAAAATGCAGATTAAATAATAATTATTAAGAAAATTAAAATTTATATTACAATATATGTAATTGATTATCACTTTAAATTTAAAAAAAAAATTACATTTAACTCCGTTCAACTTTCTAAAACATGTACTCACACCTTATTAATGTAAATTTATAGAGAAACCTTTTCTAAAGTTTCATAAAATTTACTCTCCAGTTCTCTCTGAAACATTAATGTAAACGTTCCCCACACTTACAGTTAAGTTAATTAAGAAAAAAATTGTACGAGTTAGAATTGAGAGTATAAACTTAGGCTTTCAAAACATTAACATAGATAAACATGATTTATTCCTAATTTTTTATTAGAATATGTTTGAATAATGAATGTGTACCAGTAAAAGATATTAATTAGAATTAGGGTTAAATGGAGAAAGAGACAAAACGAGGAGATTAAACAGTTTGAACCGCAGGCTTTACAAAATTCACACGTGTGGCCTCATCAAAGCATCATTATCAAAATATTAACAGAAAATGATTACAATAATTCCAACTACACGTAATTAAACCCAAAATAAAAGAGAAAGAAAGTGGAGAGAGATAAGCACAAGACAAGTTGTTGATAGCCACGACTTGTTCACATCCCAAGAGGCAAAATTTTCTCTAATCCCTTTCATCATTAAAATTTAACAAAAACAAACACAGGGTTTTGGTTGCAAGCTAAGATACTAAATACTAACCTTACTTTTAATTATTCTCAATTATATTATTAAAAAGGGTCAGTCAAAGGTGGGTTGTATCCTACTATGGCCGACATTGCTTGTTTGAGGGTAAAACAAAAGGGGAACACAGATTGTGACGTAGCTCATATCCCCAAAAGAATATTACAAAATTTACGAACAAAGAAATCCCAAAAAGAGGTCCCCAAGTTTAACTAAAGCAAAAGAGAAAGGTATGAGCTTTTTGCAGTGTTGAATTTGACTCACATTTTATCCCATGAAAAATGTTTAACTCTATGTAAGGTAGTATTTTTTGTACACTTATAATTGAGTATATTAATGTATCTAGTTATAATATAAATATATAATTACAATAATATTAATATAAATTATTATAATTGAATAATTAATATATTTAAAATTATAAATACATTAAAAATTTTACCTTAATCTTTTCATTTCTTTTATTACGATTAGAAGTATTTTTAGACATTATCTAACTAATAGTATTTCTTTAATTAATTTTATGGGTGCATTCTCACATGCCGATTTAGTGTATTTAAAAGTTTATTTTGAATGTTATGTATTAAAAATATCAAACCTGTATTATTAAGGAATATAAAAATTATATATATGGTCGCAGATCATGTATTTAATTTCAAACAGGCGAATTTAGGATTCATATTAAGTGGGTGAATTTTTGCAAATTAAATTGACAAGTTCTTACTAATTAAGAGATAAAATAAAATTATATATAAAAAATTAAAATTATATAAAAAAAAAACTAAAAAGATAACCACCACCTACACTATGCCCTTAAATCCATCCCTAGTTTTACAATTAGTGATTAAATCATTTATAAAAGTAAATAACAAAGGTATTATACATTTTTTTAATGTGAGTTATCTTTGATAGATTGAGATGTTTTCTTATGATTGACTAAATTTTAATTTTTATAAATAGATCATATGAAATTTAAAAATCTCTATCGTCCAAAGTGTAGGGTTTTTCAAGATATAGCATGTGCCTGTCAACTAGGGTTTGAAGGCAATTGTTTTATTTTAATTTGTTTAGACATAAAGTAATAAACTAACCTTCATTATCAAAAATGGTTGGTGCAAAATTGATATCCACCCACGTTTTGCTCAGTGTAGCACTATTTATAAAAGCACCTCCGTTTTGTGAAATGTTTGATAGGACCACCATGTGTGTACAGTATCACTTAGGTCTGCTCTATACTTGTTAATTTAATTATTTTATAATATCTATAGATAACATATGGGAAAAGTTAAATTTGGAGCCTCTTTCTTTAAAAAGAAGTAGGGTTATATTCACACCATAATGCTAGTAAATAATTGTGACAATTAATATCACTTCTTTTCGTCACTGTTGGATACAGCATTGTTTACCTTGGAGCCTCTTAGTCTTGCAACTTTACTTTTTGGCTACATACACTTAATTTTATAATATTATATATAGGAGTATAATAAATTTATTTTATAAAAATTGGAGTTGCATATGTGAGTTATCTTTAATATTGACATGTGAGTTATCAAATCTCATTACATGGAATAAAATTTCATTTTAGTCCCTTATATATGAGGTATTCTTTTAATTTAATTTCTCATAAAATCTATTTCTCAATCTAGTTTCTAATAAATAAGATATTTCTTAATTTAATTCTTTACAAATAAAATCATTATCAATAATACTTTTCGTATTTTTTAAATTAATATATTTTTTGATAATATTACTAATAACAAAAATAAAAATAAAAAATGTCTAAGAGGGATTAAATAATATCTTTTTTGACATACACTTTTTATTCCAATTTATTGTGGGGTTGAGGAAAGATATAACGGAAAGGTTGTTTCATAACCACTTTAATGTCATCTTTCTTTTTTTTCTTCCTTAGGATGTAAGACTTCCTAAACAAAGTAATTGACATGTGAAAAATTTGCATCTAATTAAATTGGAGGGAAAAAACTATATATATATGTAATTTCTTATATTTTTATACCTCACCAATCTATTCACATCCGACAACTTCAACAATGTTGGCAGAAGGAACACAAGTTTTGTTTCAACAAAGATAAAAGACTTTTATATTGAGTAATATAAATTAATTTTTAGATTCTTTAGCAAATTTGGATTTTTTTTTTTTTTTTTTTTTTATGTTGGGCAACATTAGCTTAGTCATTAGGATGAGTTTTCCCATATAAATAATTTAAATCACATCAATCGGTATCAAATTTAATATTCTACTACCATCTCAATTACAAACATTGTAAACAATGACGTACACTGCTAACACTAAAATCCTATGCTGTATCAAATTTTTACTTACATTCTAATTTTTAAATAGCATATATAATACACAATAGGAGCAGCATTTGTCACTAAAAAAAAAAAAAATCAGACTTTCAGTATTAACTAATAAAAGATCACCAATAATAATTTTCAGTACTTGGGATAATTGCCTCAAAAATATATTAATCCATCTTAAATATAAAACCAACTTAATAAGTAACAAAACAGACAAAAAAGAAAAAGAGACGAAAAAATTCATGGCTATTTGCTGGATGAAAACCAGCAGGTTTAATTATTGATCCAACTTAATAAGTAACATATATATATAGTACGCAATTATTCCTACCAGAGTGTAATGATATGATAGTTAAGAGAGATAGATGATGGGTAATTAATAATTATAGAAGCAAAACACACGTTCTCTAAGTAACCTAAATTTTCATCATTTGATTAAAGTTAAAATCGAAATGAAATGGCTGAACCAGCTAGCAGATAGGAGAAAACCTCATTAATGATTCCAGTTTCCATAAAGCTTCTTTGCATTAAAACCACAATGGAATATTCTCAGATCGAAGGGTTATATCCATTGACGAGCGATCAGTCTGAAACAGTTTTCATAATTCATATTTACTCCATAGTTTCCATTTTTAGTACTTTATTGGTACTTTGAAAATCATAGTAATTAATTTAAGAAAGACAAAGTAATTAAAACGGTCAAAACTATGGTCAAAGATGAAGGCATGGTGGGGAAGGATCTAATAAGCGCCGAAAGGTACAAAGGACAGTGTCATCATCCTGAGAGGGTTTAATAACAAGAGACAAGAAATGAAAGACACTTTCTTTTTTCCTTCATTCTATTCCCTCTTTTTTTTCTTCTTTTCCTTTTAGTTTTTTATTCATAATTTATTTTTTTTAAAAAAAATTTTGAACTCCATATGAGTTGTTGCAAGTTCAAAAGGAAAGGGGACCCCATTTCAAAAAGTTCGCAAACAATATGGGTTTAAAGGGTTTTTGCTTCTGTCGTATTGCATATGATGATGATCTTGTTCTTTCGCTTTTGAATTTTGATTATCCTACTTTTTTGGTCAAAATGGTGCTCCCCCATAATTAGTGGCCCCTAATAAGTTTAACTTTCTAATGTGAAAAGTATAGAGGACCAATTATTGCATTCTCAGTTCGAGTTAAGAGTAGTGCTTAGTTAATATTCCCTTTAATTAAAATGAGAAGATTTGGTAATATAACTCTTGTATTACTTACACAATATAGGAGAACAAAAAACGGGGGAAAAAAATTTAATAAACATACTACAATTTCTACTCTAAATTGACATTTGTAATACAGCCAATGACTCTGACATAAAGAATTCAGGAAAATGTAAAAAGTCTCATTAAATTCAAGGTTATTTCTAATTAGTTTTGAAATTTCAAAATAAAAAATAAGTCTTCTAAATTTTCTTTTTTTCCTAACGAGATTAACTCAAATGCCACATCAAACTTCTCTATAGTTAACGTAACAAGCTCTCTATTGTTTCTCATTTATTTCTAAGGCCAAATACTTGAATGCATTAATTAAAGAATCTTCTTCTATATTAGATATTCAGGTAATTATAAAAAACAGTCAAACTCCAGTTTTAAAAATTTTCTACCAAGTTTCTCGCACGTACTCTTAACAAGTTCTATTTTGGTCTTAGCGACTGTTAGTGACTGTCTTAGGTCTTTTCACTCTTGACCTAACTTACGTTTCTTTTGTCCTTCGAAATTTTTGATACAGTTATTATGCCGAAAAAAAACATTGAACCACTCATACGAGCATGTATTAATTTAAATTAAAGGAAGTTATATATCGATGTAATTATCGAACATTTAAAATCTTTCTTCTTCTAGCTTAATGATTCATTACCTCAACTCTTACTTTTTCTAGTCTACTTTGATGAACACTCACATGCATTATTAAATCGCACTTTTTTAAGGTGAAAAGTAAGAGCTCGCTCGTAAGTATGAAATAATACACGTAATTCAAGTTAAATTTGAAAGTTAACAAGCAAAAGTAATAATTTTTCTATCGCTAGAGACCAAAATGCCAGTGACCCCTGAGTGCAGCCTATCCGAGGTGCATGTGAAAAAAAAAATGTATATTGATTTCAACTTATTAAACTTTTATAACAAATATAAAATATGTATATTATTAAAACATAATAAAAAATGTCACTTTACCAAAAGATAATTTAACGTTTTTGAACCTATGGACAAACACATGCAAAGGGGAATAAAAGATGTGCCGAACTGCAGTTTATTAGTGACCCAGAGACTTCAGTATCTTGTCTTCATATTGACTATTGCATGTCACATTCATTTATTGATCTTTTTAATCTCCCAAGTAATAATCATTATGCCATTCATAGTTGACAATTATAATTGAAATGAATCACACGCAGATATTAGAACCATGAAAATAAGCATAGATTGGTGTTGATTTAATTACTCAAGGAGGTTGAACATAAGGATTAAAGGACGTAGCAAGGAAAATATAGAGAACAAATATTTTTCACATTGATAGCAAAAGTTTGTACTAACAAAATGAAAGGATTACAGAAGGATCTCTTTCCCATTATGCCGAAATAAAACATGTCAGTAAGGAAGGACAAAAAGCAAAAAGTGAGAATAAGAAAAGAGAAAGGAAAGCTAAGACTTGACAAATCAACTCTGATAGTAGTGGTAGTGTCATCTCATCTACCACCTCGCCTCGTGAAATTATGATTTGTCAGACACCCCAACTCTTCATCGTCGTCGTCTACTCACAAACTCAGTCCTCCTTTGCATGTTTAAATTTCAAAAACCACCCCCACTTGTTGCAGAAATACTAAATATCATGGTCTGTACAATAAGTCAATAAAAATATATCAAAGTGAGCATTTCAAACGTTCACAGATACTCTCACTTTGACATGTAAATCGAAAGCCACACTGTTTATTGCTTGGTAGGTGATGTACGATTCTTCCAAAATTTTTTAATGGTAAATTTTTACAAATTTCAAAGAGTGACAGAATAGCTTCTCTTTTCTCTTCGAAATTTATAAAAAATTTACAGTAAAATGTTTTAGAGAATCTTCACTTGTGGTGGGCATGTCCTCATGATTTGTTTTTGTTAGGTTTACTTTGACAAACTGGGAGTACAAGAGAAATATCCGAACCCTCCCGCTGTGTGACTGTCCTTCACTTTCATCATTATGCACAGATTCTCATTCCTGCATGCATGAGTTCATTCCATGCCAAAAATTGGGGTTTGAAAGAGACTGGGTTTTGCATGGGTCTGGAAGGTGTGTAGGGTAGGTCCAATACTGCAGTTACCATAACCAGAAGAGCTCTCATAACTACTATTACTATTTAAAGCAATGGGCGCGGCCAACGGGATCAACGAGCTCGAACCAGAACCAGAACCAGAACCAGCACCACCACCATTACAACTTTGTTGTTGAACAAACATGCCTGCACTGAAAAATGCATTATTGTTATTTCCTTCACTGCTCGTACTCGAGAGTGTAGAGAAGTCCACGTTGAAGGGTAACACAGAGGTCACAGAACCGTTGGTGGAAGACGACTGGACTAACGAAGGATTTTTGTTATACCCAGCAAGAATGGACCAGTAATGATCTGAAGCGTCCTGTTTGATGGGTATGGCGAAGCTAAGAGAGCTAGAGCTTGAAGGTGGTGCTTGGGAAGCAAACGTCACCGAGGAATTAGCCGAAGAGAGATCCCGATCGTCGGATCTAGCACCCTCGAGGCTTTTGGTATGATCCGACAGAGAAGAATCCGTGGAGTTCTTGGTCTTGCTGGATAATCCACCAATGGGAAGGCTACTATTCGCAATGCTCTTAACGTCGTAGCGACTCATGTCAAAGTTAGTGACTGCGTTTATTCCTCTGAACTTTATTGCTGCTATGTCATACGCCTCCGCAGCTTCCTCTTGAGTGCCTATTTTGTTTCAAAAAACAAAAATGTTTAAACTTATCACCATACAATAAAGATTGTTAAGATACGAAAAAGCAAGTGGGTCATTATCACACGTACATACATGCAACGGTAGGGGTATATAGGTGCATGTGATGTACACAAAAATTGTTCTCTGATAGATTTATCAGATCTAACTAAAAAAAAAAAAAACAAGAAAATGTGTGAAAAGGACTCACTAAAAGTGCCAAGGTAGAGGTCCTTGTTTCCGGCGACTCTGCCTATTCTTGCCTGCCATCGGCCATGCTGGTGATGTCTGAGATTAGGAATATGACATTTTTTTATATATTCGGAATCAAACGATACGGTGCAACAAACGCAAAAGGCCAAAAAACGTTGAAGTATGATATTAGGATATATATATCTACCTCGTCACTCCTCTATATATTGAGGCGCCTCTCGAGAAACCACTACTCTTCCTACGATATAGAGAATAGAACAAAAATGTCCATTAAACTATACACGTTATTGTCCACACTGGAAAAAGGAGAACCCAAAGTGGAATGCGAGTTTACCTTCTAAGAGAAGCCACGAATTCCTGCCTCGTCATGTTCTTCATCTCTTCCAGTTCCTTCTGGTAGTTTGAGATCTACCAAAATATTACCACAAAAAAAAAAAGGTGATGAGAATGCTGAATAAGACAAAGATTACACAACGTAAGTAGCCAAAGGAAGAGGCATTTGGCTTACTGGAAAGTTGGTCGTGGTGGTCGGACCCCAGTACTTGAGAGCTGCGAGATCGTAAGCTCTGGCTGCCTTCTCTTCCTTATCGTAGCCACCTGGAGTGATAATACAAACGAGAAGAAACAAAAACCTCTCTTTTTTAGGAAAATGATTAACCTTGGACTAGAATCTGAATCTCACAAGAAATGATGCTTTTTCACAGTAAACAATATAATGACGGGTCAATATATATGTGTTTAATAAATTACTCACCCAGATAAACTGATCCAGCCATAATGAGAGGGGTCAGCCATCAATCGACAGGTTCAAAGCAGCACAACGAAACAAAAGAAAAATCGCCCGTCAAAATCTCCCATCAGAATCAGAAGTTTAGAAGCCATCATAATAAAGAAAAAACCCACGCACGCACGCACGCAAGCACTGTACTACTTCTACTTCAATTCTCAAACAAAGAAATCCTTAATCTAATGAAATACATAGTGTAATCAGAGCCATTGATATGGTTATTGGGATTTGCAAGCTATGCACTTTCTTTTACTCCCATTTATTCCGGTCCCATTATATCTATTGAACCGTTTTGGTCAGGCTCATCTCTAAGTCCCAGATCCCTTGAACCCGGTTTGAAGCGTTTCTCAGAAACCCTAGAGGATGTAATCGTAAATTCCAACAGTACCTTGTCTTCCTTTCCTACTTTGCCCTTCCCTTCTGCAGCTGTTATCCCATAGATGAGCTTCGTATCTTCCCGTCCATCTATGCCTGAAATTTGTTTTTTTTTACATAAAAAGTTTTAGCTGACTAAATAATATCGATCTGTATATATATTTTTTGCTTCTTGGTGGATTATAGTACTCTACGAATCGAATCCCCACCGTGTGACGCCGCGGTAGATGGAGGTGCGTTGACCGAAGGTGTCGACGCTCTTCTTCGGGGACGGCTCGGCCGGAGCCAGCGCCTGTTTCTGCTGCGGCTCGGCTTGCCCTCCGGAGGCGAAGCCTCGAAGGAAGCTGGCCGCTATCGTCTTCAGCTCTGAATCGTATATCTCGTTCTCCATCACCGCGCTCAGCGTGTTGTCTGCAGAGAACTGCGGTGGCGCTGCAGCTGCTGGCGGGGCCGCTGGTCCACCTCCACCGCCACCGCCACCGAGGAAGTCCTCAAACTTAGGGCCCCCGGTGAACATAGAGAGATTAGTCGGTCCCCCACCGACCGCCCCATTCTTTGGCTCCGCCGACGCGTTGACGGTGCTGTTACCTGAGAAACATTTTTGCAGAAATTTCAGCATATAATATTAAACAACGCATGGAAATAATATTCAGGGTTGAAGAATATGAGTTGAAATTTGTGCAATAAAATAAATATAAAAAGAAAAGTGAGAGAGGGACCTGTGAGAGAGAGAGTGGGGGTAGGGGAGGGAGAGGTAAAGGAGGAGAAGAGGGGGAAGTGGGAGGAGGAGGAAGATAAGGGGTTGGAGAGAGAGAAAGCGAGCCAGTTGTGGGTAGAGTTGGAGGAGGAAGAAGAGTCCATGGTGTCTTTGGGAAGTGGGAAGGAATGGAGGTATCTAGGTTAGAGAGAGAAAGAGCATGACAGAGATTGAAGTTTGAAGGAGGACTGAGAATGCGACACAGATATAGAGGCGGTCTTTAGGGGAAGAAAGAAAGAAAGGGACTCTGCTCAGCTGGTGCCTGCTGATGAGGGTTGCGCGAAGAACGAGGTTCTCTTCGCATGGAATTATCAAAATTAATTGATATTTAATGACAATTACATATATATATATATATATTTTTTAATTACTTGGAAACATTTGTGACAAATTTCAAATTGTGTCAACAAATATTTTTGTTTTATCATAATTATATATTTAAGCATTCAAAGTAATTTTAAAAATAATTGCGCGTGAGTGAATTTAGTTATATGTTAATTGAATAACTTGTAAGAAATGTGTTGTTAAAACTGTCATTGAATAGGTAAAACAAAATAGTTACATGAAAAATTAATGGACATTTTGTCCAAATATGGAATTAAATTATGTATGTCTATAAATAAAGATAACTTAGTAGTTAGAAAACTCTGTGCGTTTTTCTTTATATAATATGAATATAAATATTTAAAGTTTAAGACCATCGTAATCTCCTTTAAGTTGATGTGAATGCTAATTAGGGTTTAAGTTGATGTGAAGGGTGTCACTTTAAAATTATCTAAATCTCACTTGACGCAGAAACAAACTTTAAAAAAGATCTTTATCGTATTTAAAAATTTTATTGTGATTTTTATTGTTTTATTATGTATAATTAAAACATAATAAATATATAAGTTTCTAACAACATAAAAAATATATGATTTATAAATAAGTGTATTGATATTGTTACTTAAAATCGTATACTCTTCATATGTTATCAATGGAAGCTATAGACTTATCAATTTTTTTTATTAAAAAACCTTATAACAAAAACAAAAAAAATACCTAACGTAGTTTTTAAAAAATCAAAATAAATCATATAAGTTAATACATTTCGCATATTATATGTCATATATAAATAAAATGTATTGATGTGATATTTAATTCAAAGTATTATAATCACTATTTATTAGGTCAATTTTAATTCCTTTACTAAAAATACATAATATAATAATTTAATATTAATAAATAATACCATAAACAATATGTACGTATCTCAAATACTTTTTCAAACCATTCAACACCCAAGTTTTTGGCGCACCATATATATATATATATATATATATATATATATATGTATATATATATGTTTATATGATGAGAAAGAGAGGTATATAAAATGGTAGAAATGTGTAGTATAATATATGAATGATAATGAGGATGAGAAATGGTATAGGGGTGGGTGTATGATTGTGGGGAAGCAGGACGGAGGAAGAGGGGACACTGAGACCCATAAGGACTGATCTGCCATTCTTTGCTTTCTCTTATTCCACAATTTGGTCCCTCTCTCTCATTGCCGCGTGTTCCTCTTTCTCTCTTTTCTTCCCTTGCTTTCTTCCTCTCTGCTTTTTTCACCCTTCTTTCTTTCTTTCTTTGACTCGTAAAAGATGGTTTTCGCGCCACCCTCCTTCTTCAAATCGTTTTTCCTTCTTATCACTACAGGATAGAGATGGATCTATATATATATATATATATATATATATATATATATAATTCTATCTAAAGTTTAAATCATAAACATCTTATAATATAATCATGCAGCTTTGAATATATTAAATGACCTTTTTTTTTTTTTTTTTCATTTTAATGAAAGTAGAGATTGAATTTAGCCCTAAAATGATTTTTTTCTTTTTCAATAATGATAACATCTAATGTATTTCTGTAAAAAAATATAAATGTTCTTCATCTTATGTATTTTGAAAAAAATTAACAAAGTGCCATATACATTAATACACTTAATTATTTTTTTAAAAAGAGTTTATTAGTCGTTCTAAAACTTTTTACTAACTTCGTTGCTTTTCCTTCTTACTTACAGAAATCTCCAAGGAAGGAATATCTGTAAAGAAAAAAAATAAATATATATGAAAAGTTATGTAATTTTATTGACAAAAAAATGATAAAAAAAATTTGACGTAGAATGATTTCTAGAAATCAAAATAAATAACAAAAAGTGTAAAAAAAAAATTAAACTTTTAAAACAGCATGTCAAAGCTCGATTAAAACTTCAAAACTAAAACTATAGGTTACATATATGATTAAAAAACAGTCTTACAAGGAAAGCAGTGTAAAAGATCAAGTCTGTGAAAGAAATGGTATTGGTGAAGTGTAAGGCGTCATGCGATAACAAAATTTGGTACCGGCACTCGCATATGGCTGCATGTATCTGTGGGGACACGTGTACTATTTCATGTTAAATAAAGCAGGTTCCGACACGTGTCAATCATCGAGGATCTTGAAATCTGACAGAGATTAATACAGGACATGTGAATAGTCTAATGAATTTGAATTTATAAAATTAAATTTAAAAGATTTAAGATCTAAATATTTTTATTATGTGATTTTAGATTCGGTGTTGAAATTCTTTTATACATATTATGTGAGATTATTTGAAATTTTTATATTAAATAATTTAAATTAAAGTGTCATTTTTTTATTTATAATTTTGAATGTATTTATATAGGTACATTCAATTTTAATGTAATAATATCAATAAAAAATAATAATACAAATATATTATAATTAGATATATTAATACATTTAAAATTATGGATCCATATAAAATTTTATTTTAAGTTGATAATGTTTGATTGAACTATAATTTTTGAATAGGAAAAGTCCAAACGCCACCCCGCTCTCGAAGGTATGGCCACCACCCCCTAACTGGGGACGTTCAGGCACATCGTTGCTATTTCAGTTATCACAGTATATATCCGTTACCCTTTATTACTCTTTCATTTATATACCTGAATTTAATGCGAATCAACTTTCGTTTTTATTCTAGAGACATCTTTTGATGAGTAGTCTTTTTTTTTTTTGGTTAGATAATTTTACCCGCAATTCTAGTTGTAGGTGTTGGATTTAAGTGTCATTAAAAAAAGAACACCTCAGAAATTTAAAATATATATATATATATATGTAAAGATTATTTGGACATACTGACTAAGAAAATTTAATGTCTTAAAATATTAAGTTAAAAATTAATGTGATGTTAAGTGTAAAATGAAAATTACATTTTTTGTCAGAATCATCGGATCACACGGCACATAGGTTACTATATGGTTGAAATAATGAAGCTATTTAACTGAGTACGAGAGTTGTAAGAAGAGAGACATGTCATGGTCAGAATCATTCCTTTAAACATAATTGGATTTTTTAAAGTTTTTGACGTAAAAATTTTTTGTAAAATTTGAGAGGGATAAGGAAAAAAGGAAGAGTCAATAAAAAGAGAAAAAAAAAGTAATTTTCTCGTGGTATTTATATCTTTTTAAAATTTACAAAAAATTTATAAAAAAAATATAGAAGATTCATTCTGCTCTTAAATTAAAGTGTTATCTTGCATAATTCAATAGTGAAGATGTCAATTTGCATTGAAACTTAAGGGAGATATTATGAGCACATTGCCCTTTTAACTTTTTATAAAATTAAAAAAATAAAATTTTAGTAAAAATTAAGTATGCCCCTAGAAAATATATAATTTTTATATAAGTCTCTATAAATTTATATATGGCTCCTCAAAAAAGTTTATATATATATATATATATATATATTATCCTTGGTAACAGTTATGTGTGGTGGATTATTTAGATTATCTATCTATAATTTAAGAGTGATTATTTTGTCTTTTATATTTTACTGCTCATATATAATCACTCTTCTCATTTAATGCGTCCTATATATATTATAGTATGCCCTTTTAAAAGATTATATATATATATACACACACACACACACATACCTCCTCCAAACACTGTAAAAATGTCCGTGTGCCATGGCCAGAATCGAAGCATGATTTATGTGAATAATAATAATAATGAAAAAAGAAAAAGAGGAAGGGGAAGGTAGAAGGCAGGGCAGAAGATTGCATAGGCACAGAGTATTATCATTAGATTCTATCTATCAATTCTAATTTGGTATAGGGTACAAATTTCATTATTGGATCATTAATACACTCAATTATTATCACTCCAAGTTGATACTATTGTTGTAAAATCGAAATTGCGTGAACAGTTTCTGCACGCAATAGATATATTTGTATGATTGTGTGTGTGTGTATATATATATATATCCTCTAAGGGGCTAAACTCCGATTCTCTGTTCACTAACAAACAAATATAAAGAAACCGACTAAGATAGTATTTAATTAATAAATAAAGATTGTAACACATGCACTAACAGAATTTCCCATACCCACAGGATGGAGCAGTTGGTGACACAGTATGAGGTTGTCAGAAGTATAAATATTCAACATAATTAATCAATTAATATAATTCATTTAACACCTTCATATACAATTACAAAATTAATTACAACTATATTGAAATTGTACTATTATACACGTTGGAGGAAAGAAAATTAATAACTGTTTTTATTGAAGAGGCACCTCATTTGAAATTCATTTGCATAGCTTTACTTATCAGATTAAATACATAATTAAAGTATGTATATATATATATATATATATATATATATATATATATATGATTTTGGTTATTGCTCAAATACCTTTCGTAGTATCAGAGCCTATGATCCGCAAGGGCCATGGAGAGTTCTGTCACCACCTCGATCATGCTTTCTATAGATTCAAAGAGTTTTACTGTGAAATTCACATGTGATTTGCGTTAAGCTAGATGACCATAAGTATCTCATGTGGAGACAACAAGTACTTGCTGCTTATATGAGGACATGGACTTCAGAAGTTTATTGATCCAAATCATGTTCTTCCAAAGAAGTTATCCTCTGATGGAGATTAATTGCAAGGTGTTGTTACTAGAGTTCCTTTTTTGGAAAAAGCAAGATCTACTCTTACCTTATTGGTTATTGTACTGTGTTTTTGACGGTATGCTTACTCGCTTGGACGGTTGTGATAGATCCTATCAAGCTTGGATCAGAATTCAAGATTTCTTTTCTTCTCATACACATGCGAAGACACACTAGTATAAATGGAGCTACATAACACTAATATTACAACTCGGTAACTATCATCACATCCTACAGTCACTAGGTTGAAGTTTGGGATTTTCAAACCTAAAGTTTTTCTTACTAAAATGATGCTTAAATCAACAAGGTTTGCACTAAATGATCTAGACTGGAAAAATGCTATGGTTGATGAATATAAAGCTTTGTTGAGGAATAATATTTGGGCATTGACATTACTATTACCTTCTGGTACTACACTTATTAATTAGTTGTAAATGGGTTTTCAAAGTTAGAAAAAAATTCAAATAGTCTCGTTAATATATATAAATTAAGATGAGTTGTAAAACTATTAAAGTGAGTTAATTCGACCTACTCGAACTAGTAGATTAAATGAGTTAGTCAGTTTAATCTACTCATAAGAAAGTGAATTAAAAGTTTTAACAGACCTATTTAATGAGTTAAACAGATTAACTCATTTAACTTATAAAAACTTTTTAAAATAAAATTGAAAAAAATATTGTCATTGTTATATTTTTAACTCACTAAAGATTTTAAAAATGTTCTAAATAAAAAAATTTCAAACAAAACAGACAAAGCATCAAGAATTATTATATAATAAATCCAATCCAATCCAATATTAAAAGTAGGCAAATTACAAACATGATTTAATACATCAATAAGATTGAATGAGTGAGAGGAGTTGTACAATCCAATCACTCATACATTGGATTGTACAATCCAATCCAACATTGAAAGTAGGTAAATTATAAACATGATTTATAACAAATCCAATCCATTGTACAACTCCTCTACCTAGCTGTTGGATTTCTGTCTCACATGACACTATGCTGCTTGTGTACATGACGTCCATCAAAGGCTTTCTATTGCCCTTTCCGTTGCACCAAACAGACCCCTAATTAATTATCAACTAAAACTATGAAAAGTCACGCATTTCACTTAGGAGACTTACCTCAACACTCTTAATCTTTCACAGGCTCTTTCTTCCCATGTGAAGAATTTTTCATTGGAGATTCATGTACGCTCTTGTTTTACCATTGTGGTCATCATTCCATATTATTCTCCTTATTTTTAACGAGTAAATATAATTGAGGAAGTCAACTCCTCATTTGTTCTATGAGAATACCAAATTGCACGAACAATTTGAATAAATTATCGTCTCTAGTCAACAATTTCTTTTCTTTGTTTAACGTGTGTTTAATAACTTCCTTCAATCCTTAATCTTCCATTTTACCATTATTCTCAACATCCTTGTTGTTGTCATCATTGTACTTTTCCCCTCTATGTATAATTTCTCTGAAGTCATAAAACCAAGCTTTGATGCCATTTCTTGTTCTTCTTAGAAGCAAGAGAAAGAACGATTTTCATAAAAGGAGATCCTTGACTAAAGTTTACTTGTTTTCAATTGCCTAACTTATATTATCAAACACCAAATACATAAAGTGTATATATATAGTCAAATTAGATGTCCATTTAATATCTAATTCTATTAATTAAATCCCCCTATCAATTAAAATTATCCAAAAACATGCACCTTAATTAAGGATCCAAATAAATAGTTAATAATTTTAGGCAAACAAACATTAAATTTAACCTCTTAAATTACAATTTTTTAACACTAGATAGCAATTGCATCGAATGACCAACTATTTTTCTTCCATATACACATGCACTATCAAGAATGAAAGTTCCTTGCCATCTACCATTTCTAGCAATAAGAATGTTCTGGATATCTGGAGAATTACATGCATGCCGGAATACTTCTGCCTCTTCTCTGCTTATTGACAATAATATAGGATGCCCCACAAATGATGAGGTATTATTACAGTACAACCTTAGTGTTGATTTGTTGGTCATTGCATAGTACAAACAATTTGGTTGTTTATACTTGATATGATCATTTTCAGGCAAAACTAGATGTATGATATGATTTTAAAGGAAGGAAAATTTTAGATTATAAAATTGAGATTAAGAGAAATGACTTTTTACAACAATAAAGAGGGGACGAGTTTTTATCAGTAGATGGCGCTTGGGTTGGTCGACCATACAATTCTTAGATTTCAAGTAGAAGCACTTGAGCATTTTTAGGTGATTTGAAAAATTTTGTACAAATACTTCTATATTGCATTACTTTTATCTTATATTTAAAATTAAATATCATCTCGTGATGTGAAGGTTTTTATAAAGTTCTCTCACCAAAACTTTAAAATGATTTTTGTGAAGATACAATTTTTTCAAGTTATTATGAGAACGGCCGGCCAAGTAATATTAATAATCAAATTTGATTCTCAGCTTTGTAATATGAAGCAAAATAGTAACTTGTCCTTTGTTTAATTCGCCCTTTAAAATTTCTTAGAACCCAAGTGTATGTAGCACACATACCTAATACCTTAATTCTTTAATTAAATAATTCATTAATTTGTGGACATTTATATGATTGTGATTTTTCAGTGTATGTATATCGGGTTTATCCATGAATTTCTAATTTAGCCAAAGCAGCTATGTTTGAAAGTTAGGGCAAATTGGAGGGACCAATTGCAATATATATCATCAATTAAATAAACAAAAATAATCAAGCTGATAATTAATTAATTATGACTATCATGACTTGTCATGGTTGGGATTGAGATAGGAGATTTATATTCATTCCATACTCCTTAATTTATATGTAAATGAAAAATATAATCATTATGACATCAATCTTAATTAGAGACACCTTGTAATATACAAGTCAATCATTTTTTTTTTCTAATGAAAAACACATCAATCAGTGAGTACTGAGTATAGTAACACATAATTTAACTTAAATTTGCTACACACAAGAATCTCTTTTTTTTTTTTTAAATGTCATCTGTTCGAGTGATGTCTGACGTTTATACGCAGCTCAACTACAAATAATGTCTTCCATGTTACGACCAAAAGATTTAATTACGATAAAGTATCCAATGATCTTGTCCCAAAAAATTGGAATATACCAAGAACTTTAATTTCTTACTAGTCCATGTGTGCTGGTTTTAGAAATTAGACCAAATAATTATAAAAAGAAAAAATATTACATGTCTTCTAAATGTAAATGTAAATATAGTATATTAGAACTTGAAGTCATTTACAAACACTCTACTCAACTTTAAATAGCAAAAGTTAGTCTTCAAAATTTCATTTTTCAGCCTTTAAAATTTCCTTCAACAGACCGATAAAAGTGTGTGTCTGTGTATATATATATATATAAAAAGGTGATTAATTTTTTATTAATTTTTTTAAAAATGCCTTACCATGCTATGAATTGCTCCGCATCCTTATATTGCCAAAGCATGAAAGTTTAGAGGATAATTTATTATTTTGAAAATTGATGAAAGTGTTGTAACTAGGCTAAACTGGAAAAGACATTTATACTTTTGTCATTTCTAATAGAATTTATTATGCCAATAAAATATACTAGTATAATATTAATTGAAATTAAGAAAACAGGATTAGGCAAGGAATGTGGTGGATGAGTCCGAAATGGACAGCTTGACGCCGAAGGATAAGGACACTTGTCCCATAATATGAATAGAAAATTGTGTGGAAGCACCAACTAATCCAAATATTGGAAGACAAGCAAAGCCCACGTATCCACATAGCACATGTGAAAGAGATCATCAAAAGGAAAGAAAGAAAGAGGGATTAATGGGAAGGAAGGAGGCAGGCATGGCCTCTCAAAATGCTTTTACACGAAGCAATCAGAATCAGAAACCCTACATCTTCTCATAAATAAAAGAAAGATCCAGAGAAAAGGTTGCAGAACACTAAT
This sequence comes from Delonix regia, assembly GCA_037074485.1. Lineage (NCBI taxonomy): Eukaryota > Viridiplantae > Streptophyta > Magnoliopsida > Fabales > Fabaceae > Delonix > Delonix regia. The sequence continues at coordinate 14,379,630 of CM073462.1, read as the reverse complement.
GGCGAAGTCATTTGTGAGGAATAATTAAAGAGAGAAAAGCATATAATGAGGTTCAGATTGGTAGACAGTTCGGCGGGAGAAGTAGTGTGTGTTCACATTTGAGTTTGATTTTCCTTCTATATAGAAAGGTAAGCACACTTTGCGATAATTGTTCAAGGCTTAAAATTAAAAATAATAGGCAATTACTTGTAATCCTTATCTTGAGTTAAGTTTAATTTAAATTCTGCCTAACAATATCATTTTTGAAAAAGTCATATTTTATACCTGCATTGATAAGGATGTGAAATCAGTTCCGTATGAAAAGATAAAAGAAAACTCAAGTAAAGTTGTTATGAAGAATTTAAACTTTTTATTTTCGAAGGGACTTTTATAAGAAGCTCTAAACAAAATTATTAGAAGTAAATTAAAACTAGAATGAAAATATGTATATAATAAGAACATAACTAGAAAGCCTAAAAATTAATAATCAGTTTATTCCCTCAATTAATAACTTTATTAATTTATTAATAGAAGGATGACACCTTAGATTACATAGATATCTTAATTTTTTTTTTATGTTGACAACTTTTTCGAGTTTAAATTATATACATGTAATTCTTTAGATTTTGGGTTTAAAATTTAAGGTTTATGTCATGTACATATAAATTCTTAATTAATTATATTTTTTTTAATGAAATAATAAACTAACTAACAACGTAGATTTATATAGTTGCATTTAAATGTCAAGTTTGGCAACATCTGTAGTCAAATTTTAAAATTAAAAAAATTATTTTCGATCACTTAAAATTTAAAAAAATATTATGCATCTAAATATATATATATATATATATATATATATATATATATATATATATAGAAAACAAATGCTGCATCTGCTTCCAATATGAAATCTGATGTCATACTTTTGTTCATTTTCAACTTTTGCAATGTGGAGCCTCTTTTATAAAAGAGTTAAAATAATAATAGTTACCACTTACTTACACTTTATAATACTCATAGTAAAAACAAGTGACATACAAAATTTACTTAAGATAAAGTAATTAAGGAAAGGGGCAGGTGGCAAAGAAGATATCATAAATCAAGGCCAAAATGTCTGCAAAATTGGTCAAACTATGTTTTGTGGTCGTAGAAACGAATCATTCCTCACGTTCCCTCCCAATACACATATATTATTATTATTATTATTGTTATTGATTCATCATCACTTCTCACTCATATATCCATCTTCTTTTGCATTATAGATTCACAGTGCTTTTTAAATTTAATTAATCTTGAATAGTTTAAATTATTGTTTAGTCTTGTGTCTGGTCTTATGCATGATTATTGGGACATAAATGTGGGACCACTAGGGTTGTTATGATTTACATTACGTGTGCTTCAACATTATTCTATTATAAAAGGAGATCCACCCACAAGCGCATGATCATCACAAGTTTTTTTCTTTAAAAAAAATAATAAATAAATTGCAATGTATTTATAAAGTTTAACTAGATTGTCTTTACTACTTTATTTATTTTATAAATATTATCTAATTATTCTACTATTTACTATATAGTTTAAAATTATTTATTATTTATTTTCATCAAGTTATTTTTATACCATATGATAATATCATTTTCTTTAATTAATATGACAATAAAGACAATCAAATTAATATTAAACTCTTACATGGAATTATGTTTCACGTTCAACGTAGGAGAAAACCCGGCTAAGTTGCTTAACTTTCAAAAAAAAATATATTATATTGGAAAAAACTTTTGGAGTAAATTATATCTATAATTTTTTTTACCATGAGAGAGAGAGAGAGAGAGAGAGAGAAGTATAGTATAAAATTAGGATGCAGTGAAGGCGGTGCATTCACATGAAGGTCAAATTTCAAACCTTGAGAAAGGGATGGCACGTGCCGGGAACTAAAATATGCAACCACCAGTCAGGTGACTTTGCGACACGTGCCGTAACAAGCATAACACGAAAGCGGTGGAAGCGGTGAGAGATGGAAAGGCACGTGACACTAATGCCATCATCCACGTGCACTTCCTATTCTCTCTTTCCTAAATTCCTGCGGTTTTTCCAAAACCACCTTATCCATGGGTTTTGGTTTTCCATTCACCAAGTTTGTATATAAATCTAACACGATTTTTATGTGTGGATCTTCTCACAAGACTTAAATTAATGAATAGTGATCCAAAAAATATAAATTATCAATTTCCATAAGGTTGTGACATTATCTTATAATAATAACATTATCTAATACATTACTTTATGGATGGTTATTTTTCTTGTAGTTTAGAACTTAATATGTGTCAATCTAGTTATGTGTATGATCACACTTACATCGGAATATTATAATTTTTTTACATGCTTTTTATTTCTTTATATATAATATCTTTGTTAATTTTTTGAACGGATACGGTTTAAATATTTATTTATTTCTTGTTTACCTTCATTGAATGACTCGTTTTTTTTTTTTTAAAGAGGTGAAATTTAACCTGCAAGCCAATCGATTCAAATGATCAACACGGCCCAAAAATCAGCCCATTAGTAGTTTCTTTCAGAAGGCCATTGGGCTCGTGATTGCTAGGTCCACTACTGAGGCCTCAAATGGAAATCCCATCAAATTCGTCATGTATATTTCGTTCCAAAAATGATAAGACATATCTAATAATTATGACATTTAATTTCATATATAGCTTCAATGATAAAAAAGAAATAGACAATAACCCTCACAATAACTGATCAAGCTGAAAAAAACAGCTAGGTGATCAGTCTTAATTACTGGATTCAAAACAATAAAAAATGGTAATTAGAAACTCTGGTACCAACGAGCAGTTCTTGCATGCATAATACTATTTATTGAAACAGAAGTAGAGATTACAAATCATAGTCATGAATTATGATAAACATCTTCTAGAATGAAGCTTGTCCTGGTGTGCTCTTGCGTCTCTTGTCTTTTTCTCTGCACTGAAGGATGGCTAGTGATTTCTTCTTCTTCTTCTTCTTCTTCTTCTTCGGCCTCTTTATCATTCATCACGCTGTGATGTTTCTCAATAGTCTGGTGATTCCCATGCTCTTCTGTAGTTTTCCTCTTTTATTATGAATTTTTATATGTTTTTGATCATTTCTCATACTTTGTCAATTCATAATTTTGTCAACCCTCAGCCTCAAAATCGAAAAACAGTTCAGGATAGAAGTACCCTGAAACAAAACCTACAAGAACTTCGTAATAAAAACCAAGTGGTTTATGTTCTGCCTGCCAACAAGGAACTACCAGCTAGCAATTATCAAACTTGAAAGTTTTGGTGTTTTTGCAGCTTGATCTTGCAATCTGAACCAATATTTTAAGTATACAAGTTATTACCTTCTTGAAATATATGCCAAGAAGGGGTCAGCTGATGATGATGATGCTGCAGCTGAATATGAATGTAGATCATCATCAGTACCATTTAGGGTTAAAGGGGAAATGAAGAACAAATTAATGGAAGTTTCCATGTCTGATTTGGATCTGATTCATAGATCATTACTCCCAACATATCCAAAGCTGGACATATGTGATAACTGGATCAGTGGCTTAAAATAATAATAATAATAATAGTGAAGGCTGGGTACCCCCAAAGAAAAAAAACGATGAATTAATTATGGATATAAAAACACCTTCCCAATATTAGTAGCTTTTGTTTCACTGGGTTTTTATGGGATTCAGGCTGTCAAAGAGTTGAAGAAAAATTGGGCCAAAATTTCAGATGTTATTCTTGTAATAAAATCAGGAAAATTATGTAAGTTTATTCCTCTCTTTAATTTGCTTCAAGTTAATTGGTCATGAATAATGATGGATTACTTGAAAGTAAAATGTGAAAAGTAAAACAATTATTTATTCAATCATCAGCATAAAAATAATTCTTAAAAATTTGGGAGAAATTATTTAAGATTACTTTGTTAAATATTTGAAATAGGTAGTGTAATATATCTTTCATAGAAAAATAATTTTCATTACTAGATTAAATTGGATAAAAAGTATGTGGAATAGGCCGGTTTATCTAATATTAGTAGACTATTCGGTGTAAAATTTCGGTATTTGGCTGAACAGAATTGGCTTGAAGTCGGAAAGTCTTAATATATGCTATTTATGGAAAATTGCTGGAGGTGGATTCTTTATCATTTTGAAGAAAATGCTAGTAAAATCAGAATATGAAAAATTAAAAGAATAATAATTAGGGAAAATTTTAACGTTAATAATACTATATTCAATAAATAGATCTCTCCTAAAAGAAGGGAAAAAAAAAGAGAGTAAAAGTTACACGATTTCTTTAATAAATTGTGTTATAATGTTTCTCAAAATATCATTTTATTGAAGTAACATTTTTGGGATTGTTTATAACATAATTATTTATAATTTCATTTCCTTCATCCATCATTAGGGGTGTATAAACCTCAAGTCGAGCCAGGTTTGTTACCAATTTGTGGCTCGGTGGAATTGTGGAATTGAGACATGATAGGATTAGGCTTGATCATTCAAGTCTTTTTTATAAATTTTATATTATTATTAATTTTAATTTAAATTAATTTTTTTAAAATAAAAAATTATGATTTATATGAAATAAATGAGATATTTTATATTAATAAAAATAATTTATATTTAATATAAACTAAAAAAAATATTTTTTTTAAATTATCATATATATATATATATATATATATATATATATATATATTGTCGGGCTAAGACGGGGCAATGATGTGGCTGAGACTATCTACTTACATGATGAAACCAATTTTGTGCCTTATATAGTGATTATGACCAAATCCAAAAATTATCGGATTAAACTAAGTTATTGGGTTAGACTCTCCAACATGTAATTAGAACAAAAAGAAAGAAAAAAAAAATGCATTTATAGTTTTGTTTCTTCTCGTTCTAGTCCCAAAAAAGCTGAAGCATTGGTTAATGTATGTTATCATGTCATAAAAGCTTACGCCTGATTAGAAATGTTAGTATCAGTATATTCGATTTTAATTAATTTTTAATATATCGTATGAGTTTAAATGTGTGTAAGTACATATAAATAAAATATTTAAATTATTTGAATACCACTCGTGTTAAGTATTTATTTATTTTTTAAAAATTTTTTTAATATATTACAACAAGTGAATTCTCACATAAATACTAAGTCAATGTTTATAAAAATATTTATTTAACATTATATTACATACAATAAGACAACAAAAATAACTTTATATATATACATATATCATTTGTGACCAAAAAAAAAAAGTGACTTTAAAAATAACATTTGTGCAACCCAATCGTACAGGTTTTTCTTGAGGTCGGTGAGAACAAAACTGGTGTCTCTCTTAAGGCATGATTTGTTATTTATTTTATTATAGAACAAGGACTACAAGTTTCTACAATTGGGTTAACTAACTGGTTCCAAATCATTCTCCTGAATATATATATATATAAAACTCACATGACAAGATCTTTAGAAAAATAATAAACCTCTAAAGTCAACTTAATTAACAATTATGAAACCACAGTAGATAGCGGTTGCATTCAATGGATGAAACATTGGTTTTCTAAAGTTTTCTTGACAAGAGAGTAAAGTTTCTCATTCTCATCATTCCCACCCAAACTTCTTCTCTTTATAAGTCGTGAAGATCGATCCAAACTATATGAACTTTATTGTCTTGTATTCAACAGAAAAACATAAGGTTTAGGGTTACTTTTCAAGTTTTCTTTCAGACAATTTTGACCTCATAATATCTTGCTTGCTAAAAAGCTTGCTTAATCTTGCCCATTTTGTGACTTCCTTCGACATATATATAGACAATAGGTAAAATCAAAACTTCTTTTTTATTTTTCAATTTGGTCCTTCGAATTAAATTTTCCAGTTCAGTTATCTAAAATTTATCTTCGTTTCAAATAAAGGTTTCATCACATGGGCCATTAAATGCTCAAGAGTGGCTGGTATGTGGAAAAAAAAAAAAGGCACAAAATTTAGACATGTATTTCTAATAAAATCAACGCGTTTTGATGCTTCTCTGTTTTTTCGTGTTTCAACCTAAATTAAGTAATTAACAACTATATCTAAGCTCTGAGTTAGGCTACAAAGACAATTTTGCTTATGAACTTTTACACAAGAGATAAGAGAAAAATATATTTTTGATCTCTTATTTATAATAAAATTATCATTTTTTGTCTTTTATTCTTTAAAAAATTATCAAGTTTAGTCTTTTTATTAAATTCTAAATTATAAATTTAAGAGACTAAAAATTTGATTTTTTTTTTCTTCAAGTATGGTATTTTTTAATAAGTGGAAGACTATTTTGAGTATTTTAATAAGTGAGAGACCAAAATAATAATTTTGTAATAAATGAAGAACAAAAAAGTATTTTATTCTAAAAGGTTAATTAAAAATAAAATAAATTTTGAAAGATTAAAATGAAAGGATCAAAATTTAGAAAAAAAATTAAAAAGTATATATGTGTATTAGACGCAAATGACGATTCACTCCAAAATTAACGATGAAATTGTGTAAGAAACAAATATATAATAAAATATAATTGGGCATACAGTAGAAGCTGCCTGAACAAACAATGATAGATTTAACGTAACCTTGGAAACAACGATACTTCCCATATGCATCATCCTTCACATTCTGTTTCCTTCTCATTGACAAAAGGACTTCGATCACTCAAATCTGAAGTAACACTAAACCATAACTTAATTTGATTAACATAACCATTAATGTGTTAACATCAACTTGAATCATTCCAATGAAAACCAATTAAGTCACTCTCTAGCTATATATATACATATCATGCCCCAAATACTTCATTATCAAACACCAAGGATTCTGATACAACTGAATCTATATAAACACACTTCTTTGATTGATAGCTTGCTATATATATATACTATGGATTTTGAGAAAGAACAGAAGGAGAAGATGCTGATGAAGATTCTAGCTAGGAATTCTTCAGTGGGGCGTTCTTCTAGAATATTCTATTACTATGGTAGTGGTGAAGGGGTTCCATTCAAGTGGGAAAGGAAGCCAGGAATTGCAAAAAATCCACCAAGGGAAGAGCTTCCTCCTCTCAGTCCTCCACCTGCTCTTCTCAGCTTAGGCCTTCCCAAGCCATGCATCCATGAAAACCCTAAACCTTCGACAACCTGGTCCAGGCTACGACGTCGTTTGTGGAAGAGAATCACAAAAAGAAGTGCCAAAAAACTTCCTCAACGTCCCATGGATGATGAAGATGATAAGGATTTTGATGTGTTCGAAAGGTTTTTAGAGTGCAGCTCTGACTTTGAATCCTTCGCATCGCCTCGTGATTCGAGTTTTTCGTCGTCGTCTTCTTCTCCGTCGTCGCCGGCGTGTCGTCCGATGGTGCAGTCAAGAAAATCCGAGAATCCTGCCAGAGAAATTTATCGAAGGCCATTGAGTTGCATTCCAATGCATTTTTCCAGAATTCTGATTTCCACTGTGAAGCGAGATTGATGTGTAAGACTAATGACATGTTAAATCATGCATGCTTAACAAATAATCCGTCTTGATTTTTTTAATATGTGGGATTATGTGCGATAGGTTTAATTTGTTCATTATTATTTGGTTTAGTTTTGTGCTTAATAATAACGTGTTAGATTCTTGTTCATGCAAGACGAACAAGAACAAATGCGGTTATAGTTGTACATTGTTGGACATGTCAAAGATCTGTTTAGTGTTGACAATTCTTGATATATTACATGCTTTAATGGTTTCAATTTTCAAATTTTTACTTGTGACCATTCAAGAAAATCCCTTTTCACTGGCATAAATCGAAGACGCACGTTTTATATGGTAAAATTTACTGCTTCAGAAACAAAAATAATAATTTGCAATCCCATTAAAGGAATAAAATTAGACTACATTTATTAATATAAGCCTAAAAAATGTATATTGCACTATTAATCATGATTTTTTAACTGGGTTATTCATATTGCTATGAATTGGACAATGCAGTTCTCGGAAGTTAGAAGTTCTCCATAATCCAGATGTAACGCAAAGTGATTTTGTAGTAAATTCAGTCAATACACACCTAAGTTAATAAAAAGTGAAAACTGAAAAATATCTATCTGATAAGTCTATGTTTTCATATGTCATTCACTTGATAAAATGAAGAGATAGTGTTTTTTTTCTTTTTTCAAATTTTTCTACCCTCCATAAAAAAAAAAAAAGAAAAAATGTTTGTACCAAAAATTATTTTTAGCGTTCTAGATGATCAAGAGCCAGTATCCCCAGTGCCTGTGTGGACGATTAATTTTTTTCATTAGAACCTGCAGTGACATTATCGAATGATTTTAGCTGCCGTATTCAATAAGGTGATAATAGTTCTATTCCTTAAAACATGGATTTTTTTTCGGGGACAAAAAGTGAGTAATTAAGGTAATATTTGGTATATTGAAAATTTAATTTCTCAAATGCCTAAAAAACTATTTATATATATATAGAAATAAAAATAAAATAAATATAATTTTTTTTATAACTATATATTATCTAGAAAGAATAAACTACTTGTTCCATATAATTTAATTTTTTTTATTCCAAATTGATCAATATACTTTACAAATACTTTAAGATTTGGTCATTATCGTCGGTCACAAACAAACAGAGTTATAATAGAGTAAGCCATATCTTAAAGATGCAGAAAGTATATGTACAATTTAAAAAAATTGAAAAATATAAAGACCAAATGATTAAATTTTCTAAGAAATTATTTAAAACTTATTCATTACAAAATACAAATTTAAAATTCATGTTTTGAACATTTAAGGAAGTACCAAGTTACATATTCCGAAACTATCAGCATGATTTAAACTAAAATGTATGTTAATATTTTCAAATAAATTATTTAAAAAATAAAATAATATATAATTTTTATTAATATTTATAAAATGAAATTATTTAATAGATAATTAAATCATTTTCACTTTCTATATTTCAATAATTACCTACTTATTAGTTCATATTTGTTTCATTTTTTAATATATGATTTAAAGACCAAGATACCAAATGGTCTGATTCATATATATTAGTAGTGATCGCTTGGCATACACTAATATGTATGTTACTTTAAATTTATTTTCAAATTTTTTATGAAATTAAGTTATAGTAATTTTTATTTTTTAAAAGATAATATAAAGAAGTAGTGAGAACTTTTTTTTTTTTAATTTACTTATGTACAACTTTTAATGTCTCTTTGTACATTATAATTTTACATTATTATTTTGTTTGTATCTTTTCAAATCAATATATCCTTATACTTTCAAAGTGTTTAAAATTTAATCTCCTACATCTTTTTAATAACTCTGCTAGACCAAATACTAAAAGTTGAGAGAGATATATAGACTAATTTGAAAAAGTAAAGCTTAAAAAACTAAATTAAAAATTCAAATAAACTGTAGGGACCAAATACTTAATTGTGCCTATATCTTCAGCTACTTGAAAAATTAAACGCACTAAACACTATCTGGGTATTCATTATCCAATTCTTCAACAAAAATATGGCATATGAAAGAATGCTTCATAAGCGGTCAATATTGTAATATTAAGTCGTAAAACAGACTCATATGCTATATTTTTATTAAAGAACTTGACAACACACTGCTAGTGAACTTTACTTAAATCTTGTGATTTTACCCCCAAGCAAGAGGAGTTCCAAAGGTATAATTACACTAATAAGAACAGGTCATACTAATTACACTCATATTACACATTAAGTGAGCCTATTCACATAAATCTGAGCTTGTTAGTGACCAAGAAGGATTATATCAGGTGCCCTCGACTTTCTCAGTTAAACTGCCTGTAAAATCAAAACATAACATAATCAGGGCAGAGGAACCAGTAATGAGACAGATTAAGAAGTGACAACAAATGTATTGCAAAATGAGAATAACTGCTAGCAATAATACACCTTATTTGGTATGAGAAAGCCACTTATTAGCAGTGTGATTATACATGATGATACATGTTCAACTTTCATAGTTGAGTCTTAAAATACATGTATGTAGTAAACATTTCAACTTTTATGGCCCTAATCAAAAAACAAGATTCTCACCCAAAAGGGGAAAATGGCACACACAAATAAATACATACCTCAGCTGATGATGGGATGATAGATTCCCTGTTAAAATTAAACACAATTTAACTTACTCCATCTACTCATAATTAGACAATACAACTCTATGGCACTCTGTAATACCTTGGCCTCTCAGACTTTGCAAGATGTTTAGACATGATGGATGCCTGAAATATAATCCATTGTCAAATTAAGCTCATGCCAAAATATACCATTGTCAAACAGGTTGACTGTAGATGATTGAAAAGCATGATTCAGGAATTCCTACTTGGCCTTGATGAAAGAGAAACCTTTTGAGTGGAGATATAAATTTAATGGATCCAATTAAACCGATAATTTTTTTGAAACAGAAAGTTCTTCCAATTTTAACAGAACAAAAATCCTCACTGATTAGAAGGAACAAAAGTTTACACTGTTAGTCATTCAAGGACATTTATAGATACGGAGTTGCTTGAGCAGACAGACAAAAGCAATCCTCCTAAACTCAGCCATAACACATAATTGGAAAGCAAGATAGTGTGTCTGATCCCAGAACTTCATTCATTCCAATATAGATAAAAGACCTAAGGCAGCGTTGCCATTCTTCTATGTTATTTTACACTTATTTCTTTTATGAACAAATAAACGCACCTAATTAGTAATTGCAAAAGCTAAAATGTTACCTGCTCCTGTATGATGCTCCTTGCTTCAACAAGTTGAGCTTCAAGCTCAAGTTCTCTCTCAGTTGCTTCTGAGGTAACTTCAGCTCCTTTCTGAGCATCTTGCAATTGAATCATTCGCTCCTACATATTTCAAGGCATTAACAACTGAGACATGAATGAAGCTCATATTCAAATTAGTTAATACTTAAAAATGGAAAGAGATAACAGTAAGCAAATACCTTAATGGAAGCCATCTTGGCTCTAAGACTTTCTTCTATTTGATCTCTAGCCATGTGAAAAGGGAGGTCAAATACATCCTGCAATTAGCAACTCATTAACTTCATATAGTATAGCTTGGCAGAGGCAAATAAGTATTTTAATAATGAAGAGATTCATACCGTTCTCCCAACTAATGGAGATTGCGAAGGATCACTTTCAACTCTTTCATTAACAATGACAGATTGTTTTGATTGCCCATTAGGAGCATTGATGAAGTCACGCATATCCATCTGTAAGTAGCACACCCACAATTCTTAGAAACATGGGCAAGCACACAATGACAAATATTATAATCTCAGGATGAAGGAAAAGTACTAGAGAAAAAAGATTCTAGAAACAAAATGCATGAACTCAAACTCAATTACATGCATACTGTATACTAAATATAAAAGGAAAAAACCCTACTTGTAGCTGTTGGGGGAAAAAAGTATAAAAATTAAATTCTAAGTTGCCAACTACTTGTGGCTAATGGATATGTTCTCTGTCATATTGAACTGATGTCATACTTGCCAGGAGACCATTCTACCACTACCAACCTTTAATATACTTAAAAGATACTATTAACATTCAAAGAAGCACAAGATTATTTGTCAGTAGTAGTACTCAGCCTGCCATATAACAATTGAGAGTGGTGATTCCATACTTCTTTTGATGAGCAAAATCAATAGAACAATCAATGTCAATCAGGCCATCATTTTATGAATTGATATTTCTAGTACAACTAAAGCTAAATCCTAATATTCAGGAAGTAGTTGCCTAATAGTTAGTATGATTCTAGTAGTAGTACCCAATTTTTCAAAAGGACAAAAATAATAGTGAAATTCTGTGCTTTAGGGGGAGGAACATAGCTAAATAATGGCCTTCATACAGAGAAAAGTACAAACAAATGGTACTGATTGGTAGAATTGATGAAGACTAACAAACACGCTGAAAATCCACCAACACCACTAAGTTGATTAATTAGTCACAGTTCTTCATTTTTCTATTTGCTCAACTAGTGATCATGGTCTCCAACCACTTTCAATCATCTAATTCAAATAGTTAATTTCCAAAATACATACATGTGCTGGTTAATTTATATCCAAAATCAGCCCATAAGCACAAGATATGATAATGACACTATTAGCAAGATGAAATGGCAAACAAATTCATGTACAGGCAAAAATAGACATCCACAAAGGAAAAGAGATAAGGAGTGGGGTTGGGACTACCACTAAAAATTGGAGGCATGTTGAAAGATCAAGAAGGCAACATACGCTGAATGAGAACAAACAGAAAAAATTGGAGGATCTAATCACATCATACGAAGATTCAAAGAAATGTAGGTAGAAGAGGCATATTACATTAATAAACTTGTCTCAAAGCACAAACTTCAGCAAATACCAATTAGTGATCAAGGGCCTACCTGCATTGATCTCAATAATGCTCTTAAATCAGCATTCTCTGCTATTAGTTCTTGATTTTTTGCCTCATAAGTATCCACCTTTCAAAATTATGAACAAAATATAAATGATGAAGAAGTCCAAAAAACAAAGCTTGTAGAGACAGTGAACACTTATCAAGTTGCATACAATCTTTTTATAAAAGTCATTGTCTGTCTTCTTCCCATTCCAGGTTCCACGTTGCCGCCCTTCTTTCTGTATTACACACATCGGAGATATTATGACACTAAACTGCCATGCAAATTGAAACTACTTGGATAATTTATACCTGAAGCAAATTCATTATTTCCATGCCCGACCTAGATTCCTTCTTCTTTTCCATCAATACTTGGTTTAGCTTCTCCTGCAAGTATAAGATACAAGACCTTCATTCCAAATCTAATACTTATCCACTCATGTTAATGCAGTTGTACATCAGTAAAATTCCTATCATGCAAGCACCAATCACCCAATATCTTGGTTCTCTGAATTTATAAAAAAAAATTGCAAAATAAATCCTACCTGCAACTTTATGTATTCCTTTTCTTTCTTCTTCATTTCATGCATTTGTTGAGTCCTTACTTGCTTTGTCAACATGCACATATTTATGTTGATAAGAGTCAGAATTTGACCAATATAAAGTGCTGGTTACCAAATGCAGCAAGAACCAATATAGACCCAGTGTCATACCTGGTTACCGATCACCATTCTTTGAAATTCATCTCGCTCCTGTTGTAGCTTCTCAATTTGGGCCTTGAGAGCTGCTGTGCTTTTAGCTTCCTAAATAGGGTGAATTATCTTCAGATTAAAGAAAAAAATTGAAGCCAACATAACCAAGTAGCATTAATTTGTAAATGGAAAATCTTGAATGTTGACATGATTGATTCATTTTAATTCTTACTTTATGTAATATAATCTTCGCTAAATTTAATCTAAAAATTTTAGATCATCTTACTGTTCTAGTAATTGTTGCAATTTCCCTGTCTTTGGATTGTATTTGCCCTTCAAGCCTCTCGACTTTGGCCTCCAATCTTGATATGTCAGATAATAGTCTATTACATCAAAAGTATAGAAGAAAAAAATGAGCCCAATCAGATACTTTGTAAGCAACAAGTGGAGGTCTAATGCTGGTTGCAACTGTCATAATAAATAATAATCATGAAACTTGATTTCAGGAATCTCATTGCAATAATGTGGTTTTTCACCAATAAATATGAACAGTATAAACATACTCCATTCTCTTCACTAATATGCATGAAAATATAGTCGTATATTACTGAAAAACAGAATATATAGAAACAGATCACAAATTGAACTACATTACATATGATCACAGATATATATATTATATAATAGTATATTATTGAATGTCAGATTTGGCAAGAAAAATTAAGCAACTACAAGTTTACCCATAAAAGACTAGTACAGAAATAGCCGGGAAATTGAACTGCATTACATATCATCAACAAGCCAATGACAGCAAGCCACAGCAAAACTTGTACTAAAATTCAAGCATCTAAAATCGAGAAGACCAAAATTTACAAATACAACAAGGTATAGCGAACAATTACCGCTGCCTTTGTTCATTAGCAGACTCTCGAAATTCAACATCCCGCTGTCTCTGCTGTAGCAAAAAGTATATGCAATTGCAAGTCCGTGCAATGGAAACCTACCAAATTAAAGACAAATATTAAAAGAAAAACAAAAAGAACCCTTTTGCTTTCGTTCTTTCTCGCAGAGTATGATGAACAGTAGACCGATTCTCACAGGATCATTTGCGAAAAGATCCAGAGAAGCTGGAAATCCAAACGTAACGAGAGACTGGTTCAAATATTTGGCGCAGTGCTCCAAATTCCCCGCATCAGCAAACGTGTACTCTCTAAAAGGAGTGCGCGACACAATGTGAGATGTTTTGAAAAAAAAGAAAGAAAAATCCAAAACCCGGGCGATCAAATTGTACGGAGGCAAATGTAAGATGCAAGGTGTGAGTCAATTGAAGGGCAAACTCACTCGATTGTTGAGGAAGACTGCGACGATGGCTGCGAAGAAAGAAAACAAGAGAGGAAAGGACAAGTTAGCGAGCGGGAAGGAGATTGCTAGGGTACATGAGATTCGAGATTACCCGAAGATCGAAGTCTCCATCAGTGGCCGGCATCATTGTGCTGAGAGCTTCTTCCTCTTCGTCTTCAAGCTTCAGAAGCCTAGCCCAAAAATGAAAGTCCCGTGTCTCCGTGACTGGGCGTGGGTCAGGTAGATCTAGGCGGTGCCGAAATTTAAAAAAAGGGCGAGAAAATAAAAAAAATATAAATATGTATATTCTTTTTTGAATTTATGGAGGGGGAATAAACGGAACGGACTTGTTTGGGAAGTGAATTTTAAGAATGAAAACGGAGTTTGAGAAGGATCTAGTGTAGTCGAAATTTTGTTCCTATTTTATACCACCCAATGGAAGATATACACGTGGATCAAGCGTGTGATTTGTTTTACTGATTAGCACGTGGCGCTTCTTAATTCCTTGCCAAATAGCAGTTTTTTTTTGGGTAACATATGGCTTAAGATTATGGCGCCTGGTCCCACGAGGTGGCACGCATTACCAGAAAATAGAAATCTTTTTGACGCTATGGACCTCTTTGGGACTTCAGTTTTTGCAATTTTAAAATAGTAGCTCAATGCTTGGCACAAAATTTTAATTAATTTAATTAACAGAGAATTCAATAAATATCCAAAGAGAGCATCTCTACATATATGCTTTGGGTGGAATTCATTAAACTATAGTTATTTAGGTGAGTTTTTTTATGTATCTTCAAAAATAATTTTATGGTTGCAATTATCACACGAGACTTCAAAATTGAAAAATTACAATTAAAAATAATAAAATATGCTAAATATACATTAACATAAAATAATTTGTCATATTTATATTATAATTTTAATATTACTTAATAAGCCCAATTTTTTAAAAATTTGTCAACTATTTTTTACTTTTTTTAATATTAAATAGTCCCCTGAAATAGAATTTGTATAGTTGTTAACTTATCTATGTAGTTGGTTTATTTTACTAATAATAATCAAATTTCTAATTCTATTGTTATTTTTAATTTATTGGTTTTCTTTTTTGGAGTTATTGGAAAACGAAAAAAATAGTGGGAGTAACTTGATAAATTAAAAAAAAAAAAACACTTCGGATTCATAACAAAATTTAAAATATAATTTTTTTGATTGACGTACAATTAATATATTTAACATAATGTTATTTTTTATTTTTATTATAATGTATCACGTAATTATTACACTAACACAATTACTTTTAAAGCAATCTAATTATTGTATTGTCTTTCCGTCGTATTATTGTTGAACATTATTCAATCTAAAGCAAGAACTGTGACAGCGACTTGTATGATATATGCATAAGCTAAGATTCTTAGCCCAGAATAGATGCAGGCAAAATGAAATTATATTAAAGTGGCATTTAGAGTTGCCTCCTATGATTGAAGCAACACCCTCCATGCTTATCATGTACGTATTGATTCATTATGAGTCACATTGATGAATTCCACTATGTTGAGCAACTTTGTTGTAGACCAAAGTGTTTTTTTTTTTTTTGTTTTTATAAATTCTGAATCAACCATAAAATTTTATATGACTACAATTAGGCCACATAAATATTAATTATCGATGTATAGATTCATCGTGTCATTAAAGGAGTTTATATTAATGAGTTTGAAAGAAGGCAATGAGAAATCTCTGACATCTGTCCATAATATTGAAGCATATTCTTTTCTTCTACGTTCTTTTTTCCTTCAACATCTTAGAAATCTTTCACAAAACCTTGAAATTTATGTTTAGATAAATATTTAAGGAAGTGAAATGATTGAATTAGAATTAATGCATATTTAAAAATTTATTTTTAATAAAATAAAATGTTAAAAGAAAAATTTTACTCACTTTTTATCATTTAAAATATTATTTTTATTGTCTTTTTATATTAAAAGTCAACAACGAAATTAAAGAATTTAATAATAAAATTATTATAATATTTTATTTGACTAAAAATTTATTATATTGACATTCTATTTAATATAATAATATTATAAAAATAATATATTAATCATCTTATTTTATTAATAACTATTTTTTTAAAATTTTAAAAAATAACATATATTTTATTATTTTATTTCTTTTCGTTATCAACCATTTCATTTTATTTCATCGTCTCTTAAACTCTTAGGCATAATATAAAGGAAGGACTTTGTACTTGAGAAGTACCCATCCAGACAATGAATCTTTTAACATTGTAGAATCTTTCACAAAATAGTAGCATCAAAATATCTAAATGATTGGTTAAATAAGTAGAATGATTAAATTAGAGTAAATGTATATTTAAAAATTTATTTTAAAATAAAATATAATAATAAAAGAAGAATTTTATTATTATTTCTTATCATTTAAAATATTATTTTTGTTGTCTTTTTAAATTAAAAGTTAATAATGAAATTGAAAAATTTAATAATAAAATTATTATAATATCCTATTTTCCTAAGAGTTTATTATACTAGCATTCTATTTAATTGAGTAATATTGTAAAAATAATATGTTAATCATCTCATTCCATTAATAACTATCTTTTTAAATTTTAAGAGAAAATATATATCTTATTATTTCACTTATTATTACACCACTTTTTTCCATTATAGATCATTGCATTTCATCTTCTCGTCAACTTGTAACATAGCTTAAAGGAAGGACTTCATACTCAAGGACTACCCCGTCGAGACAATGAAAAGCTTTAGAAAGACTTTTTGTTGGTGTGATACAATATTCAAAACTCCTTTTTGGATCGAAATTATGATTGCTTGAAACTAAGATATTTATTTAATGATTTTTTAAAATATTTTTAACGCTAACTTTGCTACATAAAAATAAAATTATCGATCAGTCATCTAATTAATAACATCCTAGCTAGCTATCTATAAGAGAGAGTAAAATGAACAATATTCATACTAATTTAGGATAGTTTTATCATTAATTAAGCAAGCTAATGAATGAGGTTGTGCATCGTAGTGATGCTTCTGTTAAACAAGCGAACAAAGCAGCACAGGAACATACTAGGATTTCATTTCTTTCAAGCTACTACTTGCATTTCAATGAACCAGAACATTAGGTACTCTATGAGCTTTTCAGGAGAAACATTCCCCTCACTTTTATGGGTAAAACAAGCAAGCAAAAACCATGGATATTCATAAAATGTAGAGACTTCGCAGTTTTGCCAAAGCCAATGTTTGCAAGTGAGGAGAGGAGGCTGCATCTAGCCCTAAACAAGTGTTCATCATGTCTTAAGGTAAGTTTAGCTAGATCGTGATGGTTAATTTACAATTATTGCATATGCTTTGCTTTGTAAATATTATTCAAGATTATGGTTAATTGGTTTTCAACTTCTTTATCGTTTGCCACTACATATATTAAGTCCTTTTCACATATATTTCAATTGTATGTTAGTGTCTAAGTATATGTTCGGATTGCAGTTTTACAAATTTGATTTTAGATCAACATGATTTTAGTCAAAAGTGAGATTTCATTATCATGATTTATATTGCGAAATTTTTATTTAAAAATTAAGTTTTACTATCAATATAGTAAATCAAATGTAGAAGTAAGTTTTTCTTTTATTTCTATGCAATTTGAAATTTGAGGGACAAAAGTAATTTTGAAAGAAAATTTAGTGCTAAAACAAATGAGATTTTTGTAAGACAAACTTATGTTTTAGTATGCAAACAAGTTTTTAAGAATTTTAAACTTTAAATTAAACACATTGACTAAGGGTGTTTAATATCCAGTCTAACATTGTAAACTCAGTCTAACCCGTTCTCGCTGAGTCGGGGCATATATTAATGAAATTAGGCCAAGGGACTAGGTTGAGTCGAGTTTTTAGCTAATGTGTAGATTGAGTCCAACTTGACCTTATTTATCTTCTTCTTTTAAAAATAAAAATTTCTTTCTTTGTTCTTTTTGTTTGATATAAATTTTTTTTTCTTAAAAAAGCTACTTTTCTATTTATTAATTGAATATTATGGATTAGTTTTATTAATATTGAATATCTCATTTACAATATATGGACAACATTTTATTTTTTTCAAAAATTCAAACTCAAATTTATGAAAAATAATTTTTTTTAATGTGTCATTTTTAGTATATTCATAATTTTAAGTGTACTAATAAACTCAATTATAATATAAGGAAATAATTGTAATATGATTAACTAAAAAAATAATAATATTACAATTATATACCTACATTATAATTATATATTTAAAATTATAAATGCGACAAATTTTACTATTTTTTAATACAAAAAATTAACATAAAAAAATACTTAATGAACCTGACTTAATCTAATCCTTAATCAATTACGAAGAGTTTGAGTCCTAGGAAGGGGCAACAAATGTTTTCCCAGTACTAAAACCAAATTGAATCTCAGATTAAATAAAATCTTGACACAACCAATAAACCCGCCCCTAACATTGACACACTATAGTTTGCAATTTCACGGGATTGGAGAATTATGAATAGTGCATTTTATTGAGGTAATAATTAATACCCGTGGTGTGTGTCTACGTATATATATATATATATATATATATATATGTATGTATTATTCTATTGATATAAGTAGCAGTCACAGCATTGCTGGATGTCTATTTTGTTTGTTTCAAAGAAAAATGTTTATTCTTTTGAAATAAAAAAAAATTTGCGTCACATTTAGAGATAGAATTTTTGCATTGGAAAATCACGATTTCTTTCGTTGGTCATAATGTGTTTAGAGATGAAAATATCTTTGGGGAGAGCATTATTGGATCTAATCACTAGAAGGTTCGTAATAAGAGAAAATTGAGAAACACTTTAGATGAACTCTAGCAAAGCAAGACGGTTTAGGCTTTGATTCTATCTTTGCCCCATCTCCTATGTGAAATTGCATTGAATCAATAAAAGCTAAGGGACAAAGCTTCTTAGAAAATTAAGCTTCTTCCTAAGCTAAAAAGGGCATAGCATTGCAAAATTGAAGGACGTTCAAAGTTTTGAGGAAGAGTAGTGGTTACACGAAGTTGGGAATGTGTATTATTAACATGTTTCCAAGGCACCTTTAATTTTAAGTGGATGGAAATTTAATAATACCTTTTGAATCTATAATACAAGATTCTTTTCAATTGCTCAAGCCAGAAAATTGTGAGGAACAAAGCATTTATGAGAAGCTGATGCCATTTTATAGTCAATAATTTTAGAAAAAAAAAATTTCTCATAAATGTTTTAAATGAAAAATTAAAAATTGAGGCTATACTATTCTTGAATTGCATGGATATTATTTTGTGGTGATAGATTTTGTAATTATAAATAAAATATTATCTTGATGGCATAACAATATTTAATTATAACAGGATAACATTTCAATCAATGAAAGAAAAAAAATAGATTGTTGGTAAATTTAAGAAAAAAATAAAAAACTTAAATTCTTACAATATAATTCAAATTTAACTAAAGAAGTAAATTGTCTTAAATTTTCTTTCATCATCACGCATAAATTATGCCCACAACAATTCTTTCTTGCTTTTAATATTTTTGTTTTTGTTTTTCCATACACTCAATCTCATATATACAATTTAATTAGGAAATATATATATATATATATATATATATTTATTGCTAAACATATGACTAGATTTTTTTATTAGACTGAAAAAATTTGGATTGAATACATATACGTTTCCATCAAACAAAACCATTAATATTTGAGGTTAAATTTTTTGTATTTGATTGATTTGTAGGACAATTTTTTGGTTTTAGTAACAAATTATTTTTCTTTTTAATGATTGAAATGTTATCTAGCTATAATCAAATTTTATTATGTTATTAAGATAATATTTTATTTTATAGCAATATTATATTGAAAAACAGTATAGCTTTCAATTTTTATTTTTTAAATCTAAAACATTTATGAGATCTTTTTATTTCATTTTCTAAAACTAATGATTATGGAATAAAATCAACCTGCCAAAAATGTTTTACGGATCACAACTTTCTGGTTGGGTTGAACAGCGTTAAAAAAAGGCAAATCATTAATATTTTGTTCCCAATAAAAAGTAAACACATCTCTTGAACATGTTAATAATACATGTTCCCAAGTTCGTGTAATCACTACTCTTATTAGATTATAAAATTAACCTAATTATAAAATTTTGCCTTGTATTTTAGATCAAATTAGAATGGAAATAGCACTATTAATATTTTAATGATCAAGAGATTAAGATATAATTTTTCAATATACTTATTTATTAAATATAAAAATATTAAATATAAAAATAAAGATCTCTCAAAACATTTTTATTACAAAATAGAGGGAACTAATCATCATTTTACCGAACAATCCACTAGCAATATAGTGGTAGTGTATTGCTTAGTAAAATGAGGATTTTGTAAAAGGTAGATAGGGGAAATATAGTACTTTTATAGAAGCAATGTGAAACATATATTTATTGATTTGACATGAAAATCAGTTTCTTTCTCTCTCAGAATTGGAGGAAATATATATATATATATATATATATATATATGACCTTATTTGTTGCTTTTTCTATACTATTAGTAATTAGTTCGTTTCTTACGGCTATGTTTGACAATTCAAACAAGGTCCATGAACTGAACTCTCTTTGTTGCTCTCAAAGACCAAAGTTCCTTCATGGTTGAATTAATTATATAATATGCTGAGGACTTATTTCTTTTTTATTGTCCATAATGTTATTAACATTTGGTTACAAGGAAAATAGTTATTTTCAAGGGTCACAATTGTTGAAACAAGTATCTCTGACATTTGAAATTTGTTTTTACAATAACCATTTAACCGCGGATGAGCGTCGAAAGAAGTATTATCGAAAAAAGTATTTTTGACAATTACTGGTTGTCGATAAAAATAATAAAGCATTTTCAATGGTTATTGACTGTAAAAATTACTATCTAATGTTTCACAAAAAACTATAGAAACAAGTTTTGACAATTTTAACCATTGAAAAAGCATGAACAAAATTTTTATTCCAAATTCCCTCTATATTGTTCTTTTTTCTATAGGTAAATAAATCCTTACTTAATAATGTCATTTATATGAATATTTATATTAAAACAAGTGATGCAAATATTTGCCTTAACTTGTATAATATAATGAAGAACAGTTTGCTTATCCAAATATTACAAATGAGTAATGTACTAATTACAAAAATATTTTTAATATATAACTCCATCATGTTAATTCAAATGTTTACAAAATAAATTCAAAATAGGCAAAATATTATCTAATTTCTAACAAAATTTCCATCCCAAAATATTTTGGTGCAAGGTAACTCTAAGTTTGCAGAGCTATACAGTTCCATTTTACAAAAGATAAAAAAAATTAAAGTAGATCATATAGCATAACATTAAAGTATAGTGTCTAAAGCAAATAAAAAATGAGAAGGTTCTAATTGTCAATAAACACAATATTTTCTTAGTACAAAAGAGCACATACTAGAAGGATGCATATGAAAAAACTTCGATTAAAAGCTTAATAAAGAAGTTAACTCCATCATAAACATGGAATGTAATAACTAACGAAGTTCAAGGGTAAATAAAGGCCTCAACCTTTATTTTTTTCCCTAAACCAAAAATAAAGGTAACACAATAGGACAAATTAATATTTGCAGACTTCATTTGCACTATAACATATAAAATTCACTTCAGTGTCACTATGATAACATGAATTGTTATCTATTATTACTATAGCAATGCTTTCAACAACCCAAATTAGGACTACTCGCCTTGCCATTAGAAGGAAAACAATTATCTATACTGATGGCGATGTTATAAATAGATTAGGTACACCAAGTCTATTATGATAGATAAAAGATAATATAAGAGCTTATGAGAGATTACTTATAAATTAAACACTTATATTAAAATATTATATTAGTTATAAATTAGCCACTTATATTAAAATATCATAATATTAACTTTAGGGGTCTCATATATCCTTATTCTACATTGAAGTAATCTGATGCTATTAATAGACTCAATAGTAAACTCATTTAGCAATTTCACCCAACACAAATTTTGATAAACCTAGCCTCAGCAAGCCCAACAATATTGACAGTTAAAGTACATTAAGGTCAAGTTGCAACTACAATGGTGCTTGGCCAAGCCATGGGATGATATGAAAAACTAGATATCCCAAAAAGTAGCACTAATGGATGATGATTTGCTCATTAAAGGGAAAATGTTGTTGATACTATTAAATGATACATTGTAATTCAAGAAAGAAAAACTCACAAGTCAGGTACTGTGAGAAATATATAGATGTGAGCCATTACTAGTGGTTGAAGATCAATCCTCATGAATTGCAACCATGTCATAAGTGTGGGAAACATATAAGGGAAAAAGCATAAATGGAAGAACGAAAAATGAAAATAATATGTAATATATAAAATTGTAGTCATTTAATGAGTTCATAATGACAATTGATAGAGTTGACTATAGATTACCAATGAACCACTAATCATATCATTAAAATTAATTTAAACCTTAATAATTTAAAGGCTTTCCCAAGAGTTTGAAGGGCAAAATTTAATGGTAGTATGCCATCCTTGTTTTTTACAACATTTGGTGCATTAAGTTAAAGTGTATTGCTAATGGTGCCTAATTCATAAGGTTGAGATTTCATTGTATTTTTTGTTCACTTCTTTGTTTATATAATAATGGTGCCAAAACCCACAGGATATATGTTAACATCATCAATCAAAATTTATTTATAATTTATGCTTCCTTTCCTCAGATATATCCTATTCTCAATATATTTGCATTTTACCCATAAAAAAAGTGACAAAAATTGGAGAACTATGACTATTGGTGATGGAAAATTTGATGTTATAAAGTGTATTTGCGATCAAGAAACATAAAAGTAACAACTCCAAGTAAACAAATTCTTGGAAACATTTCCCCTAGAGACAGTGAAGAATTTACAACATCCTGGAGTGATATTTTGTTTCTCATTTTGAAAAAATCACTTATGTAGCAACAAATTAGCATATAAACACTACGATGAACTCTTTTATGAACTAATGTTTACAACCCACAACAAGTAATTCTGGACTCTAGGCATAACATTACTAAAGAAAACCCAACAGAGATCATATCATAAAAAACAACAACAAAGGAAACCAATAAAACCTGTGTTTCTCAGGTTTTCCCATAATCAAAATAAGATTATAATTTCTTATATTTTTGTGACTTTCCTATATCTGATGACAACGATACTACAATCTTGTCCCTCCTGCATAAAGTAACTTCACAATATACGGATTCTACAGCCTGTGGCAAAAAGGATTACACCATCAAGAGTTTATCTTGACGAAACTTTAGAGTAAGCATTACTAGTAAAACTACCTCTTGGTGTTGTTATATACTTTTTAGAAGCTGAAAATCAATTGAAAACCCTCATGCTTCAATAAATATGATTGTTGATTATTGATTGAGAGATGACGGGTGCAGATGGGGTGAGCTACATAATGGCTTTAGGAAAGAGAAAGGCATAACCTCAAGCCTACCCAGTTCTGTATAAGATCATATAACGTAAAGTGGGTTATGTGAAAAGAAGAAAGAACACATTATATTAGTAAACTATACATACATTTTATGAAATCTTATTATTCAAGTTAGTGCAATGTATTTTATGTCATCATGCCTTTTAAAAACCAAGGGCTTCTTTCTACTATCTCTGCCTATTCTTCAAAGACCTTGCACTGTAATTAAGTGTCCTTTGGCCCCTCTATCATGCTTGTGAGTAATCTTGGTCTAAATTAAACTACACCTCATAGGCTCGTATCTCATATAGCTCTTGTAGGAAAATTGATGTAAATAGTAAAACAAGGTAAATTTTGAGAATTGGGGGTTAATATTATGAATGAAAAGGGTGATGCAGTGAATGGTAGTAAGTGTAGGTAAGTTTGCAATTTGCACCCTAAAATTTTGAAAAAAAAAATTGGGAGGTATATGTATTAAAATGAAAAAATAAATAAGAATGGAAAGGATAGATATATAAACAAAAGGTAGCAGTACTGGAATACTATAAGTCAAGTATGTAGTAGTTATGCAATGTATGTACCACTAAATAATCCACCTATTTCTTTGCATTTCTACATAGATATAATTATATGGTTTCAACTTTTGAACCTATAGTAGTTCTCATAATCAACATCTAAGTCAGCAACAAACTATAAATCCATTTCTTCTTTATCAATCTGAAAAAGAACCTTATTTTTTAAAATATGAATAAAATAGAGGACATCAATTACAAAATCAAAGCAACCATTTTGTTCCAACAACAACAAACTATAAATCAGTGTGGAATACTAACCATCTTACCCTAAAAGCAATCTAAAAGGAATAATCCTAAAAGAACCTAAAAGCTAGAATGCATAGAGAGATATCATAGTGAAAGATGTAAATGACAAGAATAGGAGATTTAGCTTTGATAAGAAGTAAAAATGATTCTACACTTTCGTCGAAACCCCAAGTCCTTATTGCATCATTATCTTCTTCGATGCCATTCAACTCCAAGCTATGTCGTTTTGCTCACCATATTCACACTTGAAACCTTACATGTAGAATTGTTCAGTTTTTCAAGCAAAATCTACTTCCTATTTACTTGTCATTTAACTCCACCACATTCCATAAACCAAACCTCCAATTTTACCACCAAACATAACAAATTTCACCAAACCAGTTGTTAGTAAAAATATTAATGTAGTTAAACCAAAAAGAGTGAAGATCAGTGGCTTAAAGAGCTTAGGTCAAGTCACCGATGCAAGGACTAATCTGATGGACACAAGTTAGGTTGAGTTTGATATGACAATCAATTAGGTCTTTGCATTGAAAGATGAGATTGTTGACATTCTCAGCAACAATAACAGATCAAGAATGGGGGATTATGTGGCACAATGGAAAAATAGATTGTTAAATATGATTGTTTCAATTAGATGAATTTTTCATCCAATAATAGTTTGACCTGGTGGTCCAATGATTTTGATGCCAAGTTAGCATCCTTGAGATCTAGGGATTTAGTTAATGCCATTGATCTTTATGTTCTTCAACCAAAAGAGGGGATGCTTTAAGATTATGAACTAGGTTATATTTTGTAATAGCAAAAGAGGTGACAAAAGATATGTAGGTTCATATCTCAGTTTATTGGCTAGTTCAAGATGAAGTAATAATGGAAAAATTATTAACTCCTTTATACTTATATTTAGTTTAAAAGGTGTGCAAAAGAATTTTTGTCTGAGGGTAAATTGTTGTACGGGGCATAAAATAAGGAAAAAGGGATGTAGTAGATAGATGTTGTAAAAAAAAGTTAAATATATGATAATGTAAATCAATGTTTGTAGATTGTAGAAACTCTTCAGTTTCTTCTGAAACCTGAATATATACTAAATGATGTTTGATATCGTATATATCTTGATACTTTAGTGATTGTGCCTATTAATTTGTTTTTTTTAAAGAACAAGTTCAGGCATTTATTATTAATTTTTTAATAAATTATATATACATATGCCTGCGCAAGGCGAAATACAATTTTAGGAATCCATACTATGTAAAAACATTTTCACATGTTATAATTTTATTAAAAATGTAATAACAAATATTAAAAAAAAATTACTTCTAAGTATATTCCCATTCACTAAAATTCACATTATATAATTTTGATTGGAATAAAGCCTTGAATTTGTATTGGGGCAGTTATAATTTACAAAGGATATTGCAATTCACAGCTATTAGGCTTTTATGAAGGGATGAATTTTATGGGAATGAAAATAGGAATAAGGATAATAGAATTTTGTAATTTATAATTATGTTTGGTATGATTAAAAGAACAAAAGAAGAAATTGGAAAAAAAAAATGACATAGTAAAAGACTAGAACACCCATATTTGTAAAATTAATAAACAATATTATTTTAGTGAAAATAAAACATGAATAAAATTTTGCTACTATATCCCCTTTGTTTGGATGGTACAATCTCTTTCGTTCACCAGCATCATCCATTTTTTCCCTTTGTTGGTGTTATCTTTAACTTATCTGAGCACTATCATCATTTATCTCTTCCCTTCATCGATGCCACCCTTCACTCACCATGTTTCAATCAAGAAATTTTTTATAATCTAGCATTAGGCACCGTTAGTTTCCGATTGCATATTGAATCTAACAAAGTGTTGTATTTGTCTTTGCGTATTTGAAGATGGTAAGAAATTAAAGGTCTTGCATGCTTAGAGTAATCATTGTTTTCATTGATTGTGTGTATAGATAATTGGTTTATTAATAACTCGAATTGCCTACTTTGCAAATCTTCTTTTAGAGTTAATTCTTTGTTTCCAACAACATATGGCAGATAACGATTGAATCTTAACCTATGATGTTGGGGGCAGAATAGTCAAAGCATATTACTTTCCCATGAATGACACTTCCATCAGTTTTGCTAAGGAAACCTAATCCCACAAGTGTAAGAATGTCCAAACTTAAAGGGAATGCCTTTCCAACTAATCAAACAACTTAAAACTTCATTTCCTTTCCCTCTCTCAATTCATCCTTCTCTTTTCCAACTTACCAACTATTAACTTGTGTATTGGAATAAGTGAATGGTTTTTATTTAAAATTTTTTTTTCTGATCACTATATTTAATAAAATCTTATATAACATGTATAATGTCATTTAAATAATTAGATAAAATAATACTAATAAATTAAAAATTAAAGATAAATATCATAATATAATATGTAAGATACGATATTATGTTAGTTCACAATATGCTAAATCCATCTTTAATATTTCATTCGGAAAAGTACAAAGTTTTCCAAAGTGACTTGTAGTAGCAAGTGAGATTAAGACTAGGACAAAAAGTGAATTTTCATTTCCTTTTCTATTTCTTTTGGGAGGGGGGTTGGGGAGGGGTTTGAAAAATTAAAAAGGCCCATTTTGGGTTTTAGAAGCCCAATATCTATGTTAGGAGAAGGCCCAAGACCCATTTTAATGATTCAACTAACAAAACAAATGGCATTGTAAATCAACTACTTGTCTAAATGACTCAATTATGAGGAGAAAAAAAAACTAGTTTCATTTAATAATAATTAATTAAGAAGAAAGATAGTGTTTTCTCACTTCTGGCATGAATAAGAGAATTCAAATTTCTTATCAGGGACACAATGATGATCAAGTTAGATATAAGAATTATTACTTGAGAACCCCAATTACAATTATTACTTGAGAATTAAACAATACAGCTAAATAACTTCTTTTTGTTGAATGGAATTCATCATTTTACAGTTACATATAATGTAAAATATTTGCTTTTTTTGTTGTTGAAATATGAAACATATATTAATTTACATATAACATAATATCCTTATTATTGATCATAAAATTTCATAATTTTATGCCATTATATAGTTTGACATAACATAATTTTAGTCTTAACATGAATTTTTGATTTAATTTTTTAATGATGATTTGGTCAAAATACTTATAAATTATCATTATCTAAAATTCATCATTAAATTTAATGACTAGATAATTTTGATATTACCTCATATCTAGTGACTACATGAACTCGGGAACATGGATTATGAACATGTTCTCAAAACGTGTTTATTTTAATTAGATGAAAATATTAGTAATACCTTCTGAATTTATAAAAGTCAAAAAATTGCAAGGAGCAAAGCATTTATGACACGTTGATGCCATTTTATGGTTCAATAATTTTAGAAAAAAAAGTTCTCATTTTAAATAAAAAATTAAAAAAGGGGCTATACTATTCTTGAATATAGTGCATGAATATTATTTTGTGGTGACAAATTTATGTAATTATAAATAAAATATTATGTTAATAGCATAATAATATTTAATTGTAATATGATAACATTTCGATCAATGAAAGAAAAGAATAGCTTTTTGGTAAATTTATTAAAAAAATGAATAACTTAAATTCGTATAATATAATTCAAATTTAACTAAAGAAGTAAATTGTATTAAGTTTTCTTTCATCATCACGCATAAATTATGCCCACGACAATTCTTTCTTGATTCATTTAAGGAAGTACCAAGTCTCATATTCCAATATTATTAGTATGATTTAAACTAAAATATATGTTAATATTTTTAAATGAATAAAATAATAAATATTTTGTTTTTTAATATTTATAAAATAAAATTTTGTAATAGATAATTAAATCATTTTCACTCATCTTTTATTTCCATAATAACCTACTTATCAGTTCATATTTATTTCAATTTTCTAATATATGATTTAAAAACCAAGGTACCGAAAGGTGTGTCTCGTATATATTAGTATTAGTAGTTTGGCATACACTAATATGTATGTTATTTTTAATTTTTTTTTATTTTTTTTATAAAATTAAGTTATAGTAATTTTTACATTTTAAAGATAATATAAGGAAGTAATGAGATTTTTTTTTTAAATTTATGTACATTAATTAATGTCTCGTTTTATATTATAATTTTATTTTTATATTTACCTTGTATCTTTATTCTTTTCAAATCAATATATCCTTACACTTTCAAAATATTTAAGATCTAATCTCCACCATTTTTTTAATAACTCTATTAGATCAAATCTTAAACGTTTAAAGAAGCATAAAGACTAATTTGAAAAGGGAAAGCTAAAAGAACTAAATTAATAATTCAAATATACTATAGGGACCAAATACTTAATTGCGCGCATATATATATATATATAACTCAAACATTTTATAAAAATATCTTCAGCTAGTTGAAAATCAAACGTGCTCAACACTATCTCGGTGTTCATTCTCGCATTCTTCAACAAAAATATAACACATGAAAGTATAAGGTGACAGTTAATATTATAATCTAAGTTGTAAAAAATACTCATATGCTTTATTTTTATTTAAGAACTTGATAACGAACTACTAAAGAATTTTACTTAAATCTTGTGATTTTACCCCTTACCAAGAGGAGTTCAAAGGGTACAATGACACTAGTAAGAACAGGTCATACTCATTACGATGATATTACACATTAAGTGGGCCCATTCACATAAATCAGAAAAGAGCATAATCAGGGCACAGGAACATGTCAAACTACCCTTAAAATTAGAAAAGAACATAATTAGGGCACAAGAAGCAATAATGAGACAGATTGAGAAGCGACAACAAATCTACTGCAAAATGAGAATGACTACTAGCAATAATACCCTTTATTTAGTATGAGAAAGCGACTAATTAGCGGTGTGATTATACATGACGATAAATGCTCAACTTTCCTAATTGAGTCCTAAAATAAATGTACAAGTTAGCATTTCAACTTTTATAGCCCTAGTCAGAAACACAAGATTCTCACCTAAAAGGGGAAAATGGCACCCAAAAATAAATACATACCTCTGCTGATGATGGGATGATAGATTCCCTATTTATATTAAAGACAACTTAACTTACTGTATCTACCCATAATTAGACAATACAACTTTATGGCACACTGAGATACCTTGGCCTCTCAGACTTTGCAAGATGTTTAGACATCATGGATGCCTACAATATGATTTATTGTCACATTAAGCTCATACCCAAATGTACAATGCATTGTCAAACTTACACACTGAAGCAAGAAGAGAATAAACATGGTAAGAGAAGCAAATACCTTAATGGAAGCCATCTTGGCTCTAAGAATTTCTTCTATTTGATCTCTAGCCATATGAAAAGTGAGGTCAAATACATCTAGCAAGTAGCAAATCATTAACTTCATATAGTAGCTTAGCATAGTCAAATAAGTATTTTAATAATAAAGAGCATCATTCCATCATCCCAACTAATGGAGATTGTGAAGGATCACTTTCAAATCTTCTATTAACAGTGACAAATTGTTTTGATTGCCTATTAGGAGCATTGACGAAGTCATACGTATCTATCTGCAAGCAGCACACCCATAAGTCACAGAATCATGGGCAAGCACACAGGGACAACTGTTATAGTCACAGGATGAACGAAAAGTGTTATAGAAAATAGATTCTATAAACAAAATGCATGAACTCAAACTTAATTACATGCATACAGTATGCTAAATATAAAAGATAAAATCGATACTCATAGGAATTGGAAAAACAAAATATAAAAGTTAAATTCTAAGTTACCAACTATTGTGGATAACGAATATGTTCTCTGTCATATTGAACTAATGTCATACTTGTCGGGAGACCATTCTACCACTACCAAATTTTAGTATACTTAATGGATGCTATTACCATGCAAAGAGTGGTGTTTTCATGCTTCTTTCGATGAGCAAAATCAATAAAAAAATCAATGTCAATTAAGCCATCATTTTATGAATTGATATTTCTAGTACTACTGTAGTTAAATGCTAATATTCAGGAAGTAGTTGCTTGATAGTTCATACGATTTTGGTAATAATACCCAAATTTCAAAAGGACATAAGTAATAATGAAATTTTGTGCTTTAAGGGAAGGAACACAACTAAATAATGGCCTTCATATAGAG
Organism: Delonix regia; assembly: GCA_037074485.1. Lineage (NCBI taxonomy): Eukaryota > Viridiplantae > Streptophyta > Magnoliopsida > Fabales > Fabaceae > Delonix > Delonix regia. The sequence goes on along the minus strand of CM073462.1, from coordinate 14,348,590 downwards.
AAAAGTGCAAACATAAATTACTAAATGGTAGAATTGATGAAGACTAACAAACATACTAAAAATCCAACAACTTCACTAAGTTGATTAATTAGTCACACTCACAGTTCTTCATTTTGGTATTTCCTCAAATAGTGATTATGGTCTCCTGCCACTTTCAATCATCTAATTCAAATAGTTAATTTCCAAAAGACATACATGTGCTGGTTAATTTATATCAAAATCAGCCCGTAAGCACAAGATATGATAATGACACTGTTAGCGAGATGAAATGGCAAACAGATTCATGTACAACCAAAAATAGATATTCACAAAGGAAAAGAGATAAGGACCGGGGTTGGGACTACCACTAAAAATTGGAGGCAAGTTGGAACATAAAAAAGTCAGAATACATAGAATGGGAACAAACAAAAAAAGTTGAAGGATCTAATCACATCATATGGAGATTCAAAGAGATGTAAGCCGAAGAGGCATATTACATTCATAAACTTGCCTCAAAGTAGAAACTTCAGCAAATACCAGTTAATGGTCAAGGGCCTACTTGCATTGATCTCAATAATGCTATTAAATCAGCATTATTTATTTTCAGTTCTTGATTTTTCACCTCATAATCATCCACCTTTCAATATTATAAACAAAATGTAAAAAATGAGGAAGTGAAAAAAAAAAAAAAAAAAGGCTTGTATAGACAGTGGACACATATCAAGATATAATCTTTTTATAAAAGTCATTATCCGTCTTCTTCCCATTCCATGTTACACATTATTGCCCTCCTTTCTATATTTCACACATCATAGATATTATGACACGGAAAAACTGCCATGCATATTGACACTACTTGGATAATTTATACCAGAAGCAAATTTATTATTTCCATCCCCCACCTAGATTCCTTCTTCTTTTCCATCAATAATTGGTTTAGCTTCTCCAGCAAGTACAAGATACATGACCTTCATTGCAATTTAATATCTTGTCCATTCGTGTTAATGTAACCGTACATTAGTAAATTTTCTATCATGCAAGTACCCATCACCCAAATATCTTTCTTCTTTGAATTGAACAAAAATTACAGAACCAATCCTACCTGTAACTTTCTGTATTCCTTTTCATTCTTCTTCATTTCATGCATTTGTTAAGTCCTTACTTGCTTTGTTAGCGACCACATATTTATGTTGATAAGAGTAAGAGTTTAACCAATATAAAATGTTGGTTACAAAATGCAGTAAGAAACAATGTAGACCCAATAACAGATTAGATTACTGATAACAATTAATTTGAAATTCATCTCCCTCCTATTGTAGCTTCTCAATCTCGGCCTTAGGAGCTGCTGTGGTTTTAGCTTCTTAAACAAGGCAAATTATCTTCAGATTTAACAGAACAAAGAAGCCAACATAATCATGTAGCTTTACTTTGTAAATAGAAAATCTTAAATGTTGATACGATTGATACATTTTTATTCTTACTTTATGTAATATAACTTGATCTAAATTTATTTTACAAACTTCAAATCATCTTACGGTTCTAGTAATTGTTGCAATCTCCCTGCCTTTGGATTGTTTTTGTCCTTCAAGCCTCTTGACTTTGGCCTCCAATTTTGATATGTCAGATAACGGTCTATCACATCAAAAGTATAGGTGAAAAAAATTAGCCCAATCAAATACTTTGTAAGCAATAAATGGAGGTCTAATGTTGGTTGCAACTGTCATAATAAATAATAATCATGAAACTTGATTTCTGGAATCTCATTGCAATAATGTGGTTTTTCACCAGTAGAGGTATCGTATCATATTTCCTTTGTTTTTATTTTCATTTCATTTATGAGGAAAATCCTCATTCACAGTATTCACTCTGACCAATATTCCTTCTTTAAATACCAGTATTACCTTTGTAGGACTGTCTTGTTTTTAGATACCAGTACTCGAGAATTTCTATATGTGAGAATGAAGATAAGGAAAAATCTTCCTAAAAATGATTTAGGAAGAGAGATAACAAATTATACTTTCAATCTTGTGAAGTATTGTCTTTATAGCAAAATTTCTTACATGCATATTGTGAGAAATTTGAAAATAGAAATGAGAATAAAAAATATAGTTACGGCAGGAAACATGAAACCAATGTAATTGTCATCTCTAATTATATGAAAATGATAATAGATCTTGATTTAAAACTTTAATGTAATCAATTTATGGGTCAATTACTTATATAAGACTGACTATATTTTCATTTAATATGAGATTTTTCATTAAAATGTGATTAATTTTGGAAATATTAAAAACCTGACTAGTATTTGACTTGATCACAAATCAATGTGACATTGTCCTCTAAGTATGAACAAATCATGAAATGATTCTTTAATCAAGTCTTGAAATTTGTTCCCTTCAGAGACTAATTTTTTAAGCTACTTTCATTGCGAATTCCGGGGTAAGTATTATACTATAATTAGTAAGCATAATTCTGAATTTTATATTTTCCTTGACATTTGTAGTTAACTTCTTCCATTATGCCACAAAAATGTTTTTAAAAAGATTAAGAATTGAATTGCTCCCAAAATACTTCTTTGACAACACGGATAATAGTGTTAAAATGATTATTCTTCAACATATTTCTATTGGCTCCTACGAAAGCTTCTGCATTTAGCAACTGTCACACCCTTTTTTTTTTTTTTAATGATTTTAACAAATTTGTAAAGATTTATCATTTTATTATTAATTTGATGAAAATCTCTTTATGTGGCATTTTTTCCATAGATCTTACTACTTTTGTTTTTATTTAGTCGTTTCATTTGTCTTTCATAATAGATCTAATCATACTTTTTTCTGCCTTCCTTTTGATTGGAATTTTTTTTTTGTATAATACATTTTTTGAAGGCTAAGAATCCTATATTACTGCAGAGTTTGGAAGATCTGAATGAAAATTTTTTTTAATGGAGAAAATAAATAGATTGATAGTGAAGTTAAAAACTATTGAAAATGAAAATTTATATATGAAGAAAGTCCGCTATTTTTTCTTGGTCAATGACTGAGACAATTCATATATGTTAGAGAAAAAAAAACATTATTTTTTAGCAATTGTTTAACCTACTGAAGAATTAATATTTTCTTTTGCCATAAAATTATTTGGATGCTTTGCCCTAAACCAAAAGAAAAATTAGAACCAATTTTTTATTCATGCTTATCAATTTCTTATAACAATTCTATTAATGTCACAAATGACAAGAATTAATTTCTTTGTTAATTTTTTAATTTTGTATAAGAACAATTTATACTCTTGGAAAAAAAAAACCTGCTTTTCCTCGTTGAATCTGCCAACAAAGCTGCATAAAATACGAATGAATAGCAAATGTTGCCATTGATTATATAAGCGAAAGGCAACAGAAGTTGAAGTAATGGCCTATTCAATGATGACATCTTTGGGTTTAAATTATAGCGTTAATTATAGCCGAAAAACTTGGGAATTTTTGCTTAATTAGGAATTAGGAGGCTTTTTGAGGCAAATACAGTAAAAAAATATTCTAATGGTCAAATTTCATGATATAAAATGTATTATATTTAAATATTAGAGTTTCTGCACAAATTTAATTAAAACAGGCTCAAAAGGATTGATTCCAATTTTTTTAAGAATAATATGAAAAATTAAAACCAGGAAAAAAGACTACATTTTTTAGTCTCTTATGAGCTGGTAAGGTAGTAAAAGATGGTGCGAGATGAAAGAAGTTTAAACTTATGGGACCAACTTTTAATGATCAATCCGAAAAGACAAAAATTCCTGAAGATGTCTTTGGAGATAATATGTATTTTGATGGGAGAAAAATATTAATACCTTATATATATATATATATATATATATATATATATATATTTACACAAATAAAAATTAGAAATAAAATTAAAAGTTTTTTCAAACTTAAAGAAAAAAAAAATATACTTTTTATATATGTATTAATTAATTGTCTAATTAAAAATTAATAGGTATTTTTTTTATAATTTAACATTATATGATTTTTGAAAATATACTTTTTGTTATTTAAAAACATTTGAAAACTTATATCCAGTCCATTCAGCCAAGGAAGAGAAATCTGTTAATAGAGCTAATAACGAAGTGGATAATGTTAAATATGTATTTTTAAAAAAATATTGAAAAGAACATTATCTGAAACCAATACTTAATAAAATTTTAAAGATGAAAAATGTACTTTAGCCTTTAAATTATAATTAAATTTGTTCCTATGATACATTTTTTTAATATCTAAAGTTTATAGTATTATGATGTAATACTTTTTATATCATGAAATTTTTTATTAAAATATTATTTTATTGCATTTACTTTGAAAAGTCGAATTAGGAGGTACCCCAAATGTGTCCCATTCGTATTGATTCTCTCATTTGGGTACCCCATATGAGGGCACTGTCCCTTCATGCATCTCTGCTTCATGAGGTTGCAAATTGCAGGCCATCGATTTCTTCTCTTAAAGTCTTGATCAAGGTCTCATTTCTTTTATTTATTTTTAAAGCAAATTAAATAGAGTTGAAATTATGCATAACCTCCATATTTTTTTTAAATTTATATTTTGGTTTCATTTTAAACTTTTATTAAAAAGACTCAATTAACATAAATATAAATATTTTTTCTAGAATTAAATACAGTGTTGTTTGATATTTCAGTCAAATATATATATATATATATATTAGTTAAAAAATATATATTCAGAACGTAATTCAAAAAATTTTAAAATTAAACTAAGATGTGACACAATTTTTTTTAAAGAAGATTAGTGTATATTTGAAAAATAGAGGAAAGATCTCTATAATTTTAGTAAAATTCAAGTGAAATTAGTATAATTTGTTTTTTGAACATGGAAAAGATATTTTTAAACTGACCAAAATTCTATTGTAGTCATTTAAAAATAGATTTTTTTAATTTGAATTTATATAAAAATACTTTTTCAACTTGATCCCTTATAAACAAAAATCAATAATATACTTTTATAATGTTAATGAAACTAAGTTGACATACATATCATATAATAATCACTGAAGCAATAACTTGTAAAAAAAATAATTTATTTATATCTCTTGGTTACATTTAAAATAGATTAATATACAACTATTAAATATTACAATTATATTAGTAAAAATCAAATAAAAAAATAACTATACATAGGATTAAATTAAAAAGATAATTATATAAATAGTTAATTTCAAAAATACTTTCTTTACAAGGACAAGAAATTTAATAATTCTGAATTAGTTTGTGTGTTAAGTAAGATTAATTTTTCAAAGTCATTTTATATATACTAACAGTACAAAATATATGATTTTAAAAATTGAGATGAAAACCTTTACCTCGTTAACTGCCACATCTACAGTTTTATCAGAGATGGATTCAACGAGAGAATGAGAAGAATGCCCCATCTTCTATGTGAAATTGCATTGAATCAATAAAGGCTAAGAGAAAAAGCTTCCTTGAAAATAAAGTTTGTTCCTAAACTAAAAAAGGTATAGCATTGCAAAATTGAAGGATGGTCAAAATTTTGAGGAAGAGCAGTGATTACACGAACTTGGGAATGTGCATTATTGATAGGTTCCCAAGACGCGTTTATTTTTAAGTAGATGAAAATATTAATAATTGTGAGGAGCAAAGCATTTATGATAGGTTGATGCCATTTTATAGTCAGTAATTTTAGAAAAAGAAATTTCTCATAAATGTTTATAATGAAAAATTAAAAATCGAGGCTATACAATTGTCAAATTGCATGAATATTATTTTGTGGTGATAGATTTCTGAATTGCATGAATATTTTTGTTAATTTATGTAAATTAATTAATGTCTCCTCTGATATTATAATTTTATATTTATATTTACATTGTGTCTTTATTCTTTTCAAATCAATATATCCATATACTTTCAAAATGTTTAAAATCTAATCTCCACCATTTTTTTTTTTAATAACTCTGTTAGATCAAATCCTAAACGTTTAGAGAAGTGTAAAGACTAATTTGACAAGGGAAAACTAAAAAGGCTAAATTAATATTTCAAATAAACTATAGGGGCCAAATACTTAATTGTGCCAATATATATATATATATAGAAAACTCAAACATTTTATAAAAATATCTTCAGCTCCTTGAAAAATCAAACGTGCTAAACACTATCTAAATGTTCATTCTCAAATTCTTCATAAAAAATATTACATATGAAAGAATGTTTTATGAGGTGTCAATATTGTAATACTAAGTTGTAAAAAATACTCATATGTTTTATTTTTATTTAAGAACTAGATAACAAATTGCTAGAGAAATTCACTTAAGTCTTGTGATTTTACCCCTTACCAAAAGGAGTTTGAAGGGTACAATGACACTGGTAAGACCAGGTCATACTAATTACAACGATATTACACATTAAGTGGGCTTATTCACACAAATCTGAGCTTGTTAGTGACCAAGAATGATTATATCAGGAGCCCTCAGCTTCCTCAGCTAAGTTGCCTATAAAATCAAAAAAGAACACAAACATAGCATAGGAACCCAATAAGACAGATTGAGAAGTGACAACAAATCAACTGTAAACCAAGATTAACTACTAGCAATAATACACCCTATTTGGAATGGGAAAGCCACTGGTTAGCAGTGTGATTACACGTGATAATATATGCTTAACTTTCATAGTTGAGTCTTAAAATGCATGTACTAGTCAGCATTTCAACTTTCATGGCTCTAATAAAAACAAAAACAAGATTCTCACCCAAAATGGGAGAATGGCACACATAAATAAATACATACCTCAGTTGATGATGGGAAGATAGATTCCCTATTTAAATTTAAGACAATTCAAACTTACTGCATCTACTCATAATCAGACAATACAACTCTATGGCACACTGAAATACCTTGGCCTCTCAAACTTTGCAAGATGTTTAGACATGATGGATGCCTGCAATATAATCCATTGTCAAATAGGTTGACTGTAGATAATTGAAAGGCATGATTCAAGAAAATTTCTACTCGGCTTTGTTGAAAGAGGAACCTTTTGAGTGGAGATATACATTTTATGGATCCAATTAAACTAATAATTTTTTTTACCTAAATAGTTCTTCCAATTTTAATAGAATAAAAATCCTCACTGATTAGAAGGAACAAAAGTTTCCACCTTTAGTCATTCAAGGAAATTTGCAGATATAGAGTTGCTTGAGCAACCTGATAAAAGCAATTCAACTAGACTCAACCATAACACAGAATTGTAAAGCAAGATAACGTGTCTCATCCCAGAACTTCATCAATCTAATATAGATGAAAGATCTTAGGCAGTATTGCCATTCTTCTATATCGTTTCCTCTTCTTTCTTTTATGAACAAGTCAATGCACCTAATTTGTAGTTGCAAAAGCTGAAATTCTACGTGCTCCTATGTGATGCTCTTTGCTTCAACAGGTTGATCATCAAGCTCAAGTTCTCTCTCAGTTCCTTCTGAGGTAACTTTACCTCCTTTATGAGCATCTTGCAATAGTAACATCCGCTCTTACATATTTTAGAGCATTAACAACTAAGACATGAACGAAGCACATATTCAAATCATTTAATACTTAAAAATGCAAAAAAGAAGCAAATACCTTAATAGAAGCCATCTTGGCTCTAAGACTTTCTTCTATTTGATCTCTAGCCATGTGAAACAAGTAGAAACTCATTAACTTCATATAGTAACTTGGCATAGGCAAATAAGTATTTTAATAATAAAGAGATTCATATCGTCCTCCCAACTAATGGAGATTGTAAAGGATCACTTTCAACTCTTTCATCAACAGTGACAGATTGTTTTGATTGCCTACTAAGAGTATTGATGAAGTCACGCATATCCATGTATAAGCAGCACACCCACAAGTCACAGAACCATGGGCAAGCACACAATTTCAGCCATTATAATCATAGGATGAACTAAAAGCATTAGAGAAAAAAGATTCTAGAAACAAAATGCATGAACTCAAACTCAATTACATGCATACAGTATACTAAATAAAAGAAAAATCCATACTCCTAACTGTTGGGGAGAAAAAGTATAAAAGTTAAATTCAAAGTTGCCAACTACTTGTGGATAATGGATATGTTCTCTGTCATATTGTACCGGTGTAATACTTTCCAGGAGACCATTCTACCACTACCAACTTTTGGTATACTTAATAGATGTTATTGCCATTCAAAGAAGCACAAGCTTATTAGTCAGTAGTAGTACTCAGCCGGGCAAATAACATTTGAGTATCGTTATCATGCTTCTTTTGATAAGCATAATCAATAGAACAATCAATGTCAATCAAGTCATCATTTTACGAACTGATATTTCTGGTACTACTATAATTAAATGCTAATATTTAAGAAGTAGTTGACTAATAGTTCATGTGATTCTGGTAGTAGTACCTAATTTTTTGGAAGGACAGAATTAATAGTGAAATTATGTGCTTCAAAGAGAGGAAAATAACTAAATAATGGCCTTCATGTAGAGGAAAGTACAAACATAAAGTACTAATTGGCAGAATTGACAAGAATAACAACCATGTTGAAAATTCATCAATACCATAATTGTCAAACTCATGAGTCAACTTAGTTGACTCAGCGAGTTTATATTTTTAAATAAAAATTTTGAGTTAATTCAATTGTTGACTCAAAACTTGACATTACTTTTAAAAAATGAGCTACTCCTAAGACTCAAACCAAGGACCTCCAAGCAGCAATCTAAGGCTTTTCCACTAAGCCAACATTGCCAGTCAAGCTGCATACAATCTTTCTATAAAAGTCATTGTCAGTCTTCTCCCCATTCCATATTCCATGTTGCAGCCCTTCTTTTTGTATTTCACACATCATAGATATTATGACACTGAAAAACTATCACGCACATTGAAACTACTCGGATAATTTATACTTGAAGCAAATTCATTATTTCCATGCCCGACCTAGATTTCTTTTTCTCTTCCATCAATACTTGGTTTAGCTTTTCCTACAAGTACAAGATACAAGACCTTCATTCAAATCTAATATCTTGACCACTCATGTTACTGTAACTATACATCAGTAAATTTTCTATCATGCAAGTACCAATCACCCAAATATCTTTCTTCTTTGAATTGAACAAAAATTACAAAATTAATCTTACCTGTAACTTTCTGTATTCCTCTTCTTTCTTCTTCATTTCATGCGTTTGTTGAGTCCTTACTTGTTTTGTCAGCATGCACGTATTTATGTTGATAAGAGTCAGAGTTTGACCAATATAAAGTGCTGGTTACAAAATGCAACAAGATACAATGTAGACCTAATAACAAATTCGATTACTGATAACCATACTTTGAAATTCATCTCGTTCCTATTATAGCTTCTCAATTTGGGCCTTGAGAGTTGCTGCCATTTTAGCTTCCTAAACAAGGTGAATTATCTTCATATTTAATAGAAAAATAAGCCAACATAATCATGTAGCTTTACTTCTTAAATAGAAAATCTTGAATGTTGACATGATTGATATAGTTTGATTCTTACTTTATGTAATATAATTTGATCTTCATCTTACTGTTCTAGTAATTGTTGCAATGTCCCTGTCTTTGGATTGTAATTGTCTTTCAAGCCTCTCGACTTTGGCCTCCAATCTTGATATGTCAGATAATAGTCTATCACATCAAAAGTATAGATGAAAAAAATAAGCCCAATTTTGTAAGCAATAAGTGGAGGTCTAGTACTGGTTTGCAACTTCTATAATAAATAATTATCATAAAACTTGATTTATGACATATCATTGCAATAATTTGGTTTTTCACTTATAAATATGAACAGTATAAACATACTCCATTCTCTTCACTAACATGTATAAAAATATAATAGTATATGACTGAAATATAGAAATATTCATTACATATGATCACAAATATATAGAATATATGGTAGTATATTATGAAATGTCAGATATGGCTAGAAAAATTGAGCAACTACAAGTTTATCCATAAAAGACTAGTATATAAATAGCCAGAAAATTGAACTGCATTACGTATCGTCAACAAGTCAACAACAGAAAGCCACTGCAAAACTTGTACTAAAAATTCAAGCAATTAAAAATATAATAAGATATAGTGAACAATTACTGCTACCTTTGTTCATTATCAACTCGGGTTTCTCCTAGCGAGGCTTCTTCATTTATGCAAGTAGTGATCTTATCAACTTAGGTTTCTCCTTGCGAGGCTTCATCATTGATGCATGAATTGATCTTATCAACTTGGGTTTCTCCTTGCGTGGCTTCTTCATTGATGCAAGAATTGATCTTATCAACCTGGGTTTCTCCTTGCGAGGCTTATTCATTCCTTTTGGGACTCAAAATGTGGTTTACCACAAAAGCGGTCGATCCAACAACCGTTGCAACTAATAAAAACTACCACATGTTATGACAGATTAGAAGAACAGGCAGAAAGTAAAAGGTCGTAGAAGAGTATAGTATGATGAAGTAGAAAAAGTAGAGTAAGAGAATGTAACTATACCAGAACGTAGAAGAGTCTCAAAATTTATAAGCCATGGAATTAAATTAATAGATTTTTTTTCTTTCAAAGGAGATATTTTCCTTTTTAACATACATGTGGGTGTGTATCTTTTTAATATATGAGATTGTGTGGCATAAAAATTGAATGTGATTTGTCAACTCAATGAACTAGGAAGGCTAGTGAATGGTGCCATAAGTTCAGGTAGAACAATATTATATAAATTAACCTTAATTTGTATCTCTAATTAGACATGGAATTTAATGTACTTCTGTTTTTAGGATAACTTTTCAGAATTTTGTGAATATATGACAAGATTAGATGCTTGTTGGACATCGCATCAAGAAGCAAATATATAATCATAAAGGCATACTAATTGTTGACTTGGTCTTCCTCATTGACAGGTAATTGTAAGGCGAAAACCACCATGTTTAGCCATTTCTAAATGGAATGAACCATGCTGACTAGTAGTGACATCATATCACATTACCTTTGTTTTTATTTTAATTTCATTTATGAGGAAAATCCTTATTTACATTATTCACTTTGACCAATACATCTTCAAACATTTCCTACCATTTTTATTATTATCTTACCTTCTTCTTCCTTTTAGCTCTCTACCCTAACTACTTCTATTATGGGAACACCGCCTCTTTGTACAATTTATTGGATTTTTTTGCTGGAAAATTCTTATTAATGACTTCTTAATTCAATTTTACGTATATTTAGACACCAATATTTAAGAATTTTCATTTATGAGAATGGAGATTAGAGAGAAAATCTTCCTAAAAGTAATTTAGGGATAGAGACAACAAATTATATTTCTAATCTTGTGAGATATTGTCTTTATATTAATTTTTGTTTAAATGTATATCTTTGCAAGAAATTAAAAAGAAAATATAGTTGATGATGAAAATGAAAGTAAATGTGATTGTCATCTTTAATCATATGGAAAGGAGAATAAATCTTGATTTAAAACTTTAATGTATTCTATTTATGATTTAATTACTTTATATATAAGGCTAACTAACTATATTCACTTTTAATATGAGATTTTCATTAAATCTAACAAAAAATGTGATTAATTTTGGAAATATTAATCAATTGACCAATATTTGACTTGATCACAAATCATTGAGAAATTGACTTAGTATAAGTATGAACACATGATGAAATGATTCTTTAATTATGTCTTGAAATTTGTTCACTTCAAATTTTTAAAGCTACTTTCATCGAGAATTCCAAGGAAAGTATTATATTAAAATTAGTTCGCATAATTATGAATTCTATATATTCCTTGACATTGGTAGTTAGCTTCCTCCATTATGCCACAAAAAAAATTTAAAAAAAGATTACAAATTGAATTGAATTGCTCCAAGAATACTTCTTTGACATTGGAGCACACAGATTATATTGTTAGTCAAAACGACTGAGTCATGGAGCCATCTTGAAATTTAATTAATTTTAAACATAATTGACTATTCTTTAACATTTTTTATGTTGGTTTCTACAGAAGCTTCTACACGTAGCAACATGTCACACCCTTTTATTTATTTTTTTATTTTTATGATTTTAACAAATTTGTAAAGATTTATCCATAGATTTTAATACTTTTGTTTTTATCTAGTCGTTTCATATGTCTTTCATAATGAATCAAATAATACTTGCTTTTTCTTTTCCTTCATTTTAATTGGATTTTTTTTTTTGTATAAATCATTTTTTGAAGGCTAAGAATCCTATATTACTGCAGGTTTTGGTAGATGTGAATGGAAATATTTTTTTATTGCAACACCGATAATAATAAATAGGGTTTGGATCAAACAATGGAGAAAATAAAATGTTGACAGAGGCGTTAAAAACAATTGAAAATAAAATTTATTGGTCAACTGAGACAATTCATATATTTTAGAGAGAAAACATTATTTTTTAGAAATCATTTGACATTACAAAAGAATTAATATTTTCTTTTTCCATAAAATTATTTGGGTGCTTTGCCCCAAAAAAAATTTTGAACCAATTTTTTATTCATATTATTTTATTCTTATCAAGTTCTTATAATAATTCTGTTAATGTCACATGCAACAAGGATTTTTTTTTGGTTAATATTTTAATTTCATATCAGAACAATTTGTACTAAAAAGAACTACTTTTCCTCGTTGAATCCACCAACAAAGCTGCATCAAATATGAATGAATAGCAAATTTTGACATTAATTTTATAAACGAAAAGCAACAAAAATCTTGTCTTTTTGGGTTTAATTATAACGTTAATTATGGCTGAAAAACTTGGAAATCTTTGCTAAATTAGGAATTAGGATATTTTTTGAGGCAAATGCAATAAAAAAAATATTCTAATGGTCAAATTCCATGATACAAAAAGCATTAAAAATAATATAAAAAAAAATTGAAAAAAAGAGAATGTCGAAAACAATATTTTTGAGTCGAAAAAAAAATGGTGAGTTGAAAAAAGTTTAAACTTATGGGACCCACTTTTAATTATCAATCCAAAAAGAGAAAGATTCTTGAAGATATCTTTCAAGTAAGTTTTTTCAAACTTAAAGAACAAAAAATATACTTTTTATATATGTATTATTTAATTGTCTAATTAAAAATGAATAGGTATTTTTTTTTTTACAATTTAACGTTATATGATTTCTGAAAATATACTTTTTCTTATTTAAAAAACATTTGAAAACTTATATCCAATCCATTCAGCCATGTTAGAGAAATCCATTAATAAAGCTAATGACATTAACAAAGTGGATAATATTAAATATATTTTTTAAAAAAAAAATATTGAAGAGGTCATTATATGAAACCAATACTTAATAAAGTTTTAAAGATGAAAAATGTAGCCTTAAAATATTAATTAAATTTATACCTGTGATACATTATTTTTTATTATATCTAAAGTTTATATTATTATGATATAAAATTTTTTAAAGTTTAAAATTTAAGATTTAGGGTTTAAACTATTATTAATTAGGAGGTACCCCTAATGTGTCTCATTCGTATTGATTCTCTCATTTGGGTACCCCTGTACGAGGGCACTGTCCCTCCATGTATCGCCGCTGCTTCATGGGGCTACAAATTGCAGGCTATCGTGTTCTTCTCTTGAAGTCTTGACTGAGTCTGAGGTCACATTTCTTTTATTTCTTTAAAGAGCAAATTAAATAGAGTTGAAATTATGCATCTATATTTTTTAAATTCATATTTTGGTTTCATTTTGAAATTTTATTAAAAAGACTCAATTAACATAAATATAAATATCTTTTATAGAATTAAATATTGTGTTGTATGGTATTTCAGTCATATAGATATATATATATATATATATATATATATATATGTTAGTTTAAAATATATATATTTAGAACGTAATTTATAAAATTTAAAATTAAACTTAGATGTGACAAATTTTTTATTCAAAGAAGACTCGTATATGTTTGCAAATAGTGGAAAGATATATATAATTTTAGTAAAATTCAAGAGAAATGTGTATAATTTTTTTTTTGACATGGAAAGGATATTTTTGAATTGACAAAAATTTTATTTTATTCATTTAAAAACAGATTATTTTTTAATTTGGTTCTATATAAAATTATTTTTTCAATTTGATCCCTTATAAATAAAAATCAATAATACCCTTTTATAATGTTTATTAAACTAAGTTAACGAACAAGTCATACCATAATCACTGAAGCTATAACTTGAAAAGAAAAAGATATATTATTTATATCTATTGATTACATTTAAAACTGATTAATATACAACTATTAAGGATAACACTTTTATCAGTAGAAAATTAAATTAAAAATAATTATATGTAGGATTAAATTAAAAAGATATTTATATACATGATTAATTTTTTAAAAATTTCTTTACAATGACTAAAAATTTAATAATTTTAAATTAGTTTGTGTGTTAAGTAAGATTAAATTTTTTAAAGCCATTTTATATTTAAGAGTGAACATTATATATATACTGACAATACAAAATATTTAATTTATACAATTAAGATGAAAATTTTTACCTTATTAACTATCACATTAATAGTTTTGTCAAGGATGAATTAAAGGAAAAGAATGAGATATAGTTATCTTTTTTAAACTTTTAAAATTTTAATTTTTATATATAATTTTATTATATATTTTTAATTTGATTCATGATAAGTGTTTGTACTTCTTGAATTACAAGAACGTGGTTTTTTCAGTTTAAATTTTTTATTTGAAAACTTTCACTTTTCCTAACATTAAATTTTAAATTTGTTTCTAAATTTCGCCTGATTTGTAGATTACTTGACTGGAAAGGAATTAAATTTTTTAGGCACGACAAACACAGCAAGACAAGCAAATATTGCCACTGGAAAAAACTGACAATTTTAAGTTGTTGTTGTTGTTCTAACAGCACTGACAAATTGACACAAAATGCCCATTTTATTTGTATTTTTTAAATTTATTTCATTTGGTCAATGAAGTAGGTTAATAAGCAATAACTTATAAGACATCCTAGACCAGTACACTTTTTACATACACATATTTTGGACAATTGAGAATAAAATATTATAATACTTAAATGATACAAATAAATTATATTCTTTATGTTAAAATTATATGACTATCTCTTCTATTTTTAAAAATTACAACTTTTCGGTTTAAAGAAAACTACTTGTTATACTAACTTTATTTACAACAATCAATATATATTTTTTGATCAAAATATTCTTATATGTAACAAATATTAACACATATTTAAATAATATAAAATATTGTTTAAATAAATAAAGAATAAATCAATTTTATAATTTTAATATAAAATAAATAGTATTAAATATAATCTTAATATATATTTTAAAAGAGTGAGGTAATTAGTATCATATTAAAATTACTATTGTTATTTAATATAACATGTTTATACTGTTTAAATTATAAACATTTATAATATATTTTTATGTGAAATCATTTTAAAAAATTCCAAGACAAGGAAGTTAAAAAGTAAAATAGGTGATTGCCTTTTTTCTTCTAGTACATACATAAGATAAGTAGCATTGCATGCATGGTGAGATTCAATTTTAAAATTCACGTTTATGAATTCTTACCCATAATATCTTATTCCAACATTTTAACACAACAAATAATGTAAAAAATAATATCAACGACGAGCCTTAGAATTGTTCTAAATCATTCACCACTAAATTATATATATTTTTTAAAATACCTAAAAACTCAGGAGAATTGGTTGACTCTTAACAGAGAAGCTTCTCTTCAAATTTTGATATACGAAATATTGGAGTTGTGGTTGACTTTGCTTTAAAAGTTAAAACATTAAAACTCGTTTCCAAATTTTGATACTCTTCTTTTCTTATGCAAATAATTGAAAAGGAAAGCGAGGACCAAAAAGGATTAAAGTGTGTTGGTAGGTGAATTTGACTAGTCTGGTTTGGTAGGCGTTGGATCCATTACTCGCTTTCCCTCCCAATATAACCTTCTCTCCTCCTCGCTTTTCCGTAGCTTGCATTACAAACACTCTTCAATCTCAAATTCCTCCCTCAATTTCATCCTTCTGCACTTCCGGTTCCACCCCATTTTACAAAACTCTTCCTTTTCAATTGAATATATACTTTTTAATTCGGTTTCGTTGCCCTGAAGAACCATGGAACCCTCTGCCCCCATCAAGATTTCGCCTTTGGATGTCATTTCAGCGATCATCGACGGTAAGGTAGGCTCCTCCAATGGGGAGGTCGTCTCCATGCTATTGCAGAATCGTAACAACGTGATGGTGTTGACGACTTCCATTGCGGTCTTGATCGGGTGTGTGGTGGTCTTGGTGTGGCGGAGATCCAACGGTTCCAAGTCGAAGGCCATTGAGCCTCCCAAAACGTTGATGGTGAAGGCGCCGAAGGTGGAGGTCGATGATGGTAAGAAGAAGGTCACCGTCTTCTTTGGCACGCAAACTGGTACAGCGGAAGGATTTGCGAGGGTAGGCTTACTAAATTATGTGTGTAAGTGAGCTATGCTTTTTCTGGAATTTTCGGTTGGATTGTGCTAAAATTGGTGTTGTGAGCAGGCACTAGTGGATGAGGCAAAAGTGCGATACGAGAAGGCGACGTTTAAAGTTGTGGATTTGGTACTATCGGTTTTCTGTAATTGAAAATGCTCTCCTTCATGTTATGATTATTATTTTTTTGTCTGTGTATGTATCTGATGCTTATGTTCGTGATATGGTGAGCAGGATGATTATGCCGCCGATGACGATGAGTATGAGGAGAAATTGAAAAAGGAGAAACTGGCACTTTTTTTCCTGGCTACGTAAGTTTTTCTAAGGACTGTTTTACTGATATATATATATTTTTTCCTTTCTCTTCCTTTTCAATTTCTTTGGTGCTATTATTGGTTAATTTAACCTCTTGGGGATGATATAGATATGGGGATGGTGAGCCAACGGATAATGCTGCAAAATTTTACACATGGTTCACGGAGGTAAGTTTGAATTGAAATTCTGTAGCTCGAATGCATTATTATGTGGAGTGAGCTTCGATTATATCTTGATTTTGTTGTTGCGATATTAGGGAAAAGAGAGGGGACAATGGCTTCAAAATCTTCAGTACGGTGTGTTTGGCCTTGGGAACAGGCAGTATGAGCATTTCAACAAGGTTTGCATCTGACTAAAACATTCATGTATCTTTCTGCTTTGACTTTCCAAATATGCAGTCTTTGCTAATTTCTTCGTCTCATGCTTATGTACATTACCATAACAGGTGGCAAAGGTGGTAGACGAGATGCTTGCTGAGCAAGGTATTCTATTGACTACTTTTGCTGTAACTGCTTGACGAATTTCTCTGGGAATTATGAACTTCTATTAATTTTGTGATTCTGCAAGGATAGTCACTTAGATGATACAAGAAATTTTTGTTAAGTAAACAGTGCAAGTAAATTATTGCTGAATTACTGGTTAAGAAATAAAACTTCATGCACCTTTGTTATGCTAGTACTTGATCAGTTGAATCTGTCCTTTTTAGGCATGAACTTGGACCAATATAATTGTTTTTATGCATTTGTAAAAGAAAAAATTGATATGGGTGGACATCAGTCCCTTGTACTCCTAAGCATTGAAGTTGATTTATTACCAATTTTCACTCTAGTATTTTTAAATTTTTGGTATTGTTTTCTCATTCTCCTTTTGATAGATTAACACCAATCTGACCTGAATTTTGCAATTGCAGGTGGCAAGCGTCTTGTCTCATTGGGTCTTGGAGATGATGATAAATGCATAGAGGATGACTTCACTGCATGGTATTAAAATATTTAATTGATTTGAATATGTTGAAGTGGGAATCTATTTCCATGCAGATATTTAAGAACCATCTCCCTTCCCTAATAATGATTGTTATTGCAGGAAAGAATTGGTCTGGCCAGAATTGGATCAATTGCTTGGGGATGAGGATGGTACAACTGTATCTACTCCTTATACTGCTACTGTTTTGGAGTATCGGGTTGTTATTCATGATCCAGTAAATGCAACTTCTGAGGAAAAGATCAGTCATAATGAAAATGGTCATGCCATTGTTGATGCTCAACATCCATGCAGGTAAATATTGTTAGAGAAGATTTTTCAGTTGCAACTTGGTGTTATACCATACTTTAAGCTTATATGTAATGCTTACTCCCCATGAAGAGCAAATGTGGCTGTGCGAAAGGAGCTTCATACTTCTGCATCAGATCGATCTTGCACTCATTTAGAATTTGACATTTCTGGCACTGGAGTTGTGTAAGTATCTATGTGTGGAAATATAATCAATAAAAACACGCTTGCCTATACATAATGTATTGACTCTTCCCTTGTTTTTGTACATGTATTATTTTGTAGATATGATACAGGGGATCATGTAGGTGTTTACTGTGAGAATTTATCTGAAACTTTGGAAGAAGCGTTAAGATTATTAGGTTTGTCACCAGATACCTATTTTTCCATCCATACTACGAAAGAAGATGGGACACCACTTGGTGGCTCCTTTCCACCTCCATTCCCTCCATGCACTTTAAGAGCAGCACTGGCTCGATATGCAGATCTTTTGAGTTCACCTAAAAAGGTGCTTCTTTTGAGTTTGATGCTCCATTAATGTTTACCACTTTTTCCATCTCAAGACTCTTACTTTATTTTAGTAACTAATAATTCTATGCTTATGTTTTCCAGTCTGCCTTGCTTGCCTTAGCTGCCCATGCTTCTGATCCATCTGAAGCTGAACGACTTAGACATCTTGCCTCTCCATTTGGAAAGGTTGTGACATTTTTGTATGATGGGAATTCAATTTAGCTTTTTGTGCTTATATTGCTTATATTTCTAATGTGGATATTAATTGCTCTTTTCTTGTATAGGATGAATATGCAGAGTGGATTATTGCCAGCCAAAGAAGTCTCCTTGAGGTCATGGCTGAGTTTCCATCAGCCAAAACCCCACTTGGCGTCTTCTTTGCAGCAGTTGCTCCTCGCCTGCAGCCAAGATATTATTCAATCTCATCTTCTCCAAGGTTAGTTCCTGATACTACTATTACATGGGTATTTCTAGACATGGGTGTTTTTGGACTTGTAGGTAAATTAACTAGTGAATGATGAGCAAGTTGGAGAAGCCTTATATGGAAATTTTTTTTACTATTCACTTGTCTATTACCATGCAAAAGGCTGCATTCTGCAACAAGCTAAAGAGCAAACTAGGCCTTCTGATTTAT
This sequence comes from Delonix regia, assembly GCA_037074485.1. NCBI lineage: Eukaryota > Viridiplantae > Streptophyta > Magnoliopsida > Fabales > Fabaceae > Delonix > Delonix regia. The sequence goes on along the minus strand of CM073462.1, from coordinate 14,329,373 downwards.
GTCTTTTTTCCTGAATATGTGCATATAACATGTTGCACTAACCATATGCCAAAATTATTCGCAGGATGGCTCCATCTAGAATCCATGTGACCTGTGCACTAGTTTATGACAAAATGCCTACAGGAAGGATGCATAAAGGAGTTTGTTCAACTTGGATGAAGGTACTTATATTACTAGCTTCCCTAATTAGTGTCACTTAAACTAGATAGATTGACTAGCTATAGTTATAATAATATAAGAATGATCGGCTTGCAGACAATTTGCTATTTATTTGCTTAAGTAGAAGTATCAGCTTGAATTTGATATTGAGAAGTCCTGACTGAATAACCTCCTATTACAATACTAAGTTATCCAGGAATTATATCACCTTTCAGAAGTCACAGTTTTTCCAGTTATTAAACTCAACTCTTTAAACCCATTATTTTTTTTTTTTTGAAAAGAAAAGAAGTCGAAAAAGATGGAATGAAAATAAGTTTAACTTGCTTTTTTTGTTTGTCGTCCAGAACTCTGTGCCATTGGAGAGAAACCAAGACTGCAGTTGGGCTCCTATATTTGTTAGGCAGTCCAATTTCAAACTCCCTGCTAATCATAAAGTGCCTATAATCATGATTGGTCCTGGTACTGGATTGGCTCCTTTCAGGGGTTTCTTGCAGGAAAGATTAGCTCTGAAAGAAGAAGGAGTGGAACTTGGCCCATCCATTTTATTCTTTGGATGTCGGAACAGTAAAATGGTTAGTTATTTATCATTCATGCTTTTTGTGACTTTTGAGTGGCTTTGCTAGGTGCTGGTAGATGGGGAGGGGTTGGCATATTTGAGTTACCAAATTTTGATGTGTTACATATTCTTAAAAGGACTACATCTATGAAGACGAGTTGAACTACTTTGTTAGTCGTGGTGCACTTTCTGAGCTCATTGTTGCATTCTCACGTGAGGGACCCACCAAGGAATATGTACAGCATAAAATGATGGAGAAGGTGAGTCTCTTTAAACCTACCATGGCTGTCTCAAATAAGTACTTCGTATATTAATGATTTAACAATTCTCTTAATCAATACCTTACTGCTACCAGGCTTCAGATATTTGGAACATGATATCTCAGGGAGCTTACATTTATGTTTGTGGTGATGCCAAAGGCATGGCCAAGGATGTACACCGCACTCTGCACACGATTGCGCAAGAGCAGGTGTGTTCATAGGAATATATGCTGAAGCTAGAAATATCTATTATAAAGCACTCTGGCTTTGTTGACTCACCAACCAGTATGTGCCACACATGATTCAGAGAACTCCACCATATTAAAGTTGTATTTTTTTCATTATCAACTTTCACTCATATATGAGTGGAGTTCATGAATGGTGTGGTAGGAGAAAAATCATTACATCATGATAGCTTAGGCTGCTGTCAACTCACTACCAACATATTATAAAGGCAACTTGCCAGATTATTGATTGCCCCCAGCAATTTGTGATTGAGATGTGTGAATGTTGACACATTCTCTGTCAATTAGCATTAACTTGACTTCTGTGAGGCCTCTTTTATTTGATTCTGTTAGCCTTCCAATGCTATGTAGGAAAGCTCCTTAGGCCTTATTGTTATAAGCTGGTGGTGTGATGTATTGTGAAGTATGCTGAGTCCATAACTAAACAGATTCTTGTGCCTGTGAATTTCAGGGTTCTCTTGTCAGTTCCATGGCTGAGAGCTTTGTAAAGAACCTACAAACGACTGGCAGGTATTTGCGTGACGTGTGGTGATGCAAAGCTTGCCTGAATATGGGTTGAGTAGAAGAAACTGGAAGGGGTGAATTGGAACACCTTCCATTAGAGTCCCCAAAAGGGGTTTTATGCCTCTACTATTCTTTTTCCCCTATTTTCATAAGGATTCTTTCTGTTCTTGTAAATTTCATTTTTAGTATCTTTTTGTTTACACCTAAATTTTGATGTAACAACTTTAGTTTTCATATATTGTATGAACCTCTAAAAGGTTCGGACAGAAACTATGGCTTCTACATGTAACTAGTGCAAGTGCAAGGTTTTGTTCAATACAAAATTTCTCTTCCATATTAGGGAGAGTGGGATATGCTGTAGTTTCAATTTCCTCGATATTACATCGATTTATTACTGTTTTCTTGATGTTTTGCATATCATTCAGGATTTTATCATCCAATCCCTCATCCAAATAACAGTCACAATTATCGAACTCTAATGATTAAGTTAGTACGAATATGTGAACAGACCTTTGCCGACAGAGTGCAGCATAGGTTGATTTTGTTATCTACTTTGAATCTTGAATAAAATAAATATTTAAGAAATCAAATTGAAAAATAAATAAATATCTGCCTGCTGTTGATTTATCAATTTTAAAAAAGTAGTAATCATTTGATTTATTCAACGCAGCTGTCAAAGAGATCAATTTCATGACGAGGAAAAATACAATCTTTGGAGAGAATTCATTTCTACAACAAATTGAACATGACAAAGAATCAACATTTTTTTTTAAAGAATCAATTTCATGTTATTTAATAAGAAAATTTGGAGTTTTAGTTCCATCGTTATGAAATGTGAAGACGATGAGCGAGCATAGTGTGGACCATTTATCCAATGGTCCACAGTAGTATTGCAGGATTTGCAATTCTGTAAGAGATCATTTTTCAAAGACCGAACCTCGAGGGTCAAATAAAGGAAATAAATGAACACAAGAATTAGTTGAGTTGTTCTACCGTAGTAATCATGGCAATTTACCCAATCATGTTCTCACCAACCCTACTTATTCATGTTCAACTGTTCCATTAATTTCTTCAACCACAAATTCATTGGATTTGGAAGATCCAAGGCATTATGATGCTCATTTTCTCTTCCAAAAGTCATTATTCTGAATCGAACGTTCATTCTGCGATTGATACATAAAAGTATTTATTTGTATGCCAGAAATGTGAACTTAAAAAAGCAAAGCGGAAGAAAACGAGATTAATATAACTACACCAAATGTGACGTAAAAATTTTGTCAGCTTATTAGAGTATTTTGTGTGTATAGTCAACGCTATTTACCAAATCAACTAGAACACTATTTGCGATACCATTAATCAATTGGTTTCCATGTCAGGAAATTGACCAAATACCTTTACAATATATCACATCCACACTAGAGTTAAAAATGGTATTTTATATCTTTAATATGTTGTCTTTCGACTAATACATGACAAAATGTATAATTCAATCAACTAATCATATAATAATATGCAAAAATCAAACATTTGTTATGGTATAATTAAAATATCATACACCTGTCATGTTTTAATTAGAAAATCTAATAATAAAGAAATAATTAATTACATGAAAACTTATTTTCAATATATATATATATATATATAGAGAGAGAGAGAGAGAGAGAGAGAGAGAGACTTCGATCGTCTTAAATTTCAAGAGGCGGGTTAGAAACTGTTTAAATAATTATGGGTTATAATTGCCACCCCAATTCTTGGCAATAGATGTGATTGAGGCATCCATGTCAAAAAGAACAAATCATTAGCAATGAAATTGTAAGACAAATGTATTTCTTAGTAGAATAGCTATGACCACAATACACAAATGCCTAATGACATGCTTTCTTGACAGACTACAGAGTCCCTTCCCGCAGGTAAAATAGTTATCCGCCAGGATACAACACAAGATAATTTAATATACGAACCCTTCTAAGCATAGCAAAATATAGAAAAGATATAAAGGCCATTAACTAGCCACCTTCAGATTATGCAGAGTTACTTCAAGGAATGTGAACAAATTACACCTTCATATAAGAACATTTTAGGTCATAACAAATTTACAGTTTTGTGGTTCTAGTCTTGCTCAGCATCTTCAATTTCTTCATCCTCCGGTACTCCACGAAGGTAGAGAACATTGTTACATCTGGAAATGCCGTGAAAAAAGAATTAAAACTTCTAGTTAGAAAACATGACATATTAGAATTTAGAAGGTATGACATAGTTTCAGTGTAAACTCATCAAACAAACTGATTTAGCACGCTACTGCAGAAGAGGATCAAGCATGAGATAAAGGACAAACTCAAATTAATTACTTGAAATCGATATGCTGGCTATTGGAAGCGAAGTACAATTACGGGAAAAATTTGATGAACAAAAACAGAGTAAGAGATTGGCCTTGGTCAACTTTATATTGCATTTTCTAACACCTTAGTTCTAATGTAACTGTTTAATTCTAACACAGGATTGCAATAAGAAGGGAAATGATAATAAGGAAGATACAACTGATGCCAAAAGTTCTTATGTAACTTCTAGGATGTTTTTACTTTGTTAATTGATAACGTGGCTTAAAAGTCAAATATCATGTAGTCTTCTGGTTCACAGAGCATATTAGAAAGCAGGGGGAAAAAGAGAGTTACTCTGTCATAGAAAAAAACAATGATTAGTTTCTTCTATCTCTTAATTAACTTGTGAACTCTCACACCAGAAATGTGACCACGAGGAGCACAAAAAGGAATTTTAATTTTCGTTTTCAAAGCTAAATTTAAATTTTCTTTCTTCCACACCTCGCCTTCACATTTCCAGTGTAATAGATGTTGAAATTTTTTTGCACACAGCAAAATATTCATATATAGGTACTTACAAAACTTGAAAGCCACTAGGAAATAGTTTAATCAAAATAATAGTTACCTGATTAAAATCTCTCCTAAATTTCCAGTAAACTGTCCCTCAATGTACTCTTCAGTGTTGGCCAGCTGCAGATAGGTTTACACATCTTAAATTAATTAGCAACTAAAATCTTAATTAAACACAAAATTTGAAATAGCCATGATGGCATTTATAGAGATTATGTATACATGTATCCAGCAACTTGACAGCCTCAAATAAAAGCAGTTTCGATTTCTGCAATATGCATACGCATTAACATATTTGACTCATGTTTCGTCAGACAAGATCATGCAGATAAGATGAACATGAGTTAATCTTATAAAGGAAGGAAGGATACTCATAATGCCAAAATTATTTATTCACAATTTGATAAACTTAAAAAGAACTCAAGGATCTGTTGTACCAAGCAACAATCAGAACAATTTTCCCAGCCATGAGCCACAAACATTAAATCTAAATACAGGAACAAACACTTCGGAAGCAATTAAGAAAATGTACCTGCAAGTTCATATAGGAATCAACTGAAACCAGAAAACCTAGAAAAGAAAAATAGAAGAAAAAAATACAAGAAAAAGAACTCAATTAAATGATGATGGAAATTATTAATTCCACAAAGTATATAATATGACTCAAACACAGTAAATAAAAACTGTAATTAAGATATAACAGCAAAAACAATTGCAGCATTGGAAATAGACCATACCCTTATACTCCATGCCCCACTTTAGTTTTACAATAACAGGCTTCCCGGTCAAATTGTTCAAGAAAGGCTTGGGATTAACAGGTATAGTCTGCAGAATAAGGGGAAAAAATATAATAATAAAATATAAGGCAACCTCTATCATACTGCATGAACTAAATGGAACAAACAAATAAAGACCAATCTCATAAAAAAGAATCATCAAGTCAAAATTTCGATTGTCATCAATAGCTGACAACGTCGTAAGCAATTCTTAGTTTCTTACTACAATTTAAAAGGAGAATTAATTTAACCTTGTTATTCTTTGTATATCACATATCACAAACATTCAAAATCATTTTTATCCTAAAAATATATTCATGCGATGCCAGGGAGTCTCAGCTCACAAAGCACCTAAGTTTTTTGGGAACCATCTGATACAGTGTTCACATCTGTTTTTTCATTCAGATATAGTAACTGTCAAACGAATAAGGCTTTCATCTGGAAATGTTATCCATCAACAGCCTCTAAACGATATTTTGCCACTATCGTTTAAAAATCTAAGATAAAATTCCCCCGTCCCCATCAACAATGGAACTCGAGAATCAGAAATAAAAGAAAAGGGCATGCAAAAAAACAAAAAATATTAACTCTTTCGAAAAGGTTTCCCCCAAGTATCAGAAACAAAGCGAGGAATCACTTCAGTCTAGTCTAACGGAATTCTGCATCAGGACTCAAACCACCCCTCGAGAAGCAGAAGATACACATAAAAGAGTACATTCCATGATTTTCTTAGTTGGATCAAACAAAAACCAAAAGCAAGCAACAGAATTTATGAATGTACACAAATTTATTAAGAGAAAGATGAAGAAGATACTCACCGCCATTGTGGAAAAGGGCTAGATAGCAACGCTATTCTTACGCTTCTTGGACTTGAGAAGATCACCTATGAGCTTCTGGGGTTTGCTTCGTTTGGAGTCCTGAGGGTTTTACTTGGCGCTAGCTCCTACTTGACCAAAATTTCGGGGAGATTGGAAAAGCTCGGTAATGGTTAGGGCTTCTTGCAGTACTTATTATTTTTTGAGTAAATACCAAATTAATAAATTGTCAAAAAAATAAAATTTCTTAATTTAGTCGGTAAGATATTACATTTTTATTTTATTTTTTAACGATACATTATTTTAATTTAATATTTATATAATTTTTTAATTAAAATGTGAGTGCGGACGTGTATATGACAATTTTTTTAAAAGATAAATTAAAAATATTCAAATATTTTTTTTTAAAGTAAACGCATTTCACCAAAAACTATTTTTTGATACATATGCAGCTATTTATTTTATTGGATATATATTTAATACAGATAATCTCTTATTTAAAAGTATCTTGTGTCTCTTAATTTATAAATCTTTGTCAAAAGACTATATTAATTAAAATATTTAATAAAAAAAATTAAATTATTTTATTTGTATGGATTAAATTTTATTAACAATATGTTAAATATTAAATTAAAATATTATTTTCAATCAAATAAATTAAAAATAAAATCTTTAAATTTAAAATATTAATATACACTTAGCCAGAAATTTATTATTTTACATATGCACAATGCGTTTCTCAAACGTTGTAAAGTTTGCAACTTTGTTGTGGTTGAACCAATATTCACGCTATTTTGACCAAACAAAAAATCAGAAGTGGAACTAATATGTATAAAGGAAAAAATTTAAAAATATATTCTTAAATATATATATATATATATATATATATATATATTTCTTTGTTGATTTTGCAGTGATAATTAGGGTGAAGATCAAGTCTTATCATCGATATTCATCTTTCATTTTCAATATTCCGCTTTATCCTGAAAAATACAAAATAATAGGTAAAATCAGAAACTCAATTTCACTCCAATTTATTTATTTATTTTTAATATCCATTTCGTTTTCTATCTTATTTAATTTATAATTTATTACTATCAAGCCTTATCATCCATTTTTAATTAGTAGAGGGCAATTGGCTTGCATGCAATATTACTATTATTTGTAATGTTTCAAATATTTTTAATTTATATTTATATTAATACTAAATAAATTAAATTAAGGGACTGAAAAAGCATATATTTTACTTCTCGGTCTTATTTCTTATTCCTTATAGCTACTCTTTCTTTTCTTTTTCTTTTTTTAGGTTTACATTAATCATTAATAATTCATGAAGACATGTATTTTTATGTAGTCTAAAATACTAGTCATTAAAATAAGTTAACTTAGTCCATAATTCAATGTTTGAACCTCACATCATTTAATGAGAACAATCATACACATAATATAAAGGCATCAAAGAGAAAAAGGAAAAAAAAAAAAAAAAAGTTTGTGGCACACAAAAAGTGGACTTATGATCAACATAAAGGAAGCTTTCATATGTAATGTGTTTTCAAGTGCCCTCAATGCATATAGCTACTACACCAAGGACATGTAATCTTATTGATTGCTAATATCTTACATTTCATAATCATATCCAACAAAGAAAAATGCCATTTTAGAAATGAAAATAGTTCAAAACACATAAGTTCACTTTTGCTATCATCTTGCCTGAATATTTAGATGTAAAAGTACATGTTTCTTATCTAAAACAGAATTTTTACTGTAAAAATTTTGCAATAAGAGATGTGGTAGAGACAAGAAAACCCTTGAAAAAAAAAATTAAAAGGATAATAGAACTCCCCTCAATGGGAGATATCTCTTTTTCTTATAACAAGGGATTCAGATTAGGTTCATATTAAAACAACATTGAATATATATTTCTTGTATAAGAGAATCAAAATTTTTTGTATTTTAAAAGATTTAGATTATTAAATTTTTATCAAATGATTCGTATTTATATTATATTAAATAATTTTAAATGATTATTTTTTATTCAATAATCTTGATTTCAATAAATTCACCTCAAATACAAGCAATTCATTTCCACTAACACCAAATCAGGCAAGCGTGATACTACAAGTAACTCTACATCTGGTAAGTAGGAATAAGAGGCTAAAAGAATAAAAGGGAAAAGGGGAAATGAAAAGATCAGAATGCATCTCTGGCATTCAAAAAAGAGTAGACTTGTTAAAAATAAATAAATCAGAATGCATATTTGATCAACAGCCTTACAAATTAGCTAAGTATTTTGAAGCCACAAAGTGAAAGATTAACTTGAGTTTTAAACTGAGAAATAATTAGAGTTATATAATGCATCATTGTCATGATATTGAAATTATATACCAAATATAAAACTCGTTTTAATCTTGTAATTAAAGTATATTACTTTTTTATAATTTTTTTTCTAAATTATATGAATCTTCTATTTTATTTTAAGAAATCAGATTGATTTTATTTACCCTTTCTTTATGTTATCTTCTCAGATATATATTCTCTTCCTCATACAGCAAAAACAATTACAGTTAAGATTATTGTAATTTGCGTCATTTTATTTAAAAATATGATTTAATGTAAGATTATGTATTTTTGTTTTCTTTTCATTATTCTTCCCGTAAATCCTCCTCTACATAAATTCTTAGTTGGGGACTTTAATTAGCGTTTTGTTAGAAGATTTTTTAATAAATTTTTTAAATTTGATTATATTCCACTTGATACTTTAATAGAATTGAACCATAAACTACCAAACTTGTTTAGACTCATCTGAAAATTGGAGAAAATCTATGATTTATATTGCAATTTGAACATTTGGCCAATGTTCAAAGTCACAAGCGCACTATCTTCCTTTTACTCTTCACAATTCTATAATCATAGAATAATATAGAATTACCTTAGTTTTATCTTCCATTAATGAACGAAGAAATTAATATCTTTTTAAAATATCACATACAACGATAAAACGAGTAATTCTTTTTTTCTTTTTTGTTTGGTAACTTTAACCTATGCCCATCTATTTGAAGAGGGTTGACTCTTGTAGAGAAATCCTTGATAAGAACCCAAAGAAAGAAACCCTCTTTGATGAAGTTGCAGTGTAAAATGTGAGAGAGTCATGACATGCCTAATGATTTTTGACTAAATTTATGTATTGAGAGTGGAATTAATCAAAAGGCAGGTTTCTTAGCTTGTTTTGCTAAACTTCTCAGTGTATAAAACAGAATAGGTTCAGAGTCTTGTTCTAGAAATAATAAAAGCTCCATAAATCTACCTTAATATAAATGTTGAAACTTGCCACAGCCCACTTTTAGCTTCAACTCATGAACTGCGTACACATTAGCAAAACTTATACGTATTATTCACTGTTCCTTAGCAGCAAAATTAACTATAATATCATCTTTAAAGTCCTTTTAATAATGACGTACTTGGAACGTTTGGGAGAAAACTATGACCACGTTTCATACGCAATAATCTGTCTTGTTGAAATGTAATAGAAAGTAATAGAATTGATTGATAAAAGTAAAAAGTATGTTTGGTATGTAATAGGTTCTAAAAAGATATTTTGTATTTAGTTTGAAAGAGATTAGAAAAGAAAGGGAGGAGAATGTCTAAAACACCCAAAGATTAAACACAATTAAATGGGCGGCGTCTCACTTATAAGGGTAAACATGGGCGGAGTTGGGTTTTTGTAAGATTTGATATTCAAATTAGCTTAGTAAATGACTATGTTGGATCGAGTTATATCAAGTTCATATTATGTTTATTTATTATTTCCTTTTAGCTTTTATTTTATAGAAAAGATTTTGTATTACTAAAAGAAATTTTTTAAAACAAAATTAAAAAATTTTGAGATTTGAAATGAAAAAAAAATTAAGATTTGGAGTGAAAGGTGATTAAAATTTGAAAAGAATTAATACTTTAATAATTTTTTATGAATAAAATTTATTTTAAGTAAAATAAAAATAATAACTAGGTAAAGTTGGGTTGTGTGTAAATCTGAAACTTGACTTGTTCAATTATGAGACCCAATCCAACTTGGTGAAATTTACACTTTTTTTTTTATATTTTGACCACACTAAAACACTTGTTGCTTAGAATAAGGGTATTTTTGTCTTTTGCTATGATTCCTTAGAAAAGAGGCTCATTCCATACTATCAGACCCTTTCCTACCCACCAGATGCACCCTATAACCTTGTTTGGTATGCAAAAAAACAAAGAATAAAAATAAAAATAAAGTAAAAAAATATATTTGTTATGTAATGGAAAATAAGGAATTCATAAAGAAGAAGGAAAAATAAAAAGATTAAATTACCCTCAAATATAAATTATTATTATTATTATTATTATTTATTGTTGTTATTATTATTATTAGAGTATTTTTATTATTATCCTTTCATCTTAATAGAATTAACTTCATTTCATCCACACTCCTCAGGAAAGATATTTTCATCAAAATGATGGAATCTTCATTTCTATAAAAACTAGATTTCATGCTATTAAATATATAAATGTTTGTTTCCTTTTTCTTTTTTCATTTTTAGAGCAATCATTTCTATCATACCAAACGAGGCTTATATGTACCAAGTTGATTCTCTAAAGTACAAAACAAATTTAAAGAAGTATATATTCTGACTTAAATAATTATAATTTCTTATTTAAAATGAGTTTTAAGTCTTATTATTATAGAGTTAATTCTTTGAAAACCTGTCACCATTCCAGCTTAAGTTCATCGAGTTGAAACTAATTTCAGGCCTAAGATCTTTCGTTGTGATTGTTTTATTATTTCTCCTTTTGGTATTGTCTGATATTTTTATCAGAACCTCATTAGGGAATATAAATATGTTTCTGTTCAATTTTGACAGCAATTTTCTTGAATAAAAATTTTTGTTTTTGATGAATAAACTCGAAATTATCAAACTGAAATAAATTAGTGCGAACATATATATGTATATGCAAAGATTACAGTGTACCGTTTTGGTATTCACGAAGTGGGCAAATAGAATTAATTCCAAGAGAGAAAACAGTGTTATAATGAAGTGATTTTGATTTTGAAGAAGCAAATTGGCTTGGGGTTCTTCAAAAGCACCAAACCTTCCGGCGACCGCAACGCCCCCTCGAACACACTTCAATTTTCAAGATTGTTTTAACCCTTTACACACACACACACACACACAGATGTTTGTATATATAGCTTGCTTTATCTTGAAGCATTATATATTTTTATGGCCATCCCTATGCATATTCAGAACATGACCTGCCCTAGATAAGTGCAGCTCTTATAAGTATAATAATTGTTCTTAATTAATTATATATTATTCAAGGGAAAATCACTCATAAATGAGATGATAATTTAAGATAGAAACAACCTCTTTTGCTCTCATAAGTCATAACCAAACATCCTCATGTCCTCTTTCTTTGTTACCAAAACTATTATATTATTGAGTTCTATCTGGTGCTCAGAAGAATTGAATTTTGCTCAGAAGAGCAACATTTTTAAAAGAGATCAAAATTTTAATTATGTCGTTGAGTCATTTTAAACTTTGTTTGTATGTTAATATGATGATGAAAAATATTATTTTATACGAATTTTGTAAAAATTAATCATAGAAAAACTCGACATTCAACCATTCTGAATAATTTATTACGAGAAACGTAACAAGTTGTGAACATGATTCAGGAAGATGGTAGAAAGGAATTAACGATTTATTAATTCCTCCTAATTAACCTACTACAATACCTAATTTCTTAATCGATCCTTAACCTTAAGCTTAATAGATTTAAAGTTACGTATAGTCTCTAGCATATCATATAAATAAATTCTAAGTTGTATGAATGATGGGATGGATAGTTGCTTAGTTTAGTTAATATAGGGCTTAATTAATCACCTAAGAAATGGAACTCAAGTTCTGACACACCATAACTTAAATTAAGAATATTGAAAGTTGGCAACTGAAAGGCTCAACTGATTATATAAGTTCATGGGAATATCAAAACTTGATCTAAACTATTAAAATGATAATCAGATTATCAGCTCGTCATTAGAATAAAAAAAAGTGAGCTTTCTTTTATTCAAATCAAACTCATTAATTGTTCTATCCAGGAGAATTGAAAAAGAAAAATCTGATGGAAATGGTCCTTCTTCAATAATATCTCTGTCATCGACATTGCAGCCACAGAGATACTAAAGCGAGTGTTAAAAGTTGTCACAGATTGACACAGTTAATCATACATATATATGTCAAAGTGACAGCTTCACACGTGGTCCTCATTCAATAATTTTTCCTTCTGTTGTCTGTCTACAATCAGTGGAAAATATACATTCAATAACACACTGAGTGTGTGTGTGTATATATATATATATATATATATATATATATATATGATTACTTTTAATCGTTGTAATTGAAATAAACTTGAGAGATATATATATATATATATATATATATTTTTTGATACGATGCTTACTTCCTAACCAATAAGTTCGAAATTAGAGCTACAAATGATAGCATCTTCAAGCTATATATCTCAAAGATTATTGTTGCCAAAACTTATATATATATATATATATATATATAGCTGTACAGAAGTTGAATCCAGTCAAAACATTAAAAATTTTAATTATGTCAAGCGTTGAAATTGAACCCCCTTCAAAATTGATAATTAAGTTTTGACCCACAACTTATAGCATTGATGAGCTATAAATAGTAAGTAGTCAGCCTCTGGTCCATATATATCTATATAGTGATTTGTGAGAGAGATGATGAGGGAGTGAATAAGGATACACAAGCAATAGAGATGCAGACTGAGTGAGATATTTTTGACAATGAAAAATTAATTAGTTAATTAATTAAAGCGTTAGATGACTCTAATAAATGGTCTTGAAAAATGGAAAGCTTATAAGCCCACCACCACCACGAGGCTATGGCGTTTCCAGAACCTAACTCACTCCCTCCCGACATTTGTGCTCTCTCTCTCTCTCCTACGACGCTTCAATATATAGTTTATGACTTTTGATACTATTTTTTCATATTTTCTCGCCTAATTTGATATACTTTTTTAAAATTATATAATCTAATTTTTATTAACATAATTAAAAGGCACAATATTTTAAAAAATTACGAGCATACAAAAAATAAAATAGATTTTGCATGCATCATATGCCTACATCCAAGTATCAGAACTTAATCTGGCCAACCAAACCATGATAAATATATGTATAATCAATCGGTATATATATGTAAATAGAAATGAAACTCAAATACATCAAATAATATAATTTAATTTTAAACTAGAATTAAGTTAAATTCTAAATTTTTAAATAAATAATTATTCATCAGCATACGAATCACGATATATAGTTAAATATGTATATCTCTCTCACACACACATATAAATTTCATCTTTCACCAAAACTTCATCATATACGTGCACCAAGAAGACATCAAACCCGTCCCTCACATCCTTTGAGATTTAAAATCTCAATCTCACCAAACCACACACTATTCCCTTTTCGTCACTTTCCTTCAGATTCAGATCATCATCCCTAAGGAATCAGAAGAAGAAAAATGAACAGTTTCGACCCACAGAAGGAAGAATACTCATCCTTGGAAAGAAGATGGAAGCAAGATAGAAGAACACATATTCATAATATTATGGGAAGTGGCAGTGCAACTCCAACTTCTTCTTCTTCTTCTTCCGCTCCTTTCTATGCTGCCACTAACCCTACTAGCAATACCCACTACACTAGCAGTTTCCACAGCTTCCCTGCGCTCGACGACCACGATCTCGTGGCCGCCGTTGTCCCGGCCGTGACGGTGGTGCTGGAGGGCCGTTCGATCTGCCACCGCATCAGCCTACACCACCACTCCAGCTACCACAGCCTCGCCAAGGCTCTCCGCCAGATGTTTGTGGACGTCGTCTGCGACGGATCGACGTCGGAGAGTGGCGGCGACGACCAGGATCTTGATTTGTCCAATGCAATTCCTGGTCACCTTATTGCTTATGAAGATATGGAGAACGATCTTCTTCTCGCCGGCGACCTTGACTGGAAGTAAGGCTCCTCCCTCTTACACTGTTTGTTTTATATATATATATATATATATATATATATATATATATATATATATATATATCAGCACTTTCGCTTCGCTTTTAGATTTAGTTCACAGAATGTTACGCTTATTTATTCTTAATTAGTATTTAAAAATTAACGAGTGTATGTAGATTAAATTAATAATTTTGATCTCTAAATTATTAATAAATGTACGAGAGAGAGTTGCTTTTCGAGAATAACATATTCTTTGCACTTTGCTTCTTTCAGTCACTTGAAAAAAAAAAAAAGGTATGACGAGCATTTTATTTTTCCATATAAGCTAATTTATACATACCCAGTAATTTGTAATAACTGAAACTAAATAAGCTAAAATTGTGTGTTGCATATCTTAAATAATAGAGATCAATGATGCTTTTGCATACATGTCATACTTAAACTTTTTAAAGATGGATTTTTAATATTAAAAAAAATATATACTCATGTACTCATAAAGCTAAATTTCAAGCGTTATTCCAAATGCGATTTTTATCAAAATTAAGTCTTTCTTTGTTAAGGTATATCAATATCATTCAGTCAACAATTTTGATGATTTGCATTTTATATAATAGGGATTTCGTACGTATGGCAAAGAGAATTCGGATACTGCCAGCCAAGGGAAACCTAAGGAAGAGAACAACAAGAGGGACTTGAAGTACTCATTAGCAGAGGTTATATATATATATGTCGAATAAATTGGATCCACATCCATGAGCCATAACACATTAATCAGGGAGCAAAATTAATGAGTAAATATGTACGTGAAAGGACTATGCTTAAATTTGTATGAATAATTGTTAAAAGAACAATTTCCCCAGTTTGCTGATCATGATTTCTTGGATTATATATATCCCTTAAATTCCTGTTTTCTTTTATGCTTAATTTTGATATATTATTCTCAGACTGTCGCTTTACCTTTCAGAATCAGTAACATATATATGTATGTATGTACGTGTGTGTGTGTGTATATTTGCTTTAAGCCATTTATAACATCTACAAATAGAAGTTGCCAAGTTGGTATAGCATTCAACTGTTACAAGGATGCTAGCCAAAGAGATTCTTACGTGTATTTCTAGCAGAATACAATGAACTAATACAAATATTGATTAATATATTTATGTTAGTGACTTGACATTATCATTTTGCAGATTGTGTTATAAAAAGTTCAATCTCTTGAAAGAGTTACAATTTTTTTTTTTTTTTTGAGTTCTTACGTTTTCAAAAAGGAGAAACTTGTCTCTAAGCAAAAATAAAAATTTAATAATAACAAGATTCTAAAAGATTGGAATTTTATTATATTGTTGTTTGTTATTGTTATTTCTATTATTATTATTATTGTTATTGTTGTTGTAATAGAGAAATTTCATTTTCCTTAGGCTCAGAAAGACTTGAAATAACAACTAATAAAACAACACAAAAAAAAAAAAAGTTGATTGTGGATTAATTGAAACTTGGTCAAAATGACACTCAAACTAGTTGAGAGTTTCCTTCATGAATTAATGCTATTTTCTGTAGACACACTCAAAATACGTAAAGACACGTTGGATGATGGCGATTTAGCCATTAATTTATTAAGTGGTGAGTGCTTGTTATAGAATGTACATATATATGTAATGGTCCAATACATATATGCATGTCATTAAAGTAGCATGGACCTCTTCTGTTTGTGCTCCCTAAAAGTGCACACTAATTAAGAGATGATTTAGGCTTTGACATTTTTTTCATTCGTTTATCCATAGACAGGTCCTCCACTCTACTCTCTGCTCCTTCCTTTTACGCGTAAACTCTTAAGGTAATGTCTAGAATGTTCACTATAAATTAATTTGTAATTTATACCCTACCTAATTCTCAAAAATGCCCAAAAACATTGGGGTATTTTTTTTGCCTTTTTTCTGTGTAAATGCATAATCACTTTTATGTTTGGTTTAATTATATATGACCTTTCTTAGGGGTCATGGGATTTTTTTATTTTTGCTCAAGAGCGGTTAGCAGAAGGAAGAATCAAACATATTCCTAAATTAGGTCATAACAAAATCAAATGTAACCAACACTTTGCTTCTTTTCCACTGTTAATGAAAGGTATCTATACTAAATTAATTGTAAATAATTATAGAAACATGTTACATTTGTTTTTCAAGTAAATTTGAATAAATTTGATTTTAAGAAAAAACAAGTTGACAATTTAAATTTATTTTATTTATATTTTGTAAAACAAATCTACTTATATAATTTTTATAATTTTATAATGAGACTTTAATATAACACTTTAATGTTTACTAATAATTAACATAGCCGTACATGTTTCTTTCCTACTCACCTGCTTGGTGCTTAGAATCGTGTTTACGTAGTGCCCAGTTCTGACTATGGAACCTTCCTTATTTTTCCGATCTTTACTTAAATAATTGGTTGTTTAAAGAAGTACTAATGGTCCCCATCCTATATAATGCCTCCAAACCGACCTTTGGGCCAGTGGAACCACAAATTTCAATTTGGAGCCTCTAAATTAGCTTTAAGTTTCCTTCAATGTATTTCAATGTGGTCCACACACACTTAAACACATCTGACCACCACACTAAAAATGAGTAGGTAAAAACTGAAGCAGACAGATGGGATTGAGCTGTATGAATAAGAACAGTATCTAAGCTGAAATTTTCAATTTATATTGTAAGATCAAATTTTCTAAATTTCAAAAGCTCGTGTCAATGATCAATTCTATTAAAAAAAAAAAAATTTGGGGTGCAACAAGCTCAACCTTAAACTAATCCTTGAGTTAGAATACTAAGCATAAGTGCCATTACTTTGGCCAAATTTGAGTGTAAGACTGAAATGGAAAAAAAAAAAAAAAAAAGACTGGTTGGAATACTATTGACATTTTAACCAATAAAGTTATGGAATAACCTATGGTCATCATTTGTGTCCATTTGCCTACCAACAAAAAGTCATTAAGAGAAGAATAAAATGATTTTGATGCCTCAACCCACAATGCAGATGTCATTCTAGAAGAGAATCACCTTTGTCATCAAATTTTTTAGAAAAGATGCGGCTTCCTGTCTGCAGTAAAGTTGTGGCACAGCAATGGAGAGAAAGTCAGCTTCCATTATCTGTAAACGGAGGCAAACTCCATTCACTAGCCTTGAAATCCAATAGTGAGTTCAATACTTGTTCTGCTGCATCATGAAAAGATCTGTCCAGCCTCAGATCTGGAACTGTAATGACACATTTGTATGCATGACATGTGGAACCAAAAAAAAAAAAAAAAAGGAATATTAGGAGGGCGTTTAATGCAGAAAAAAAAGTAGAGATTGAAACTTCAAGGACACACCTACATAATGAGGTCCCTGATACTGCACATAAAAATACATCTTGTAGAGCTGAAAGCTATACATTAACTTGACTTTCTACGGTCTTCATTCCATTTGAGACAATTTTAGGAATCCTTGCAGCCTAGAAAGTTTCTATTATACCGTGATAAAACTTCCTTTATAGCTTTAATGTATAAGATATCTATATTTTTATCCAGATATATCACAAAGGAAAAAGCTTTGCTAGAAATCAGTCCCTTCGGCTTTGGATTATAGACAACAATAGTTATAAAGATCAGATGCATACAAATCCTCGTAGAATGATGCCCAGATAAATTCGGA
This sequence comes from Delonix regia, assembly GCA_037074485.1. NCBI lineage: Eukaryota > Viridiplantae > Streptophyta > Magnoliopsida > Fabales > Fabaceae > Delonix > Delonix regia. The sequence continues at coordinate 14,311,404 of CM073462.1, read as the reverse complement.
TGGCATGCATTCTAACAGCAGGGACCACATCTAACGCCATCTTAGCTTGACATCAAGACAGAGAAAACATGAGTTTATTTTTACTTCCCTATTTGGCTCGATCACTTTGCTTTGTCTTCCCCATTTTCAAAATTCAAACAATTTTTTTTTTTTCTGCTGTCACACCACTCAGAACCCAAGCAAGGCTAGATCTTAGGAACTACCATATACTGTAACAAATGTCAATAATGCCACAAATAACAAGGGCTTTGATTTATTACCGATCCAAATTTTGAAAATGATATGATTAGTGTGAATTAATTACCAAGAAAAAACTTTAAAGCTCCAACAGTTTCATTCTGTAGTAAATTCAATTCTATTTTTTAAACTGAATACGAATTTAGCAATAGTGACTGAAGTTGCAGCAATTTTGGTTGTGGTAGCATGACACTAGTGACAAGCTATCAGACTCCACATTCATTCACCAACCATAACCGGCTGAAGCAATCTTATGAGCTGTATCAACTGTCAACTGCCACTTACCAATAAGTCATTCAAACTTTGCCCTAATACAAACCAACAAAACAGTAAAACCAGTTAGCCAAACAAGCTCAGACATGCATGGTAGTATAAAAATTATGATAATAATACTCATTTACTGCTTGTGAGAGAGAAAGAGAGAGGCTAGTAAATATTAACATGTTACAATATGCAAATCTGTTATCTGTCTGGAATCTGCACCCAATGTAAAACTTTCTTTTAGTATAGAAAGTGAAGATTTAATCAGGTCCAAGTCACTGATATCTTGTTGATACAGTTGCTTTCTATATATTTCAGGCAACTAATATGCAGATTGATGTGAAACCAAAAGATCCAGCACTATCATAGAATATTGAAATAGATATCATTCAATCCACTCACATCCCAGCTTTTGTAGGTACAAGAACTCCTAAAGGCGCATCTTCAAAAACCATAATCTAATGAGGATATACAACAGTCCACCATGCAGACCATAATGTTGATATCAACAGGCTAACAAGAACATCACTATTCATAATTCCAAATTCAACATACCAACTTGGAGATGAACAAACAAATAAATAAAATGAACCCAACCTAGGAATAAAAAAGTTATGTCTAGCCCTGCAATGGCCAAATAACTTGACATCAAGGAAGCATATGACATTCATTAGGTGCGCATACCTCAAATTCTTCAGCTGCTGCAAGAAATACATAGGGTGATGATAGTTTACCTCGTTTAACTTCTCGGGCATCACCAGCAACAACATGAGACTAGAGAAAAGATTCCAGGTTGTCTATGGTTTTTTGATTCAAAATGTTGCCTGAGAACTCTAGGGTACATTGTCAATATAACTTTGCATAACAAATTTTTCAGATCTTGCAATGTCAAACAAAGAAGAAGCTGAAGAACAATAAAAGCATGAGGTGAAATAAAAATCTTTCTTTGACCCAAATAGAATAAGGGAAATAAGGTATAAGAAAGTCAACAAAAGAAGGATAAAGTGCACCAGTTGCCAAGCCAATTGGTACACCATTTGCATGTAGATGCCTGAGCAAATGGCTGGCCACTATGATAGTAAATAAAAGGACTGAAGGACATCAATATATAAACATTGATATATCTTTTGAAACAAACAAAAAGGAAACTCCTTCCAGCAACCAATTCAGTGGACGAAGAGAAATGTATTCTTACCCTTGCTCGTGGCATTGGACCCATTAGCTACAGGATATGTGTGGGAGACACTGGACCAATAATCTACCAAGTCCATGATTGTGGCACCAATAATTGAAAATATATCTAAAATTTGTCATAGTTATATCTCATTCTAATAACATCAAAGCTTTCCATTTTCCATGCCTGAATATCATGTATATAAATTTGAAAAAGGCTTCCAAATTCCATGTCATACCCGGCATGGGCTCACTTTTTGGAATCAATTTCTACAGCATCTCCACTCTTTCTACAAAAACTTGCTCAGCACTGAGAGAATCACTTATTCCTTCTCTTCAACAAAGACCTTAGAAGCTTCTATATCTTTCTTTCCATCATCTTTGGCTAAAAGGACCAATAAAAAATTTATTTGTATTCAAGTATCATTTCCTGGACTTCAGCATAGAAGTACTCTGTATCTGCAAAAACAGCAAGGCTTTATCAAATTCAAATATCAATCCATGTTTTAAGCATAAATTAGTACTCCTGAAATCTATCATAAGGAAAACAGGATTGGATCTAAGCAGCAAAAGTATCATGATAAAAAAAATATTGGCCAACATATTTAAAATTCCAATGTCAGTTCAGATTTCTGGTATTATGTCCATTAAAAAAGACAGAACCCAACAGTATAGGGGATTAGATCATATCATATCTCAGGCAATTTCAACATCCTTTATGATCTACACAAGCTGATGGAACCCAACAGTAAAACTAGTATTATTAGCAGCAAAACAGGAACCAATCCTCAGGAAATATAGAAAAACAAATAACAAAGTTAAGAACCTCCCTTGGCTTTTGAGAGGTCAAGGACTCTCACAAAACACTACTTAACTCTTGCCTGACTCACTCTACTTCCAAACTGCTCTATTATACTCCTCCAACACCTCCAATCCATTTGACTAGTTAGTTACAACTTTCCCTCCCTTTTCCATCCCTTTTGACACCTCATCAGATCCCATTATTCTCTCTTTTATAACTTCCCATAGGCCAAACCCAATGTCCCTAAGCCCATCGTTACCCGGCCCTCGGAGCTTCACCTTGACCTCAAGGTGAAAATTAGAAGTAGGATCTGGCTGCTTTTTTCCCATAGGATTGTGATCTTGCATACCCAAAGAACTGAAGCAAACATCCCTGAACCTATTTTGAAGTAACTCCTGGATTTCATTGGAGTACTTGGGTTCTTGTGCTCGAGGACTGGACAAGATGGGGTCACCTTGTAAACAAATAATTCCTTCCTCATCTCCAATCCTCTTGTTAAGCTGCCCCAAATTAACTCTGACTTCTCCCAAAGGCCATTGCTTTGGTTTTCCCAAAGGGTCCAACCCACCAATATTATTAGTTTTGTTACCCACCATGAGATCGGTAAGTAATGCTCTCAGTTCCTCATAAAGACACTTGTTTGCCTTGATGAATGTCAGCTCATTGGATTTCCCGAGAAAAAGTTTTTGGCGGTCCATATACTTGTACAGCTTCTTGTGTTCTTGCTCTATTAGAACTGTTGGTGCCTTGAAATAGATATCAGCAGTCTTATTATATTGATACTCACCACCATCTTTGCCTTTTTCTTCTTCAATCCTCTGTGAGAAACGCACAAGTATCCGAAGAACAAATGCCACACCAGCCAATGAAGTCAAACTTTGTGCTACCAATGATATAAGCAGATCATTCAATACCATCGCCATGCCCAACGATATACCCCTATAAAACTCAAACCGACAAAGAATAGTAATAGCTCTCACAATTCCAAAGAGAAATTGGAGGGAGATTTTTGGACAACTTTTGTTGTCAGATGGAATTGGATTTTCTTGAGTTCCCGTAGTTGTTTTCTGATCATTTTCCATTATAATAGGATTTGGTTTTATCCTAGTTAGGTTTCTAGCTAGACAATGTCCAACACCTTCTAATGTTTGAGCATACTGTATCAAACAAGCAATGTTGCTGCTATATTGATTCCCCATTCTTCTCAATTCCACAATACTGATTTTGTGAATCCCATCAAACAGTGATTCCCACAATTGAATACAGAAAAATTTTGGCGGTCACCTCTCCAATTATAGTATAACTCATTCCTAGCACAAATTGTGCCAAATCATCGCAGGATAATTTCCCAAGCCTACTGCCCATTTGTTGGAGCTGTCAATTAGCCAAAGAGCTCCATCTCCGACACCTACCACAACTAGAGGCCCAACGAGATGCTTCAGCTCCATAGAAAAAACGGTAACATCAACAGACGCTCTCCCACCACCGACAGCTACTTCCCTGGCGTCTCTTTCATCTGCCATGGACAATGGCACAGAAGGATAATGCTGAGACGAAGCCAATCGTACCAATCCCCCATTCTCATCTAGTCGCAGAATCTGAGGTGCTTCTCCTTCCTATAACTCAACTAAAGCTGGGCTAAGCTGCGGTCCTTTCATGTTCGCTGTTTTCGTATCGGGTAAGAGCCTTACCAGCGCCTCAGCTTTCAAGCACGAAGAAGGAGCGTGCGGTTTTGCCTCACTGTGACAGGCGAAAACCAGCTTCCTGCTGTTCGCTACTGCTGTACCACCAAGGAGTCGTCTCATTGCTGCAATATTCACGAACGAAAAAGTAGAGAGCATTTTTGCCTTTCCCGTTTACTTCGATGGTGAAAGAATGCTGCGTGGGTACTCCAAATCTCCGTTCTCCGTCAAATCTTGATTGCTGTTTGGGTTCCCGTCGGGTTCATGGGGCTCCATTAGATTGGTTGGCCCAATATTTGGTGTTACTCAACTATTGACAAAAATAGTATTTAGGTCCTCCCCTCATTCTCATAGTTCTAATTTGGTGCACCACATAATATTAATCTCAAACTGGTCCCTCGAAGATGGAAGGAGTCCTAACTTTGGTCTCTCTGTTAGTCTGCAGTTAATATATAGCCGACATGTAATGTTAATTGATTATGTCAGCTTTTTTAATATGAGGTGGCTAAAATAGTAACTATTGCCCTGCCACATCACCACTTCTCTGCAAGGTTCCTTCGTTACTAATTCGAAGAAGGGTGATTCGAAACGCAAGTGTTGAAAACTTGTGAATCCATTGAAGAGCTACAAAGGTGCGTCTCCTGATGTCGTATTTTTGCCCTTTTCTCCATGGGTTTGCTCTGTAGAAGACGCGTTCATAGGGTTTAGTTTTCCTAACAGTCGAAATCAGAAATTAAGAAAGGATTGCTTGTTTAACGCCGGCATATTTCGAAGCCTCTAGTTAATCAATTTCTGTCAGAATATTTTCCGAAAATTAGTTCCAGTTTTGTTCTTCACTCATGTCATAATCTAGTTGAAGTATTCCTTTATGTTGTCGGTGACTTATGCAGAGGCAAAGTCAGAATTGCTGGAACAATTGAACTCTTGTGGGGATGTAAGTGCTTCATATACGTTGCTGTCAAAAGAAATGCTTATATGTTTGACATTATCATAAAATGTTGCCCGGAGAGCTTAGACAACTATTTACGGAAAGAAGAATTCAAAAGGGATCTAATTCAATTACTACTGATCACAATATAGAATTTATCCTTTGCTTTGGCATCATTATCAATCTTAATTCAGTTAGTACTGTTCATATATTTTTTTGTCTGTAGTGAAATTAATAATTTTATTCACTAAATATTTACATATAAATTTGTAAAATACTTCAAACTTCGTCAAAAGGAAAGCCTTTTTTTCCTCTGATATGAAGAACACCTTCTGAAATCTATAGCAATTTTGTCCATGGAAGGACGATCAGAGAGCAACCATAAAATTTTTCTTTTTTGCTCTAAAAATTTCACCCCTCATTCTTCTTTCTCCTTCAAAACTCAATAGTGAAATTATGACAATAATTAAATAAAAAATACATTCATAATTTAATTTAGATTAAGAGACTTACATATTTTTCTTTAATTGTAGAAGTTCATCTAATTCTGGTTGAAATCACTGATGATACGAGATATTTATATTAAGTGTATTTCAAATTTTCACAACTTAATTTTTTTCTTAAGTTACAACTGCATAATACTCGTATGTATTCTCTCAGAACCTCTTAAATCTCTATTGGGTATATTTTTAGTATATCCTTCCACTTTCATATAATAGTCTAACCCTTTTATAAAGGTGAATTATCATTAGAATTTAATAGTAATTTTTATAATTACTATTTTATCTCTTATGAATAAAAATTGTATAATATTTTAACTGATTCCTAGATATTATACGATATTGTAATATTAATTATACTACAAATTATCTTTATAATCTTCTAAGGAAACATAGGATCAAAGTTTAGAGGAACCCGTAAAATGTTACAGCTCAAATAAGCTTATGACAAATATTTGCAAAAATTACCCAAAACAAAGACACTTCAGCTTAAGGGTGTTCAAATATTTCTATAATACATATGTGATTCTAAAACAAACCTAATGAAAAAACCTGAAGAGACACGTAAGATCATAACTAGCTAGTGAGATATTTTCCATAGAGAACACTGCGAATCAGAGCAAGACTTTTGTCCACGTACTTGTGCAGGCACCATCAATCCCATCACAGCACTTGCACATAACTCCAAGTGAAGCCAAAGTTTCTATTCATCCTACAATTATCAAAAGAAAAACATGAGCTTCATTAACATCAAACATGATGCGATACTTTTGTTCCTCAGGAGATCTTCAATGGAGAAAAGAGAAGAGGCCGAAATCGAGACGTACAATTGGAACCGCGATTTTGTATTCCTCATTTACTCCTAAGGAGATCTTCGATAGAGAAAAAAGAAGAGGCTAAAATCAGAGAGTACTTTTGAATCTCCCTCTTTCAACTCCTCATTTTTCTCCTGCTCTTCTCAACATTGAAGCTCTGTGCTATCAGTGTCGAAGGAACCTTGCAGATAAGAGGTGATGTGGCAGGGAAATAGTTACTATTTTAGCTACCTCATATTAAAAAAAACTGACATCATAAATTAACAATACATGTTAGCAATATATTAACTGCAAACTAATAGAGGGACCAAAGTTGGGACTCCTTCTATCTTTAAGGGACCAGTTTGAGATTAATATTAAGTAAAGAATTAAATTGAAATTAAAAAAATAAGTAAAGGGCCAAAATAATTTGTTTTTTCCCTGAATATAGGAACAAAAGAGCCCGATAAAGCTTACTGCTCCCTTTAGCTTTGGGCTTCTCTCTCTTTTCATTTCTCTGACCTGGTCCAGAATCCATTTACCCTCGATACCTATTTCACTGTCCCTTCTAGATACTGTTTGGCCATGATCGGATAAGACTCGTATCCACTCTTAACTGCTTCTTTAACGCTGATGGATGTCCTCACCACAGCATCTACGATCTTCTTGTTCTCTTTTTCTTTATTGCCGCCTCCGTTAACGCTGCCTCCTTCCTATGCATCTTCTAAAGCACTTGTTTTCCTAACTTCCTGAAGCATCCAGCCATTGCTAATGAGGTATCAATCAAACATATATGTGCAAGAAACCAAGAAAATTTCAGTTAACAGAATAAGTGAATTTAGTATTTACATTCATGGCCTGGGAATTACATGGTGATGGGATTGGAAATAATACTACAAGTTCAAGTTGCCCCCCAACTTTGCTAGCTTCCTAAAAATCTAAGCTTTCACAGAGATTAATGGATTCCTGATAAATGGGTGTATATATTCAGTTCCCAATATTTAGTTCAGGAAATACATGATATGTATAAATATACATGCCAAAAGGCTAAAAGAAGGAGTAACACACTCCAATCCTGAAATTTGAAGTAAATTATTGGATGCAGATGTAATGCGAAATATTTTGGGCAGTCCAACTATTTGGTGATTTTACATTCTATACAAATTTCAATCACTTGCCAGAGTTAATCCTTCATGTACTATGAAAATTTGGTGGCACAAATACTGCAATTTCGCCATGTAGAGAATCATATGCTATAAGATGTCAGGCCAATAAAAAAAAGTTTTTGATAAGATTATTTGAGATTTCTTAGGTGGTGTACTTTATGGCATGAATTTCTTTGATAAACGGATAGAATAGATCTTGTAATGTGTTGGTTGCAACAGCTGCCAGGTCTTAATTAATCCTTGTATCACAAAAATTTTTACATTCGAAATGTGTACTTCATCTAGGAGATTCATTATTACCCCTTCTCTTTGTTTTGTGTACCAACCTATTTTCTAGTATTATTTTCAGGAAAGAACATTAAACATTTGGTTTGTAGAATGGTAAGGATTGAGAATGAGAATAAGTTTTAATGAAATGGAATTTTAAATTCATGGATTATCTTTAATATGACAGTGAGAAAAAGAGTGAGAATGGGAAAGAAGATTAGCAAAATGACTATAATACCCTTATAATAATTAATTATTGTTATTATTTATTAAAAATTATTATATAACAAAAATAATAATTTTTATTATTATTAAAAATTAATTATTATTATTATTATGATGATGAAAAAAATTATTATAATGTTATTAATTATTATTCTTTAATTTTTATATATATTTTTTTACTTTCTCCATCAGTCATTCGCAGATTTTGGTTTCTTTCAACATCCTTCAATCCTTCACCATCAATCTTCTGGATGAATCTGAGCGACAACGCTAGAGAGAGATGAAGGTGACAATGGTGAGAGAGAGAGAGAGAGAATTTTCAGAGACGAAGGAGACGATGTCGCCAGAGGAGATGGAAGTCGTTTACAGTGAGAGAAAAAGGATGACTGGACATGAGAAGGCAAAGAGTGAAACTGCAGGGAGTGAGAGACGACGAAAGAGACAAGGGGACCAGATGAGATAGCATCAGATGAGAAGGGCCATTTGGTCAAAAATCATCCATTCCTTGGAAAGTCGCACATTCCCTCCCCCCAACTAGGTAATCTAGATTCCCTTTCCTTCCCTTCAAATCCATGAACTAAACATGGAAGATGGAAATGAGTCAAAGTTTGCCAAGTTGCTTAAGAAATTACTCACTTAATGTGTACAAACGATACTATTTTGTTTTCTAAGGCTACCGCTAAAATGTGTAGTGTCATAAATAATACATTGAACTCTTTTGTTATCTTTTTGGGCCTAGCATTTTCTTTGTATCTCTAATAATCTTCTGCCCCAATACCCTTATCGTATAAAAAAATTCATGGCAAGAATCTTTCAAGTAAAAAATATGCCAACAAACTTAGAAAATATATTGGAATTTGGGAAAATGTTGATAAAAAGAAAATTCAAATCTTTCAAGAAATAATTAATAGAATTTACTTAAACTTATGATGTGAAAATCTAAATTGTTATTTTAAGCTCGACACGTTACTCTTATTCAATTTATTCTTAGTTTCAATTTAGTCTATTCATTTTCTTACTATCATATACCTAAAATAGCTTGTTCACTTATTAACTCTAACATAGCTAACTTTTTATGGGTTATAATGTGAACTCACCTCGAATTCATCTAATTGAATGAGATATTCTTTGTAGTTGAAAATAAAAAAGGGGTATTAGCATTCAATCAGCTCATCACTTACTTTTTTGCTAGGGCAATTAAGCTTGCAACTCCACTTTCTATTTGCACAAATCAAATGGAAAATCTGAATGTCATCATATGGTTGAATGTTTAATTTAAGCAAGGTAAAAAGGAAGTCCACCAATTTATACTTTACACTTAATACATCATTCTTACTTTTTATGTTATTTGGCTAACTTGTAATGAGGCTATCCACAAAGGAACGATACAAAATCCAAATAAAGCCTTAGAAGTTGTCAAATGCATAATGAATGAATTTAACATGCTTCAGGTTCTTTTATTTCTTATTCAAAACAATATCATTCTATAACTTGTCACTTGATTCTTTGCGCTCAAGCTATAAGTTTCTCTTAATTTCTATTTGGCCCTAATGATAGAAATTGTTAATCAATTATAGTTTACTAGATCTTGAGAACTTATAAATTTTCATGTGTTATACAAAATACAATAATATCAAATTATGAAAGAAATCATACCTTGATCCATCGCTCAGGAGGCGTAAACCCTTAGATTCCTATAAGAGAATTAAGAAAGAGGAAAAATGTGTTTCTATTTCCTATTTTATGTGCGCGTTAGTGATAGATTAAAAAAGAACACATAACCTTATTTATAGATAGAGATAGGGACCAGTTTCTAAATAAACATTTATTATCTGATAACGATAATGATTATCTGATAATATTTATTATCTAATAATTTTAAATTTTAATATATTAGATATTCTATTAACCACTCCCATCAAGTAGTTAGTTGCAGATAAACAGAAGGAAACTACTTCACAATTAACCAATTAAAAATTAGCTCATTAAATTATTTATTTAACTAATTAAATACTTAATCAATATCACTTTGGCTAACTTAAGTCTTACATCTCCCACTAGGCTCATATGATATTGCCTTACTTTATGGTCAAATAAATCATAATGCATATAAAAATTATTAATTTCTCATACATTGATTATATCACTCGTCATAAATAAGGATTAAAACTAATATGAGTCATGGCAATTGTGTATCATTTATTTGACACACTTTTTTCCATGTACTACAACATCAATCCATTTTCCTTATTATGACCTATAAGTGAGAAATGCATATTTGGCCTAACATTATGTCTTTTAATAAAAATAAAACATGTTATCATCATTATCATCATTTGTGTATACATTACTTAATTAATAGGTAAATCAGACCCATATCCATTAATGAGCTCATAGTGTCAAAATATAATACTTTAATAATGTTCAACAATCCTTATTATTAATAATGCCCATATTTATGACATAATATTTAAATGTCTTGGGCTATAATCCTTTTGTTAAAAGGTCAACTATCATAAAAGTGGTGCTAATATTTTCTATTGATACTGTATGTTTCTAAACTTTTTCTTTAGTGGCAAACTTTTAATTCCATATGTTTGGCACCTTTAGAATACTTAAAGTTCTTAGAGAAGAAACCTGCTACAAAATTATCATAATAAATTTTCAACAGCTTGGCAATACTATCGATAGCTTCAAGTCCTTAAATAAAGTTCTACAACCATTTAGCTTAAATTATAGCCTTAAAGCATGCCACAAATTCAGCTTTCATGGTGGATGCAACAATTACAGACTGCTTTGCTTTCTTGCATGAGATGACTCCTCTAGCTAAAAGATATGAATAGCCAAATGTGAATTTTCTTGTATCCACACTACTTGCAAAATCTAAATCTGAATATCCAATCACCTCAAGGTGATTAGACCTTTTATACATTAGCATATAATCCTTAGTTCCTTGCAAGTATTTAAAGACTTTCTTTATAGCTTTCCAATGATACAATCTTTGGTTACTTTGGTATCTACCTAACATTCCAACCTCAAAGTTGATGTCTAGTCTTGTACATGTTTGTGCATACATCAAACTCCTAACAACATATGCATAAGGATTTCCTTTTCTCTATTTTCGTTCCAAATCATTATTTGGACATTGCATGAGACTAAATTTGTATCCTTTTTGAATTGGAACAGGAGATGTTGAATAATTTTCCATCCTAAATCTTTCTAAAACTTTGTTAATATATGCCTTATAAGACAAACTTAACAATCTTTGTGATTTTACGTCTCTTATATCCTTCAATTTGAAATTGTTAAAATTTCTTAGTTTCATGTAATAGACCAAGATCATTAGCTACTAGCAAGATTTTGTCAACATATAGAATTATAAATATAAATTTACTCCCATTGACCTTTAGATATATGCATCGATCAACAATGTTTTTCTTTGAATCTAAAGTTAACAATAATATCATTGAACTTGAGATACCATTGCTTGGGAGCTTGTTTAAGTGCATATATTGATTTCTTTAGTTTACATGCCATGTGTTCCTTTCTTTCAACTGAAAACCTTATTGGTTGATCCATATAAACCTTTTCCTCTAAGTTTCCATTGAGAAACGCAGTTTTTACATCTATTTGATGTAGTTCCAAATCATAATGAGCTACTAACGTCATAATAATTCAAAAAGAGTACTTTTAAAGATTGGTAAAAATGTCTCCTTATAGTCAATGTCATTTTCTAAATAAAACCTTTGGTAACAAGCCTGACCTTATAACGTTCAAGGTTACCATAAGAGTCACATTTGGTCTTAAATACCTATTTACATCCAACACCTTGCAACTTTCAGGCAACTCTACAAGGTCCCACACATTATTATGTTCCATAGATTTTAACTTTTCTTTCATGACATTTAACCCTTTATCAACATTGTCGCTATTAATGGCTTGTGAAAATTAAATTGGATCATTATTTATTCTTAAGTCATCTTTTAACTCATATAGATAAACCATATAATCTTTAAAGATAATTGGTCTTTTTTTTGTTTGGGTTTTTCTTAATACTACTTGTGGGTCATTCACTATAGATTCATTGTGAACAATGAGATCATTAATTTGTTGTTCTTCTTCATTATTTTGTGGTTCAGCAATTTGAGGAACAACTACTTTAGAAGAATTGCAAATTAACATTCTTATTTCCTTAATTTCCATATTTCATGGAACTTCACTCCCACTGATTTCACCATCTTCAATGAATGTGCATTTCTAGTTTTAACAACTTATGGGTTATGGTTAGGATAATAAAATATATACCCTTTAAATTTTTCTGGATAACCAATGAAATATCTACTGATTATTCTTGCATTTAGTTTCTTTTCTTGTGGGTTGTATACTTGTAATTCTACTAGGAAGCCCTAAACATGTAGATGTCTTAACTATTTTTACTTGTTTAATATAGTCAATTATACCTTATTTTTACTTCCTTTTGACTCAACTACATTAAAAGGTAGGATTGCTTTGAAGTTTAAACAATACAACATTGTATCATTCACTTTATTCAAATCAATTCATGTAAACAAAGTACTAATTTCAATACTAAGGTTTGTGTTTGTGATTATTATTACCCTAATACCTTAATTTTACCTTACTTGTTATCACTTGTTACAATAAAAAATTTTTACCTCATAAGCATACCAAGCTAATTAATGGGTTTTAATATTATTATTTCATGTTTAATGCGGTATATGATGACTTTATTATTTATTAGTTTTCTTTCATCCTTAACAAAAGGTTTTCTATACTAAGATAAAAATGATTTTCCTATCCTCCTTATTTTAGTGATGTGGATTATAGAAAGTCTAGATGGTAGTATTGTAGATGATTGAATTTTTTATGTATGAAAAAATACTAATGGTACAAGTTTATTTAAGAGAATATAAGACTTGTAAAATTCAAGAATATACTTCATTAGGGCATGTATGGTAGTAAGAATCCTAGGGAAAGAATGGTCCCACGTTTGGTTCATTTATTCATTCCCTTTCCAGAGAAAAGGTACATTCCCTCAAATGTGGCAATGTTGATTCCCTGACAATATGGAAGGAACCTGAAACATTCCTAGAAGTCACAAATCATATTACTATTGTATCCTCGTCTTCTTCATAGGACAAAACAAAGAGCTATTCTCACCCAATCATTGGAGAACTCTTCCTTGCCAAACCTAACACAACTCGAAGGCAAGGTTACTGACACAGTTTCAATTTTTGACAATCAACAACCTATTCTGATAAATGGCATCTTTTGTGGCATCCGTAAGAATAGTTCCTTTCAAACCCTATCATGTCCAGAGAACATTCTTATTGCCGTTGAGATACCAACAAATCAGAATTAAGAAGGATAGATCTAAACAAAGAAGATGAACATAGAAGGAGAAAATGATGGGAGAAGATGAATGGTGAAAGAACAACATCCAAGAAGAAATTTGTAGAAAAGGAAGAACGTTGAAGCAAAGAAGGAAAAAAATTACAAAATTTAAAAATAATAATAATAACTTCTATGATAATAATTAAATTTTAAATAATAATAAAGTTTTTTATTTTTATAAAAATTTAAGGTTTAATAATTTTCTAATAATGATAAAATTTTAATTAATGATTATTTTTTACAATGATATTACGGTTATTTACTTAATGTTTTCTTTCATTTTTATTCTTTTTTATAATATCATATCAAATATAATACATGAATGGCTTATAATTCTATTATATTAAAACTTAATCCTTTATCTATTCTTATTACTATTTCCGGTCATACCACTAAGGGTACTCTTAGAGCATGCTTCTCGTCTATCAAAATATGATAAAGTTTTTGAATGTACGAGGAGAATATATCATGGGAAAAACATTCAAAGTTGTTGACAAAACATTATTTAGAAGGAAGTTATTAAAATTATTAGAGCTAGGAGTATTATTATCTATTAAAAAGTTATAAAATGTTTTTTAATTCTTCAGTGTAATTATAAGATATAAGGTCCTTAATAGTAATAAACTGAATTTTATTGTCCTAAATTAAAAATTTCCCTTAATTTATAGAACTTAACTGGTTAATTCAATAATTTTTGGGCTGGAATATGTAGGAGATTCACGAGGCTTTTTACTTGCGTTTTATTTTTGGACTAAACTTAGATACAATTTCTTATATTTTTGTTATTAAAATTTTAATAAACATATAACAAATGTATGATTGACGAATAATAACATAAAAGATGTATAATTTGACTAAAAAATTATACAATTATTTACAATAATCACACATATGTTCTAATATAATTAAAAAAATTAAATACTTATTAAATTTTTACTAAAGTATAATATGACAAAGTTACAAAAAAACTGCCTATATCTATTTTCTTCCTTTTTTTTTTTTTTTTTGGCCAAAAGGCCTTAACTCATGCTTCCAGTTATCTTTTGTTTGGCGATTCCAACGGCAGTGGCAACATTTTTCACGTTGAGCGCCTTCCTGTCGTTCAAAATTCCCCCAAAACCAAACGCGGCTTTCAAAAATTTGCCCCCACTCACCTCGTCGCACTCACAAATGGAATATACCACGGATACACATTTCCCACCAAAAAGGACTCACAAAATTTAAAGCCCCACTATCCTTCCTCACCCATTTTTCACCAATCAAAATCACGCAATTCTAATCCGACGGTCACTATCTCCACCGTACTCACCACACGGATAGCCAACTAATCCAACGACAAAGAATCGATCGTCCTATCCTATATAATGCCACAGATCTTATTCATCGGTGCCATCCAAGCCTTTAGTTTACGCGTCTGAATCAGGAAGAGAGAGAGAGAGAGAGAGAGAGAGAGAGAGAGAGAGAAAGAGGTAGCAACCATGTCTGGAAGAGGTAAGGGAGGTAAGGGTCTTGGAAAGGGAGGAGCGAAGCGTCACCGTAAGGTTCTGAGGGATAACATTCAAGGTATCACCAAGCCGGCAATTCGCCGTCTCGCGAGGCGTGGCGGAGTGAAGCGTATCAGCGGTCTCATCTACGAGGAGACCCGTGGGGTGCTTAAGATCTTCCTTGAGAACGTGATTCGCGACGCCGTCACCTACACTGAGCACGCTCGCCGCAAGACTGTCACTGCTATGGACGTCGTCTATGCTCTAAAGAGGCAGGGCAGGACGCTCTACGGGTTCGGAGGGTAGAGAGTTAGGGATTTGGGAATTTTATCGAGTTAGGGCTTTGTTGAGCTCGCAAGCTCTGCGCTACTATTGTTGATATGAAGAATTAGTAGTTGTCGATTGCTGAGTGTTAACAATGTTCGTTATGATTATTCGTTATGTTATAATTTAGGTTGCATGAACTGGCAATCTTTTCGTAATTTATTCCAATTTTCTATAAATTTCAATTGGGTAATCAGGAATTATGTGGTTGTCAAATCCATCTCTGATAGATGTGTTTCTGCGTGCTGAATTAGCTGCGGGTGGGGTTTCTGGGAAGAGGCTGAAGTAGGATGGATTTTTAGTTTAAGGATCAATATATTCAAAGTTCAAGCTTCAAAAGTCGCTGATGTATGAAGAATGGGCTTAATCTCTTATAATATCTGTCATCGATGAAAAGTATCCTAAACCTTAAAATGGGTAATATAGGCAAAGGTGTATTTGGGGTTAGAACAACTTTCTTTGATTGTTCTTATGGATTTGGCATTTTCAGTGTTGAGGCTCGGTATTATATTGTTAACAATAACATGAATATCGGGGTTGATATCTGACTAAAAATTAGGGCTATAATCGTAGAGTATATTTGGTGCGTTTCAGTTTGCATAATTTGAATGCATTGATAGGTTGGCAAATTTTGTTAATTTGAATGCGTTGATAGGCGCTTCTAAAATCTATTGGTGGCACTGGTTTACAGTTGACAATTTGCTGGTTTGAATGTGATCAAATTGTGATGTTAGTTCACAATTTAATTATGTCAATTACATATTTTGTCAAAAATGTTGTATCCTTTAACATTTGCATGAAAAGCAATCAATGAATGTATCAAGTAGATCGCATTGCAACCAATCAAGATAAGGAATATCTGGGTAGGTTTTGCACTACCCAGTTTCTTATTTCCTCTTTCAGGTTCTTCGTTTTAACTACTCGCTTCCTACCCCCTTCCAGCTGAAAAAGTATTACGATTCAAAGGAACTCATTGTTAAAGGATTCCTTTCAGTTTCCGGTGAGGCGTATAGCTGAAGAAACCCATTTTTTCTAATTTCAAAACCGCTTAAAGTTAGACCACTGGTGAGTCTGCCATGATTGTGGTCCATGTAAACTACAAAAACGACCTCTAATAAAATTGGTCAAAAATAAATTAAATTGATAAATTACACGGTGAAAATTATGAGTTAAATTATAGAATTATATTTGAAATTCTATACAAATCTTATTTGTGTTGCTCTAGTCATGAAGATAACAAAAGAGGAGGAAACTTAAGGGAAGGAGGGGAAATCTGAAGGGGATGGGGGAATAACCCAGAAATGCAAAAATTCTTGCATAACATTATTGCCCTTTTATATATATATATATATAGCATTTTGCTGATTTCAAAATGACTCATAAGTTGAAGGTCTTTTTTGAAAATTGGTTCATGAATATCCTAACTTATTGCAAATTTTCCCTTCTTATAACTCATTTTAAAGAGTGTTAGGCATAAACTGATTACTTGATATAGTCAAACTTAAGTTTGTTAATTAGTCAACAATTGCTTAATGCTAATGCACACTAATATAGTCTAACAAATTGATAAACTTTCTGTGAAAAGCAGACAGCTCAACAAATTAACCGGTTCTCGATTCTGAAGCGCTCTCATCTCAACAACAACGCAGGAAGGGCATAAAACAAGAACTATAAAGTAAGTATAAAACAAGGATGATAAAGAAAAACTAGCTGAATAATAGAGAGCAAGAGTAAGTGAGATTAGGCCATGAAGATTTCATTAATGGGATCAAGACAAACCTTGCTTCGTTCGCAATGAAGCATGCTTCTGCAATGTCATTGAACCATTTTCCTCTATTTGAGAGATGCTTCCTATTTGCTATTCATAGTAGCATGGTAATTTTATCACTAATCCTAGGTTTTCTTTTGGATGCATTAGGCTCTATCACTTACCTAACCTATTTAGTGGAGCACACACTAAAGTGCAAAATCCAAACCACTCAAAAACAAAATAAATTGACGGAACCAAACTCACGATTGTTTTCTACAGAGCTTGCTCACCGCGCTGATAATGGGCTGCAAATGCATATAAAATTTAATCATATTGACCATTGTCAAAACCATTGAACTGTGAACCAAGCGTTGTGATCCTTTTCATTTCTTTTTGAATAATATTTTGTCAATTTTAGATCTTATGATCTTCTTACCCTTTATGATCTAAATCTTATGCATGATTTTAGAAGTGACGACGTTGTTTCATATAATCCTACTAGGACTGATCATAAGTCTGGTTAACCTGGTGAATCCAGTCCAATCCAATTATATTAGGTTGGATTATGATAAGGCCAAATAAAAAAATTAAAAAAATTTATCAGGCTGGGTCAGGTCCCGGGGTTGGCATGAGGCCCAATCTGGCTCGATATTACTTTTTAATTTTTTTAATTTTTATAATATATTTTTAATTTAATTTAAAATAAATTTTAAAATGTCAATTCTTTTCAACTTGTTATTTTTTTTCATTCCAAATCTTAAATTTTTTTAATTTAATTTTATTTCCTTTCAAATCTTATTTTTTTTTCATTTTTTGTTTTGAAAAAAATATTTTTACAAAATATTTCATATTATAAAAGAAAAAAGATAACTTTGCCCAGACCTGATCTAACCCAACCCGATTCACCCTAGTCACTACCCTGGGTCTAATTGGATTGGGTCAGGTCCCGGGTTCCAAAAAACAATCCGATATGATACCGGGTCAGCCAAAAACCCAGCCCTTGATCACTCCTAAATCCTACTTTAGATAAAAATATTTTGATGTAGGCTGATAAGATCATTCAAAATGGCATTTTAATCTATTGCTCATACCTATGAAGACAATATTATAAGCTACATTGAGGCTTTTTAGAAGATAAACTCTCCAAAAGAAAGAATGAGGCATAGTAGTGACATTCTTACCAATAATATCTCAAAAAAACTTGATAAAATCAGCTATAAAGTTCACTCATTCTATATTTATCATTCTCTAAAATTGTGAGCAAAAAACATAAACGATCCAGATTTGCGAACCAACACTCAATAATCAGTTCAATTTAAAAGACTGGCATAAATTCTTGCTTAGCTAATATTTGGTTTTATCAAATTTCATCCATTTGGTCAATTTTTCACTAACTGATTTTGTGGTTCGTAAATAAAATTATATTATACAACAGTCAACATAAGACAAGTTTTTCTACAATATCATGAGATTGCCATAAATTGAACTGTTATATGATCGTTAGAATAACAATATTCCTAACTTTTAAATAAAAATTAAATTTTGTATAACTTTAGAGAATAAAAGTGCATGCTAATCTAAAAAACTTCATAATATGACAATGATATACATAAAATCATGCAATTGAGTATAAGGAGTAGTAAATTCCCATATGCTAGATGAGACGTGAGATGTGGAAGGAGAGGGCTGACAAAACGATGCTAAACTCCCTATGGATTCTCAGTTAGCAATCTTATTTATTTTTATTTAAAGGTTTTTCTAACCATTGTCCTTAGAACATAGATTAAAGATAATTTATTACACATAATAAATTAATCTTAATTAATAATATTAATTTATAATTATTTATTATTATTAATAATAGATACAGAAAATTATCTTAAGTTAATTTTAGATATTAATTAAAAATTATTTATTGCACATAATAAATAAATCTTAATTAATACAAATTAATTCATAAGTATTTATTATTATTAATAATGTATACAATAAATTATCTTAAGTTAATTTTATTAATTAATAATCATTTAATATGTGTAATAAATAATTTTTAATCAGTATCTAAAAATTCTTGTTAGAAAAATCCTATATTTAATCATAAAATTGCTGCCTCAGGATCAATAAAAAGAAATAAAAAGATGGCACCGGCCATTGATGTTATGTTTGAACTCAACTTTATAATTAAAATTGACAACTTCAATGCAAGCAAGCCGCCGGCAACCCTACCATCCTGAGATGACAGTGACTCACTCTTTACTATTCCTTTTTTGGGTAAATTTTACCGTTCCTGAATAGTACCTCCATGTCCGATTTGAATTTGTTCAGGTAAACGGATTTATTGGGGATTTTAATGTAATTAGATCTTTATTGCTTGATAAAAATTTCATATATTAAATTTAAAAATAAAAAAATTATTTAGGATAATGACAGACATAGTTTTCAATAAAAATTTTGATTTAAGGACTCACATTTCATTAGAGATTTTTTTGTAACATCATTAATAGAGAAAATGTGGATTCCTTCCATGTCTGATAAATTGGTTTCTCTTAATTTTGTTTTTCTCTTTTTAATTTATTGTTAATTTAAAAAGAGGGAAATAGTTTAAAAAAAGAAGAAGAAGAGTGTATGAAATTATATATCAATGAGTCTTATTCGGTACTACATTGCTCAACCCTCCTTCACTCAATTAAGTGATAGTACATTTGTTAAAAAAAATTTATTTATTTTTGGTTCAATTACAAAATACCGTTGAATTTTGTTCGAGGTTATAATTTTTTTGCTGAATATACATATTAGCAATTTAGCATTATATTTTCAGCGTTTGTTAAAAAAGTACCTGTTTTGACATGCCTCTCTTTTTGGGCCGGAAAGTTACATACTTTGACATTTTATTTTCATAGATCAAATATACATAAATTAATCAAGAAGCGTTCGTCATATATACATTTTAGTACCATTGTATCAAAGTTTTAATTTCTTTTAATATTTAAAATTTTGTAAAATTATTTTTTGCCTATTTTTAATAAAACATAATCTCTTTTAAATTAACTGTACTAAAATCTTATCTAGAATAACGTTGGAAAAAACCAAATCATTATCGTCTTCTTTAATTAGAAACCCATCCCAAGATACCATAGATCGAGCTGATTTAAATAAATAAAAAAACATAAATCTGCGATCAAACAACCACTTATCATAAGGAAAATGGAAATCTCATATTTGCCCATATAAATGTCAGCCCTTTGGTACCTAACCTTTGGACAATCCACTGTTCTTCATCGCTCACTCTGTTTTCTTGTTCCTATATATGCCTTTCTCTATCTTTTTGTTCCCTAACATTTCTAGAATTCATCGACAAATATACCCAATACACCTTTCCTAATAAGTCAATATCGTTTCCCATATACTCCACCCACAAACAATCCGATACATTCTACTTCCCACCTTCCTCTGTTTCTTCTCCTCTGTTTTCTTCTGCATGTATATACATAAACCATACTCTGCTTCTCTTCCTTCCCTCTCTATATAACCCCATCCTCCAAGTCTAATTCATTTCTCTTTATCTTCGAAGAATGGCAGATGAAGATGCCCATGTGATTCGTATGCCAAATTATCGACGGTTCTCATCATCATCTTTAGAAGGAGAAGAAGAGGAGGCACTCTCAATCTATGACCTCCCACTCAAGGGCATGTCGTCCAAGGAAAGTCGTCGTTCATCGTTATCAGAGGCCTCTGAGTTATTTGAGTTCTTCAACGACGTCGTTCCCGACATGTGCCCCGCCGACGAAATCTTTTCCGGAGGGAAACTCGTACCCTTCAAACACAAACTTCAATTGAATTCTCCTTCAATTGATGAAAAACAAGTAAAGGTATCCAATAACCCGTGGACACACCGATTAAGATCCGACCCGATCTCCGGGTTACAGTCCCCTGTTTCTCGATCCCAAAGCGTCGGAACGTGCACCAGTTCTCCCCGCTCAATGATGATACGAAGCAGCAGGTCCTTGGATTACCGGAAGCTAAGCCATCGGTCTTCGAGCTCCGTCGTATTTCTGGCGCCGGAGGCGGAGCGAAATTCTTCGACGGTTAAGAGAGCAACAAAGCCGCGGTGGTATTCCGTGATGTTTGGAACGGTGAAGGTCCCACCGGAGATGGAGCTCAGCGATATCAAAAACCGGCAGGTTCGCCGGAACCCGTCGACCAGGATGTTCCCTGGGGTTACGGACACTGGAGGGAAGCTGGCTGAGAGTCGGAGCTCCGGCAAGGTGTCGTGGAGGATACTGAAAGCTCTCAGTTGTAAGGACCCAAGAAGTGTGTCGGTGGCGACGCCGTTGGCTGTGACAGAGGCCACGTAATCATAAGGAACGTGACGTGACGCTCGTATTTGGACGGAATTAACCTCGTAGCTTTGCGGGACCATGGTGACGCTGGGCGTGCATGGTAGGGGCATTTTAGTCATTGAGTGGAGACATAACATAGAAGGAAGGTGGTGTACAGTAGCGAGCCATTAGGATTTTATTTATTAAATTTTTTTTAAAAGATTAATATATTGAATTTGAAGGTTTTTTCTTAAGAAAAAATTGGTGGTGGATATATGAGACAAATTCCCAATCACGACAGTGACATTAAAAAAAGAAAAATCATATATAGGCTTAGCTTATAGACCCCCTAGAATTTTTTTCTTCTACTTTTTTTTCGTATGTATATCAATTCTTCGTCATTTGGGAAACAGTTCATGACGATTTAATTAATTTTTAATCTATTCTTAATTAAAAGTTAATGATTATCAATAAAATATACTAAGTCTCTGTTATATTTATATTATCAATTTGATGAAAGATTAGGGGCTATGTTTGGTGTTTACCTAAATCCAACTAAACCACGTACAAAATTGAACATTCGATAATGTATCCATATTTAATGGATTTTTTTTGCTAAACATCCAATAATAGAATCGTTTAATTAAATATTTAATGCGTTTAGAGAGAGTGTAACACCAAAAAATAAAAATAAAAACAAAAGTGATAAAAATGTTTATGAAATATACTTTTCTAATTTATTCCCTATTTTCTCTCCCAAAACATGATGTATAAAGGATTCATTCTTAATTGTTTTCACTGTTAATTTGATATGTTTGAAAAATGAGAATGTATTTAAAACAAAACAGCTTTTATATAATATATAGTTAGGTATGATTACACTCATAATTTTGATTAGTTAACTAACGATTATTGAAAGCATCGTAAATAAAATATTACAAAATTTTAGAGTCATGGTAAAGGTCTTTTAATCATGTATATAATATTCTGGATCTAAAAAATTATTGATATGATCCTTATTTGACTTCTTTAACTTACTTATTTATTTCAACTTATTTTGTTAACTTTTTTTTAGTTTAATTATTTAACTTCTAATTTTTTTAATCTTTTTCAATTATATTTGTTAAAAACACCGTCACTGATAATTTGAGTAGATATAAAGAAAACTGCCACTTGAGTTGTAAAATACATGAGTTGGATGCAATGTCCTTTCGTTATATGCCAACGCTCGAGTTTAATAATAATCGAAGGGTTCTTTATTTTTATTTTTTAAGCTTTTTGATTGCACATCATAACCATTAGAGTAAAATAACACTCATATTTTATTTTCTAACGAATGACTATTATTCACAACAACTTTTTTTTTTTAAATTAACGTCTCCAAAAATTAAATAATTATCATTATTTCTGAGTTCATACAACAACTATTACTCGTGACTAACGTTAGGTTGGTCAGAATAAAAAATTGAAAGTTTATAATGTATCTTTTAATTTTTTAAAGGTTTATATATGTTTTTATAATAACAAGAACACCGTGCAATTAAATAATTTTTTTTAAATATGTCACTCTAACAATTAATAACCATAGTTTCTTTTAAGCACTCCTAACTGTCAAGAAGTGAGGCCAGATTATTTATATATTTTTCGAACTTGTCCATTAACATGATGGCGAGACAGTAAACGTGGGTGACTCTAACACGCCCACGTATGCATGAGTTTGTGCTCAACAAAATAATTGCACTAGGAAGTTATGGCTTTCTAAATTTCTCTATCAATGGAAGCCACTTCTTTGTGTGGTTCTCTTTGGGTCTGTTTAATGAGGGAAGAGTCCATGATCCTCATACATGAACCTCATTTCATTTTCTATCAAAAAGTTGGCACCGACATGCTTTGCATTCATTCATTATTTGATCAAATATTCCTTAACAGAGTCAGAAATTACGCTCTAAGCAGGAACAACATCAGAAAAGCATCCTGCATATTTTACAGTGTCCAAGATATCAGATAGCATAAGATATTATTCCCCTTTTAGTTTGAATGATTTCACATGTCATTCTAAAATCACACTAAACACCACATGAACTGCACAGCAGCCTTCAAATTATGTTTCAACACCACTCCGATCGTAATACTCAGAAAAAGAAATCTGAAATATTTAAGCTTCACTTGGTTTTCAAGAGACAACTGCATCCTGGGGCCACATGAAAGGAACAGTGACTAGTGTTTACGCTATGGTCCAGAGAAAGTAGAGAAAACATCCTAGATTTAGGTAGGGATCTTAAATTCTCAATTTAAATTAGTAAGAGACAGAAGCAGCAAGACTCGAATAACGTAGGAAACAAAAAAGAACAGGAACCAGGCAGAAATGTGTCAGACATTTCCGTACCAAATAGGGACCATGTATCTGTCTGGAACATTGATGAAAAACAAATAGGAAATGTGCCTGCCAAGTCCATACCCATGTTGGGACAATCTCTATGAGTAGCATTGAGGAAGAAGAAAAGTGATCAGCATGATATTCTTTTTCACCAACTTACTCGGGGTACTCAATTCCCTTCGTAAAAATGGAATCAGAATCCTCACGTGTTCAAGCGCGAACAGGAATGGGTCTTTTATTTATTTATTTATTTTTTAAATAAAATAATAATTTAATATATATTATAATTTTAAAATAAACATTATATATAAAAAAATATTTAAATTTTTTTAAATTAATAATAATTTATTTTAAAAATTACTATTTTTTTTCTTAAAAAAAAAAAGGCAAAAGGCAGAGCAGGAGAGGATCTGCTCACGTAAAAATGGCCTTAAATCTGAAGCAAGCAACTAAACAGTAGTAAATTAGGCTTTTTGATCCTATTGTCACAGTGGAAACTAATAATGAGTAAAATGTTGCACAGTAAAAATTAATATGGATTCCGTGGAATCATCCAATCTAATTAGATTTTTAAATAAAATAAATGAATTGCATGAGAACATTTCATACAACTTTTTTATTTAAAAAAATTAATAAATCGATTACATGGTAAATAATCACACAACTAGTCAAAGTTAATATAGTGTAAGCGATTTCACATGGAGTTACACCACATGATTGAATAATCATGTGATGTGACTGATTGAGACGTGTGAAGATAAGTTGGTTGCCCTGCCACATGGCCAACCATGATTGGTTTAGGAGATTGTAAATATGATAAATGATATGGAACTTTTACAAAAAATATCATAAGCATACGTTAAAAGTTGCAGTTAGCACACCCTTATCACTTTAACTCTTCATTGCTTCATGTTGGTTCATTTTGCTCTTCATTATCATCATCATCATCTTCTTCTTCTCTTTATCTTTCATTTTCACTCAATTTTTATTTTTAACTTTGATCAAGAATGTCCCACTATCAATATTTTTGTTGGTTTGAAGAGGCTCACCAGATCAATTATAAAAAAGAGTTAACATATTTTAATTTTTAAAGTTTTAAGCATGTGTTTTATGTAGTTTAAAATTTATATTTTGTTATATTAAGCATAATAGTGATATGATTGTAGGTGAAAAATAATAAAAATAATTTTTATAATTTTTAATAAATTAAAATGATTAGAGAAGGTCTCATGGATAGAACATTTTTATTTTATATATTTAATGAGATTAGATTGAATAATATTAATTTTTATTATGAATGATAGTTATGATGTTTAATAAATTAGAGCTTATAGAGAAGCTTACATAAATCAAAGATTTTTTTTTTTATAATAGGAGAAATTAAATTTAGAAATAATAATTTTAGTTAGGAATGTTTTTTAAGATGTTTAATAAATTAAAGATCATAAAGATGAAATAAATTTTTTAATATTTAACGAAAATAAAATTATTTTTAATATAATTAATTTTTCATTGGAAATAATTTGTATGAATAAACCAATTCTTAGAGAAGTTTCCTAGAAGAATATATATTTTTTAACATGTAACAAAAATAAATTTAATAATGGTAATAATTTATATTAGATATAATCTTTATGATGTATAATAAATTAGATGATTTATTATAAATAATTGTTAAATTAGAGCTTATATAGAAGCCTCCATAAATTTAAGAATATTTTATTTTTGTATTAGGAGAAATTAAATTTAGTAATGATAATTTCAGTTAGAAATAATTTTTATGATGTTTAATAAATTAGAGCTTGTAGAGAAGCTTCCATAAATCTAAGGATTTTTTTATATTAAGAGAAATTAAATATAGTAATAATAATTTTAGTTAGAAATAATTTTTATTCTATTTAGTAAATTAGAGATCATGAAGATGATAGAATTTTGTTAATATTTAACAAAATTAAATTTAATTATTAATTTGTTATGGGAAATAATTTGTGTAATGTATAATAAACTAGAGTTCTAAAAGAGAAGAATTTTTTTCCTTTACATGTAACATTAATAATTTATATTAGAAATAATTTTTATTATGTATAATAAATTAAAGGATTTAATATAAATAATTGTTATGAGGTTTAATAAACGAGAGTTGATAGAGAAGCTTCCATAAATTAAAGAATTTTTTGATATTAGGAGAGATTAGAGTTAGTAATGATAATTTTAATTAGAAATTTTTTTTTATGATGTTTAATAATTGGAGGTTGCATCTTTGCTCATTCACTTATGTATTATGTAATCATTTGTATGCGAATTTGGATTGTGGCATTTTATTTATGTTTGTCTACTTAAACTCTGTATGTGGTTACTTGTTTATGTACTATGTCCTTGTGTGTAACCAAGTTAGGTATATCCCTAATTATTTGTGTTATGCAATTGTCAACTTATGAAATGGCCACATAGCTAATCTTTATAGTTCATGTGGTTAGTTGTTTATGTATTTTGTCATATTTGTGCTTACAGGGTATTTCTATAGCTGGGCATCAATGTGGGGTAGATCTAGGTCCTGAGAACAACTCAGTACTATACTTGCAAACTCGACATATGTTGCATGCTGTGTGGCTTGGCTGAGGAAGTTCAATGCGGCTTATAACATTTATCTTACATATTATTGCAAATTAAGGGACATAGTTAACATAATCTTTTGTCATACATTTACAAAATGATTGTATACTATGTATTTGATGAATTGCTCAGGTTGATAAACTATTTGACCCCCCCACTTGCTATTATTCCATACTTGAGCTAAAGTGGGCTTTACGATGTGTCTCACCTAGCAGTGTTTGAATATGACTTAGTAGTTGTTTCAGCCCTTATTGAAAGGTGATGGTAAAAAACACATACATTCCATATGACATAAGGTGAGTGTACTATCATACTTGAAGATGTTGCAAAACAGTTGGGCCCTCTTTGCTACAGAATACCAGTTTGTGGTCACACAACCTATCTGTGCCAGTATTTACTTGGAGTTACCCCACCCTCAGAGTAATTTGAAGGACAAAGGCTAAGTGTTACTTAGCTCACTGACAACTTAGGCAACTTCTTGATGATACAGATGAGGATCAAGTTCAATGTTTTATCCATGCCTACATATTGCATTTAATTGGAGGATACTTGATGCCTTATCAGATGAGACATATAGTGCCACTTATGTATTTAACTTTTCTTGAAGATTTTGCACAAGCTGGCTAATATAGTAAAGGATCTGCAGTTCTAGGTCACTTATATAGAGAGATTTGCAATGCCACTAAGTATACAAACAAAGAAATTAGTGGTTGTTTGACCTTGTTGCACTTGTGGGCATGGGATAAGTTTCCTATGCTTGCCTTAGAGCGATCCCCCTATCTAAACCATTGACTTGATGTTTATCTGCTAGGACCATCGTTAAGCTTCAGGTTTAAAAATAAATTTGTTATGCATAAAATATTCGAATTCAATTTTATATGTCATTGATATTTAACGTTTACAATACCTTTTAGGTGGAAGGGCATTGGGCTGCATCCTCACCTGCTATGTATAGCTATTAGGCACCACAGAATCATGCTTAACCAAATGGGGCCTAATGAGATGCATTTATGTGGATTGAGTTAAAATATTTTCACTACTTCATACTTACAAATTTTACTTATATTTCACTTGTTAAACACAAATTCTTTGGTGCCTATATGACCCACCTAGTGTGCACGATCTCATTTCGACATACTACCTTGCCTCACATGACATTTGGCATGCATAAGTCCCAATTATATGCTTCCACATCATAGAGTGGCACCACGCAGATTGAGTGCTTCGAGAGTTTAGTTTGTAGAAACCAATTCCAAGAGATGCAGTCAACCTAGGCGTATGCTACTTTGTACAGCTTCAGACAAGCAACATAAAAATTGGTGTCAAGAGCATATGTCTTTCATTTAGTGTTGGAACAGATGGCATGCCACTCTCTGGAAACCCCTCAATTAATACATCCTATTGATCACACCTCTGAGTACATGTGCTGGTATTGGAGGCATACATGTCGCTGGATTCACCCTGCCAGCGGGGCTCAGGGCTTTGTGGTATTTCCTATGGAATTGTCATTTGGCATGCATAAGTCCCAATTATATGCTTCCACATCATAGAGTGGCACCATGTAGATCAAGTGCTTCGATAGTTTAGTTTGTAGCAACTAATTCCAAGAGATGCAGTCAACCTAAGCACATGCCACATTGTACAACTTCAGGCAAGTAACATAAAGATTAGTGTCAAGAGCACATGTCCTTCATTCAGTTTTGGAACAGATGGTGTGCCATTCTCTGGAAACCCCTCCATTAACACATCTTATTGATCACACCTTTGAGTACATGTGCTGGTATTGGAGGCATACACGTCGTTGGATTCACCTTACCAACGAGGCTTAGAGCTTTGTGGTACTTCTTATGGAATTTTCATTTTCATCATTATACTATTTCAATATTTATAGTGACAAGAATTTAATGACAATTATTTTTATAGGCTGACTTAGTAGAGCAATTATACAACATCAGTGTTCGCGACCAAGACCTGTGCCCAAATTGTCAGCATTTTTGCATTATTGTAGCAATGATTGTACTGTTATGCTACAAGCACTGGGAGACTACCAAGACATGAGTGTTCTAGCACACTCCTTTTGCCCCAAATTTGCTGAGGCCAAAAATTCCACCAAGCAAGCCTGGAAAGAGAGCACATGACTTCATGTCCACTAGGGAGCCATTGTTGGATGACCGCGAATAATGGTCTGTCATCCCTAATGTTGATCAGTCTTGTTTTCTTTTATCCACAAACTATACAGATTCTAGAGGCACTGGCCCATCATGTTATGTTTTAATGCCACCATCATAGTCTCCCTTCCCTGTTCTAGACCCACCTCTATTTCCCATGATGTCATAATAAGATGCTTATGGCTACGAGTTGATCACAACACTAATGATCGATCTATTTGCGTTTAGTACCCAGTATATAGATAGACCATTTGAATTTGGCAGATCCTCACAAATGCAACAAGGGTTTTTTATATCGAATTAACCGATCCCTCCACTTCACTCCCAAGGATTGAATTCTACCCCATTGCCACTCAAAGTGACTCATCATTTGATAAAGAAGAGGGAGGGGAAGAAGAAGAAGAAGCAGATGTTCAACCTATACTGTGCCAACCATAACGTTTAAGAAGAAGGCCTTGGTGTGGCACTGGAGGCTACTTCTTCATTGATTGAATGTTGAGGCCTACTGTTATGTCATTTGTATGTTTAATTGAGTCACTTATGGACTCATGTTGTTTGTACTTTTAGTGGTGTGCTTATGAACTTCTTATATTGTTTGTACCTTTGATGATAACATAACTAACTAATTACTTCTGAATTAATTAATTATCATAATATTTTATAATTCCAAATATTAAATTAGTTTATTAATATATATTTTAAAATATTAAATATTATTAGGATATAAGTTAGTTTAAGTGAAAAAAAATTTTTTTTTATAAAAAAATTCTAGTTGTGTTAACAGAGCCAACGCAACCTGGAGAAATTGTTCACTTAACCAGGTTGCGTTGGCTCATTCAACACAACTTATTTTTTTTCTTTTTTAAAAAAATTCTTTGTGGTTATGTTGGATGTTTCCACGCAACCTTACCTTAAGCTTATATTTAAAAAAAAAAAAATTACTTGTTTAGGCTGCATGGGAACCTAACACATTTGATCATATCTTGATATATTATTTTTCACTATGCTACATTTAACTCATTATTATTTTTTACTATAGCAACAAGCTCAAAATCCCTAGTAAAATTATACTTTGGTAATAACGTTATACTTGAAACACTTGTGAAAGGCCAAGGTGAAGTTTTACTTATAAATATAAAGCACTTACAAAATGATGTACATGTTCATATACTAATCCATATAATTAGATAAATAATTTGAACCATTAGTTGCACAATGGCTTGTTGAGTACGATAAATTCTAAATAAAATCTTGTTAAAATATCATATAATATTTAAGGTTTAAATCTATTAAGATATTATACAGTATCTACTCATAAGGGGTGCTCATTAAGTAAGGGTAAAATAATAGTTATAGGAATTTTCACTAAATCCTAACCCTAGCTAGCCTTTTATAAATAGGGTTAGACTATTATACAATAGATAAGATATAGAGATTTGAGATGGTCTGAGAGGAATACCTGTGAAGTATTCTGCAGTCACATTCAAAAGCAGATTTAGACTGTGAAAACCCGAGATACACCCAATACACTATGGGTATCTCATTCGATCAATGATCCTAGCCAGAGTTCGATCAGCTTGCACAATCACCTACTCCTACCCAGAATTCTTAAATTAGGGTTTTGAAGAAAAAATTGAATTTTTTTTTTCAAAAAATTCCCTCTTTGCATTGCAAAGCTCATTCATCCCTTCTTCACTGCTGCTGGCTCCCCCATCAAGTGGACCTTGCCGACAACCATGTCGTTGGCATCTGAGCTGCTGAATTGAAAAAAAAAAAAGAAGGAAGTCATTTGCCTCCCTTCACCGTCGAATGAGACAGAAAGGGAGAGAGAGTGTGACTTTCTCTACATCATTGCTGGTGGCTGTGGTCAAGGGTGACACTACAATGGAGGTAGACACTGTCATCGGCTACCTCTGTGCCCTCCACTTTGGAAAATGCTAGCGGTCATCGTTGTTTCCTTTTTTTTTGAACGAGAGACATGTCTCTCTCCGTTGTCATTGCTGGTGGTAATGGCTACTGGCGACATTGAACCCTTACTGTTGACGGTCTCTGTCACTCTTTCAGCCGACATGCAGTGGGGAGCTGTAAAGGAATGGTAGCAAAAACAAAAATTCTGAAGGAACGAGGGTGGCGGCAACAGAGAAAGAGGAAGAGGAGGAAAGAAAAGGAAAAAAAAAAAGGGAGATTAAAGTTTTATTTATTTATTTATTAAAAAAAAAGCAGAAATTATAATTTCTTTTAAATTTAAAACTCTAATTTTTACATCATTAGGCTTAATCAGATATTTGGGCCTTTTATTAAAAATTTTGTTTTAGGCTTTATATTCTTAGAAAAGTTTTTTAAGGTTGGCCTTTTCATTTTTTTTGGGAAGAAGTTTTGGACTTGTAAGAATTTATTTTAATTGGGTATATGACTCATTTAAAAAATAATAAATTAGAGGTCTAATTGTTAAATCTCTAATTAATGAACATTTAGATATGTTCAAAAATATAAATTGTGTATTTATATTTTAGCTCCAAATAAAAGTAATTAATTTTTTGGTGAAAAATTAATTTTCTTATATCCCAATAAATTTCAATCAAGTAAGATATGATTACTTATCATTATGTTAATTAGTTTAACATTGTTTTTATTAAATTGTTTTGTCAATTTTCTTCCAATAGAAAATTTAGAAATATAATGTTGATTAGCTTAACATTATTTGTTTAATAGTATTAATTTGTTTAACACGTGTAAGCCCTTACACTTATATTATAGCTCTTTGGATTTGTATATCGGTTGGAAACCCAGAACTGCGGGCTACTGGTCCCAAAAGATCTATTTTAGATCTATATTCTTGGTCTAATTATACCACATACGAGATTTGCTATTTGTTAAAGCATTAAATGCATATATTAAATATGTTAACTAGTTTAACATGTTTATTAATGAATGTTAATTAGTTTAGCATTACATAATTGATTTATTAATGTGTTAATTAGTTTAACATGATAGTTAACAAATGTTAATTTGTTTAACATTTAAAAAATCATGATTTAAAATTTGTTTGTAGCATGATTAGGACACTTAGTTGTGTTTTGATTTCATTGATTTATACCTTGCATATAACCTTAGGACGATGATTGGCACTTCGTGCTCTTTCAACTTTGGGTTATGCATGGGTTAATTAGCTTAATCATACAATACTTAATATCATAATTTGTAAGCATGGTGAACATTAAATTTGACATGTTTTTTAAATATCTAATCTTGATTACTTCTAAACGTATTGTTGCTGAGCTCAACAAAAGGGTTGAAGCTAAATGACAACAATTATGAGATTTGGAGTATGAAAGTCCAGTATCTCCTAGAAGAACAAGAGGCTCTTGAGACTCTCAATAATGTCATGGAAGAGCCAGAAGTTGGAAACACGGCCCAATATAGGCAGGACCATAAGACTTATGATGCTTGCAAAAAAAAGAACTTCACTGCTCGTATTACATTGCTGAGCACTTTGAAAGATGACATCCTAAGGAAGTTCAATGACCACCAAAGCGCTATGAGGCTTTGGAATGCTCTAAGAACAAAGTTCAGAACTACATCCATATGCAAATTATGTTATTTGACGATCAAATTTGACTCATAAAAGACATGCCCAAAACATTCTATGAGGAAACATCTGAGGCTGATGTCAATTATGATCACTAAGCTAAAAGATGCTAGAAATGTCTTAACAAACGAGTGGCAAATCCAAGCCATTATTCACTTTTTGCCTAGTTTATAAGAGTATATAAAGATGCATCTCACTTACAATAATAGAATCATAACTCTAGAAGAGGTTCAGAGGCATACTTGAACTCAAGGAAGAAAGGCTTGAATAAAGCAAGCCGATACCTAAGTTGCACATGGCAACTTCATCTGGAAAATGTGATTCAAAGAGAAAGAGCTGAGGAAAGAACAAAGGACCAGCTTAACCTAAGAAAAAGCCAAAGGCTAATCAGCAAGGCAAAAAGAAACAGCAAAAGGTGCATTCGGCAAAAGTTAAGTGCTTTAATTGCCAGAAAAAGGGATACTATGCGAGTGATTGCTCTAACCCTTCCAAAAAGGTAACCTATACAGCTTATACTAATGAACTTTGTGTTTCTAGCTTTATTATGCTTATTGAATCTTGTCTTGTATGGATTGTAGACTCAGGAGCCACCAACCATATAGTGAGGGACCGTGGAGCCTTTGTTGACTTCAAGTGAGTTCCCTATGGAGCATACTGGATATATGTGGGCAACAATATTAAGGTTGCTGTCAAAGGGATCAGAACATGCAAGTTAGTCTTGCATGGTGGTCGAAATCTGATCTTACATGATGTCCTTTATGTGCCTCAAATTCGACGAAATGTTATTTCAATTTTGGTTTTACTTAGGCTATGTTATGATATGTATTTCCATGACAATTGTGTTAAATTAAGTTACAACTTGGTTTTTTTATGGTTTTGGTTATATAACCAAAGGTTTTATTTCTATGCATTTGGATGACGAATCTTACATTAATTATAATGTTAGTTTTTCCATGTTTTTCTTTACGCATGATTAGGATCACGATGTAAATATATTGCATGCTAGACTTGGTCATATTGGCTAATAGAGAATGCAACGATTAGCAAAAAAGGATTTGCTTCCCAGCATTAAACAAGTGAATTTGTTTACTTGTGAATTTTGTCTAGCAGAAAA
Organism: Delonix regia; assembly: GCA_037074485.1. Lineage (NCBI taxonomy): Eukaryota > Viridiplantae > Streptophyta > Magnoliopsida > Fabales > Fabaceae > Delonix > Delonix regia. The sequence continues at coordinate 14,278,219 of CM073462.1, read as the reverse complement.
ATCTGCTAGAAAACCTTTCGGTAAAGCAACTAAAGCCAATTTTCCATTGCAGTTAGTTCATTTTGACATCTGTGGGCTTATGAATGTCATGGCCAGGCACAGAGTGAATTATTTTATCACATAATTATACTCATTTCGGTTATATCTGTTTGATTTCTCATGAGTTATAAGCATTGAGCTGCTTCAAAAACTATATGAACTTAGTTGAGAATCAATTAGATAAGAAGATTTAAACTCTTCGAACCAATCAAGGCTGAGAATATTTGTCGATTCAATTTAATGAATTATGTGATGAGAAAGGGATAGTTCATCAGTTAACTATTCCAAATACTCCACAATAAAAAAGTGCTGCAAAAAGAAGGAATAGAACTCTCCTTGAGATGGTTAAGTCCATGATAGCACCAACTAATTTGTCAATCACCTATTGGGGTAACACATTGATATCTGCTGCCTACATACTTAACTGTGTCTACAAAATCAGTTGTGACCACATCATATGAGTTATAGACTGGGCGAAAGTCTGACTTAAGTGTTTTGAAACCTTGGGGATGTGTTGCCTATACACATGATTCCTTTCACAAGTATGACAAATTTAGTCCGAGAGGAAAGAAAAATATCTTTATTAGATACTTAGAAACCTCAAAAGGTTATGTGTTTATAGGTCAGCAAGACAATAAGAGTGTGATTGAATTCGAATATAAAGATGTCATATTCTTAGAGAATGAATATCCTTCGAAGGGTGAGGTAGGTCAAGACCTATCCTTATTTGAGATACAGGATCCAAATGCACTAGGACCATTTCATTCAAGTGGGAAGATTATAGCAGTTGATGAATTAGTTTCTCATCAATAACCTTCTTCATCATTAGATTTAAATGAAAGTGTTCTTGAGCTAGTTGCTCTAAATGGGAATGAGACCATCATTCTTAATCTAAGTGGGAATGAGACCATCATTCTTAATCCAAGTGGGAGTAATATTGATCTAAACGGGAATAATGAAGCAAGATTCAACAAATTATAACTGAAATGTGGTTCACGTAAAAAGATTCCTTGCTAACGATATGAGATTGAAGGTGGCAAAATTTTTACAATACTCTTGCAAAATGAAGATGAGCCGAGAAATCTTAGATATGCTTTCTTATCACCTTCCAAGGATAAATAGATTAAAGCTATGGAAGAGGAAATGGAGTCTATTAGAGTCAACAATATTTGGGAACTTGTTGATCTTCCAGTGGGCAACAAGGCCATTGGGAACAAGTGGGTTCTCATTAGTAGCAAATGGGTATACACAGTAGGAAGGAATTGACTATATGGAGACATTTTTTCCTATTATACGATTTACCTCTGTTTAATTACTTTTAGTTATAGTGGCTTGTTTAGATCTTGAATTATATCAGATGGATGTAAAGACTGCCTTTCCCAATAGAGAATTAAATGAAGAAATTTATATGGAACAACTTGAAGGTTTCATTAAAGAAGGTCGAGAAGAAAAAGTTTATAGACTTTTGAAGTCTATTTATAGCCTTAAACAATCTTCAAGGTAGTTGTATATTTGTTTTCACAATACAGTTATCTCTAGTGCTTTCACTATGATGAGTGAAGACAACTATATATATACCAAAAGATCTAAGGACAAGTATATGATTATGACATCATATGTTGATGACATACTCGTAGCTAGAAATGATATGTAGCTGATTAACGAGGTAAAGACTTGGTTGTCATCTCGCTTTGAGATAAAAGATATGGGTGAAGTTGCATACATTCTTGGAGTTAAGATTTCAAGAAATTGTTCTAAGAAACTCTTGTATCTCTTGTAAGAGAATTACATAAAAAAGTTTTTGGAACATTTTAGTATGGAAAGTTGTAACCCTACTGACATTCCTATCGACACAAGTCGAACCTTGAGTGCCAAAATGTGTCTTAAGACTATCATGGAAAGAGAGCGTATAAGTCGAACTCTATATGGGAATGCAATCGGTTGTCTAATGTACACTATAATATGTACTAGGCCTGATATATGTCAAGCAGTTGGCTTGGTGAGTAGATATCAAACCAACTAAGGTCCTAAACATTGAGAAGCTATAAAAAGGATCATAAGATATTTGAAGGGGATTGCTGATTAAGCGTTGTGCTATCAAGGTGGCAAAGATTTAAGATTGGTAGGATACATGGACGCTGATCATAGAAGGTACTTAGATGAGCAAAAGTCTATCTCAGGATACGTTTTCTTACTTAGTGATGGTGTCATATCATGAAGTAGTAAGAAACAATCATGTGTATTTTTGTCTATGATATTTGGTTGAAGAGATTCTTGGATCAATTGTTGTGCAAAGCAGAAAACATTCAACCAGTGTTAATGTACTATGACAATGAGGTTGCAATTGCATACACCAAGGATTCAAAGTACCATTGCAAAAACTAAACACATAGATATCATGTATTACTATGTGAAAGACATAGTTGCATGTAAGACTGTGAACAAGAAGTATGTATCTGCACATGAGATGCTGACAGATCCGTTGATTAAGTCTATTTATAGAGATGTGTTTATGAGACATATTAGGCTTTTAAGATTGTGTAGAATTTAACATACTTCATTTGTGTTTTTAATATTTTCCATTGTTCACAGATAGAGATATTTTGATGTTCTTTGATAATCAATAAAGTTTGATTTCCATGTTTACATATCTTTATTTGAATGTTGTGTACATTCTTATTTATTGTTAAGTATGTCTGGTAGACAAAATGGTTAGCTTTCTCACACAAGTAACTTCCTTAGTGTCTGTGTGACATTGGAGATGAGACAAAATTTTAAGAGAAATTATCGGAGGATAATTTGAGAGTAATTATACTTACAATCATTTAACTTGCCTGACTGATGACATATGGTCATTATAATTGATTTAATGAAACAAATTCATCATTTCTAGTTTACCTTAGTTAGTAGATGTGAGTTTAAGATATTGTGTAAATCAAGGAACTCAGCTTTAGACTTGTGGTGTTTAAAATATCATTTGTACAACATTATTTGTGAAATAAACATACACTCTACAAGAAAAGGAGGAATACTGTAGCACATGTTTCATACCATATGTGCAAATGCCGACTATATGGGTTAACATGAGTACAATCTCAACTCATGATTATGTGAGACCTTTGAGCTTTTACGTTGGCTCTATATTTGTACCCTTGGACTCCGATTAAGTACTTAAAATGCAACTTGGTGTTTGCTATCTTAGTATGTTATTTAAGGACTATGTGTAATGATTCAATTTAACAGGACATGTCTAGAAAAGTGAACTAAACAGGACATGTCTAGAAAAGTGAACTAAGTCTGTGTCGATAGGATAGTAAGAAGAGGAAAATCATAAAGAGAATCTCATTATTCTTTATTCACCAATATACCTATTATGACTTGTGTGTCATGATTGTGAATACAAAATATTATGATAGATGAGATCATTGAGAGATATCTGAATGTAATTCTTATGATCTAAGGTACATGTATACTTTATAATCTACGTGTAGGAATGATTTCAACAAGAGACTATATATTTGTAAATTATGTATATTATTGATACTTTCATAGTATGCTGGTCGTACAACCTACTTTCCCTATATGAACAATTACAAATTATAAAGAGAAAGTGTTCTCTTGATTTACTAAGAATATGTTTCTTGGGTTTAGAGCGTATAAAGACTTCCATTATGTGTGAGTGGGAGATATTAGAATATCGTATAATATCTAGGGTTTAAATCTGTTAAGCTATTATATAAAGTTCACCCATAAGACATGTTCATTAAGTAAGGGTAAAATAATAATTATAGAAATTACTAAATAACCCTAATCCTAACTAGCTTTTTATAAATAGGGATAAACTATTATACGATAGATAAAATATAGAGACTCGAGACGTTTTGAAAGGAACACCTATGAAATATTCTGCAATCGCATTCGAGAAGAAATTTAGACTGTCAAAACTCGAAATACACCCAATACACTGTGAGTATCTCATTCGATCAGTGATTCCAATCAGAGTTTGATCAGCTTTCGCAAATAGGAGAAATAGTCTCCTTCCCTGAATTATCTATGAACGTGTTTATTATTTCCTTTAGATCTCATTTTGCACCATATCAACAGCACAACCACATCCATTTTACTACTACTGTAAACTTTCTTGTACTGGCGTTGCTAAAAAGGGGCTTGAGATCTGAGAATACGTTCTTTCTGTCAAATAAAATGCTTCTTCAAAACCAGGAGGAATAGTCTTTGCAAATGATACTTAAGAGGATAATTTCTGCAGATACGTACCTCTCTTGAAGGAACCATAACTTGTTCTTAAAGGCATGTACTCCTCATTCCTCACCAAAAACTGACATTCTGAGGAAATCAAATTCATTTGGAAAGCTTGCAAAGAATCAGCAGACTTCAAAAACACGTCAAGAAAAAATTATTGTTGGAATATAAGACAGAATTTAATAGTTTTCGTCTTCCCTGAGGCTCTGATTTATCCGTAACTTGTAGAGGTGGGTTTCTTTACGTGGACCTTAGTAGCATCGGAGGCACTGAATGTCAGCTCATTTCCAAGAGAATGAGCCATCAGTTTACAAATACAAATTGGCATGAACAATAACACTGAAAGAAGAATCTCAGAAATGTAACAATAGAATGACAAAAAGACAAACTATTAGATACATTAAAAGATCAATATTTCTTTGATCTTACAGTTTTAAGGAATCTCAGTGCTTTCCCACACCACATATGCGTGCGCCTGTGCTTGCATCTCTGATTGCTACATTTACTAGATCAAGTTCAATCAATTAGGAAAACAAAGACTTTCTCATAAAAAGGTTTAGATGCAACTAGTTTACGGGTCCCACAACTTATTAGAATTTTCTCAGAACGATTTGACACTGTTACATAAGCAAAAAAAAGCTTATCATCACTTGCCCAAATTAGCTCTTAATGCATGACAATTTCATTTGTACATTTCTTTTCAGTTTCTAAAATCTCTATCCATCTGATTGTTACTGACTGTATTTTTCTCATCAGGCTGTACAAATTCGTTTCACACACATATCATGTCACATGAAAAGAAATTACTTTATCCTTCTACATACGGGACAGACTAAAGTCATACTGATAAATTACGAAGCCTGAAAACATCTACTTCTCTGGAAGAAGGAAAAGCTGATAATATGACGATGGTCTCTGAGTATTTGCCAAATCTATCAGAGAAACTTCCTTTGAGGAAAATACCACTGGCTCAGCCTGGCCAGAATACATTGAAGGCGTTGGATGAATAGACTTGGACAAATAATGCAATAATAAAGAGGGCATTACGATGAGGCACATCACTGACTTTTCTAGACATCAATAGCAATCAGAAGAGTTGCCACTAATGCAATAATAAAGAGGGCATTACGATGAGGCACATCACTGACTTTTCTAGACATCAATAGCAATCAGAAGAGTTGCCACTAAGTAGCTGTTTTGGTTTAAAATTACAGTTCAACATAAAGGTAGATTGACAATTAAGGGGGGCAGATAAAGGAGAAATTTTAGAGAAGATATGATAAACTCTACTTGCACAACAAGAATAGGGACTGTAGACAGAACTATTATTTCTTTACATTATGCCTGTACTTCTTTACCGAATTCAATTGAGCAGTGTTATTTTTTTGGCCTGAATTAAACTAAAGGCAGATTCTTTAGCATACCATTACTACTTTTCATGTTATTTAGGCAGAGAAACTAATATTTTTTGAGAATAGATTACGCTGACAGCTCATATAAATTTGAGTAATTTACTGGGATCGAGTGTGAGAATAAACTTGTCAACCCCATCTCCGGAAAGGAAAGTACTTAAGGGAATTAAAAATACTAAATTCATCTGAAAGGAAAAGAAGTTCCGTGTTTCAACAACTTTTCTTCCATAAAAGATATATCCTAAATTCTTCGATATGGAGTGACTATCGCATGAGAAAGGCAACTTCAGCATTTCGCAACATGATGAACCAGACTAGACCGAAATATATTTCTCACTTTGTCCCTACTTCGCAATGCAAATTATACAGAGTAAATGATGGGGGAAATGCGTTTTGCTGTTAGTCATCATTCCTTATGAATAGATGACCTAGCGAAAAAAAGTATATATCCATGTGATATGGACGAGTAAACACAGCATATACAAACACATAACCTACTTTCATTTAACAAGTTACCTCTATTTCAAGCCACCAATTTCATCAACAACATTGCCATTGTCACATCTAATAAATTAATAGACTATTCTTGAATTGATACACTTCTACTTCCTACTTGATCCAAAAAGCCAAATTCTTGCCTAGTGTTCACTAAAAACACATCTAATAAATTTATATCTTTGATCAGCCGCATGAATGCCCAGTCAGAGGATTTAAAATTTGCAGCACTAAAAACACTAACAATAGCATTAGCTCATTAAGGCTCCACACATTCTTGTTGGTATAGGAAGAACGATGTTTTTTTTCACGAATATCAAACACTTGAAGGGTAAAAATGCTATCCATTGATGTGACTTTATGGCCATAACACACACAAAATGATTTACACATATTCAGAGTTCTAGTTACATGTTTGATACGAAAGAATGTTACAAAAACTTCCAAACCATACACCCTCTTGAAAACAAAATATAACAGCCCGAAAAAATCATCTACGTAATCACAAATCAGTTGCACATGTAAACCCCACTCTCGAATCTGTGACTAACCTCGTAGAAGTCAGTCTTACCCTCAGAAGCAGGACGTAGACAAACCCCAGACAATGTCTGAATTCCTTGAACAGAAAATTTCAAATAGCAAATAACATCAATATCTTCACCATCTTCACTAGAATCTACTGGCATACTTGCTCTCAACCGGCCAGGAGAGCACTTTTGTGGAATTTCCAGCACATGCCATTTAACTTCTCTCTCAGACCTATTCAATACAGCTTTTGGGGAAACCTTTAACAATGTTGGGTCAACCGGTAGTTTCAGAATGAACGTAACATTATTCAAGGGAGCTGGCAAGTCAGGGTTGGAAGCATATTGTATCATTACAGAAAGCAAACTTCCAGTATGACGTTTTATGAGCCGAACCCTCAATGGCAATGGTGTCAACCTGGGTAACAAACTATACTTTATGATTGGTATAGGCTCTTCTGATGCTGCAGTCCTCACATGAAACATCCCATTACCAAGGGTACTAACACGAGAACTCTGTATAACAAATCTTTTGACGGCACCGGTTCCCTCAACACGGAATGAGAATTCAGTTTCCTTATCACCAGATGTTTTGGGAGGCAAAGTTCTAAGGTAAACAACACCCATTAACCCTACCCTTGCAAGTAATGATTCTCTGAACTCTGCATTAATCTCTTCCGCAATATACATCTCAGGACCCTTCATTTCTGTTTTCTTCACTAATAGGTTTTCAAGTGGAGTTCCCGCTCCACTTTCTGCCACAGCAGCTTTAGAAGCACCATCTGGCCCAGTCTGTAACAATTCAAGTCCACCAAGCCCTTGCGTTTTTGGAGCCGTTTTTGGACCTACAAACTCTGATGGATCAAGTCCACCACCCCAAGCGTCACTGAAAGCTTCAAAAGTTTCTCCTATAGAAGCTTGCTCAGTACCAAACTCTACTCCACCGTAGTTCCCTTCAAATCCCTCAACATTAATGTGGGTGGATTGGGTCGCCTCTGGAGGTGGCAATGTCGTAACTTCAAGCCCCGCCAACGCCAGTGTCAAATCAGTAGCTGAAGGATCCTTAGTCTTCTTAAATCCGCCCACCAACTCTTGCGGTTTATTGATCGCATCGCTTGCCGCAAATGGATCTTTCTCCGCCGAAGACTCTTCTGGCTTAGTCTGCAGTTCATCCTGTTGCTCAGCCACGGTCTGTGTCACGGGAGCAAGGCTATCTGCGACTTCGTCTCCAGCTGCAAGTGTCTCTGGCGGCAATTCAAACCGAGTATTCGAGAACGCTTCAATTCCAGCTTGGAGCTCCACCGAATGCACTTCGACGCTAGCCCAACTATCAGCACCTCGGATCTTGTTATCAGCGTTAAGCGCCGAATGCACCATCTTGGCAATGTTCTCACCATGCATAGACGCCAGCATAGCAGCAAGGCGAATGCTACCGACACCTCTAAGAACAATGTCCAAAGCCATGTAAATCTCTGCATATTTCCGGCTAAGCTTCTCGGGAGTAACATCAACACCACGGCAAGCAGTAACAATGACACTAACAGCTTGGTTAACAATATGGATGCACTCGAAAACATTCACGGAATTGTCGTGATCGGCGACAGTGATGCCAAGCACATAAATACCATTAACTAACCGATAGACTATACGGTAGCGGCTCTCCACGCCAACAATAACTTGGCCACTGGAGGCAGCGAGCGGATCGTCGCCGATGGATTGGGCGGCGTAGGCGTCATCGCCAGAGGATTGGGCATTCTTGTTGGCAGCCAAGGCACGACGGGTTTGGCGGAAGGCAGACAGTGCAACGAGGGCGCGTGCCGGCGGAAACCACTCTCGGGTCTGGAGCAGGATGTCGGATCCGTTGGCGGGTTGCAAAGAAAGAGCTAAGCAAGACATGGCCGGCGAGACGACTCCGATCTGTTAGGGCGATGAACTTAGCTTGCGGTGGATCTGTATATGACTGAATGAACAAACGTGGTTTTTGCGCATCTAGGGTTCAAAAATGATCTGCATTGAGATCAAAGAGAAACAAAAAGATGTGAAGAATCAAAGATTGAAGTGAAGGAATCGATTCAATCAGAATTATTGTAGCTACTCAACTCAATTGCTACATACAACAATTATTGACACGGATAAGACGAACCAGAGTTTGGCCGAGGACTGGGTTAGACTGGCGGAGAATTTTCCTTCCCTTTCCTTTCCTTTCTTTTCTTTTCTGTTCTTTTTCTATTCCTTTTCGGTGGCCCAAAGACACGGCCCATTATGGGACTTACTAGGACCGAATATCGGTCATCTGACCATGCATAATTTAGTGACCAAAAAAAAAAAAAAGACCACGCATAATTTGAAGAAAGGAGAAGATTTAGTTATAATTTTTATGTTTTTTTTCATTCAATTTTTTAAAGAATGTGTGATTTTTACAGCTTAATATTCTATAATTAATTTTTTAAAATAATTTTTTATTATAAAAAATTTGATTTTAAAAATTTAGAAATATATTTAAATATATTATAGAAAAAAACTCATCAGAATTTTTATTATTAATTTTTTTTATTGAGGAAACCCCTACCACTTGAAATTAGGTTGGCTTAAAAAAAAAAAAAGTTACATACAAACATGAAGGTTGTACATCTTGGTAAGTACAAATTTACAGCAGAAAATATATAAACTTATCTTTTTGTTTTATTGGTTTTTTTTTTTCTGTGCTCTATATTTTAGGAGGAGAGTACCTAAATTGAATTCTCTGATGCACTACACAATACACAGCTCAGCTGAATAAAAAATATGGTATCATGTTGTGTTTTTTTCTTTTTTTCTGGATAGAAAAGTCAAAAGGAAAAAACATATTAAGGAAAGGTTAGGAAATGTTGTTTAAGAAGGTATTGTTACTTTCGAAGAAAGAACTCCTCCCAAATGGGATTTTGGTCCTTACAAGTTGTCCCAATGATTGTTCTTGTGCGAAGGAACTGAAAAGATTAGTAATGTCATGATCAATGTTCCAGAGGTAATAGTTATTGTTCTAAGTGTTCTGTAGTATGTGGTAGGTGGCAGCATTAGTGAAGAGTATTTAGAAGCCTTTGTCAGTTGGGGTTTGGCAAAGCTTGGAGTTAGGGTCCATAGGAGGACTTCCCTGATTTCGCAGTCCAAAATGAATTGATTATTCTATTGAATTATTGTCCTCCAATTCCAATATCTAATATGAACTCCATATAAGGAAATTGTAGGACAGTGATTTCTAAAAGTTATAGTTCTCTTGAATTTATTTGACCAATGAATAATACTTCAGCCATTAGCTATCCAACTCCTCTTAATGCTATTTGTGGTGTGGTGTGTTAGGGCCTCTTGACATTTTGAAATTTGTTTGTAGTCTCTTAGAGTGATTAACACCATACATTATTCTTTTAATGTTCTGCAAAGCTATATTTGGGTATGGTATGAGATTAGAATGTAGGATTTCATTTTTGGTCCACCAAATTGTATATAAACCAATAATGAGGAAATTGGTCAGAGAGTTGAGGGCTTTTAGCTTATCCTTAATTATACTGAGCTAGTGTTGTAGCTATAGTATGACGTGTTGGTCTTGATATTTGTCTACTCTCAAACCTAAGGGACTTGCGAACCATATGACTATAGTAAAGTGACATTAAAGAAAAACATGATTGATTGTTTCAGCTTTGTGGTGACAAAAGAGACAAATATTTGGAACATTAAGATAATGAGCAGTTAAGACTTCTTCAATTAGAATAGCTTTAGAATCCTATGTGATAGTTTAAGGCGTTAAATAATGTTCCATTGTATGAAAATGTTGGGGTTAAAGTGTATATGCTACTGGAGTAAAAAAATTCATTTAAAGAATCATCACTTTGATTATCGAACATGATGATTTTAAATTGGTTACTTCAAACCATCAAATATCCTTTTATATATTCATTAGGCAATGTTAGTAATAAAATGCATTTCTGAATAACCTCTATAATTCTAATGCATTTATAGTAAATACTGTTTTAAATGTTATTCCCATGTTAACTATTATGCACCATCAATGAGTGACCTAACAATTAAGCAAACAAGAAAAGCTTTAATCTCAACAGACCATAAGCTCATATTCTTAACGAAATTTATAATTAAAGTATTATTCTTTTTTTTTTTTGAAGAATTCATTAGTATATCCCCAGGAAAAGTCTTAGCCGTACTTTCAAATTAAAACGACGTCCCCCGAGGTTTTAAACCTGATATGATTTCGGTTTTCCCTCCTCAATCCCACTTCTTCGCATCACATCTCCCGTTCAAAAGCGCCAAATAGAGAGTGATGACTCCAGAAAGTCTCTTGCAGCTTAGAACCCAAAAGTGCACCGTGGGCTGTCCTGTACTGGATCGCTGCCTCGCCGGCGGCATCCCCTGCAACTCATTGACGGAGATAGTGGCCGAAAGCGGTTGCGGGAAGACCCAATTTTGCCTTCAACTCGTCCTCTCTGCTCAATTACCACCTTCCCATGGCGGCTTATCTGCTTCATCCTTATACATCCACACAGAATTCCCTTTTCCCTTTCGCCGACTCCGGCAACTCTCGACCACTTTCCGATCTTCACACCCAGATGTTTTCGCATCTTCCCACAGCTACGATCCTTGTGACAATGTGTTCGTCCAGGGCGTTTATTCCACGGATGAGATGCTCGATATAATGCCCAAGATAGAGTTGTTCCTCCGCGTGAACTCGAAATCACAGTTTCCAGTTAGGCTCATCGTGATCGATTCCATTGCTGCTCTGTTTCGATCTGAATTCGATAACAGCCCTTTCGATCTCAGGCGCAGGTCGTCGCTATTTTTCAATATCTCCGGGAATTTGAAGTTGTTGGCGAAGAAATTTGGACTGGCAGTGGTGGTGACAAACCAGGTGGTCGATTTGATTGGGGGAGCCTCTGAGGGTGTGTATGGGATTAGGGTTGGGAACTTGAATAGTTTGTATTCATCGGGAAGGCGGGTTTGTGCTGCGTTAGGTATTGCGTGGGCTAACTGCGTGAACTCAAGGCTGTTCTTGTCGAGGAATGAGGAGGTACCAGAAGGAGGAGGAAACGGCTTGGTTGAGGAGGAAGGTGGGGTTTATCAACTGTGGAAAACGAAGAGGAGACTCAGTGTTGTGTTTGCTCCTCATTTGGCCGAATCGTCCAGCGAATTCGTGATAAAAAGAGAAGGGATTTTTGGCGTAGAGACGTAGGAAGAATTTGAAAATGGAGTGGAATAGGTGACACCTCATTTCAAATTATGGCGAAACGTCATATAATTTGCTGTGTGATTGTAATTATGTGGTGTTGTGACTAGTATTCCAGTTTTGTTTTAATTTATCGAAAATATACAGTTTGCTTACTTGATGCAAACTCTCTAGCTTCTTCCAGCAGTAAGAAATTTGGATAGTTTTGTAAGTTAGTAGTTTTAATCGTTCAGGCCATTTTACACTGAAAAATACTACTACCTGAGCTTTCTTTCTGGACCAATTCTTCTATGTTCTTCAGAGTGTTACTTTACATTTGAACATTCTTCAATGTCTCAATATTTGTCGCAGGCATGTTTCTAATCCTCCTCTCACGCTTCCTATCTCCAAAATCATATACAGAGAGATGAAATTTCAGAAGCGTTCACTTCTTGTTGCTATCCATGAGAATTTAGTTATTTTCTTATAGATGTCAAAATCGACATTTATTAAACTAGAAGTAACAATTTTTTTTTTTTTAATATATAAAAAGTTACATCCACACAGGAGTATCTCACTACATATAGTAAAACATGCATTAAATATTGAATGAAAGCATTTACATTTAGTGGCCCTAGGAAACAAAGACGACACCCATTCTTGTTGCCTAGTTCAATCCTATTACTAAAATTTCTCTAATTCCAAGAAACTATCGTCTTCAGTCTTCACTGTCTGTTTCCTACATATATCACTTGAAAGATAGCGCAAATACATGCAGATAAGTATGCGGCCAGTGACCTCGATTCTATCTTTCACAAGGCCAACAGAAACACTGCAAAATCCAAAGATTAATGTAAGTGCTTCTAATAAAATGTAACCTCTTAAGAAATGTGGCTATCTTGATTCAGAGATTAGAAGTATTAATTTATATAGTTCGAAGACAGATGATGGGAGCAATAAATTATTTCTGGTGTCCATATCTTTAAGCCTAAAAAAATTCGTTTTGAAATGAAGCACGTTTTACTTGGGCTGTTGAAAAACAACGGAAGCTGTACCTGCTTGTGGGAAAATCCATTATTGACTTCTAACTAAAGAAAAAGCCCTTGCTTAACATATCAGCCACTTAATAGCAAAAAAATGTCACCTTATCCAACAAGTTTATCTATAACTTCAATCACAAACATACTTCAGCCAGATTCAGGTATTACTGTTTTATTCACGTTAAAAAAATAATAATAAAAACTTCCAAGGTTATTGAATACCTCCTGATTTGGTTGAGTGAAACAGTATTAAAACTCAAGTTGAATTAAGTACAAAAGGGAACTTCAGAGTGAGAACAAAGGAGGAGACAAAGTCCATAATAAGCGAGGGCTTGAATCAGAAACTAAGAAATCTTTGACAGGCAGGTACAGCTTGGAACTTTCAATTTTAAAGTTCATAAATAAAACAACACTATCCTGCAATGACAACTTCTTGTGCATACGGTAATCTATTACGCAAATATGACAAGAGAAATAATCTTGTACTGAAAGATAATTGGCAAAATAGAACAAGATAGAATTACAATGTTTCAACTTGTTGAATGTATCCACTATTCTATGCAAATCAAACAGACAGACATAGACATTCTTCAGGGATCAGTATTTATGTTTGGATTGATGGAGTGGAGCGGGAATAAGGAATGATAAGTCTTTGGATTTAACAGTGAAGTGAAGTGAAATGGTGGGGTTTCAAACCGGTCCAACCCACTGAGTTTGTTACACCCCAAATCAAGTGGGATAGAGTGGAGTAAAATTTATTTCACTGAAAACAAACGTAATTCTCTTCTACCCATTATCTTTGTCAAAAAAGAAAACATAAAACATAAGGACTATTTTGAAATTGTACTCATTACTATATCCCTTTTCACTCATTTCACATCAAACAAGCTAACAATAGAAAGGTTTTCCTCCTTTTCCCAATATGTTCTTCTTACAATCAATCAGACCTCCTCTGACTATGAAAATGCTTTGATTGTCATCAATCTATCCACTAGATTATAAGTAATATCTACATTGATCCACCATGTCAAATTTTATACAAAATGGATAACTAAGTATACAATCGAATAATAAATAGTTTCTTATATTAGATATGTATATTATACATTAATTTTTGGATAAATTGAACGGGCATCAAACAACTTGAGATTAAATTAAAAGTTTGTAAAAATGATATTCATTGTATGAACTTTTTAATTTATGGTGAACTTTATGAGAATGTCATCCTATAAAAACCTCATAAACACACACGCACGCACGCACGCGCACACACACACACACACGCACGCGCACACACACACACACACATGGTGAACTTGATGAGAATGTCATCCTATAAAAACCTCACACACACACACACACACACACAAAAAATATGGTAACTGAATAATCTAGCCAGAAGAACACACACACACACACACACACACAAACAAAAAATATGGTAACTGAATAATCTAGCCAGAAGAACACACACACACACACACACACACACACACACACACAAACAAAAAATATGGTAACTGAATAATCTAGCCAGAAGAACTTTCATCTTAATATCAAAATAATTATTTCTGGAATTGATGCTTCTATGAAAAATATTAACGGTTACTCATCCCATCAAACATGATAACAAAGTGTCAAAATCTTCCAGGCGCTACTTAGAAAATAATTATTTCTGGAATTGATGCTTCTATGAAAAATATTAACGGTTACTCATCCCATCAAACATGATAACAAAGTGTCAAAATCTTCCAGGCGCTACTTAGAAAAACAAAAGACAATAAAATTAGACTCCCCTTTCCTAGATTGACAATAAAGACATGAGAAACTGATTGAAATGAGCAAAAGTTAAACACATTTTGATATTGACAGAGTTTCAAGTGATTGGAGCAGGAAATCGGAAACTTACCAATCAGAAAAATGGTCAGCATCAGAGCAAGTTTAACTTGAATGGAACAACTGTGTCGCCAGTGTGGGGGACTTTGAAATTGTCTCAGGAACCAACCAGCCCGACCAAAGAGCTACACAGAATGAAAAATTCATTAAAATTTTATTGGAATACATCCTGACAAAAATCTTAACTATTGGATACCTCTCCATAAATGATGACTGAAAGCACATCGGAGTAGATATTGCATAAAATTGCTGTTTTATTTTGAATGTATCTCTTAAAAAATCATTCATCTTACCTGATTAAACATATGAACTGATCGAATGGCAAGGGAATATTCGTCAAATTTTTGTTTCCAAAATATGGGTTTGGATCCTTTTTCTTTAGGGGTGGCATCAACAGTCTCCCTGAATTTATTTCTCTGTTCATCTTCATCAGCAATTACAATTTTTAAAGCCCCATAATTTGATGAACTCCAAGTTTTCCTTGTACAAGATGTTCTATCTGCTTGAGAAACTACATCATCAGTGGTCCCTGAAATTGCATCTGCTTTAATTTCTATTATGTAATTTTCTTCCGTGTTACTGGCAATGATATCATTACAATCGGTTTGATCAGCCAAGAAAATCCTGGCAGCATTAACATTAGATTTGTTATCTTTTTTGTTGACCTGATTCTCCTTAAGTTTTGAGGAATGAGTAAGCTCTTTGCATCCATCCTTAGCACTTCTTGTAGTCTGAGAGGTTCCAGATAGAAATGCAGCAAGATCATCCCGCTCTTCATCATCCAGATTAACCCATTGAAGAGGTTGCCTACCTTCCTCAATATATGATTCCATCAATGCTGCTTCAACTTGTGAAATTTGGCTTTCGATGGCAGAAATAAATTGCTTATGCCTAGTGTTTGTATTGTCATCACCAAGATGTCTATAGCTTAGCCTGACAGCTTTCTCAAACTCTTCCAACTATTTCAGCATGTTGAAAACAGAAAATTAATAAATATGAAAGCTTGCAAGAACAATCAATGTTAAGGGAATGAAGGGAAGAAAATGAAGACAGTCAGCGAATCTATAAGATACATGATGCTATTCATGATAGCCAAATATATATGGCAGGCAAGGAATTCAAAATAAGAATATGAAGAATATTAACTTACCTGCCATTTTGCAGTACCCAAAGCAGTTTGCAGCTCCCTGCGTAGTCCATCTAATACCTCAGGAGTTGACCTTTCTCTCCTCTCTCTTATCCATACCCTGTACGCAGATTCCATTCTGGAGAAACGAGAAATCAAAAAGAAAGAAAATGAAATTTTTGTAGGACAGAAATTAAGTATATAGTATGAATAGGCTTTTTTTTTCACGAATAAAGTCCACAATGATCCTTCCTTTCAAAACAAAATGAAGGAAGTAACTACTAAGTTAGAAGGTATAGCATGTTGGGCATAAATAACTCCAGATACCAAAAGAAAGCGAATCAATTCATTCTTCTCATCCCAAATTATTAGATGCGAACGTACTCTGAGCGGCCTGTTACATACAGGATCATAATAAGAGTAAACTTGGCTTTCGCTCTAGATTCTTAGATACGGAAAAAGTTAAATTTCGTCAGTTCTTATTCGTCTCCCTTGTTTCTATCCTTTCGTTCAACATTAAATGTAAAAGGTACACCGAAATTTGCTCTAATTATAATTAAAAAAGTTACTAAATCTGAATTCAAGCCAAAATTAGCTTTCGCAGAACCCATAATAATTTAAACCTACATCACCTAAACCCCAAAAGAAGTAGAGTTTGGGATGTAACTTTACGAATCTTACAATTAATCACAGACAATAAAAATCACAAAAAATAAAAAAATAAAAATCCCACTAAAAAAGGATGTGTCAAGGATCTGTAGATTAAAAAAGGAAGCATACGCATCAGCTGATTCCTGCACCTCCTCAGCTGCAGAAAAGAAAGCGTCCTTTTGCCATAGATCAAAACTGTTAGCCACCAACATCTTGAGAGAAAAATCGAAGCAGCGATAAAATTGAAACTTCAATTCGAACAAGTTCCGAGCAAAACCAACCAAGCTTCAATAATTGAAGTTCAATCTCGTGAACAACAACTGCCTCTAGTCTCTAGGTAGAGAAGGATCGACGAAAATGGCTTCTTTCTCTCTCTTCTTTGGTATGGTGAACCAAAGAAAAGAAAGAAGAGAGAGAAAGATACCTTTTCTCCCTCCTGTTATCTCCAATTTTTTATGCTGGCTCCGTATGCCACTATTTCACATTTGAGGATCCCCTGTGTGAACGCCCACGGTACCCCAAAATCCTAAACCAATTGGAAACTATCACGTGTAGTAACAGGCAACGTGGAGCTGAGTTGAAGGAATATGTGGTGGGGTTGATGGGAATGCGCAGAGGATAGAGTTGTGAAAGAAGGATGGTGAAAGAAAAGCGTCGGCGGTTGGAGGAAGAAAAGGACAAGAAGGTGGGATGCCTATTTGGCTTCCGCCAATGTGTCTATGCCTTAGCCTCGTTGCGATGCCAAGCAACACGGGCCATAAATATAATATAATATATATATATATATATATATATTTTTATATATATGTACATATATTTTTTATAAACTCTGTTTTTTCATGCGTGAAAGTTGTACGAGATTCCCACTTCCATATAATCTTGCCACTCGGTAATGATCTAATGGTGAGAGTGTAGATAATTGAATGAATAATTTCAATTTTAATTTTTTATTCAATCATGGGCCAAAAAATTTACCTCCTCTTGATTATTTGCACTTATTTACGCTCCGTACTCACGTTTTTCTTGAAGTATTGTTAGGGTTTGTTTAATATTGTGTATAAGATAAATTTTAATAGAATATGGCTTAATAGGATAAATTTGGAATAAAATTTTAATATTATGTATAATTGACGTTGAAATCAAGGGCACAAATGATGTAGGGTTAAAATATTTTTAATTTATTTTTATACAACTATATCAAATAAAGTAAATTAAATTTGATTAATAATACAATAATAGTGAACCTGATTGAAGTTTATATAAAACAGTATGTAGTGAATATTTGATAAAGATAAAATATATTGTATAAATTTATATAATTTGACCTTATACAATATGTGAAATGAAATACTATTTGACATTTTATAATATATTGATCGTTATATAGAAGATATTACAATACATTTAAGAAGTTTATCTTTAGTTTGAGGATGAGAAGTTTTTATATGTACTTTAAAATCTAATTTTAAGGCATTATGATTTGATTGGATGGCTTTTGTGATCAAGAATATGTTTATGATTAAGATTGCTAGACGAATTTAAAAAATTTATTAGAATAATCAAAATTGAGTTTACTACTAAATATATTATTTTTCATAACTAATCTCGAATAAAAATTCTCTTAATTAATTATTCATCAATTTTGTTTCTTTTACAAAGAATAACTGAAAACTATTCATGTTAGTTGGCAAGGAATTTATTCAGCCGCATGTGTGAAGAAAATATTAAGTAATTTTGATATATTTATGTGATAGTTGGTTTAGTGAATCAATTTTAATAAAATTATGGTTTTAATAATTTTTATTTTTTAAAAATAATTTTATTAAAATTAATACATTAAATTAATTATTAGATAAATTTATCAGAATTAACTTTTTTTTACAATGTGACTGTGTCAGCGACAAAGAAGATTATATTCATAGGGAGAGAGAAAGTGAAGCATAGGCGCATGTGTCCTCGTCATAACTCACTCAACAACCGATCAGACAATCTTCCGCTTAATTCAACAATTTTGGTGGTTAGTGGCTGATAATGAAACTTCGGTCATTCCTACTTTCTCGTACTTTGTCCTTCTATCCTCATCTCCAAAATCAACCTTCATGTGGTAGTATTTAAGTAACTAGCTTATTTCTGCTCGTGTTGCACGACGCTTTAAAAAAATCAATCTATTTTACTATATCTTTATACAGTTTAAATTAATACTGTTTAGAATATTAAATTTAATGATTTATTGTGATGTAAAAAAATATAATAAATTGAAAACAGTGCATAAATTTAATTATGAAATTAGTGAGTTAAGAAAGTACTAGCATAAGAATTTTTTTTTTGCCATTGTTATTGTTCCCAAAAATCTTAAAATATAAAAAATATAAAAAATTATATTTAACTCTATCCAGTAATAGATTTAAGATTTTATTTTAAAGGGACAAAATTTTTAGGATCAAAGATTTAAGCCATAGAAAAAAATTCTTATAATTCAAAGAGACAAACCTTTATAAATTAAATAATTAAATAAAAAATAAAAAATAAAATTATATATAAAATTAAAATTTTTAAATTTACGGGGGTGATTGCTCTTTATACTCCCATTGAATCTATCTTAATTCTGTTTTTAACTTTGAATAATGTATAATAATAGACAATTCAAATTGTTGAATAAATTCTTTAACTATATATTATTTTTTTTAATTTTAATTTTGAATTATATCAAATTATATTTATAATATATTATTAAAAAATTTAAGAGGTTGCTAATTGATTGATTATTTTTTTTATTGATTCGAAAAATTTGTAAACTAAAAAGAATTATTGATTTAAAAAGTGATTAATTAATTTATTAATTAATTTTTTTCATTCACTTTAAAGAATACCCTAACTTTAAAATATTTTTGACTTGTGACGCAATTAATTAATTAATAAATTGATTATTTTTTTTGTTAACTCCAAAAAATTTTTGCATTTCAAATAATTTTTCAATGCATGTATGAAAAAATAAAGAATTATTGTACGATGAGCTAAGAAAATAATAATGGAACTCTCATTTTAAAAAGAATCTATTTTAAATAAATATATAATAAATTGAAGAAAAAAAACAACATAAAAACCTTCATATTATTTTTATATAGGCCTTGTCATAATAAATATGTTAAGGGAGAGTAGTTAATTTAATATGAGGTAGTTAGACATTAATAAATAAGTAATTCTATATATTAATATTTACTCCTTCTTGGATAAAAGCAAAAAAAAAAAAATTTACCAGAAAATAATATGGGATTAGCCCTCTCAACTAAAGAGCTAATAGAACAAAATAACTACCAAACAAAACAAAAAACTAAGACGAAAAGAAAGCATGATTATAACCACCCAGGACAACTAGTGTATATAACTTATTCAAACCTTTGACAATTTTTCAATTGTTGTCACCTGAGTCACTCCTTGTGAAGAAGAAATCGGCTTTGACATTAGAGAAGAATGGATGTGAGATTCCGAAGATTATTTTCTATTTATTCATAAACTGATCATTTGAAACTTTTCTTGACGTTATCTCCAGCCTTCATTTAGCACACGGTTTCGTCGAGTTAGCGTTCAAACGTTGACTGACTGACTGCTCCAAGGTCAACAGTTTGACGCTTGAAACATGACATAAATGTGAAGGTTTTTTTGTTTGATTTATTTATTTTTTATTTGAGAATAAAAGAATCCGATTCTATCTTCAAAGATTTAATAATTAAGGGCTTTATTGACTGCACATTTAAAAGTAATGCGCGTGCCTTTTTAGTATGCCGAATCTTTTATCTTTGCTTTTGCAAAATTAGTTTTAAAACACACAAAAAAAAAAAAAAACCAGTTTCAGGTACATATAATGATTACTTTGGCACTTCTAAAAGAATAATATCATGTTAGTTATCATGTTGCGCTTTGAGTTAATTTATTAAGGGAAAATAAATAATTAATTTCTATAATATAATTTACATGAACTCCTAGTTCTTACTAGGTGACAAATTTTTTGGCAAAAAAAAAAGAAGAAAGAAAACGGTGACAAGAGTGATGATAGGTGTGGAATTTGGGTCGAGTGAATTAGAGGACGCCAATCCTACAGAGTGGAGGATGTCGCTGAGGCTTTTAAACTAAAATCACATGCGGTAAAAAAATTACATGTGGTCATATTTTAAACTCAAAAAGAATTACATTATTTTTTATTAGATAGTAAAAGGTTTAGATTTGTCGTCGTTTTCAGATTGACAGGATAAAAAATTATATATATATATATACACATGTTTGTATGTATGTTAAATATAATTAAGACTCTTAAACTTGTGAATTTATACAAACTCATAAAAAAAATAAATTTATAATATAAATTTATAAGAGTTAAATAGTTATTAAAATATATAATTATACAATTAAAATGTTATATATGATAAAAACTATTAAATGCAATTTAATTATATTAAGTCAAACATAAGTCATCCATATTTTTTTAGTACCAAATATGAACATTTTAATATAATTATATATAAATAATTATTTAATATAACTAATTAAATAATATTTATTTTATTTTTATTTTAATAAATACATATTTAATGTAATTTTATTTATTCATAATATATTTAAACCAATAATAAAGTATATTATAATAGTTTTGTGAAAAAAAAACTTATATGAATTTCCTTTAATCTTAAATTTAGACTTTTATGTGGTTCATCGTGAGTTTGTCTGCATGTTTTAAAATAAATAAAATTATAAATTTAATTGATTCAATAAGTCAATCTACAAATTTATTTATATTTGTATTAAGTTTGAATTTATATTAAATTGATTTATTTTTTTTAAATATAATTATAAACTTATAAATTTAAATAATAAACTTATAAATTTGACGAGGATAAATGTAACTGAAAAGTTTTATATTTGAAAAAATAAATTAAGTGAAAGTTATACAAGTGGATAGAGTTTTCAATGCAGATTTTTTATATTTAGTTTCTGAAGCATGCACTTAAAGAAATAAAGGAATATAAAAAAGTTTTTTTTTTCTCTCTCTCTCCCTCTTTATTTCACTCTAAATTGATCCCAGCATGGATCCATTCACATTAACTTATAACTCCAATTTTTTTAAATTTTTGAGTGGGTCTGAAATCTATTAATACAGTCTAGTCAATTTTTTTTTTTAAAATCTCTTTTAATATTTTCAACTCTCCGTGCTTTAATAGAATTTTATAATATTGTGTTAATGAGTATCTATATATCCAAGATTTAATTAAACTGCTAAATTATGCCAAGAACATGGTCCAATAATGGCGGGGCCATAGTGGAATGGGATTGTAGGAATATGGTATGGTTGTCAGGAGAGGCAAGAACCCTACACCATGTGAGTGGGTTCAGCAGAACATGGGTTTATCTTCAACATCACAACTATCGTTTTCTGCAACATGGTTGTGAATATTTTCTATGGTCTCAGTCCTGCATTTTCCCGGTAACCAAACACATGTTTAGCTTATAATATAAATAAGTAAATAATTACCAGCACACTATAAAAACACAGGAAGATAATAGGATTACTATAGGGAAGAGTTAAAAGGTCCTCATTGAAGCGAAGCCGCTACTACAACTATTTTAAGTCAAAATCTTGAGCAAAGTAAGAGTAGTCTATTGTCTTCCAAGTGATATTTGGTTTAAGTCATAGTGACAATAAATATTATAAATTATGATGTAATAATAAATTTTTTGGTTATATTTAAATTCATGAGTTTGTGTATATTTTTATGAGGAAAGGATTATTTTATTTAAGCATTATTCAAAATTATTTTTCAAATGTATTCTTTTTTTAATAAAATAATTTATATTTTTTCTAATTTAGAATATTTAATACTTTCCCTGAGCTAAATATATATTTCATACTTAATATATTTTATAAAATATATATAAGATTATTTTGACTATAATATGCTTAATTATAATTTATATTTTATTACAGAGGGATTAAGTGTAATACATATTTTTGTCTTAAGATAATAAAATATATATTTTTTCTTTAAAATAGAGAAAGTCATGTAACTTAAACATTTTTAAAAAAAGAAACAATTTACCTTAATATTATGATCCATTCTGTTTATGGGCTTCAAAATCTATACCCATGGCCTATAATTTACAGGCCCAACATCACTCCATAGAGCGCATTAGTTGACATGTGATTTCCTTCTTGGGCTTGGCACAATCTCCAAGCTGAACAAACAACAATGGGCTTCACCTAGAACATTTATTTTTAATTGAATAAAAATATTAATAATATTTTTTAAATTTTATAATAAAAGATTCTTTTCAATTGCTTAAACAAAAAAATTGTAAAGAGCAAAGCATTTATGATAGATTGATACCATTTTATAGTCAAATGAATTATCAGCAATTTTGAAGATTAATTTGTAAGGAAATAGGGAGGTGGCCTTTCGTCAACAGTCTTGTTGAAGCCAGCATATGTGACTGCAATATGCTTTCAAGTTCTGCTACTTTAAGATATATCTGCTAATGCTAAATCCCTTGCATATATAATAAATTTATGTTTATTTCATTTTAAACTTGTTGGAGGAGGCGAGGTTCAGATTATTTTAATCACATACCTTATCTGAGTTAGGAAAGAATACCAAATCTGGGAAATTTTATGAGTTTGTATTGTACACTTGTAGTAATCCAGCAATAATTATGCTGACATATAGTTTCGGCAAAAATGTTGATTTGAGTTCTCAAATATGAAGAAGAAAGTAAGAATTATATAGAGATATTGAACTTAAAGATTTGAACTTCTCTATAACACAATTTGTTACTTGGAAATATGATTAATTATCAAGTTGGCTTTTAAAATTTGAGTCTTAATTAAATTTTTTTATTTGAGTTTTATCTATTTTTTTCAAGTCGTACTTATTGGGCCAAACTAGTTTTAGTAAGTAATGATCAAATTTATATGCTATTTAGGATTTGAGATAAATAATATAACTATTTGTTATTATTACTTGTAAAATTATATATAAAAAAGCTGTAAACATAAATTTTTTAGATAAAAAATGTTAGTTTTTATTTATTTACTAAGATATCATGTTATATTAAAATAAAATAATTTATTAGAATGTTGATGGAGTAAAATAACTCCCTTAAGAATAAACACAATTACTAATGAAATTAAAATAATGTTATGATAATTTATTCATGTATAAATTGTTTGATTTTTAATAAAATTTTATGCCAAGTTTGTATACTATCAAAAGTTCATTTAAAATTAATTTTATATTCATTTTGCAAACAAATTCATTTTATGTGTCATCTATGGTGCAACTATAAAATTGGTTGTACCAATACAATCACTATGTGATATATTAAGAAGAAGACATGTGACAATGATATGTCAAAATATGTTAATTGTATATTGATTAAAAATAACTTGTTGTATTTATATTTCGACTCCAATATTTTTAGATTTTATTTATGAACTCAAAACTTTGTAAACATTTTCAATTTACCCCTTTACTCAAAATAAAAAATAATGAGAGTAAGTGAAAAATTCAAAAAGAATTTTAGGTTCATAAATAAAATCTAAAAATAATGGGGTCAAAATATAAATACAATAAGATATATTTATTGACATATCAAAATATGCTCATTGTATGCCAACTTAAAATAACTTGTTGTATTTATATTTTATCCCAAATATTTTTATATTTTATTTCTAAACCTAAAGCTTTTTAAAAAATTTTCAATTACCCCATCTACTTTTTATTTTTTAGTAACCCCACGAAACATTATTTCATAAATTGAAAATAAGAATAAAATTAGGGAGTTCTGGAGTTATTGGAAAAATAAAGAAAGTATAGAGGTGAGTTAACAAAGTTATAAACTAATATTTCTATATAGTTTACTGAAAAATAAAAAATAAAGGGAGTAAATTGAAAAATTTTAAAAACGTTTGGGTTCATATACCAAATTTAAAAATAATGGGGTTAAAATATAAATACAATAATTTTGTTTAGGTTGTTATATAGTTAGCCTAATATGACATGTCATTGTCACATATTTTCCTCTTAATGCGACATGTAATGATTACACTAGTGCAACCAACTTTAAAATTGTACCAAAGAATTTACTGTCATTTTCCTTTTATAAAACAAATTTCAGTGACCAATCGTACTATAAAACCATAGTCACCAAATTTGTTATATTTATTTACTTAGTTCTAAGAAGGTAAAACATTTGCGAAGAAGAGGAAGCGGAAGGGAGCAGTTTGAGGTAATCTTCATATTCTTTGGTGCTTTTGGAAGTACTATTTTGTCAAAATTATCTCATTTTTAATTTGTTTCTATTGGGAAAAAAAAAAAAGAACAAAAAGGTAGAGGGATTCATCTGATTATGGTTACTCCTTCCTTTTTTTATTTGAAACATAAACAATTTTTTTGGTCTAATGGCTAAAATAATTGGGTTAATTAAGTTCAAAGTTACGTATTTCTCTTTAAGAAAAATAGAATAGAATGCTAGATGATTAAAATTTGGGCCAAAAATTATTATTTTTTTATTTGGTATACTCGGGTAAAACTCAACGAGTTTACACGAATTTGACTAAGTCTAACTGAGTTTGTCTCAATTAATTTTATGTATCATCGAGTTAGAATGATTGTTACATGTAAAATCATCAATTGAGTGAATTTAACGAGTTGATTTGCGAGATTTATAACTATAATTGTTGTATAAGGGAGATCAAATGCTTGATCTTGCATTACAACACTTTTTTGTCCTCTTAATGAAACATTATTGTTTCTGATCATACGTAGGTTAGCTTCCACACTTGTTGAAACATATGATCTATGTCTCACTTATTTATTATTTTTCATTATTATAAAACATTGTCACATTAACAAGACAAAGTTGACATAGAAGTTTCTATGTTGCATAACCTTTAGCTAACTTTCAAGAGGCATGTGAGAGAAAGTTAGCTTGGAAGGAAGTAAACCCCATGGCTTATTGTTACACTTGAATTGAATCTTTCATTTTTTTCCTCCCTCAATTTTCTATTAATTTCATATAGAAATAAATATAAAGTGAGTGACACCCACTTGAGTAGTGAGTCTCATTAAAAAGATGTGGGACATACTTGAATGATAAATTTCATTCATTTTGTGTTTTCTATTTCTCTTCAATTACCAAGAAATTGATAAAAGAAAAATTAATAACATTAGCTAGGTTTATTTTATTATGATTTTCATTTATTTAATTCACATGCATAATTATATTACATTATTTTTGCACAAAAAGAATCATACAAATATAATATTATCATGTTTAGTTGTTTAAAGTTAAATTTCTTTTGGCTTCCACCAACAAATTTTTTTGGAAATATTTATATGCAATTTTTTATATTTTCGTTATGTTGTTCTCTAATTAAAATGTGACAAGTATATGATTTTTGAATTATATCATAACAGTATAGTTATATTGCAAATAACTGTATAGTTTTAAAGTTAAATTATACCTTTACGATATTATTATTATTTAACCATGCATTTATTATGTATTAATTGAAAAACCTGATAGCACTATCATCTTAATTCTTATCTTTTAACAAGTTTCCCACTTGCATCAGCAAGGCTTTCATCTAATAAACATGAAGGACAAGTTATTGAACTTGTAAAGGAAAATCATTTTTATTTTAGTCTTCACTTTCCATTGTACACTTATATGGGAATGAAGTAGCTTGACTCTTCCGTTTGGTATGTAGAAGGAAAGTTTAATGGAAAGGGAATGGGAATACATTAGAATGGAAAGGAAAGTTTTGATGCCAAACTTGTTTCGTATGATAAGCAAAGGAACAAGAATGATTGTATTTTTTTATGATGGGATGAGTACAAACCAAAATACCCTTTTATAAAAATAAAAAAATATTAATAAAAATATCAAGCTTTAGGCATCAAGATCTCATCATTCCCTTCACTTCCCCGATGATAAACCCAAACTATATATGTTGTAACCTTCAACTAACAATTGGATCTAATCATCTCTTTCAGGGATCTAGAGAGGTGGTTAGGCAATGGTGATTGAGTTTATGTCATTTTACCAAAACTTAAAAATCTGAAATGCTAGAATGGACACATTTGCACTTAGTAATCTTACGGAAAAAGAATGGCGGTGTAGAAGGATGACAATAGAATGGCGATGCAGAAGGACGATAATAGAATAGAGACACAGAATGATGATAGCAAAAGGACTACATAGAAGGATGACAGCAGAATGACGACAACGGAATGGCGATGCAAAAGGACGACAACTTAATGGCGATAGTTAAACATCGACAATATGACTGACAACTGAGATGACAATGACATAGACTGCTCGATAAATTCAAATGATAGAGTTTGGGGACATTTTGGTAATTTGGCTCTCTTTCGCTTGCAAGCACTCTCTTTTCATAGCTTATTTGAAGGGATTAACTCTCCCATTGATTAATGGAAAGTTGTCTCCTATAGCGTCTAACTTCTACACACCAAACATACATCTCTTGCTTTCCATTGCCCTTTCCTTATAAGTGAAAAGAAAATAAGTAGATTTCATACATAACTTTACTTATTTGTGTCATTCACTCGTTATTTTTTAAATTTTTTTCTCAAATTGTATGTTCATATTTTTGACTTAAGTCACTTAAAAGTTAATCTCAAATTCTTGAATAAAATAATATAAGCTTGAGTAGGTGGTCTATTATTGCTGTTTAACTACCTGGAAGAACTGACAATGACATATAAAATTACTTGAACACAAGGTTGAAGAAGAAACTACTTGGTAGGCACAAAAGGGAAAACATAGATAAAGAGAACTCAAATAATACAGATCAAGCACTAAGTAACTTGGCTCTCGACATGCTTTAACTTCACATGTAACTTGAAAACCTTAATGTCTTTTTCTTCAACAATTCTACCGTATGGCCAAAGTTGCATCCTTTCTATCAAAAAATGATCCATGACACCGTACAATCCATGAATCATTCCTCCAATTTTACAACCAAACATAATGAATTTCACAAACTAACTTCTAGTAAAATTATTAATGTGGTTTAACTAGATTGTGTGAAGATTGGTACTAGAACTAATATGGTGGATGCGAGTTGTTTTGAGTTTGATATTGGAATCAATATGTTTTTTAATCTACAAGCTAATCTTGATGACATTCTTAACAACGATAATATATCAAGAATGAGGGATTGTATGGCACAAATGGAAGAGTAAACAACTAAATATGATTATTTCAGTGAGATGAATGTTTCCTCAAAAGATAGTTTGACCTAGTAGTCCAATGATTTTTATGCCAAATCAATATCCTCGAGCATTTGGGATTCAGCTACTACCACCACTCCCCATATTCTATATTGGAATAAGTCAAAATTTTAACACTAGCATTAATTGATCTTACTCTCTTACACTATCCTAAAATAATAGTTAATCTCACTACATCATTAATTAACTTACATTCTTAGTAAATATTATGTGTATTAAAACCCATATAGACAAAGTACTGATTAAGTGGAAAAAATAAGTTCTCCCTTCACTTTATGGTATCAAAGCTTTCCCTATTCCCTTTTCTTGGTTTTCTTCATTATTTTAGATTTAGTGTTGCTTGTATCACCGTCCTAGGTGATCAGTTTTGTCATATTGTCGGCACAGAAAGGATTGGTATGTCAAGATCAACTGGACTTAAGAGTCTGACGGCCTAAGCCCTAACACGTGGGTCTTATGTGCCACTAATAAATTTACATTCCGTCTCATGTGCCAACGTGTAGAAGCACGTGGCTACTTCATTTCCTTCCATTCTTCATTTCAGGCAATCAACTGTTTTTTTCTGGCATAGTCCAGGTGTGCTACAGGTGATTGGTGAGGTATGGGTGATTGTTTAGGAGTCTCTTTTCACTTTTGTTTGGTGCATTTTTTGTTTGGACTATGGTACAATAACCAAACTTTCTATTTGTCCTCCTTTCATTATTAAAAAATAAATAAATTTAGATCTTGGTTCTATTGTTGTTTGCCTCAGATCTTGGCTTCTTACATTTGAGATTCATTTTTCTCTAGAAATTTTTCTACCTCTACTTTTGAAGGGGTTTAGTTAAAGTTAATTAATCGTTATAGTGGAAGTATAATTAGCTATGATTGATATCATGATAAATCATACTCAGTTGGCTCAAAATACTAATGTGGCTATTTTGTTTGTGAGTAAGCTAACGTGTGATCATATACATTCCAAAGCTTGCCTTTAACTTAATTTCTGTGAGTAAGCTAATGTGTTATCTTCACTGTTGTATCTCATTTTATCTTGAGCATTGTCATTTTCAGGATCTTATAATGAAGCAGATTCTTGGTAAAAGACATATATCTGATGCTTTCTATATTCTGGATAATTAGATACCTTGGTTTATGGCTTGTGCTAATAATGCTTCTCCATTTGAAGCTAATTGTCGATTATGCCACCTTTTTGTGTCTTTTTAAAGACATTACACCTACAACTTCATAATATGTTTGCTTTAGATTATGAGTCATGTTATTTTGCTAAGCATCATTGTAGTTTGTCCAGTCCTCGAGCTATTAACAATTAAATTTTGCTTTTGAATTAGTATAATTTGATGTTTGGGGACCATGTTTAGTTGTATCTAAATCTGAGTTTAAGTACTTTGTTACTTTGTGGATGATTATTCTCGTATGACTTAGATATATTTTATAAAGAGCTGTTATGAGGTGTTCTCCCATTTTTGTGCATTCTATCCTGAGATTAAAACTTAGTTCTATATGTTTATCAAGACATTAAAAAGTGATGATAGAAAAGAATATGTCTCAAACTCCTTCTAGACCTATATAACTTAACATAGGAAACTCTATCAAACTGCCTGTGTAGATACACCCTCTTAGAATGGACTGGTTGAACGAAAGAATAAACATCTACTTGAGATAGAACAGGCCCTCTTATTGCAAATGAAGGTTCCTAAACAATTTCGGGCTAATGTTGTGGCAACTGCATGGTTTCTAATTAACAGATGCCCTTCTCTGTGCTC
Source organism: Delonix regia (assembly GCA_037074485.1). Taxonomy (NCBI): domain Eukaryota; kingdom Viridiplantae; phylum Streptophyta; class Magnoliopsida; order Fabales; family Fabaceae; genus Delonix; species Delonix regia. The sequence goes on along the minus strand of CM073462.1, from coordinate 14,248,522 downwards.
CATGGTCATAGCCATCATAGTATCTTGTTTCTAGATAAACTATTGTGTCCTATAGAATCTAAGATATTTATGTGTACCTGTTTTGTTTGAGATATTCAGCCTTATTTTACCAAATTAGATCCCAAGTCCTTAAAATGATTTTCTTGGGCTACTCTTGTGTTAAAAAAGGCTATCGATGCTTCTCTCGATATCAATTGATACTTGATATCTACTAATGTCTCATTTGTTGAAACCACACGATTCTTTGGCAATTTGTCTGTTTCTACCAATTAGGGGGTGGAAGATGATTGATTAATTTACAGTGTCCTCATATCAGGTGCTACTTCTATTGAGCAGTTGAGTACTCTAGTTTCTTTGCCACCTTTTCATGCTCTTCAACCAACAATACCTCTTATCATTCAAGTCAATTCCAGGAAAAGGAGACTTACAATACATGTCCTAAACCACCTTCTTCGTCATCAGATCCGCTTCTAAGTGACCTTGATCTTTCCATTGCTCTTAATAATGGTAAACATTCTTGTACTTGTCCTATTACCAATTTTATTTCTTATGACCATTTGTCTCTTTCATCTTGTTCTTTTGTGGCCTTTTTATACTCTATCTCCATCCCTAAAACTCTTTAGGAGGCCTTAAGCCTTCCTAGCTGGCGTAATGCCATGATAGAAGAGATGGATGCCTTGGATGAGAATAAAACTTGTGATTTAGTGGCTTTACCACTGGAGAAAAGGCAGTTGGATTTAAATGGGTGTTTACCATAAAAGTTAATCCTAATGGTTCAGTGACCTATCTTAAGGCACGCTTTGTTGCTAAAGGCTATGTTTAGACTTATGGCGTAGATTATTTTGACACCTTTTCCCCTATTGCTAAGATGGCCTCAGTTCACTTATTCATCTATTCACTTATTCATCTCTCTAGCTACTGCACATGCTTGGTTCTTACATCAGTTGGACATCAAGAATGCTTTCCTCTATAGTGATCTTCAGGAAGAGGTTTACATGGAGCAACCACTTGGGTTTGTTACTCAGGGAGAGTTTAGGAAAGTCTGCCATTTAAAGAAGTACTTGTATGGTTTAAAACAGAGTCATTGTGCTTAGTTTGGAAATTTTAGTAAGGTAGTCCAATAATTCGGTTTGAAGAAGAGTAAGATTGATCACTCAGAGTTCTATAGATAATCTGAAGCAGGTATTATCCTTCTCGTGGTGTATGTTGATGACATTGTTATCATAAGAGACAACGGTGATAGGATCTCCTCCTTTAAATCATTCTTACATGCTAAATTTCACACTAAAGACTTGGGGCAACTAAAATATTATCTAGGAATGAAGGTGACAAGAAGTAGAAAAGGAATCTTCTTATCACAAAGGAAGTATATGCTTGAGTCATTAACAAAACTTGGTAAAATAGGAGCAAAACCATTAGCACATTTATGGCTTATAATTTAGGTCTCACAAAAGAAGATAGCGAATTCTTTGAAGATTCAGAAAAGTACAGAAGGTTGGTTAGAAGGCTAAATTATTTCACAATGAGGAGACTAGATTTGCGTACGCTGTAAATATTATTAGCCAATTTATTTCTTCACCCACAATTAATCATTAGGCAGCTTTAGAATAAATTTTATGTTACTTGAAATAAGCCCTTAGACGAGGTCTACTATACAAGAATCATGACCATACTAAGGTTAAGAGCTTTGTTGATGCTAATTGGGTAGGATCCAAGACAGATAAGAGATCTACTATTGGCTACTGTGTATTTATTGGAGGAAATTTGGTGTCTTCGAAGAGCAAGAAGCATAATGTGGTATCTAGATCCAGCGTTTAATCATAATATAGAGTTATGACACAATCTATATTTTGTAGTTGCAAAAGAGACATCAAAATGATCTTTAGGTATATTTCTTGCATTTAAGATTAGTATAAGGAGTCAGTTCATTGTGTAGTTCAAGTGATAATGTAAGACTTATTGACTCCTTCATACTTAAGTACATGACGTGCGTAAGAATTTTTCATATACTTATCTCTCTGTTTGAAGGTAAATTGTTGTATAGGACATAAAATGGGAAAAAGGGAGAATGTAGTGACAAGTATTGTCAAAAAAATGTTGAATATATAATAATGTAAACCAATGTTTGTATATATTGTAGGAACTTAAATTGTTCTGAAATCTAAATGCAAACCAAGCGATGCTTGATATCACATACATATCTTGATGCTTTAATAATCTATCTCCCATTGATTATAACTTTCACAAAGAAGTTAAGGCATTTATTCATAAATCTTTAATAAAATTATAATATACAAACACATGTGTGTGTGTGTATATATATATATACATATATGTGTCTGTGTATGCACGCAAGGGGAAATATAATTTTAGGAATTCATAATGTAATGCTATGTGAAAGCATGTTCACATATTATAATTTTGTTGAAAATGCAACAACAAATATTAAAAATGTTTCACAATTTCATTAATGAAAATTCACATCATATATTGTGATCGGAATATAACCTTAAATTTGTATTAGGAGTTCAAGCATACTTATAAAGGGCATTGCTGTTCACAACATTAGCGCCCTTTTAGTGTGGAGGGATAATGAATTTTATAGAAATGAGAATGGAAATAAAAATAATTGAGTGCTGATAAATTAGAATCCTATAACTTGGTATGGGGCTTAAAAGAATAAAGGAAAGAATTTAACAATAGACATAGTGAAAGACCATAATACCCATTTTTGTAAAATTAACATACAATATTATTTTATAAAAAAAAAAAGAGAACGAAATTTTGCTACCATCTCTTCCCTTCACTCTGATGCTACAATCTCTTCCCTTCACGAGCGTCATCCTTTACTCATATGAGATCGAAGAAGACATCAAAATCATCCTAAGATGAATTGAAATTAAAATCATAGTATTGATGTCATCCTTCACTCACCGTGCTTCTCTAGAAATTGCCAATAATCTTACATCAAGCGCTGTCTGATTTCAATTGCGCATTGGAGCTTACCTAGTGCTATGTATTTGTCTTAGTGTGTTTGAATATGGCGGGAAATTGAAGGTCTTGTCTGAATGCAATCATTGTTTCCATTTTGTATGTGTCAATAACTGGCTTATTAATCATTCCAATTGCCCACTCTGTAGATCTTCTCTCAAAGTTGATCTTCGTTTCCAGCTATGGATGGTTGACGATTGCGAAACCCTCACCTCAGATGTGGGGGGAAAAATAGTCAAAACATTTACTGTCTCAGGAATGACATCCATTCCATTAGATTTTTTTTTTAAAGGAAACTTAATTTTGACAAGTGTCTGAATGTCCAAACCCCAATAGAATGATTTTCCAACTTACCACACAGCCCAAAACTTCACTTTCTCTTCCTTTTTCATTCCATCCTCCTCTTTTCCAACCAATCAAATTGGCCCTTAGAGCTATTAATTGGTGTATTGGGATAAATTAATTGCTTTTATTTAATAGAAATTTTCTTCTGGCCATTTTATTTAATAGAACCTCATATAAAATGTATTATGTAAGTTAAATAATTAGACAAATAATAATATTAAAATAAAAATTAACGATAAATATCATAATATCTCATAATATAATGTGATATACTATATTATATATCACAATATGCCAAATACATATTTAATATTTCCTTTCAGAAAAGCACAGACCTTTGCAAAAAGTGAATTGTAATGGCAAGTGAGATTATTGGCAAAGACAAAGAGTGACTTTTCATTCCCTTTTTTTTTTAATTGGAGTTTTGAATAACGAAAAGGCCCACTTTTCGTTTACACAAGCCCAATATCCATGTTAGGAGAAAGCCCTACTCCCATTGTAATGATTCAACTAACAAAACATATTGCATTGTAAACAAATTTTCCGGCATCCAACATGACTCAATAATGAGAAAAACTGAAAAAAAAAAAAAAAGTTTCGGTTAATTATAATTAATTACAAAAAAAATTGTGTTATCTCTCTTCTGACATGAATAAAAGAACTCCAATTTCTCAAAAGGGACAAAACGACGAAAGTCACAATTTATATATATATATATATATATATATCTCTCTCTCTCTCTCTCTCTCTCTCTCTCACATAATGCAGATAAATAACTCACTGCAACTATAATTTTACGAACTCAATTACAATTGTAATTTGAAATATTAAACGATAGCTGCTTGAGTGCTCAAATTCATGGAAATTATGTTCATAATATGTGTGGAGCATAGCTTGCAATTATCAGGGACAAAACTTACAGGAGTTTTTTTTTTCTTTTTTTTAATTTAAGTTTCTTTGGTCTCAAATATTATGAGTTCAAAATGCAAGAGAATTTATATATGTGAGATCTAATGGAGCTGTATCTCAATTTACTTACGTCAAGTGCTTATTATTTGACCAAAAACAAAAATCATGAACCATAATATAAGTTTATTTTCTTCATTTATTGCACAGCGCATGTAAAGCACTAGAATTTGAATTCAAAGACAGTGGAAAGACATAGTTGAGTTTTGATATGCCAACAATCTCTCCTAGCTACATTTCTATGACTTAAAATTTCAAACTTATAACCATACTTTGATACTAATGATTAGAATTAAGCTAAAGTAATTAAGCCAAAAACTATAGTTAATAGAACAATTCTCTGTTTCCTTATCTCACCTTTTGAAAGACTTTAAGCACCATATATGGTTTGAACTAAAAGAGTTGATAGAGACAAAGAAGATCCGACGTTGTCTTGAAGAGCAGCAATAGTTGTTTGCTTCTACGGCCAA